>JAAFCE010006949.1:6680757-6722855 GCA_013389805.1 Trigoniulus corallinus
ACAGAGTACTTAGCTTTCAATTTTAGCGGCCAGGGTCAAGGGGGTGAGATCCGTTGTGAGGGTGAGGGTATACCAGCGGTGCAACAGTTTCGTTACTTAGGATCAGTTTTCCAGAGCAATGGGGAGATACTCAGACGTGACCAATAGGATTAATGCAGGATGGCTGAAGTGGAGGCAGGCTAGTGGAGTCCTGTGCAACCGCCGGGTCCCAATAAAGTTGAAAGGCAAAGTTTACAGAACAGTCGTCAGGCCCGCCATGCTGTATGGCTCAGAGTGTTGGGCAGCTAGGAAGAACCATGAAAGGAGAATGCAAGTGGCTGAGATGCATATGCTGCGCTACATGACTGGAGTGTCACGAGCCGACAAAGTACGAAATGATTATGTTAGAGGGAGCCTGGGGGTGGGGGACATCGCAGAGAAGATGAGGGAGAGGCGGTTGAGGTGGTATGGGCATGTAATGAGGAGAGAGGAGGAGGAGCTTATTAGGTCCATTATGGGTTGGCATGTGATTGGGGGCACCAGAGGCAGGGATAGGCCAAAACGGACGTGGGAGCAGGTGGTGCTGACGGACATGGAGAAGTGTGGGGTGGAGGGCGACATAGTGGGGGATAGGAGGGAGTGGAGGAGGAGAACCTGCAGACCCGACCCCGCCGTGGGCGGGAGAAGGGTGAGATGATGATGATGATGATGATGTTGTCCAGGGCGGTGAAAAATTTCATGCTCCAAAGCTGAAAGAAATATTTTTTGGCACCTCCCCAAGGAACAAAAAAAAGGAAACTGCCGTAGTTTGGTCGCCCTTAAATAGCTGGCGTTCGGAGTGGGACGCGACCCCACCCTAGCTATGCCATTGCTATATATTTTAGCTTTTGATGTGCCATGGAATTCTAGGAAGAACGTTAGTTTGCCATAGGTGTGAAAAGGTTGCAGAGCACTGGTGTAGGATATGTAACATGATGGTTCGGTAGCAAGTGTAAGGATTCCTAGGGGAAATACCAAGTTTCAGCACAAACTCCGTTTCCTTTACATTGGGAGCGGCGAGTTGCGTTGGACACACCAGTTCTCGTCTGATCACTGAAGTTAAGCAACGCAAGCCCAGTTAGTACTGACATGGGTGGTCGCTCAGGAAAGCTGGGTACTGCTAATACCCAATAATCGTCGCATTAGTGTAGTGTCTGTGCAGTATATGCATTAGAACTATACAGTGGACGGGTCTCTAATGACCTCGTAGTTAACGGGACCTTAAACTCCAAAAAACAACAACAATTCCTTTACATTCCGGTTATGGACGAGCTGCTGACGGGAGTAGGAGAATGGGTCCCTTAGTGAACGGCATTCTCAGACAGTGCAAGCCTTACGAAGTGAGAGGCCCTGAGCAAGTACAATTTGGGAGGCCCAGTCGTCCACCGTCACAGGTAAGGCATAGCATAGTGTATCAAGAGTTGAAGTTCTGTCAATATATTATTACAAAGTACCATATTTATTCCAATAAACGCCGTGCCATTTATTTATTTCGTGGCGATTTTGGTGAAGCGCTTACTAGAGGGCGGCGCTTATTAATTTTGTCAGCCCTCATAGACGATAATAAATAATGGGTGGTAAAAATAACAGTGACATATTTTCTAGGGGCGAAATGGTGAAGAAGGTGAAAGAGGTAAAGTACGTAGGATAAACGTTCCACAGCAATAGGGAAACAGAATCTGATGTGACCCATAGAATCAATGTTGGATGGTTGAAGTGGAGATGGGCAACCAGTGTCCTGTGTGATAGCAGGGTCCCAATCTAGTTGAAAGGGAAGTTTTACAAGGTGGTGGTTAGGCCAGCTATTCTGTATGGATCAGTGTTGGGTAGTGAGGAAGAGCCACATCAATGGAATGCAAGAAGCTGAGGTGTGAATGCTGCAGTAAATGAGTGGGGTGTCAAGAGTTGATAGAATTACAAATGAGTATATCTGAGGTAGCCTGGGGTGGTGGACATTGCCAAAAAATGGACAAATAATAAAAATATGAGTTCATCGGGTCCATTTCAGGAATGCAGGTGGTCAGAAGCACACAGGGCAGAGGGAGACTGAAGCAGACGTGGGAACAGGTTGTCCATAAGGATATGGCAGTGTGTAGGGTGGACAGGGACCTGGTGGGAGTGGTAGGCTAGAACCTGCATACCCGACCCTGCTGCAGGTGGGATAAGAGTATGATGAAGATGATGATGAGCAAGGGCAGCGACGATTATTGGAGGGCGGCGTTTATTATTTCATGCTCTTGATGGGGCGCTTATTAGAGGGCGGCCCTTATTGGAATAAATACGGTATATTATACAGAAGTTAAAATTTTCAATATGTAGTGGAAAGCCCAGGGCGGTTGCCCGTACTGCCCGCAGACGATGTACAGGTCAAGAGATAAAGGATCAGTGTTCCGGAGCAATGGGGAGTTAGACTCGGATGTGACGCATAGAATTAATGGGGGATGGTTGAAGTAGAGACAGGCAAGTGGAGCCCATGGCAGTCGCTAGGCCAGCAATGCTATGTGGAACAGTGTTGGGCAGCGAGGAAGAGCCACCACGTCAATAGAATGCAAGTAGCCAAAATGCGAATGCTGTGGTACATAAGTGGGGTGTCTAGAGGTGATAGAATTAGGAATGAGTATATTAGAGGTAGCCTGGGGGTGGGGGGACATCGCGAAAAAAATGAGGGAGAGTAGATTGAGGCTGTATGGACACGTAATGCGACGAGGGGAAGAGAAGCTCGTTAGGTCCATTACAAGAATGGAGTTGGTTGGAAACACCTGGGGCAGGAGGAGACCAAAGAAGACGTGGGAGTATGTTGTCGGCAAAGATATGGTAGAGTGTGGGATGGAAGGGACCTGGTGGGCTAGAACCCGCAGACCCGGGGGAGCGGCGAGTTGCGTTGGACACACCAGTTCTCGTCTGATCACTGAAGTTAAGCAACGCAAGCCCAGTTAGTACTGACATGGGTGGTCGCTCGGGAAAGCTGGGTACTGCTAGTACCCAATAATCGTCGCATTTGTGTAGTGTCTGTGCAGTATATGCATTAGAACTACACAGTGGACGGGTCTCTAATGACCTTGTAATTGACGGGACCTTAAACACCAACAACGCAGACCCGGCACTGCAACAGACGGGATAAGGGTATGAAGGTGACGTGTTTGTTCTCTTAATTCTGATTGTTTTGTTGGTGTTTTAGGACCCTTCACCTACAATGCTCATTTGTCATTTGTTTTCTAAGTTCTAACTAGAAGTTACTTGCCGATTTCTGTTTGTATTGCTTAGGTTAGATTCAGGTACGGCAGGCTTGAATAGCTTAGGCCAATAACCTCAATAATGCATTTAGAACTACTCAGTGGACGGGGCTCTAATGACCTTGTAGATGAAGAGCCCTAAAACACCAACGAACCAAACCAAACCTTGAATAGCTTAGGCCAATATTCGTTGTGGAAACTGCCATTATGTTCGCATTACCCCAACATTTGGAGAGCGACTGTACTGCGATGGACACACCAGTTCTTCTCTGATCACTGAAGTTAAGCAACGCAACCCCAGTTAGTACTAACATGGGTGTCCGCTTGGGAAAACTAGGTACCGTTAATACCCCACAATCGTCGCATCAGCGTAGTTTCTGTACAGTCCTTGCATTAGAGCTATGCAGTGGACGAGGCTCTAATGACCACTGTAGTTGGGGGGGATCCAAAAACACCAACGAAACAATCCCAGATGTAGGAGTTCCCCGATTGGTCCTTCTTTTGAATGAAAAGTAAAACCGAGGTCCCGTGTGGCGTACGATGACAGATGCACGTAAAAGAACCTTCTCTGCTTTGCATCAGGCAGATGAGGCAAACATTCCGAGGTGAGGTACCTCGGTGGAGTGCCCCAACAAACAGTAGACCGGGTAAGGGGGTGCATACGGGGTTGCTGCTTTTGGCAGTAGCTGGCTGTGGAAGAGGGACAAGATGGGTACGCGACTCTACCAAAAAATGGTTAATACTGTAGTTGCTTTGCTTTTACTTCGTGCATTGCGTACTTTTTGATCGAAGTGGTGACATCACAAACTAAGCGGGGCCACGGCTTTACTTCCCATCCTACGGAAGTAACACTCAGGACCACGCTCAAGAGAAGCCAATCCAACTTAATCCCGAACCTGGAACCACTGACGCAGTAGTCGAGTATGCTATCTCTCGGCCACTGAGGAGGATTCCTTGGTGTCAAAGCAGAGGCGTGCCAGCACAGTGTGCAATGCACACAGACGCCAGGATATTAGAGCCTTGGCCCACTACTTGCTTCTTAGATCCAGTACCTTGATCTGTCATAGCCAGTAATAGTTTCGATGCCACTACTCATTAAACTATCAAGTGACTTCATTATTTTTTGTTTTCCTAAGCCACCATTCCAAGATGATGCTGTGACAAAGGTGTGCCATACACCAGTTTATTGCTGAAACATATTTTCATTAGGGAGGGGGAGATGGGGCGATAACTAAGTCATCAGAGAACTGCGGTGGGACTCACTACATCAGAGGCGGATATCTGACAGCATTAAGCTTTTTCACGGACTGTTGAAGACAGGGTCCTCCAGTTGGCAGCGTATCCCTTGCAGAGTACAGCGGTAGAAACGATCATCCCATCAAACAGAACGAGATCAGGGCACAAACAGACTCATATCACTGGTCTTTTTCTCCCAAGGGTCATTCGGCAATGGAATGCTGTTGGTGAGGGTAATTTGAGGAACTTTCTGAAAGAGGGGGGGGCCATTAATAGCAGGTATGGAATGAATGGGAGAATAGCTACTATGCTTCAGGTTCCTGGGGGGTTTCAATGAGTTAGAAATTAGGAATGAGAGTTATTCTCCCTACTGCCAATTTGACCTATCAGGGCTGCCTGCAGCGTATTCAATTAGAATTAGAAAGTCCTGCGCACAGGCACCAAACCAACGTTGCGTGCAGCCAAGTTGCGTTGGACACACCAGTTCTCGTGAGATCACTGAAGTTAAGCAGCGCAAGCCCACGTTAGTACCAACTTGGGTGGCTGGTAAATAAAGTTGGGTGCTACAAAGTTCTCTTCTCCTATGTCCACTACGGGATCACGTCAATTTGGCGCATGACAATTTGGCGTACGACAATTTAGCGTACATACACATTCGGCGTATGACAATTTGGCGTACATACAAATTTGGCGTACGACAATTTGGCGTACATACCGATCTCTTGGGTGCACACATTTGTTCAAAATTGCAACTGTCAGGGGGGGTTGAGCTAAACCTCACATATTATGCAAATATAAGTTTATATGTGCATGGGAGGGGTTGCAACCCCAAAAACCCCATCCTAGATGCACGCGTGGGCATAACAGCCATTGCAACGGTCCCGTATAACACAGTTGGGTTTGTTTGTGTTTTAGGGCCCATCGACTTCAAAGGTCATTAGGGCCCTATAACACAATTATGGTAGGCATTCATTGTTCTATTACCTTGCAATGACTGTTGTTATGACCGTTGCAATTTTGAACAAATTTGGGCACCCAAGAGATTGGTATGTACGCCAAATTGACGTACGCCAAATTGTCATACGCCAAATTATATATGCGCCAAATTGTCATACGCCAAATTTGTATGTACGCCAAATTGCCATACGCCAAATTGTCATGCGCCAAATTGACGTAGACCCGTCCACTACCTACCTCCTCATCCCTTGCAAGCAGCCTCATAAGGGTTCAACCTGTTATGGCTACTTGGCTAACTCCCCAATCCATTAAGTAAGTTTGGAATTAATGAAATAATGATGCCACTGTCAAAGAAAACAAATTGGGTGAAAGGAGGATAATTTTTATAAGAATTCGTGTAAAATCAAAAACGTGTAAAACCCGAATTGGGCGTATTCTTGACGTAGATGCTTTGTTCCCCTCCCACGCTTTTGACCTTGACTTCGGATGGGGAATTTGAGATCTTTACAAAATGCGACTAGAAGAGGAGTTATTGGCTGTTGAAGAACAACAGAACAATAATAATAGCTCACAGTTTAGGTACTACATACGATGCTAGAGATAATACCAGGGTTTGGCAATCGCAGAGAAATTTTATTTTGCTCTTTCTAGGAGATTATCTCAACATGACATCGATGTTAAGATTGGATAACTCGTGCACCTTGAAGCTTTAAAATGTCGCAAAAGCCGTTTGGCGACCACTCATCTATTTAAGCAGTGCAGCTTCAAACAGCTCTGCAAGTTCAGCCAGCCTCAACCACATTTCGAAAGGCAAATCATAAGATAAGGTAAATCTTTTTATCTCAATTCATTGTCGGCTCTTTTTCTTTACTTTGTTTGCAATAAAACGGGACAATGAATCTTTAACAGCTCAAAAAAAAAATATAATTCATAAACAACGGACCCGCCAACCCCACCTCTGTGGCGCAGTAGGTAGCGTGTTTGATTACTGCGTCAGTGGTTCTAGGGTCGATATTGGATGAGCGGCTGCATTGCTTTGGACACACCAGTTCTACTCTGATCACTGAAGTTAATTAAGCAACGCAACCCCAGCTAGTACTAACATGGGTAACCGCTTGGGAAAACTGGGTACCGCTAATGCCCAAAAATCGTCGAATTAGTGTCGTGTCTGTGCAGTCTCGGCATTAGAACTACACAGTGGAGGGGACTCTAACGACCTTGTAGTTGAAGGGCCCTTAGAACACCAACCAACTGCATTAGAACTACGCAGTGGACGGGGCTCTAATGACCTTGTAGTTGAAGGGCCCTTAAACACCAACCAACTGCATTAGAACTACGCAGTGGACGGGGGTCTAATGGCCTTGTTGTTGAAGGGCCCTAAAAGACCAACGAATCATCCAACCAACTGGATTAGAATTACGCAGTGGACTGGGCTCTAATGACCTTGTAGTTGAAGGGCCCTAAAAGACCAACGAATCAACCAACCAACTGGATTAGAATTACGCAGTGGACTGGGCTCTAATGACCTTGTGGTTTGAAGGTCCCCAGTGGCGTAACTAGGGGGCGGGGGGGGGGCAGATATTCCCGAGCCCAGAAGACAGGGGGCACAAAAATAAGGTTCACATTAAGTTTGGCGGGTGCAAGAAGGCGCAGATTTCGGTCTTTGTCTCCGGACGCAGAATACCTTCGGTACGCCGCTGAAGGTTCCTAAAACACCAACAAACAAACTCGTCTGATCACTGAAGTGAAGCAACGCAACCCCAGCTAGTACTGACATGGGTGACCGCTTGGGAAAACTGGGTACCGCTAGTACCCAAAAAACGTCGCAATAGTGTAGTGTCTGTGCAGTCTCTGCATTAGAACTACTCAGTGGTCGGAGTTCTAATGACCATTTTAATTGAAGGGCCCTAAAACACCAACAAAACAAACAAACCAAAAGGGATAGGCCGGCATACCCCCTTAGACAGCCGGTCTAATATTCCTACGAGTTCCAGATGCCTTCGCATCAGCGTAGTGTCTATGTAGATCCTGCATTTGAACTACGCAGTGGACGGGGTTCTAATGACCTTGTAGTTGAAGGGCCCTACCCCGGGTGCTTACAACCGCCTGGAATCCCGCAATGGACCTAACGAGCTCCTCCTCCCCTTCTCATTGCAAGTCCGTACCACCCCAATCTATTCACCCTCATTTTTCCGCGATGTCCCCCACACCAAGCCACCTGTAATACGCTCATTCCTAAGGAGCTCTGCAGCGGAGTTAGCAGCAGTCGGCGGAGTCGGCAGCAGTGAAGTTAAGCAACGCAACCCCAGGTAGTACTGACATGGGGGGGAAGGAAGGCGCTTGGGAAAACTGGGTACTACTAATACCCTAAAATCGTCGCATTAGTGTAGTGTCTGTGCAGTCTCTGCATAAGAACTACACAGTGGACGGGGCTCTAATGACCATGTAGTTGAAGGGCCCTAAAACACAAACAGACTAAGGAGCTCCTCCTCCCCTCTTCCTGATATTGGTTCTCCCACTAATGAAAATTATGTTTTGTCTTGTGTAGGGCGTCAGCTTCCCTGAAGTGTTTCTAGTCACTTAAGAAATCGTTCTGAAAATTGAATTAGAACAGGGCTGCGGGCACAAGGCTAATATTTTTGTTAGGAGAGAACTAACAACAATGGCACCAATTGTAAAACGGCCAATACGACTTTTGGTCGGTGTTTTAGCTCTTGTATCAACTTGCATTGCTGTTCCCGTCTCGTCGGTCGGAAGCGTGGTGTTCACGGACAAATACGTCAAACAAGAGGCAGAAGGATGTTTTCGTTACTTTTGGAAACTCACACCAGAATCAGGGCCGGCTGTAGGACTTATTCAGGACAAATCATCGGATCCGATAATGTTAAGTATGGCTGCAACCGGATTTGGTTTGGCGGCGTTACCAATTGGTGTTGAAAATGGATGGATTTCTAAGAACGAAGGTGAACAACGGGCCCTGACAACATTGCAGTCCTTATTATACATAGCCAACGTACACAAACAAGTTCATAAAGGTTTCTATTATCACTTCATTGATTCCGGAACTGGAATGCGATATTCGGATACCACAGAAGTTTCGAGCATTGATACAACTCTATTGATTGCCGGTGCCATTGTGGCCGGCGAATACTTTCTTGGTGACGTCAAAAGGTTAGTCAATGAAATCTACTATAATGTGGAATGGAAATCCTTTCTGGATAGCAACCTGGATTTGATGTACATGTCGTACACACAAGATGCGGGATTTTCTGGACACTGGGATGAGTATGCCGAACAACTGGTGATGTACATTTTGGGTGTAGGATCTCCTGACGAATCCAAAAGGATTCCAACAAGCACTTATTACGCTTTCGAGCGCCTACGCCACGAATATGGTGACGTAGGAATGTTTGTCCATTCGTGGTTCAATTCATTATTCACATACCAGTTTTCACACAATTTTGTCGACTTCCGGAATTTGGTTGACAGGGATGGTGTGAACTGGTTTAATAATTCGATAACTGCTTCCAAGACCCATTATCAATTTTCTGTCGATAATCCTCATGACTCCGCCACGTACAGTTCAACATCCTGGGGAGTGACTGCCAGTACGACTTCTACAGGATATGGAGGAGATGTTGGGGCTCCACCTGCTTTTGAGGACGGGTCTGCCCCTGCTTTCACCACCAGTATCGCGCCTTCTGCAGCCATTAGTTCCTTACCATTCACACCGAATGAAAGTTATAAAGCTCTCAAACATTATATTGATCTCAATATAATGGATTCTGAATATGGTCTTGTTGATGCTTATGATGTGGATGCGGATTGGGTATGTGAATACTCTGTTGGAATCAATAAGGGCAATACACTTTTGATGCTTGCCAATTATCAGGGTGATTTTGTGTGGCAACTGTTTATGAAAAATGAATATGTTCAAGCAGGACTTCGTGATTTAATGGCGTAAGACATTCAGAGCTGTTCCGTTAGGGCTGCAATGACCGGAAGTGAATTGTGTCACCTTTCCATAAAGATCTAAAACCATAATGACACATTGGGAGACGCTCTGTTCCAATGAGTTTATCACTTTTGTGTGCTGCGTTAGCCAAAGTGGATGAAGGGTAAGTTTCCACAGGGCTTCGTTAACCAAAAGAGGAACAAATGGTCATTTCAGAGGAGGAACTGTCAATTACCGGACCTATAGAGGACATCAGAGAAGGGCAGGTCATAAATCATGAAAAACGACATGCGTTATCACAGAAAGAATGTATTTGAAAGAGGTCCTTGAGATTATATCCCTTCCAATAATATGTTTCGATGATTGATCAAGGTGCAACAAATCGTGCAAGACGTACCCTAACCAACCGTCACATAAACCTAACTTAACCAAATCTGACCTAACCTTACCTAACTTCACTAAACAAATGTCCACACACTAGTTAAAGACGTTATTCCTAACGTGACGTTTGTATCCATTATAATTGCCTAGGTCGGATGATTTTTAATCTGTTTACATGTGCCCTTCCCCCTCCTATGAAATGGTCTTAAAGCAACATGGGTGACAGTTGCCTTGTACTGCTTTTCGTGAGCATGTGCAGTTGCTCATTTCTGCCTTATATCGATCGTAACGTCATCGTATATACAGTATACTACTGTACGTTCACTTCAATCTCTTTAATGTTATTTTTAAAGGGAAACTGTCCCGCAATGATCTCATGATACCATTTCTCCTTTTCCTACAGCCGATGCTCGTGTTTTGGGCACTGCAGGGAGCTCAGTCAATAAACGCTGAGCATTAAAATGCCCGTATATCCGAGTTCAGTTAGGCTCAGTGCCGTCTTAATGCATGGGCCCGCTGGGCACTTACTCGGGGTTGCATGCAAATCTGTGGATGTGAAGTGACCATTTTCATATTACTGCTGTGAGTGGTTGTCATAGGGGCCCCTGAACACTGCTTTGCCCAGGGGCCCATAATGCTGTTATGACGGCACTGGTTAGGCTGTCCCTAAATCATGTCACTCCAGGTTCATTGCACAACGACACGGAACAGCTCTGAAGACATTGTTTCGGAAGATTTCTCACTGACTAATAAAACTCGATTTCTCCTACTTACTGACAATTGAAATTTAGTAGACTTTAAACGTAGCCATGAGTTCAGTGGATACAAATTTAGTAAACAAAGTTCCTGCTAGAATCTGTAGTCACCTATGTACCTATTTCATAACTGATTCTTTTCTGGAGCTTACCTGTAAATAAAAATGATGTAATTCTTTCATCCTGTCATCCTTTCCATTATCACTTAGCAACCATGTCTACTTTTAAGGTTGTCTTATTTCCATTTCATTTTTCACCTTCATACGAAGTAACCCGCCTCAGTGGCACAGTGGGTAGCACGCTGCGTCAGTAGTTCTACGTTCGATACTGGACCAAGGTGGGTTGGCTTCTTTTGGGTGAGAAAGAGACCCCGAGTGGGGTTTGGTGTGGTGTGGTCTACGGTGGCATTTGCACGCAGGGCTGTTGCACGTTAAAGAACCTTCTCTAGTATGCAATAGGTAGATGAGGCAGAAATTTCCAGGTGTAGGAGCTCGTCCCCTGGGGTTGGAGGAAATCCCCAGCGAACAGTAAACTGACGATAACTAAGCACAGGGGTTGCAGCTTTGGTCGGCACCCGGCTGTGGAAAACACTTTCCAATAGATTGCCCTTGTGTCCATTCAGATGGACAAGTTGGTTACCCGACCCTGCCATACGTGGAAAGAGGGTTAGGAGTTGCTATGAACCCCAACCTCGTCCCCACCAGTGAGGTTTGTGAAATTCTAGTATCGCCATATTCTATTTTCTTTCATATCCAATTTCTACAGAGAACTACTATCACTTAACCATTTCCACTTTTCCAGGCAAGGGGGGGAACCTACAGTATTTTGTCCCATAGGGACAAGTGGACAATTTTTACTCACGTGGTTTCCACCAACCCAATGTTGCAACTCCGATGTTTATCATGAGTCTACTGTCCATTGGTGTACTTCACCAACACCAGGGGCAAGTTCCAACGCCTGGAAATCTTGCTGAACTAAACGTCTGCTTCACGCTATGTAGCAAGGGTCATTTTACGTGCAGGACCACAAGAGACCCTGGTTTTAGTCTCACCTGAGCGAAGCAAAACCACCTCCATCTAGCACTGAACCTCCTGCCCATAACCCACCAGGTTACCGTCCAAACTACACACTTCCATATCCCTTCGTACAGCCTGATCCCAAGTCTGGTTAGTTCTTCTCTGCCCCGGGCGCCTCCAATAACCTGCATCCCTGTGATGGATATACAGTCAAACTGAGATATAAGAGAGACCCCGGGAAATCCTAAAAAGTCTCTTATATCCAATACACATTAAAGTAAATACTGTAATTTGCAATTTTACTGTTGATTACATTTCGTAACATTCCAAAACAGATCTAAAACCTAAACAATATTAAAAATCACTTTGCATTGAACCTGCTTTAAGGGGGAGCAGCTTATTGCATTGGACACACCAGTCCTCGTCTGCTCTCTGAAGTTAAGTAATGCCACCCCAGTTAGTACTTACATGGGTGGCGGCTTGGTAAAACTGGGTACTGCTAATGCCTGGTTCCGTATACCCACGCGCTAACGTTATTACCGTTGAATCAGACGACACAGCACAAAAAATGGTGATGTCACACTGCTACTTGGGGCGCCGCAGAGCAGCTATGCGTGACGGTAGTTGAGTTGACCAGTGGTCAACTGACATAGCGTCCCACACGTCACGCTGCGTTCTGATTGGCTGGAGGTTGAGCTGTCTGCTTGAAAAATGGCGGAGGATAATGTAAGAAATGACGGCGGCGTGCGGTGACTCCAAATAAAGCGCTGCACTTAAGGAATTGCGCTGGCGGTCCTTCATAACGCACTAGCGCAAAACGTCATCAAAATGTCATCAGTGGCGACGTGATTAGCGTTGAAGTGTGGTGATACGGAACTAGGCATAATACCCACAAGTCGTCGCATTAGTGTAGTGTCTGTGCAGTCTCTGCAACACAACTAAGCAGGGCTTTAATGACCTTGTAGTTGAAGGTCCGAAAACACCAACAAAACAAAATAAATATATGGTGTCTATACAGGCTCAATGTAGTCGTGGGCCCAATAACAACAAACAACTGCATTTTTATATCCAAGGTATAAAATTAATAATCAAATGAGTGCAACATAAAAGGACTCTCTGTGTCACGTTCTTCTTAGACCTTGGCCAGATTAATCTCTGAAACACATGCCCAAGACTTTCATAATTGGTTCTCTCCAATATTATCCTGAAACCACCAAAATCTTATCCAGTGATATCGGATAGTTCAATAACCAGCAAGAATGACTAACTACCTTTTATGTAATTATTATCTTGCAATGCGCATCAGATCGCTTATATACCGTATGTGATATACAGGGTGGTAATTAAGTATGCCCCCCCTTCAAGACGTCGAAACCAAGGGAGAAATGGAAAAAGTGATATAGGGATGAAATAGGAAGTACTGTATGTCGGTCTCCAAAGAATGGTGACCTTTAAAGGGCTATACAGCCCTTCCTGGGACCTATCTTACGACCCATATGCAATACACCAAAAAATGTCAATTGCAAAGTTATTCAGCCGTCAAATTATGCATAATGACAAAAAATCATGCAAATCGGATCGATGGCCACCTCACAAAATGATAAACATGGCATGCAGGTGAACTAAAGGTCACAGCTTTTTCAACTAATAGCTAAACATGTAAAACTCAAAAAAGTTCCAAAATGCCTTTAATAATGAATAACTGTTGGAAAGTATTACGGGAAGTTGTTCCATTATTCCACAACACACGTGACATCCCTCACGTGTGTAGTGTAAAAAAAAGCAACTATTAACCCTCTTCCCACCTATGGCAGGGTCCGGTGCCCATCTCTGACCCTCTGCATGGACAGTTGGGAGCAGCTGTACTGCGTCGGAAACACCAGTTCTAGTTTGTTCACTGAAGTTAAGCAACGCATCCCTAGCTAGTAATGACGTGGATGACTATTTTGGAAAACTGGGCACTGTTAATACCCAAAAGTCGTTGCATTAGCGTGGTGCCTATGCAGTCTACACCAGAACTACACCATGGACGGGGCTCTAACGACTTTGTAATTGAACGGTCCTAAAACACCAATGAAACAAAATGGAGCAATGTGCTATTAGTTGAACGGTATTTTTTTGGCAGCGGGCTGCCGATCAAACCTTCAATCCTTATGGTTATTTATCGTCGGCCTATCAGCTTTCATTGGAGCAATTTTCCTTTACAGCCCATCTGACAGATGGCGCACTCGAAAGAAGTCAATCCACCTTGATCCAGTAGATGAGAACGCTACCCTCTGGGCCACCAAGACGGGCTGTGCAGAACCGGGTGGCGCAGTGGGTAGCATGCTCGGTGACTGCGTCAGCGGTTATAGGTTTGATACAGGACGGAGGTGGGTTGGCTCTTGGGACGAGGAAGACACCCCGAGTCAGCCTTCCATTGGACGAGAGGTAAACCCGAGGTCCCGTGTGGTTTACCATAGCATTTGCAGTAAAAGAACCCTCTCTATTATGCAACCTGTAGGTGAGGCAAATTTCCAGGTTAAGGAGCACGCCCTCTGGCGTCGCGTCAGTGGTGTGCCCCCAACGAACAGTAGACCCACAATAAATAAACATAGCGGTTGCAGTTTTCCTCGGCAACCAACTACGGAAAGACGCTGTCCAATTTCTCACCCTTGTGCCCATAGACGGGAAAAGGGTTAGGAGTTGCTTTTGGCTTTGAAGATTAGTGCTTTAGCCTATTCCGAGGATGTGAACAACTTTTCTCATGTGGAGTTGTCAAGTGGAAAAATGACATGAAAACTACGAAATGTCATACATATCTGATGGGACATTTTAAAGAAGGGGTGAACATATCTCACTAATTGAATATAAATGCTTATATTGTGTTGGAAAAGCCATACTGATAGTGTTTATCCACTTTAGAGTGTCGAAATAACTTTTGTATTTGATATGCAATTGTGGAGGACAAAGCCCAGAAACCAATCTCTTGATTTACCACTTCAACACCCTGATAACAAAATTCAGTAAGCTGCTGATAGTCGCCACTTAGTTGCTCTTTGAACATGTTATTATTACATTTCTGTTATTGCATATGTCACTGATTAGTGAACTCGACAACACCTCTCCTTCCTAAAATACTATGTGTACATCGTGATTTTTAAGTGAACTGTAGTAAACACAGCTGCCAACCGTTACTCTTTTGTTCTGGTTTAAGTTATGTTTTACATCAAATATATTAGAGTTAGTGGTGAACGTCGACGATGACGATACGAGGTCAAATGAGGCAACTGTGCATGCTCACGAAAAGCAGACCAGCAATTGAGCTTGCGCATTTGCCTCATTTGACCTCGTATCGTTCGTATCGTCATCGTCGACGTTCACCACTAACTCTCTAATAAAGAGATTGTGGTGAGCATATACGGTGACGTTACGATCAATATGGGATCACGTCAATTTGGCGCATGACAATTTGGCGTAGTCAATTTGGCGTAGTCAATTTGGCGTACGACAATTTGGCGTACATACCGATCTCTTGGGTGCACACATTTGTTCAAAATTGCAACTGTCATAACCAGTGGCAGATCCAGGATTTTCGTCAGGGGGGGAGGGGGGTTAGCTAATACAGGGGTGTTGAGCTAAACCTCACATATTATGCAAATATAAGATTATATGTGCATGGGAGGGGTTGCAACCCCAAAATCCCCATCCTAGATCCACGCGTGGGCATAAGTCATTGCAACGGTCCCGCATAACAGTTGGGTTTGTTTGTGTTTTAGGGCCCATCGACTTCAAAGGTCATTAGGGCCCTATAACACAGTTATGGTAGGCATTCATTGTTCTATTACCTTGCAATGACTGTTGAAATATGTTGTTATGACCGTTGCAATTTTGAACAAATTTGGGCACCCAAGAGATCGGTATGTACGCCAAATTTGTATGTACGCCAAATTGTCATACGCCAAATTATATATGCGCCAAATTGTCATACGCCAAATTTGTATGTACGCCAAATTGTCGTACGCCAAATTGACTACGCCAAATTGCCATACGCCAAATTGTCATGCGCCAAATTGACGTAGACCCGATCAATATAAGGAAGAAATGAGCAACTGTGCATCATCATCATACCCTTATCCCGCCTGTGGCAGGGTCGGGTCTGCGAGTTCTAGCCCTCCACCCCCGTCTGTCTCCCACCAGGTCCCCGTCCACCCCACGCACTGCCATGTCCTTATGGACAACCTGTTCCCAAGTCTGCTTCAGCCTCCCCCTGCCCCTTCTCCCTCACTTTTTCTGCGATGTCTACCACCCCCAAGCTACCTCTAATATACGCATTCCTAATTCTATCAGCTCAGGCGGGAGAAGGGGGGAGCGGCGAGTTGCGTTGGACACACCAGTTCTCGTCTGATCACTGAAGTTAAGCAACGCAAGCCCAGTTAGTACTGACATGGGTGGTCGCTCGGGAAAGCTGGGTACTGCTAATACCCAATAATCGTCGCATTGGTGTAGTGTCTGTGCAGTCTATGCACTAGAACTATGCAGTGGACGGGTCTCTAATGACCTCGTAGTTGACGGTACCTTAAACACAAACAAACAAGCGGGAGAAGGGTGAGATGATGATGATAATAATAATTCTATTAGCTCTCGACACACAACTCATGTACCGCAGCATTCGCAGCTCAGCCACTTGCATTCTATTAACGTAGCTCTTCCTTAGTGCCCAACAATCCGATCCATATAGCCCAGCTAGCATAACCACTACCCTGTAGAACTTCCTTGGGACTCTTCTATCACAACTTTCTTGGGACTCTTCTATCACACAGGATTCCACTTGCCGGTCTCCACTTCAGCCACCCTCCATTGATTCTATGGGTCACATCCAAGTCTATCTCCCCATTGCTTTGGAACGCTGATCCTAAGTACTTTACCTCTTGCACCTTTCAAAAGCAGTACAAAGGGCTTAAACCACATATCGTCCAACTGTTCTCCGATCGTCATCATATACGCTCACTGAAATCTCTCAAATTATATATCGGTGCTGTTACAGTTTACATTCCAGGAAAAAGTAACAATCTTTTTCTGGTTTCTTTCCCAATATTAATTTAAAAAGATTAATTTGTATCAGACATATTTTAAAATACATTATACTTAAAATAATCATAAAACATTGTAAGCAACACTTTTTTTTGAGATTTTCACTTTTTTATTTAACCCTGGATCACAAAACTCCGAATTTGTGTCACACCGTCACAAAACAGTAGTCATTTTGACTACCATTTTGTATAATAATTTTAAAAAGGGAAATTTCAACTTAAACGAACAATTTTGATTATCACATCGTAAAAACACAAATGCAAAATGAAAGTCACATAAAAATTAGAATTTCTGACATTCAATGCAACTATCACCATGGTGTTCTCCACATATGGTGTTAAAATGTAGAATAAGAAATTAGTATAGCTTGAGGTGGGGGGAAAATCACGGAAAACTGAGTGAGAATAGATTGAGGTGTCATGGTCATGTGATGAAAAGAGAAGGAGCTCATTAGGTCCATTACAGGAATGCAGATGGTTGGAAGCACCAGGGGTAGGGGGAGGCAGAAGCAGACGTGGGAGCACGTTGTCCATAAAGGCCCCCACACACGATCAGTTTGGTGTGTCAGTTCGGTGTGTTCAGTTTGATGTGAAGGAATGAATTGCCCACACATGATAAGTTTTGTGTGTCACATACTTATCTTCCTTTTCGTTAAACGTCATGTGACGTCATTTGATTGTCCACATCAACCAGTAATTCTACCGTTACCATGGTGCAATTGTTTTAAAGATTACGTTTATCCATGTTTGGGTATGCATAGAACAAACCCAGTCCCCACACACGCTCATGTCTAATTCACGTCAGTCCGAACTGACACACCGATGTGATAAAATTTCTTCACACTGTCACACAGTGGTCCCAAATCCCAAAAACCTGGCCAAAATATGAAAATCTGCATGTATGTGCATAAATGTTTGTGTCCATAGTTTTTTCACCTTGCTGATTATGAATACCGTAAATTCTCACGTAGTGCCCACAGATTATACGCGAAACATAGGGCAAAAAATAGGGTATGTAGCAAAAAAGTGAGAAACATCAAAATGACATTCAATATGGTGAGTCAGATTCAAAATTCCGTACTTATTTTAATAAACGGCGCAACATTTATTTTTTCAAATGCTGTTTTGTTGTGCCGTTTATTGGAGTGCACTGTTTATTTAACAAGGCATCCCCCATAGACAACCCAGCCAATATTCCTGCAAGTTCCAGACGCCTGGAGAGCGGCGAATTGCAGTTCGAAACACCAGTTCTCGTCTGATCACTGAAGTTCAGCAATGCAACCCCAGCTAGGACTGACATCGATGGTCGCTCGGCAAAATTGGATACTGCTAATGCCCAAAAATCGTCACATTAGTGTAGTGTCTGTGTAGCCTATGCATTAGAACTATGAGGTGGACATTGGAAGTTGCCCCGGTTATTGGAGGGTGCCGATTATTAGAATAAATATAGTAATTGTCAGAGTGATTACTGAGAATTAAAACCAATAAGTCATGGGAGCGGCGAGTTGCGTTGGACACACCAGTTCTCGTCTGATCACGGAAGTTAAACAACGCAAGCCCAGTTAGTACTGACATGGGTGGTCGCTCGGGAAAGCTGGGTACTGCTAATACCCAATAATCGTCGCATTGGTGTAGTGTCTGTGCAGCATATGCATTAGAACTACGCAGTGGACGGGTCTCTAATGACCTTGTAGTTGACGGGACCTTAAACAACAACAACAACCAATAAGTCATAAATGAAATTTTATCAGTCAATATAATTTAAATTTGTAAATTTATAAATAAATATTTTTTGCTTAACATAAAAAATATGGTTTTTAAACAAAAATTTTAAATTATAAGAATTCTCATCAAATACGTTATCTGAATTTTCATCAGACTCAGCAGATTAAGTTGGTATAAGGGTTCCTGGTATAAGTAATACTGTAGTTTCGTTCCATCCTCTGAGAAAAATTTCACTTTCTTTGGTGTCCTCCTGTCCTGGGTGCTTCCAACCACCTGCATTCCTGAAATTGACCTAATGAGCTCCTTCTCCTCTCTCTCCTCATTATGTGCCCATACCCCCTCAACCTATTCCCCTTCATTTTGTTGGCGATGTACACCACCCCCAGGCTACCTCTAATATACAGTGCTCATTCCTAATTTCATCAGCTCTTGACACCCCAATCATGTACCTCATGATTTGCATCTTGGCTATTGCATTCTATTAATGTGGCTCTTCTTCACTGCCCAACACTCTGATCCATACAGCAAAGCTGGCCTAACCACTCCCCTGAATTATATGCATTTATAAGTTATTTCCTATTCAGATTTATAAAATTTGTCTGCTTTATTTGTAACATAAATAATATGACATTTTTGCAGTTTATACTATATTTAACAAGAAAACCCACCGCGGTGGCATAGTGGTTAGCACACTTGACAACTACGCCATTAGTTCTAGGTTCAATACTGGACCGTGGTGGGTCTTCCTTGCCATGCATGTCATTTAAAATTGTCATAGTCTTGGGATTCCCAAACTTCTCTACTTGGTTGGGCCTTTTCTAAATGTTGGCTTGCTCGAGGCGCCTTGTTGCAGAGTCATAGCAATGCATTGGCAATGGTACAAATGCCAAGGGCGTGAGGGACGCTCGGACAATTTTGAACTGCACTGAACTTAAGGGGGAGAGGTGGCGATGGACCCACTTGCTTAGGACGCCTGAAACTCACGAGCCATGCCTGATGATGGTTAAACAGCATAGAAATCAGCGGATTGTATTTTGACTAAACTGCCGTAAAAATCTTTGGGAGCGGGGAATTGTGTTGGACACACCAGCTCTCGTCTGATCACTGAAGCTAAGCAACGCAACCCCAGCTAGTACTGACATGGGTGGCAGCTTGGGGGAATTGGGTGCTGCAAATACCCCAAAAATCGTCGCATTAGTGTAGTGTCTGTGCAGTCTCTGCATAAGAACTACACGGTGGACAGGGCTCTAATGGGTATTCCTAGAGTATGTATCCACATCGCTTAACATTTGACCTTTACAATGATCTCTACTTTCGGTTCTCCGGCCTTCTCGCCTTCAGCTCGAAGGCCTCCGCCCCACGAACAAGATACTTATGGATTCTTTGAATGATCTCGTGTAGCCAGGAATATCCCGTTTGTACGAATCTCGCTTTTCTAGGCGCAGAAAAATCTCTGAACAATTTCTTTCCGACCTTGATGGTGACCTTGTAACATAGTTTTGCTGATGTGGATACATACTCTAGGAATACCACTCTAATGACCTTGTAGTTGAAGGGCCCTAAAACGCCAACAAACAAAGTAAAAACCTTTTGCCAACACCTGGGTTTCGCGCCGCTATGTTAAGTTGTCGTCTGCTGGGACCCAGACATGATAACTATTGAGGGGGTTAGAATCAAAACAGGAATTCTCCATTTTTGACAAAATTGAGATAGCAGCATATACGGAAATATCACATTTCAAGCTATCATTGCAGGGCTTTTTCCTGTGGCTTTCACAATTTTGGGACCCTAAAATTTCCAAAACAATCACTAGATTTTGCATACATGCTGGCAAAACTCCAGAAGGTTTTTGGCGATTATCTCAGAATGAGTTTGTGGGAGAATACCTGTTTTGATTCTAACCCCCTCAATTATGCTCACAAGGCAAAATTAACAAAGAGGTATCAGGCTCAGGATATACTGTAAATGAGACAAAATTTATAATGTTCCTTTATAAGGACACCTACAGTACACGATGCAAAATATTATGTACTGCATAGGCCTATGTAAACGTAAAATGAAGTTGAAAAGGCAAAATTCAACAATTACAATTCTTGTTCACACATGTCGGCGGCATGTCAGCTACAGTACACGTAATTTACACACGTAAATACGCGAACAAGAATTCCGATTTTGAAAACTTAAATAAATTCAAATTTTGTAAAGCAGTGCACTTACTTTAGGCCTACATGCCGAAATCATGACAACAGAGAACAACGTCGTGTTCCGTTGTAGATAACGAAGCTGACGGAAGTGACGTGTGGCATTCCTTTCGAAAATAATGGAGGATGCATGCAACTTATGTTTTGATGTGTTTGAGTTTTTCGATTACTGTATATAAGGAGTGTTCGATGTTTACATCATAAAGCATTCGCTGAATTTAATTAAAGAAAAATCTGAGAAGAAAAATTTCAGCACCAGTAGTACTTCTATTAGAAATAAATAAATGGTAAGTGCAATGGTTATTTGCTGACTTTTGGTGACTCTAAAACTGAACATTCTAATTAAAGGAAATTGTGTTATGGTAGATGGGGCAGATCACAGTTAAAGTGGAGGGGCTCATAGAAAGTTTAATAGGCGGGTTTAATTCCCGTTTCGAAACACTAGTTCTCTTCTTATCACTGAAGTTAAGCAACGTAACCCTAGCTAGTACTATCGTGGGTGGCCACTTGGGGAAAAATGGTTACCGCTAGTACCCAAACGTCGCCGCATTAGCGTAGTGTCTGCGCAGTCTCTGCATTAGAACTATGCGGTGGATGGGGCTCTAATGACCTTGTAGTTTACGGGCCCTAAAACACCAATAAAACAAAAAAAACAACTTCCCGTTTACGTAGGGAGGGGCGAATTGTGTTGGACACACCAGTTCTCGTAGGATCACGGAAATTAAGCAACACAACCCCATTTAGTACTGACTTGGGTGGCCGCTTGGAAACACTAGGTACTGCTAATACCCAAAACTCGTCGCATTTGTGTAGTGTCTGTGCAGTTTCTGCATTAGAACTACGCTGTGGACGGGGCACTAATGACCTTGTAGTTGAAGGGCCCTAAATCACCAACAAACAAACCACCCCTTTTACGTTAGCTGTCTCAAGCATTAGGCTGCTTTCAGACGAACGACAATCGTCAAATTCAAAATTGTCAGTGGGAATGCAACCAATGCATTTCAATAAGGATAACCAGACGAACGACAGAAATGCAAACACGACAAAAAGATGGTAATGTTCCCCGACACAGGCCGACAAACTGCCTGTATGTACGTCAAAATAGAGTGAGCGGCTTATTGCGTAGGACACACCAGTTCTAGGCGCAACCCCAGCTAGTATTAACATAGGTGGCCGCTTGGGAAAACTGGGTACTGCTAATACCCATTATTCGCCGCATCGGTGTAGAGTCTGTGCAGTCTCAGCACTAGAACTATGCAGTGGACGGGGTTCTAACGACCTCATAGTTAAAGGGTGCTAAAACACCAACAAAAGAAAATAAATGCATCAAAATAGACGACGACTAAAAGTTGATCATCTTTGATAACTTCCCTGCAAATTTGTAGTTTGCCGACAGTCTGCTATGTATGCCAAGCCATAGAGATGTCTGTTCGTAAGTTAGAACCGTCACGCGTCAATGCAAATAATTGTTATCATCATCGATTCGCATATCGCAACCAAAGTTGCGGCCAATTTGGGTTGGACACACCAGTTCTAGTTAGATCACTGAAGTTAAAGAATACAAACCTCATGTTAGTACCAACATGGGTGGTTGGTAGAGAATCTTGGGTGCTGCAAATTTCCCCTCTCCTACATCCTCTACACCAGGGGTGGCCAACCAGTCAATCGCGGGGCCAATTTTGGTCGATCACTCGCGATGTGTTGACTTAACACCCGCCTCAGTGACGTAGTGGCTCAGTGTTTCGAGGTCTGCGTCAGTGGTTCTAGGTTCGATACTGGACCGAGGTGGTCCAATATCGAGCCTCCCCCTCCCCAATTTGACTACGCCTATGACAACAAGTCGATCGCGACACTTTTTTAAGATAAAAAGTAGATCTTATGCACACAAAAGTTGGCCACCCCTGCCCTACACCAGTGGTCAGCAAACTGCGGCTCTTTGGCCCCTTGAATGTGGCTCTCCCACAATTGGCTGTGTTGGTGCGCAGGCGTGCACAGCAGTGTCGTTCGGGTGGCGAAAGACATGGCACAGGCGATATATGGCGGTGGGGAGGCACAGGTGACTAGGGCCCTTCGTCCACTGCCGGAAAGCAACTACAACTCAACTGAAATGCATTGCAACTAAAGTTAATTGCAATGTCACTTTCGTCCACAGATGCAACTCTTTGCAATAGTTGCACTTATGATGCCGAGTAGTTCATATGAAGAGAGTATTGTGCGAATGGTGCGAATTTCTTGGCAGTTGCAATGAAACTTACATGCTCAGTTGCGACGCAGCTGGTTTCAAACCAGTTGCCTTTACATTGCGTTGAGGCTTCATTGGTGGGAGAAGTCCATATCGTTAACATGAGTCAGACTAACATGCAACTGAAAAAGAACTAAAATTCGATTATTTTATTTTTCAGTCGAGTTGCAGTTGCATTGTGGCAGTGGACGAAGGGCCTTATGCACTAGTTGAGTAAGTCATTCAGTCAGCAGTCTCATTGTGTAAAGTGGTCGGTGATTGTGACGTCCACAAATCATACGTGGGTGACAAAAGTATCGTTTTGAAGTACAAATTTACCTGTATTTTTCTAACCAGCAATTTCCACAAATTTCATTTTTATCAATAAATACGATCATTATTAAGTTAATAAATACCTAGAATCTCTCAACAGAATCTCAATCATTGTATTGTTGATATATGGCTCTTTTGACTGATGAGTTTGCTGGCCACTGGCCATTGCATTGCAATGCCGTGTCATTGGTGGGTGAAGTCCATATCGTTAACATGAGTCAGACTAGCATGCAACTAAAAAGGAACTAAAATGTGATTTATTTTCAATCGAGTTGCATTGAACCGGTGAACGAAGGGCCTTATAGTGCACGGACACTACACTGTTACAACTATTTTAGGTAGTAGCACTACCCAGTGTTCTCAACTGGTCACCCATGCTAGTGCTAGATGGGCTTGCATTGCTTAACTTCAGTGCTCAGAAGTGAATGGCTTCTTTCGGGCAAGAGAAAATTGCCTTGGATGAAAAGTAAAACCGAGGTGTTGTGTGGTGTATAATGGCATTTGCATGTATAAGAACCCTCTCTACTATGCAACGGGTAGAAAATTGAAGAATATGTAGGAGCTCAGTGGAGTGTCCCAAACGAACAACAGACCAACAATAAATAAGCAGGGGGAAGGGGGTTTGCCGTTTTGGTCAGCAGGCGGTCACCCCTGTGTCCATTCAGAAGGACAAGATGGTTGCCCCACCCAACTATATGTTGGGGAAAGGGTTAGGAGTAGTTTGAGCTACTGCATATGAGCATACTACAGTATTCGATCGTCACATCCCCTACTTGGGGTCTCCATTTTATTTATGCCCTGAAATAAGATTTGTCGTTGTGCTTACTCTTCAATGCACTTTAGAATAAAATTCTTTTATTTGATGACTCCATTGTAGAAACCAAAAAAAAAAATGATTGTTCTGAAAACAAACCCAAATAAGAGTTTCAAGTCTGACATAGAACTTGAAATGCAATAAATTTTCAAGATTTAACAAAAATCTGAGAATATTACAACAATTAATAACAAGTAACTGCATAAAAAATAAAGCAACTTTGAAAATAGCCAACTCCATAACAATTACATATCACATTATGATATTAAAAACAATCTAGCACAAAATGGCTATCAGAAGTAAAAACCTGGAAACACCACTACCCCCAAACCCGATGTCCAAAATACAGTATTTAACAAATAAAAGAACATTTCCCCCAGTTACACTCTCCCTCTGATATATCGACCCTGTTCTTCTCTTCTAATAAGGCCACTCACACACAGCCACTTGCAGTGATCACTAGTCGCTGCACATGGCAACTGGAGGCTATCATAGGTGGCAGCAACGTGATCTCTCATATTTGCGATGATAAGACGTCACCACTGTCCACAAGTAGCAAGATGAAGCCACCACCACAGCTTGTGGCTCAGCAGCCCCACTGCAAATGCAGTGTTTGTGCCAAACAGCCTTAAGGCTCGGCCACACAGAACACGATCTGTCGCGGCAGGAGAGCGATCTATTTGCAATGCAATAAATTGTATTAGGACAGTCACATAGAAGGCGATCTGTCGCAGCGAACCGAGTGCACAAAATTACAATTTTATTGTGCAATCCAATTGTCAGTTTGACAAAAATGAGATGAGAAAAATGAAATGGGCACTTTGCAATGGGCCGCTGATGAAGATATCGCGCCCTATGTGGTGTTTTCATATCGCAGACCGTCGCGACGGTCGCACGATTTCTACCCACTGTGACAGATCGCGTTCTGTGTGGCCGAGCCTTTAGGCCGCTCGCACATACAGCCAATTTCAGCGGCCATTAGTGGCGACCACACGCTGTGGAATATGCTTCCAATTGAAACTGGTTAGGCTTGGTGCAGATGTGGCGTTTGCAACAGCGCCACTGAGCTACAAGCCACAGCAGTGGCCATATCTCGCTACTTTTTGCCGGTAGCAGCATTTTTCCTATTACCACAAGCACAAGATCACGTTGCTGCCACCCGTGACAGCCTCGGGTGGCCATGTACAGCGACTATAGTGCTCGCCACGAAAGATGACACATGGAAGGTAGAAGGCAGAAAAGTTCACTACAAAAATTAGGGGGTTTGAAAAAGGTCAAATGTAGGCTTCAGTCAGTAATGACAAGTAGAACTTCAATGTCTTCCCTTTTTTTCGAAGAGGACTGATCCTTTGCCTCCCACCAATGTGTCAACTTTTGTGGCGAGCGCTATAGTGGTCGTTACTTGTGGCCGCTGCAAGTGGCTGTGTGTGCGAGCGGCCTAAATCGTTTCGATAAATTGCAACTCAATTTTCACAGATAATTCAAATTTCCATTGAAATTAACAAATGTGGTTCAATAGAAGGCACATTGGTTCCTTATAGTAAGATATCGTTCGCCATTGTTCGCACGAACGCAGGTTCCTAACCCAACAGGTTTTTTTCGAATTTTTCTCGAAAGAAGATCCGGGTTTGTTGCAAACAAATAAATTCAGATGTCAGCGACACCGTTGTCTCCATAAGAGCCGTTGTTCATTACGACGTACTTAAAATTTGGTCGAATTCAAGCCAGGCCGGAAGTGTCGAAAGATTGCAGTTCCACCGTGAAGTCCCACTGTTGAGAATATGTATTTGGTTGGCATTCCGACAGGATCACACCTAATCGATCGTGTTTGTCCATGCATAAGTTCGTTGATGGATGAATTATCTGACGTCCACGCCGACCCCATTTCTATAAAAGCAGAAAAGTGGCCTCATGATTAAAAGTGCACAAGGATCTCTCGGAACCCATTTTCCACCTACGGAAGAGTGAGATACCCATTTGTGCAATCGCAACTGGAACGCACGGGAGCGGCTGTATTGCTTTGGACACACCACTTATCGTCTCATCAATGTTAGTACTAGCTTGGCCCATTTAGTACTTGCATGGGTGACCGCTTGGAAACCCTGGGTACACTGCTAACACCTAAAAATGGTCGTTACAGCGTAGTGTCTGTGCAGACTCTGCATTAGAACTATGCAGTGGACGGGGTTCTAATGACCATTGTAGTTGAAGAGTCCTAAAACACCAACGAACAAAAGGATCACACGGGCGATATATTGGGCAGTAGTTTGATACCGCCGGCTGACGACCTACTGCTGCAATCCTTTGCTCGCTTCATGTCAGCCTATTTTCTTCTTTGGCTCACCTTTCCTTCACCGAAGTAGGTGGGCGGTTTACTCCATAAGGTTCCTGTACATCCAGGTGACGCCTTCACTCCGCATTCGACGTACTGATTTCTCTTTTGCACGTAAAATAAGCTTCCCTCCTCAGGCAGGATCGAACCTACAATCACTGACGCTAGAGTGAAATTCTCTACCTGTTTGACTGACATGGGCACCTGAAATATGCACTGTAGCATTTGTATTTCTGTTATTTACATTCGGTGACCTATTGAGGATAGCCGGCCTTTATTCTGCCCTGTTTAATTTACCCTTTACCTCATTGGACCCTCTCATGAACCTCATTCCACTAGATTTGTTTGTTTCGTTGGGGTTTTAGGGCCTTTCAACTACAACGATCATTAGTGTCCCGTCCACTGCGTAATTCTAATGCAGAGTCCGGCGGCGATTTTTGGGTATTAGCAGTAAGTACCCAGTGTTCCCAAGCGGTCACCCATGTCAGTACTTGCTGGAGTTGCATTGTTTAACTTCAGTTATCAGACGAAAACTGGTGTGCCCAACGCCATATAGCCGTTCGCGGATTCCACCAAGCTTATGGTTCTACCTTGAGCTGAACTTATGTTGTTGTTGTTTGTTGGTGTTTAAGGTCCCGTCAACTACGAGGTCATTAGAGACCCGTCCACTGCATAGTTCTAATGCATAGACTGCACAGACACTACACTAATGCGACGATTATTGGGTATTAGCAGTACCCAGCTTTCCCGAGCGACCACCCATGTCAGTACTAACTGGGCTTGCGTTGCTTAACTTCAGTGATCAGACGAGAACTGGTGTGTCCAACGTAACTCGCCGCTCCCAAACTTATGGTTCGCATCCAGGTGTATCTCACTATTACCAAGTATTTCAACGGCTGTCCTTTTTTTGCATGAAAGACACCGTGAGTCAGTGAAATACCATATTGCCATATTAGCAGGTTGCCAACTTCCGGTGTAAGAAATGGTATTAAAATCAACCTTTTTCTTTCTCCATGATGCAGTCCTTGAGTGTGCTTCTGATGACGACATTATGGTTACGGAAATACGTACCTGATTAAATTTACCCCGCTCGTTGCAAGAGAGAATGATCACCACTGGAGAAGTACTTTCCTTGAATAGGACAGTGAGACAGAGATTCCCAGCGCGTATCTCTCCTCCTTTACCGTAGGCCCACTCCTGAAATAAGAATATTCACACATCAACAACGGAGGAAATTTCAGGTTACGATTGGCGGATGTTACGAGTTGACCACAGTCAAACCTGTTATCCGCGTGGAATCACAACAAAGAGCCCCAATAGAATTTCTCTGGGACTAACGCAGTATCTAATGCCCTTCAACTACAAGGTCATTAGAGCCCCGTCCATAGCATAGTTCTTATGCAGAGACTGCACAGACACTACACTAATGCGACGATTTTTGGGTATTAGCGGTACCCAGTTTTCCCAAGCGGCCACCAATGTTAGTACTATCTGGGTTTGCGTTGCTTTACTTCGGTGTGTCCAACGCAATGCGACAGTTCCAAATCAAAATAGGTCAGCAATAAATAAGCATAGGGGTTGGAGCATTAGGGTGGCAACAGGCTGCGTAATCCGACGGAAGGCGCATTGGGAGGGGCTGTCTGTCGCCCTAAAGAAGCCAAACCACCTCGATCCTGGAACCAATGACGCAGTAGTCGAGCTCACTACATACGCGCCATTAGATCACCCATGCAGTGGCGTTGCCAACGGAGGGAGGGGTTGGGGCTTCGAATATAACGAAGCGCTATACACCCTACCGAGTCATATCCCCCCCCCTCAGAAAATCCTGGTTCACCCTATCGATAGTCATATTCCGCCCCCCCCCCTTTCAGAAATTCCTGGCTACGCCACTGCACTCATGTGTCCCAATAGGACAAAATTGTGTAACCGACCCTGCCATAGGCGAGAAATGGGCTATATGTTGCTTTTCTTCTGAGACCAGTTATTTTCAGCCTTTTAATTTCGACGTATCCCTCAACCGGACCTTTGACCGACGGAACATTTCTATAGTTTCCAAATAACTTCTGGTAACTGAGCGCAGAAATTTGGAAGATTCTGTCTCTGGAAGAAGGTGGCTGTGGTGGCTCTTTCTATGACATTGTCCTGCGGTACTGCTGTGAGTTCTAGTTCCGACACTAACTGAAAATGGATCCCTAATGCATTCTTTGAGTTAAGAGTGAGGACATGTTCAAGGAAACTACCACCACCCGCTTTGCAATTAAATGATGGGCCGCTGGGGAGGGGGAGACCACATGTGAAAAATCACTTGGCATCCGTGTAGATATAATGGGTGGTGTCTGTCCCTTCCTCTTTCCCCCCCCCAGGTAGATGCCGTGACGGCTCCGATACTTGGCTGACGTCTACCTGAGTTTGCTTTGTTGGATGACATGATTCGATGTTGATTGGATCGTTTTCCTTCTGGCCTTCAATATCGAAACACAGGTCGCCCTGTTTCAGCTGACCAAAAGCGACGTCATCACCGTATGGCAACCTAGAATAAATATAGAAAGCCATCATTAAGCCCTGTACAAAACAGCGAATAACAGGCATTGGAGCAGCGGTAGAACGGCAGGCGACGTCTCACACCGAGCCCCCAATTTTACTCCGGATATGGCGGAAGTAGCCCTGTAGGTCTTTCTTTAATTGGAGGAAAGAAGGGGCGAACCTGCATACATGTTCACTTAGACCCTTACCTGGCAGCCAATTTGTTCGCCGGCGCCCCTTTTTGATTCAAGCAATATTGAAAAATTAAACATGCGCAGAAATGACTGTAAGCAAATATATAATATGGAATGTTTTAGGAACAAGTCCTTGTTCCAGAAATCATTTCAGTTTTTAACTACTTGTCCATCGCTGGACAACGATAGACTGGCGTTTGTGGTGCCCCAGGGATCCGCAGCGCTTTGTGGCCGCGGAGCGCCAGTTGAGAACCACTGCACCTGGAACTCATTGTGCAGCTGTGATTGGAACCTCAAGGTTTACATTTTGTTTCGTAGGTGTTTTAATGCCATTCAACTACAGGGTTATTAGAGCCCCGTCCACTGCATAGTTCTAATGCAAAGGCTGCACAGATACTACGCTAATGCGACGATTTTTGGGTATTAGCGGTACCCAGTTTTCCCAAGCGGGTTGCGTTGCTTAACTTAAGTGATCAGACGAGAGCGGGTGTGTCCAACGCAATGCAACCGCTCAAAGTGACATCTTTTGGTACTCTATATACATCAGTGTTTCCCAAAGTGGTTCCTATAGCGCCCCTGGGCTTTGTCGGAACCACTGAAGGGGTCCACAGTAAATGAAAATGCTGTTCGGGTGCGTGGACAACGTCAAGGAGTCCTTGAAAGATTTTTTTAAGTCAGTTTGTTATGCCAACGGGTGGGGGAGTCGGTCAAGCAGCCATAACGGGCCAGATCTTGTGGAGGCGGGTGTGGGGGAGGTAGGAGTGGGGAAATTAGCAGTACCCAGTGTTCCCAAACAACCGCCCATGTCGGTTGTTGTTGTTTGTTGGTGTTTTAGGGACCTTCAACTACAAGGTCATTAGAGCCCCGTCCACTGTGTAGTTCTGATGTCCGTACACTAATGCGACGATTTTTGGATACTAGCGGTACCCAGTTTTCCCAAGCGGCCACCCTTGTTAGTACTAACTAGAGTTGCGTTGCTTAACTTCAGTGATCAGATGAGAAGTGGTGTGTCCAACGCAATCCAACAGAAAGTAAGATAATTATGACGAAAGAAAGCAAGCCATGGTGAGGTTTTTGTTAAGGCCGCCACACACGATCAGTTTGGTGTGTGTGCAAAAAAAGTTTTTGCTCACACCAAAAATTTTAACTGACGGTGTGAAGAAATTTTATCACATCGGTGTGTCAATTCGGACTGACGTCAGTCCGAATTGAACGTGTGGGGGGTTGCTCACATCAGTTGTTCACATTTTTTGTACTGCGCATGCCCAAACATGGATAAACGTCATCTTTAAAAAAATTGTACCATGGTAACGGTAGAATTACTGGTTGATGCGGACAATCAAATGACGTCACATGACGTTTCACGAAAAGGAACATAAGTACGTGACACACCAAACTGATCGTGTGTGGGCAATTCATCCCTTCACACCAAATTGAACACATCTATGTGCACACACACCGAAATGACAAACCAAACTGATCGTGTGTGGCGGGCTTTATGCGAAGGGGTCCATGGGCGCCCTAAGGTTGGGGGCCGTTGATATACATGAAGTCAATGTCACTATGTCTTTGTCCCGTCTATGGTAGGGTGAGGCCTGCGAGCTCTTGCTCTTAGTTCTCTTCTGTCTCCCACCAGATCCCCATCAAATTCTCATTTGCCATGTTCGACTGCTGCTTTCCATGGTATTTGATTTTACCCTGTATACACTTACTTGAGCTCAGGAAAGATGTTGTCCAGATACCATTTGAACGATTTGCATCCCAGTTGGTGACGTAGCTCACGTTGATCCTGAATACTATTATAAAAATGTTTGCAGTTAGATGGTATGACATTGTAGTTCATCAATCTGCAGAATCGTTCTGCAGCTGCACGAATTCTGCAGAAATCCTTGCACATAATCAAATTATACTGTAGGATTAATTCAAAACGTTATTGCAATGCGATCCGACTATGCCACAGGCGGGATATGGGTATCATGAAGATGATATTGCAATGCTGGTTCGATGTGTAGTGTGAGATGGCATTTGCACGTAAAAGAAGCCGCTCTACTATGCAACGGGTACCAAGAAAGCAACTCCTAACTTTACCGCCTATGGCAGGGTTCGGGTATCCATTTGTCCCTCTGAATGGACACAAGGTGGTATATTGGACAGTGTTTTTCCACAGCCGGTTGCGGAAAAATTCTGCCACCTCGATACTTATATATCGTCGGTCTACTGTTCGTTGGGGCATTCCACCGACGCTAGGGGGCAAGCTCCTATACCTAGTAATTTTGCTTAATATACTCGTTGCATAGACCCGCCGCGGTGGCGTCCTGGTTAGCACTGGTTAGCGAGGTGGGTCGGCTTCTTTCGGACTAGAGAGAAGCTGCGAGTGTGCCTTCCTTCGGATGAGAAGTAAAACCGAGGTCCCGTGTTGGTGCATGATGCCACTTACACGTAAAAGGACCCTTTCTACTATGCAACGGGTAGATGAGGCAAAATTTCCAGGTGTAGGAGCTCGCCCCCTGGCGTCGGTAGCATTCCCGAACGAACACTAGACCGACGATAAATTAGCGTGGGGGTTGTAGCTTTGGCCGGCAACCGGCTGCAGAAAAACTATGACCAATATATCGCCCTTGTGTCCATTCAGAGGGACAAGGCGGGTACCTAACCCTGCCATAGCTGGAAAAAGGGTTAGGAGTTGCTTGCTTGCTACTCGTTGCATAGGAGAGAGCAATCGTGCACCACGCGGGGCCTCTCTCTCGCTCGAAAGAAGCCAGCCCACCGAAAGTGCGTGCCGAGGGTGCTACTCACTGCGCCACCGAGGCGGGATCAAGAAACCTTTTGAGGGCCGCAGGTTTGCCTGTAAAGGGCCGTATGTCTGACATGCCTGGCATATAGCTTTGCAATCGGCATACTTTTGACCCTTTGTTAGCAACTCGGCTGGCCTGCGGTTCACAGCCACAATGAGAATTTTGGCCCCCGAACTGGAAAGGGTTTCCCATCCCTGATTTAGGGCACATCATTTTATGCTTGTGCAGTGTTCTAACAGGAAATCAACCATGCAATATAAATGTTTCGTTTAAGAAAAAAACGCAACTTACCTCTCGATGAGGATGTTTTTGGCATTTGGTCGAGTGTCGTAGAAAAATCTCTTATATTCATCTAGCCACACTTCAGCAACTCTTTTAGAATTTTTTAAATACGTTTTGGCGTTGCCTTCCGGGAATGTGTAAGGGTGCTTTTTACGAAAGACATGGCCAACTCTACTACAAGGTACCACTTCTAGACTCCCACCACACATCCAAGTTTTGAAAGAAATTTCTGTAAAAGAGAAAGGAAATTCATTAATAAAGAAGAATTGTGCTGCAAAAGGACCTGCCTCGGTGGTGCTGTGGGTAGCTGCATCAGGAGTTCTAGGTTCAAGACTGGACCAAGGTGAGTTGGCTTCTTTTGGGCGAGAGAGAGAGGCCCCGAGTGCGCCTTCCGTCGGATGAGAAGTAAAACCGAGGTCCCGTGTGTGTACGATGGCATTTGCACGTCAAAGAAGCCGCTCTACTATGCAACGTTCTACTATGAACTACGCAGTGGACGGGGCTGTAATGACCTTGTAGTTTAAGGGCCTGTAGTTAAGCAGCGCAACCCCAGCTAGTACTGACATGGGTGGCTGCTTGGGAGAACTGGGCACCCCTAATACCCAAAAATCGTCGCATTAGGCTCTTCATCCACCGGTGCAACGCGATTGCAATTCGACTCGATAAAATATCGCTTTAGCATTGGATGGGAGTCGATTCCCAGTCGGACCCTTGCTATTGTGCAGTTTGTCTTCCACCCAGACGACTGCAACGCAACTTGCTATCCCGTTGCAAACGACCAACTCCAAAGCGACTGGCGTGTCAGTTGCATGGCCAACGCTTGTGCAACTTTAAACTAATGCCTGGTTCCGTATACCCACGCGCTAATGCTATTACCATTGAATCGGACGACACAGTGCAAAATTGGTGACGTCACACTCCTACTTGGGGCGCCACAGAGCAGCTATGCGTGACGGTAGTTGAGTTGACAGGTGGTCAACTCACATAGCACCCTGCAAGTCACGCTGCGTTCTGATTGGCTGGCGGTTGAGCTGTCTGCTTGAAAAATGGCAGAGGATAAAGTAATGCCTGGTTCCATATACCCACGCGCTAACGCTATTACCATTGAATCAGACGACACAGCACAAAAAATGGTGACGTCACACTGCTACTTGGGGTGTGTCGCAGAGCAGCTATCCGTGACGGTAGTTGAGTTGACCAGTGGTCAACTCACATAGCGTCCCGCACATCATGCTGCATTCTGATTGGCTGGCGGTTGAGCTGTCTGCTTGAAAATGGCAGAGGATAATGTAAGACATGACGGCGGCGTGCGGTGACTCCAAATAAAGCGCTGCACTTAAGGAATTGTGCTGGCGCTCCTTCATAACGCACTAGCACAAAACGTCATCTGAATGTTATCAGTGGCGACGTGATTGGCGTTGAAGTGTGGTGATAAAGAACTAGGCAAAAGTGTTCATTAGAGAGTTTTGTGTTGCCGTCAACCGCTTACCGTAACGCATGTTAGCAGACGAAAAGGCATCTGTGCATGCGTTGCAAAAAGTAAGAGTTTTTTTTCTTCCCGGAGCTACGTGAACAGGGCTTCGTTCACGTTGTACGCAACCCAGATACGGGAATTTCTCGCGCATGCGCGTGCCGCATTCTTATATAAAAAAATGGCGGCGATAGATTTGGGGACCTTCACCAGTAGGTGCCGCCACTGTGCGTGCCCCACTATGTGTAACGCAAAACTAAAACTCTTTTTTAGGTTTTCTACCAAATTGCAATTTTCCCGTATTCAATACTGTATTTTCTATTCCCGTAACGGGAACACAAAACTCCCTAGTGTCAACGCTCGTTCTTCAGCAAAGAACGCTTTATTTTTCAAAGGGCCTTATATAAAGACATTGTCAACACACTTGTCCAACTGCAAAGAACTTATTTGCAATACATTTCATCATCATTTTTTGATAATCATTTTAAATAATCTTTATTTTCGATATTTTAAATATATTAGGCCTATAATGTTCAATTTTGATCAGGTGTTATGCACAAAACTAGTGGAAGCAGTTGAGAAGCACCGATGTGCCAAACGCATAGCTGCTCTGTGGCGCCCCAAGTAGCAGTATGACGTCACCTTTTCTTTTTTTTGTGCTTTGTCGTGTGATTCAACGGTAATAGCGTTAGCGCGTGGGTATACAGAACCAGGCATTAGTGTAGTGCCTGTGCAGTCTTTGCATCAGAACTATGCTGTGGACGAAAATGACAAAAACGGATGTTGTTGCATAGTAAGTTACACATGCCTGTATTCATATTCTGTTGTCATAAAATCATGTCTTGATATTTTGTAAACTGTTAACATCCACTCCGCAGTATTGACCTTGCATTTTATCGAAGCCAATATTCATTGCTTTTAATATGTAAATAAGCAATTAAATTGGATTACATGTGCAAAACTACTTTTCACCAAACCATTATTTATAATCCTGTCGACTGTTCATGATGCAACATTAACAAATTACTTCAAATGCACACATGGCGCCTACTGAAGTTCAGATTGTCCTGAACACAAAATCGTTGCATCAATGGTACAACATGTCTCTGGCAGCATTGTGTTTGAGGTCACATAAGATCTCTCTCCTGTCTGCAGATGTCCCCAGGATTTAAAATGCCAAAATAATCCTGACACATGGCTAATCAAAAATTCTTTTTATCATAATATCGTATTTATTTGTGCGTTTTTGGTGTGGCGTTTATTTATTTCGTGAGCTTTTATCGCGCCATATCCCACCTGTGGCAGGGTCGGGTCTGCTGGTCGACTGACCATGCTCTGACTGGGAGCACCCCAGCCAGGCGTCTGGAAACCCACAGGAATATTGGCTAAGGCTGTCTGATGTGACCCATAGAATCAATGAGGGACGGTTCAAGTGGAGACAGGCAAGTGGAGTGCAGGTGGAGGATTGCAGGTGGTCACAAGCAACCGGGTAGAGGTCAAAGCAGAAGTGGGGCCAGGTTGTCCGTAAGGTTATGGCAGTGCGTTGGTGGGAGAGAAACGGGAGTGGAGGGCTAGAACCTGCGGACCCGACTCTACCACAGGCGGGATAAGGGTATACTCTTGATGTCTGTGGGGGGATGCCGGCTTACCCCACAGTTTCTTCCAACAATATTTTACCACTAATAAAAAACCGCTGCATCGATTATTGGAGGGCGGCATTTATAATATTTTTTGTGCCCTGATGGTGCCATGCTTAATAGAGGGCGGCTGTTATTGGAATAAATATGGTAAATTAATGGCTAGTTCCGTATCACCACACTTCAACGCTAATCACGTCGCCACTATTGACATTTTGATGACGTCTTGTGCTAGTGCGTTATGAAGGAGCGCCAGTGCAATTCCTTAAGTGTAGCGCTTTATTTGGATTCATGGCATGCTGCCATCATGTCTTATGCCTGGTTCCGTATACCCATGCGCTAACGCTATTACAGCTGAATCAGACGAGTTGAGTTGACAGTTGCGTCCTGCAAGTCACGCTACGTTCTGATTGGCTGGCGATTGAGCTGTCTGCTTGAAAAATGGCGGAGGATGAACTAAGACATGACGGCAGCATGCCATGACTCCAAATAAAGCGCTACACTTAAGGAATTGCGCTGGCGCTTCTTCATAAAGCACTAGCGCAAAATGTCATCAGTGGTGACGTGATTAGCGTTGAAGTGTGGTGATATGGAACTATGCATTAGTTAATCTTCTGCCATTTTTCAAGCAGACAGCTCAACCGCCAGCCAATCAGAACGCAGCGTGACTTGCAGGACGCTATATGAGTTGACCACCTGTCAACTCAACTACCGTTACGCATAGCTGCTCTGCGGCGCCCCAAGTAGCAGTGTGACGTCACAATTTTTTGTGCTGTGTTGTCTGATTCAACGGTAATAGCGTTAGCGCGTGGGTATACAGAACCAGGCATAAAGGACCTGCCTCCATGGCGCTTAACGTAGAGTGCTCGATTTACTGCGCCAGTGTTTTCAGCTTCGATACAGGATCGAGGTGGGTTGGCTTCTTTTGGGCGGAAGAGAGACCCCGAGTGCACCTTCCTTCGGATTAGAAGTAAACCCGAGACCCCGTGTGGTTTACCATGACATTTGCACGTCGAAGAACCCTCTCTACTATGCGACAGCTGGATGATGCAATATTTCCAGGTGTAGGGGGAGCGGCTTATTGCGTTGGACACACCACACCAGTTCTCGCCTGAGCACTGAAGTGAAGCTACGTAACCCCAGCGAGTACTAACATGGTTGGCCGCTTGGGAACACTGGGTACTGCTTATACCCCAAAATCGTCATATCAGCGCATTGTCTGTGCAGTCTCTGCATTAGAACTACGCAGTGGACGGGGCTGTAATGACCTTGTAGATCAAGTACCCTTAAATACGTACAAACAAACGGCATCAACGACATTTGTTGGAAAGTAGCTTACCAAAGTTTTCTCCTCCCCAGATGTCCAGTCCAACGTCGTATTTTCCAAGAGTTTCAAACCATTGTTTCTTTATGATAAACATTCCACCAGCTATTATGGGACTTCTGCAAAGATTCCAGAAATGTATTCATGAGGCTAAGGGATTGCAAATAGGGTGTTAAACGTCAATTTATGCCGTTTATTGAACCCTGGAGGGCATTGAATGACTTCTTTCATAAACCGGAATGACTGTTTGTCGTACTTGAATGGATTGGTTGGATCTGTTCTTTGAGATTTTTCTTCTTTGCTTAATGGAATCCACTTGAAGTGTAAACTCCAGTCAAAACCTGCAGGCAATAAAAGTCGTTGTAAATCAGTAGGATCTTTGAAAACTATTCTCTATATGCCAAATCAATGTAAAATCATCATGTCTGCGGGACTGTGGAACGCCCTGACCCTTATCCTGCCCCAACGACTGGCATTCAATTAGAACAGGCATGTGAAACTGGAGGTACCCCGAGGACCACACTGGTAACATGTGCGTTGTCATGAGGGCCACATTGCAACTGCGCCCGGGGCTACTGTCCCCGTCGCGTTACGCCTATGAGTGGCAGGCCGCGTATGCTGGGACGGATCCAGTGGGAGCAATGCAGCAGTTGCTCCCCCTCAGTGTCTCAATGGGGCGCATATTTCAACTGATGCATGATTCAACTATGCAACTGATGAGACCTTTTTGCATTGTTATCCCCATTTCTGTGCTGCCAGTCCATCAGTTGCAGTCCATTCTGAAGTTGGCTGAACTACTGAAAATGGTGGGACATTGTCTAAGGGGCAGTGGAGGACCTATTGTAATTATAGTAAGGGATTCCGAATATTTAAAAATATTTGGGGCGCACTTTTTTGAAGTGCTCCCCTCTTGATCCGCCCCTGCACGTTTGTATACTACATGGTATTAATTGTGCGGGCCGCAACTCTAGGCTTCAAGGGCCGCCGGCCACCATTTTGACACCCCGGAATTAGAATGCTTGCTGACCAGACCATCTTACCTCCTTTTAATTCTGATGAAGAGCCTCTGTACTGAAAATTATCGTCGTCAATCACGTCAATTATTGGACTAGCAACAGCATGAGGATTCTTATGAAATATATTGAAATACTACAAATTAGTAAATGCCAATGGAATGAAGCCATGTCTTTCTTTACGTCTTAATATCAGTTTTTCTGGGGTAGGTGAAATCCGTCTGAGTACTGAGTACCAGACTCCCACTGCAGGACGACAGACTAAGACACCTACCATCTCCCCCTGGGCTGAGCCCAGAACCGTTTCTCACATTACTTTATCCTTGACCCTTTCTTGTGCCTTCAGGGCTTCAGGGTCGATGTCCTCTACATGTTGCGACACCATGTCCCAGGCGTCCCTTCCTCTCAGCACAATGTTAACTGTTGTGTCAGGGACCCAGTGGGCCAGCTAAGCTACCAACATTGTGCGCTAAGTTACAGGCAAATAATGTGTGATGGATGCCTTTGCCAACCCCAGGCAGAACGGGCGCACTGTCAATTTCAATCAGTCCACCTTGTACATTTAGGCGTACAATTACTCATGGGTGACATGTTACCCAATCTCCATGTCTTTTCCCGACCCATAATCTCACGTCTGGGATAAGCCTTGCAATCCATCTCCCTCTGTGCTCCTGCTCCCAGGTCGACTGCCAGGTGTCGAGCGTGCTCTTCCTCTCTTCTGCAGTCACTCTCTTCTTGTCGATCTCCGCCTTCCTGCTCTAAATCCTCAGGCGTCCCCTACTAAGAAGGGCCATTAGGATGATGCCCATGACCACTTACACTGAAACCGTGCGGTACTCTGAGGAGACTTAGTGCTCCCCGTCTCTGCACCTGCCCACGGTCTGTGCTCAGACCCCTGCTTCGTGCAATAGCACGGACTGCACTGCAGTAATCAGCAACCGCTGCTCGCTTGACTTTGGTCCATTGACATTAGTCATCAGTCTACTTAGAATGTTGACTCTCTTTGCAGCCTTATCCATGGCCCATTGGACGTTTTCCAAGAATGATGGCTTCCTGTCAATCATGACCCCCAGATACCTTGTACCTGTTCTCGAATGGCGCATCTCCTCACGGTGTTGAAGGCACTCGCGACATCTTGGGTGACCAGAAAGGTCGCGTGCCTTGAATAGAGGCGGTGATTCCCCGACCTTGTGGTTGCATCAACACCACGGATTGCGTCTGATGTTGATCGCCCTGCCCTGAAAACTGAGTGACTTGCCTCCCTAATCCCCATCAATGATCTCGCCTTTAGGAGCTTCTCCAGAACCTTTTTTGTTGTATCCACCGGCTAGTAGGCTGATGGCGATTCCGGGTTTCCCTTATCCTTGTTGATAAGGACAAGGCGCGCCATCTTCCACTGGGTAGGGAAGACCCCCTACCACCAGGCACGCGTTGTAATTTCCCAGGGGTTAGCTTGGTGCCCACTGCTTGGTGGTCACTGCTCTTTCTCCAGCTTTTGTACTGAGAAGAGTTGGACCTCTCCCACCTCATTAAAGGGACCTCATCAATTAATGGTTGGTTGGGAAGGAGGGTCTACAGAATGTGACCCATGGTTGCCACGTTCATGACACAGGGGCAGCCCTGTGGGTGAATATTCCCCTCCACCGTCAGGGTGCCCCAGCTACGAGTCTTGCTGCAGTTGATGGCTCAACTTTTCAGCCTTGTGCTCAGCAGACCTTAGAGTGGCGCCTTCTTGGTCTCTAGGATGCTGCACCGGCCGCCAGAGTTTCATGCACCACTTTTGCAGGTTTGCAATATCTGGGGCCCACCAGTATGCAAGCCGCTTCTGGGACATTGAGGCTGCAAGTCCCTAGGCCTGCTCACTCTGGTCGCCCTACTTGGAGTCTGCTCCTTACCATTCCCCCCAGCCACTGATTTTGGTGTCCCTGCATAAAGTGTCTCTCATTAAGGGTGTAGGTTGAGACTGCCGGCCATTTACCCCAAAATTACAGAGCTTGACTGAATTTCCTTCTGTTTACATTTCCAACACGCTCGGAAATGACCTTTAGCGAAACTTGTATATCATCATCATAATACCCTTATCCCGCCTGTGGCAAGATCGGGTCTGCGGGTTCTAGCACTCCACTCCCACCTATCTCCCACCAGGTCCCCACCCACCCCACACACTACCATATCTTTACGGACAACCTGCCCCCCACGTCTGCTTTGACCTCCCTTTGCTCTTGGTGATTCCAACCACCGGCATTCCGGTAATGGACCTAACGAGCTCCTCCTCCCCTCTTCTCATTACGTGTCCATACCACCTCAGTTTTAGAAAATCTTCCATACAAATGGGTGAGAGCAGAGGGGAGGAGGCAGAGGCGGCTCGTGGGGCAGGCAAACCTAGGCGGCTGCCTAGGGCGGCAAATTTCATAGGGGCGGCTGATTTCAGAGGTACTTCCTTGCCATGCAGTCTATCAGTCATTTAAAATATTCATAGTCCTGGGGTTCCCAAATTTCTCTGATTGGTTGGGCCGTTTCTAAATGTTGGTATTAGGACAAATGCCAAGCACGTGAGTGACGCTTGGACGATTTAGAACTGTATTAGATTCAATGGGGGCGGCGGCGGTGGACCCACTTGCCTAGGGCGCCTGAAACTCACGAGCCGGCCCTGGGAGGAGGAGCTCGTTAGGGGTCCCGCTCGTTAGACCCATTACAGGAATGCAGGTGGTTAGGAGTACCCGGGGCAGGGGGAGACCAAAGCAGAGGTAGGAACAGGTTGTTCGTAAGGATAAGGTAGTGTGTAAGGTGGACGGGGACCTGGTGGGAGATAGATGGGAGTGGAAGGCTAGAACCTGTAGACCCACACCTGTCATAGGCGGGGTAAGGGTATGATGATGATGACAAACGATATATATATAAAGGGGTAAGTCTACCACTGATGATAATGTTGACTATAATTTTGTGCTTCTTACCTTCAGAACAACTTGCAAAAGTGGTTGTAACCAATCAATGTTGACTTCACAATGACTGTCTAGAAACACTAAGTAGTCTGCTTCAGCGTTTTCCGCTCCTTGGACTCTAGAACGTATGAGCCCTTAACCAATACAAGCAGCACTTAACATTACGCTTGAAGTGACTCGCGTATAGCATTCAGGTGTACAGCTGTGATATGATATACCTTGTCTGGTCTCACTTCGTATTAACCGAATCTTTGGCAAAACTGTGAGTAGTTCTCCATCCAAAGCTACAAAGAGACAACGAGATGAAATCAGTTCAAATTTGATGTAAAAATAATACCTTCGAAGGTGCACGAGGTAGTGCGCAAGATTACTGTGTCAATGATTCTAGGTTCGACACTGGATCGGGAACGGCTTATTGCGTTGGACACACCAGTTAGGGGAGCGACGAATAGCGTTGGACATACCAGGTCTCGTCTGATCACTGAAGTTAAGCAGCGCAACCCCAAGTAGTACTGACATGGGTGGCTGCTTGAGAAAACTGGGTAGGGCCTACTGCTAATACCCAAAAATCGTCGCATTAGTGTATAGTCTGTGCAGTCTCTGCGTAAAACCTACACTGTGGACGGGGCTCTAATGACCTTGTAGTTGAAGGGCCCTAAGACACCAACAAACAATACCAACGACACACCAGTTCTCGTCTGATCAATGAAGTTAAGCAACGCAACCCCAACAAGTAACACCATGGGTCGCCGCTTGGGAAAACTGGGTCCCGCTAATACCTAAAAGAACGTCGTATTAGTGTAGTGTCTGTGCAGTCTTCATTAGAACTAGGTAGTGGACGGGACTCTAATGACCTTGTAGTTGAAAGGTCCTAAAACACTAGCAAGAAAAATCGCCACTGGTTGGTCTATTTTTGAATTGTTTCGTTCGTTTTGTTTGCTTCGTTGATGTTTTAGGGCCCTTCAACTACGAGGTCATCAGGGTCTCAACCACTGGGCAGTTCTAATACAGAGACTGTACGGACACTACACTAATGCGACGATTTTTGGGTAGTGGTGGTATCCAGTGTTCCCAAGTGCCCACCCATGTTAGTAATAGCTGTGGTTGCGTTGCTTAATTTCAGCGATCAGACGAGAACTGGTGTGGCCAACACAATAACCGGCTCCAGTTTTGCTGGTGTTTTAGGGCCCTTCAACTACAAGTTCATGTGAGCCCCGTCCACTGCGTAGTTCTAATGCAGAGACTGCACAGACACTACGATGATGCGACTATTTTTGGGTTGTATTTGTTTGTTTGCTGGTGCTTTGTGGCCCTTCAACTACAAGGTCATTAGAGCCCCGTCCACTGTGTAGTTCTGATGCAGAGACTGCACAGACTCTGCACTAATGCGACGATTTTTGGATACTAGCGGTACCCAGTTTTCTCAAGCGGCCACCCATGTTAGTACTAGTTGGTACTGGCTGGTGTGGGGTTGCTTAACTTCAGTGATCAGACGAGGACTGTCTCTCTCTCTGTCTGTCTCTCTCTCTCTGTCTGTCTCTGTCTCTCTGTCTGTCTCTCTCTCTCTGTCTATCTCTCTGTCGCTCTCTGTCTGTCTCCCTTCTCTATCTGTCTGTCTCTCTGTCTCTCTGTCTATCTCTGTATCTCTCTGTCTATCTCTGTCTGTCT
>JAAFCE010006949.1:6742108-6754896 GCA_013389805.1 Trigoniulus corallinus
GGGAGCAAGGGATTTTTTTTCTCTTGAACCCACTTTGTGTGCTGACATTTTTAGAATTCTACCACTTCCGTTGTCTAATTCTGGAAACCAGTTTGTGGACTTTATGTCATACAACCAACACTTGTACATTGTCTGCAGAATTTGATGTCAGTTGTGCCCAAAATGAATCTTACCCAGTAGTGTAACTGGAACTCTTGAACCCCTATGCGAAAAGATTTCTGGACATCTAGGGTTAAAGCCCCTAAGGTCTCTCGCTCTACGAAAAGACAAACCTTGCATACCTCTCTCTATATGCGCCACTCATCATAATCATACCCTTATCCCGCTTGTGGCAGGGTCGGGTCTGCGGGTTCAGGCCCTCCACTCACACCTATTTCGCCACCAGGTCCCCCTCCGTCCACCCCACACACTACCTGTTCCCACGTCTATTTTGGTCTTCCCCTGCCCCGGGTGCTTCAAGCCACTTGCATTCCTGTAACAGACCTAACGAGCTCCTCCTCCCCTCTTTGCATTACATGACCATACTACCTCAACCTACTCTCCTTCAGGTTTTCCGCAATGTTTCCCTGGATCCAGATTGCTTCAAATATACTCATTCCTAATTGTGTCATCACTTGATACCCCACTCATAAGAATTCACTGCCCTTCTATGGTAACTGGTCCACCACCATCCCCCATGAACCTCTTCGTATCCCTGCCTATCTTTGCCTACATGACCATTTAAGTCCCCACAAATAACTAAGTGCTCGTTGCCTTTCCACTGCGTTACCTGAGAATCTCATGAGTGCACCAACTCATCAAAGTCCCTCCAGAAACACACCTTAGTTGGTTCATCAAGACCAGCTTGTGGGGCATATGCACTTATGAGGTGGAGCACTACTCCCCACCAAACTACTGTAACTAACATTTGTAACCAACTACTTTAGCTACTGTAACCAACAACACTAGGATAACCCCTTTGCTGCAGCTCATTATTTAATACTTTAGACACCCCATTTCGTCCCCCTCACTAACAGTATATGTAAACTTGTACCCCTCACCAAGGTCCCTTGATGTATCCGCCTTACACATTGTTTCTTGCAAAAAGCTACACTAATCCTCCTATGCTTTAGAATACTAATTTCCCTGTTTTGCCTGTAAGGGTCCCCACATTCCACTTTCCTAATGTAAGATTAGTCCCTATTGTTGATGAAACTGCTCTGACTGGGGGCACCCCAGCCAAGCGTCTGGAACCCACAGGAATATTGGACAGGTCTGTGGGGGGATGTTGGCCTACCTCAGGTTTTGAGGAACGTTGCAAGAAAATTGTTTTCCTAACAAATGGTCCATCGGTCATGTGGTCTGCCTACGTCTTTGCATGCATTCATTGGCAGTACAAGAAAAATCCCAAATAATAGGGACGTTAAATTATTCACAAGGAGTGCTATGAAACATGAATACAAGTGATGAACTCATTCTTATTCGTTAATTGGGAAGGGACGTTGAAATTAAATGTCCGAAGTTAATATCGCCCCCTAGGGATGGTTTTAATTAATTGAGGGTAAAAAAAACATGCAGACTTCATATGCTACCTTGGTGTATAGTTTTGCTAGCACGGTGTGCAAATTCCCTTTTATGTTTTTTGGTAACCTTTTTTTTAAATTCAATTGTGTGATTTTAATAGTTTTCTCATTTGTTTACAATAGGTGAACTTCTAAACTTAATTTATATTTGCTTGTTTCATTTTTGGTTTTGATGTTCAAATGCATTTTTCAGTGCCGTAACGGGGGTATGAAGCGCCTGTGACAAGTGTCTAACTTTCGCTTGCCCATAACCCAATAATGACAAAAAACTTAAAACATTTTGTGTCCCAAACCCAGTTGTGACCATGGCGGCCGCCTTCTTTTCCACGCCCTCGTTATGGCCCTGGTATTTTTCATCTGTAATATCCTAGAGGTGTTGGTACAGTCATTGGAAAACATGGCTGCCTCACGCAACTTGTAGAATTTCACTGGGCATATGCGAGGGTGTGGCCTGTTCAGCAAATTCTGAATCGTATGTGGGGAAAAGCTATGATTCTGAATGCTTCTAATACTGCATTTACATATTTGCGAATAAGACGAGTAGAATGATGAGGCGAGACTTTCGTCAAAATGTTCGCATTCATACTTTGGATGAAGAATGACTATTCACATATTCGTCGAATGTCTCGTCAGAATGTCATTCTCCAATCACATCACCGCTAACGCCCTTTGACTTGTATTGTCTCGCCAGATGGTCATTCTCCAATCGCCTTGGGTCGCTGGCGCCCTTTGACTCGTGTCAAAAAAACGGCTTTCAACACAAGCGCCACGAATGTTGATGTGAACCACGAGGTGAATGATGAATGTAGTGTTCACACATTCGTCGAACATGCTCGCCTCGTCGTATTCGCGAATGTGTAAATGCAGTATAACCGTTGCCAGAGTCGGGGGTTGATGGGGAGGCGCGAATATGCTTGACACACACTCGTAGTCATAGTGGGAACGCCCACTTCGCGACTAATTTCAACGTCCCTAATATTGACCGTCTGAGTGCTTGTTATGAATACTGATGAAATATTGCCAGTATTGAATATTGACAGTAATACTGATTGTGTGAGGGCCGCTTATGATCCCTGTCCACTGCATAGTTCTAATGCAGAGTCACCTTAGACAATATGCTGTTCAGTGGCATAACTAGTGGGAGCGAGGGGGACAGATGTCCCCGGGCGCAGAAGACAGGGGGCGGAAAAATGTACAACAAAAATGTGCTTAGTGGGTGCCAGAGGGCGCAGATTTCTGTCTTTGTCCTCGGGTGCAGAATACCCTCGGCACGCCACTGATGCTGTTATGATGATTTATGGGTATTAGCAGTACCTAGTGTTCCCAAGTTCCCAAGCCACCCTTGTTAGAACTAACTAGGTTTGCGTTGCTTAATTTCAGTGTTCAGAAGAGAACAGGTGTCCAAAGCAATACAGCCACTCCCCCAACGCCACCTTAGGTGGGTAAAGGGTTAGGATTAATGATCGGCTGTGGAACAGGCTGTAACCAGCGATGGGCTTCCGTAGTGAGAAATGGGACTCCAGCAATCCTACTATAGGCGGGAAAGGGGTTTGGAATGATGATAATGGAGCGTAACTCGGTGGTGCAATGGGCAGTAACCGGACAATCGATAAGATATATTGGCGTTTGTAGAGGAAGCTGCTGAATTTAACAACTTGTTAATTATCAAAATTTATTTCTCTTTTTTTTTCAGGTTCCCCCTGTTGTCAGGTGAAGAGGCCATTATCTCTTTGCTCCTCTCTTGTTGATGCCTTTGACCCCAGAGGGCGAGGGACTGCGTGAAGGTGATGGCCGAAAACAATTTCAAATCGATTGACATTTATTTTAAGGCGGTAATAAGAAATGTATTCTATTCTTATAGTGAATTTCTTTTCATGTTATTCCTATGGAAGTGTTGGATTTCGGCTTGTGGTCACAGGTTGGGTTCAAGGGTACGTCTCAATAACGACACCACAAATGAGGTTGTGACCTTAGATTTTCTTTCCCCAATGAACCGTACACGTACGAATTAACGTTTAATGACTTGTGAAATATCTCATTTCTAACACTCTGACGTGAACATCATTTTTCACTTGGTTACAAGTGAATTTATAGCATCATCCCCAGCCCCCCTGGTGAAGGGGTTGACGAGGATTGTTGTTGTGAGTCAACTCTGAATGAATCAACAGGGGTTATAGCGGCTGAGTAAACGCCGCAACCATGACGAAGTCAACTGCATTTCAAAAAAATGGACATGCTAATATTTCATGTACCAAAAACCGGTTAGTGTTGGCAACATTTTCGTCAACTTCACCCCTTGAATGTCACTGGATAGAAATATCCAAACATGGGAAGGTGCCATCGTTCCTAGGCCATTCTCCTGCCTGTGGCACGTTGGAGTATCGACGGGCAGCGATATTGCGTTGGACACACCAGTTCTCGTCTGATCACTGAAGTTAAGCAACGCACCCCCAGATAGTACTGAAATGGGTGGCCGCTCGGGAAAACTGGGTACCGCTAATACCCAAAATTCGTCGCATTAGCCTAGTGCAGTGTCTGTGCAGTCTCTGCATTACAACTATCCTGTGGACGGGGCGCTAATGACCTCTGTAGTTGAAGGGTCCTAAAACACCTGCAAAACGAAATAAACAAAACGGAAGTTCAGTAACGCAACCCTGATAGTACTGGCATCGGTGACCGCTTGGGAACACTGGATACTTCTAATACCCAAATCGTCGTAACAGCGTAGTGTCTATGCAGACTCCCCTACGCAGTGGACGGGACTCTAATGACCACTGCAGTTGAAGGGCCCTAAAGCACCAACAGACAAAACAAACAGACAGTAGCATGACCGACTACTGCGTCAGAGATTCCATGAGGGTTCGATACTGTATCGCGGGGGGGGGGGTGACTGCTTTCGAGTGAGAGAGAGAGAGAGACATCCCGAGTGCACCTTCCGACGGATGTGACGTAAAACCGTGGTGCCGTGTGGTGTATCTCTACTATGCAACTGGTAGATTAGGTAACATTCCCAGGTGTAGGAAGTCAGTGGAGTGCCCGGCGGACAGCAGACCGATAATAAATAAGCATAGTAAAGTTTGTTGCGCCAACGGGTGGAGGAGACGGTCCAGGAGCAGCCATAACGGGCAGGACCCTGTGGAGGCGACTCGTAGGTGAGGGGGAGTAGGAGTAGGGAAATTCCCAGCTCCCAGTGTTCCCAAGCAACCGCCCATTTCGGTACTAACTTGGGTTACCTTGCTTATCTTCAGTGATGTGAGACACACCAGTTCTCGTCTGATCACTGACATGAGTGGCCGCTTGGGAAAACTGGGTACCGCTCAGACCCAAAAATCGTCGCATTAGTGTAGTGTCTGTGCAGTATATGCATTATAACTATACAGTGGGCGGATCTTTAATGACCTTGTAGTTGACGGGACCTTAAACTCCAACAAACAACAACAACCCCAGCTAGTACTAACTTCAGTGGTCGCTTGGGAAAACAGGGTTCCACTAATACCCAAAAGTCATCGCATCAGCATAGTGTCTGTGCAGTCTCTGCGTTAGAACTACACAGTGGCCGGGGCTGTGCAGTCTTTGTATTAGAACTACGCAGCGGACGGGGCTCTAATGCCCTTTTAGTCGAAGGGCCCTAAAACACCAACAAACAACAATAAGAAATGGAGTGTCCAACGCAATTCAGCCGCTCGCAGGTTTGGTCGGCAGCCAGCTGTGGGAAACATCGTCCAATCCATTGTCCATGTGTTCTTGTTCTTTGTTGGTGTTTTAGGGCCCTTCAACTACAAGGTCATTACAGCCCCATGCACAGCACAGCTCTTATGCAGAAACTGCACAGATACTGCATAGATACTACGCTGTTACGACGACTTTGGGTATTGTCAGTACCTAGTGCTCCCCAACCGGCCACCCATGTCAGGATATCTGGGGTTGCGTTACTTCAGTGATCAGACGAGAACTGGTGTGCCCATTGGTTGGTTTGTTGGCGTTTTAGGGCCATTCAACTAGAAGTTCATTGGAGCCCCATCCACTGTGTAGTTTTAAGGCAGAGACTGCACAGACACTACACTAATGCGACGATTTGGGTATTGGTAGTGCCCAGTGTTGTTGTTGTTTGTTGGTGTTTTAGGGCCCTTCAACTACAAAGGTCATTAGAACCCCGTCCACAGCATAGTTCTGATGCAGAGACTGCACAGACACTACACTAATGCGGCGACTTTTGGGTATTAGCAGTACCCAGTTTTCCCAAGCGGCCACCTATGTCAGTACTAGCTTGAGTTGCGCTTGTCCATGTGTAAATTCAGAGAGACAAAGATGTGTGCCCGACCCTGCTATAGGCGGGGAAAGGGTTGGGAGTTGCTTTACAGAAGAAATAAAATGTTTATGACTTCTTTAGGGTAGGTAAAGGATATGCCCTGAATTAGTTGCGTTTCCATATTTTCAATTGTTTTATGTGTTCATTTGAGACTTATTTCTCCTTATGTAATATTTATGATGGAAAGAAGGGGTTAATAAAATGTTGGAATGTGCATGCAGACCAGAGAACTGCCCTCTTTGATGGACTCTAATGATGGCCATAAACGGATGATTCTCAACTAATACTAGTTTTACATCCTAACTTTAGTTTGAAATTGAAAAGAAAGAATTGAAAAAGTTGTTAAACTGAATCTGTTGAAGCTGAAATACGACCGCTTTCATTTCAATTTGTAGCAGTAATAGACATGGGCGTGCCTCATCGCTATTCCACCTCCATCTTTGCTGTTGTCTTCTAATTCCGAAATTGCACAGACAACTTTTGTATCTTTGACCTTTTAAGGCGATGTCGACCTCATCATCCAACCACTAAATTTATTTTGAATTCCACTCCATATGAACAGGGCGATGGCTGCATGAACTATTCCAAGAAATGTATAGCGGACTCTTCATCATCATCACACCCTTTTCAAGCCCGTGGCTGGGTCGGGTCTGGGAGCGGCGAATTGCGTTGGACACAGCAGTTCTCGTCTGATCAGTGAAGTTAAGCAGCGCAACCCCAGCTAGTACTGACATGGGTGGCCGCTTTGGAAAGCTGGGTACTGCTAATACCCAAAAAATCGTCACATTAGTGTAGTGTCTGTGCAGTCTCTGCATAAGAACTATGCTGTGGACGAGGTTCTAATGAACTTTGCAGTTGAAGGGCCCTAAAACACCAACAAACAACAACAACAATGGGTCGGGTCTGCGGGTTCCAATCCTCCACCCCCCGCCTATTTCCAACCAGGCCTCCATCCACCCCGCACACAACAATGTCCTTTTGTACCACCTGTTCCCACGTTCGCTTTGGTCTTCCCCTCCTCCCTGGTGTTCCCGAACACCTGCAGTCCCACGATGGACCTAATTAGTTCCTCCTCCCCCCCTCATCACATGCCCATACCACCCCACCCTACTCTCCCTCATCTTTTCCACGATGTCTCCCACCCCCAGGCTACCTCTAACATGATCATTTCGGATTTTATCGTGAGCGGCAAATTGCGTTGAACACACCAGTTCTCGACTGATCACTGAAGTTAAGCAACGCAACCCCAGTCAGTACTGACATGGGTGGCCGCTTGGGAAAACTGGGTACCGCTAGTATCCAAAAATCGTCGCATTTGTGTAGTGCTTGTGCAGTCTCTGCATAAGAGCTACACTTTGGACGGTGCTGTAATGACCTTTTAGATGAAGGGCCCTAAAACACCAATAAGCCAATCATTCGCATCTCATCCTTTTGTTGGAGTTTAAGGTCCCGTCAACTACAAGGTCATTAGAGACCCGTCCACTGTATAGTTCTAATGAATATACTGCACAGACACTACACTAATGCGACGATTATTGGGTATTAGCAGTACCCAGCTTTCCCGAGCGACCACCCATGTCAGTACTAACTGGGCTTGCGTTGCTTAACTTCAGTGATCAGACGAGAACTTGTGTGTCCAACGCAACTCGCCGCTCCCTGGTCCTTCCTCACGGCCCAACACTACCAGCCATATAGCATAGCTGGCCGTAGCGACTCCTAACCCTTTTCCCTTCTATGGCACGGTCGGGTACCCATCTTTGTCCCTCTGAATGAACACAAGGGCGGTTTATTGGACAGTGGTTTTCCATAGCCGGTTGCCGACCAAGGATGCAACCCCCTATGCGTCGGTCTATTGTTCGTTGGGGCATTCCACCGAGCTCCTACACCTGGAAATTTTGCCTCACCTACCCGTTGCATAGTAGAGAGTGTTCTTTGGTGTGCAAATACCATCGTACACCACACGGGACCTCGGTTTTACTTTTCATCCGAAAGAAGGCGCACTCGAGGCCTCTCTCTCGCCCAAAGGAAACCAACCCATCTTGATCCAGTATCGAACCTTGAACTGCTGACGCAGTTACCGAGCGGGCTATCCACTGGGCCACCGAGGCGAGTTACCAAAGCTGCAACCCCTATGCTTATTTATCCTCGGTCTACTGTCCGTTGGGGTATTCCACCAACGCCAGGGCGTGGGGGCGAGCTCCTTCACCAGGAAAGTTTGCCTCGTCTACCCGTTGAAGTATAGACGTGGTCCCGTGTGGTGTACGATGTCAGTTGTACGTAAAAGATTCCTCTCGACTGTGCAACGAGTAGATCAAGCAAAATTCCCTAGGATTTAGCCCCCCCCTCACTTCGGTGGAGTGTCCCAACGACGATAAATAAGAATAGGGGTGGCAGCTTAGGTCAACAGACGGCTGCGGAAAATTTACCTTACAACAGATAGCTTCGTTTCCAAGAGGGACCCTGTCATAGGTGGGAAAATGATTCGTTGGGACACGTTTCCTTCACCGACGTCAGGGACAAGCTCCTACGCCTGAAAATTTTGCCGACCTGCTCGTTGCATGCAAAAGGGTTCTTTTAGGGGGCTACTCACTACTTTAGCTCGCCGTCCAACGAAAGAGGGAGCGGCTTATTGAGTTGGGCGCACCAGTTCATTGGTGTTTTAGGGCCCTTCAACTACAATTGTCATTAGAGCCCCGTCAACTGCGTAATTCGAATGCAGAGTCTGCACGGACACTATGTTGTTAGGACGATTTGGGTATTAGCAGTACCCAGTGTTCCCAAGCGGTCACCCATGCTAGTACTAGCTGGGATCGCGTTGCTTAACTTCAGTGATCTCACCAGAACTGGTGTGTCCATCACAATACAGCCGCTCCGAAGAAGTCGGCCTATGCGTTAATCAGTTTACATACCAGGGCTTAAGCTGGAACTCCTTGTGGGACCATGTCACCACTACGCGGAAAAGAAGGCTTTTAACTTGGAGTGAAATATGCGTGTGGATTGTGGCAGGAATTCTTAGGTGAAGGGTCGCGCTTCTTCCCCCGCCCTCGGCACACCTCCCCCCTGCATTCATCAACGATTAGTTGCAACTTCACCTATTTAATTAAACGAGGTTCAGAGAGAGGTCTAAACATCACATTTTTTTTCTTGAGGAACTCCCGCCATGATCCTATTTCACCTTCAACAGGTCCTCATCATTACCTATGACGACAAAGCGCTTTTTTTACCGTATTCTAATAGTCACGTTATTTGGTCACGATCACACTCCCACACATTCTTTGAAAAGAACTCCTTTGACGCACCCATTTCTAATTGCAAATTTAGACTAATTTTTTTTTTTCAAATTCTCATTACAGGTCACTGGCGTAATTTAACCTTTCCTTTCATCTCAATGGGGCTATTAACGAAATTGCCAATCTGGCACCACTGTCTGATAAGAGGCTCGAAACATCAACGGTGAAACAAGGCAACGAGATACAGTGCCAGCCATCTAGTGACACCTGCGGCAAATCAAGGTAATTTGACTGCCTCGTTGGCTTATTGTTCTTTGAGACTCACTTACAGGCAGCTAGCAACTACTAACCTTTTCCTGCCTATGGCAGGGTCGGTTCTTTCTCTCTATCTCCCTCTCACCCTCTCCCTCTTCTCTCTCTGGTCCTGGTCCTCTCTCTCTGGGTCTGGTACTTTCTCTTTATCTCCCTCTCTATTCCTCTCCCTCCCTCTCTCTCCCTTCCTGGGAGAGAGAGGCTCGTTGGCTTATTGTTCTTTGAGACTCACAGGCAGCTAGCAACTACTAACCTTTTCCTGCCTATGGCAGGGTCTGGTACTTTCTCTTCCCCTCTCTCTCCCTATCTCACCCTCTCTCACCATCTCCCTCTCCCTCTCTCACCCTGTCTCCCTCCCTCTCACTCTCTCCCTTTCTCACCCTGTCTCCCTCCCTCTCACCCTCTTTCTCCCTCCCTCTCCTCTCTCTCACCCTAGGGAGCGGCGAGTTGCGTTGGGCACACCAGTTCTCGTCTGATCACTGAAGTTAAGCAACGCACGCCCAGTTAGTACTGACATGGGTGGTCGATCGGGAAAGCTGGGTACTGCTAATACCCAATAATCGTCGCATTAGTGTAGTGTCTGTGCAGTATATGCATTTGAACTATACAGTGGACGGGTCTCTAATGACCTCGTAGTTGACGGGACCTTAAACCCCAACAAACAACAACAACAATCTCTCACCCTCTCCCCTCTCTGGTCCTCTCTGGTCCTCTCTGGTCTGGTACTTTCTCTTTATCTCCCTCTCTCTTCCTCTCTCACCCTCTCCCTCTCTCCTTCTCTCACCCTTTCTCCATCTCTCTCTCACCCTCTTTCTTCCTCTCCTCTCTGTCTCTCACCCTCTCCCTCTCCCCCTCCTCTCTCTCTCCCTCTCTCTTCCTCTCCCTCCCTCTCACCCTCTCTCTCCCTTTCTCTCTCTCTCCCTCCCTGGATGGATACATGGACGGCATTTTGACGCAACCGGCTGCCGGCATGTTTTGCAACCCCCATACCTATTTATCGGCGGCCTACCGTTCGATGGGGCACTCCACCGACACCTAAGAGCGAGTTCCTGCACCTAGGAATTTTGCCGATCTATTCCTTGCTTAGTAGAGAGGATTATTTTGCGTGCGCATTGCATCGTACCTCACACGGGGAACGGCTTTACTTTCCATTTTACTTCCCACTTAGGACCTTTCTCTCGTTCGAACGAAGCCAACCCATCTTGATCCAGTCGCGAACCTGGAACCATTCACGCTGTAGTCGAGCTCCGACTGTGAGGGGCGAGCTTCTGCACCTGGGAATTTTGCCGATTCACTCCTTGTATAGTAGAGTGTGGGGTACACCGGCATGCCCCCACAGACAACCCGTCCAGTCCGGGCTCCAGACACCTGGCTGGGGTACTCCCCTCCGTCAGAGTAGGCGCATCGAGAATAAGAGTTAACCTTAGATTAGGGACGTGGAATGTGGAGACCCTTAAAAGAAATACAGGGCAATTAGTGAGTGAGCAGGTTGTACCAGCTAGAACCCGCGGACCCGACCCTACCACAGGCAGGATAAGGGTATGATGATGACCCCTTAAGTGCGGATGAAATCGTATACCAAGACAGCGCCACGGCTATGCTTCCCACTTTACTGCCCACTTAGGAACTCTCTCTTGCCCGAAAGAAGCCAACCCACCTTGAGCCCGTATCGAACCTGGAACTACTGACGCTGTGGTCGTTTTGCTTCATTTGTGTTTTAAGGCCCCTCAACTACAACGGTCATTAGAGCCCCGTCTACTTCGTAGTTCTAATGCAGAGACTGCAGACACTACCCTTTTACGTGCACATGACATCGTATACCAAGCAGGCCTACGGCTATACTTAGCATTTTTATGCCCAATTAGGACCTCTTTCTCTCTCCCTCTCTCTCCCTCACTCTCCCCCCCTCTCCCTCTCCCCCTCCCTCTCTCTCTCGCTCGAAGGAAGCCAACCCACCTCTACTCAATATCGACGCTGGAAGGGAGCTGGGGAGCGGCGAATTGCGTTGGACGCACAACTTCTCGTCTGATACTGAAGTTAAGCAGCGCAGCCCCAGCTGGTACTGACATGGGTGGCCGCTTGGGAAAACTGGGTACTGCTAATACCCAAAAATCGTCGCATTAGTGTAGTGTCTGTGCAGTCTCTGCACCTAAAAACACCAACAACAACAAACAACCCTCACTCTCCCCCTCTCCCTCTCTCCCTCCCTCTCTCTCTCCCTCCCTCCCTCTCTCGCTCGCACTCTCGCTCCAAGGAAGCCAACCCACCTCTACTCAGTATCGACGCTGGAAGGGAGCTGGGGAGCGGCGAATTCCGTTGGACACACCAGTTCTCGTCTGATACTGAAGTTAAGCAACGCAACCCCAGCTAGTACTGACATGGGTGGCCGCTTGGGAAAACTGGTTACTGCTAATACCCCCCCCCCCCCCAAAAAAAAATCGTCGCATTAGTGTAGTGTCTGTGCAGTCTGCATTAGAACTACGCAGTGGACGGGGCTGTCATGACCTTGTAGTTGAAGGACCCTAAAACACCAACGACCTAAAAAAATTTCGAACCTGGAATCACTGACGCTGTAGTCTAGCGCGCTATTTCCTGCACCGTCAAGGCGGGTCCTTATTTGTCTCATTTACAAGGTGAAAGTATTTTTAAATCGGATTGAATAATTTTTAAAAATAAGATACTCTTTCGATGGCGGACGGAACACTGCCGCCGGGACGTAGATGGCAAATTCATCGCCCAGTAAACTGAAATTAGATATTGGTAGATAAAAAGAACTCGTTTTTGCAGTTTTATTGAAAGTCAGTGAACTCGTAAGTTATGTTGCGCAGTATTAAAATGTCCAAGTAATAAAAAAGGAAGAAATTAGATTATGCTTGGGCGAAGTTTGAGAAAGATCATTTCGGCCCAATTAAGATAATCTGTATGCATGTCGCCGATTTCAAATTCTGCTCTATCAAATTCATTAAAGTGATGTAAGGCTTAACAGCTTGAAGGAGGAGGACGGGAGAATTCACGAATTACGTAGGTGGCTAGCTGCTCTTGAGTACACCAGGAAGGAGACGTTTTAAACGAGTTTTTAAAGTTCTGGTATTTAGCCGACCGCGGTAGTTCATTAGGTGAAGTGCATTTGTAGTGAGCTCAAAAATCGCGGTACCCTCTGGCACGCCTGAGGTCGGTGGTTGACTCTCTGAAAGGCAGACAAGGAGCCTTCCGTCAGATAGGAAATCAATTGCGAACTTTTCGTGTGGGTATGCATGGTAGGGCCGGTGATGGAAAAGTGACCCCCCCCCCGCGAAGTAAATAGGACGACGTTAAGTGAACAAAGAGTTGTAGCATTGGAATGGTTGCCCGTAGCGTCAAAATAACGCGCAACAC
>JAAFCE010006949.1:6755782-6770413 GCA_013389805.1 Trigoniulus corallinus
TGCCTCTCTCTCCCTCTCACTGCCTCTCTCTCTCCTTGTCTTGCCTCTCTCTCCCTCTCATTGCCTCTCTCTCCCTCTCACTGCCTCTCTCTCCCTCTCACTGCCTCTCTCCCTCTCATTGCCTCTCTCCATCCCTCTCACTACCACTCTCTACCTTTCACTACTTCTCTCTGTCCTTGTAATTGCCTCTCTCCCTCCAATTGCCACTCTCTTTCCCGACACACATGTCTCTCTTTCTCTCTCTCTCTCTCTCTCTCCCCTAAAAGATGTCATTCGCCTCAGCCAAGATCCAACCCCCAATCACGCCATTTGTTTCCAGTTCCATTGGTGCACATTAGTACTCGAGCCCCTGCACCAAGCAGGAAAAGGGTTAGAATGATGTTCTAGATACTGTATTTTCTTTGTCTTTTCTTTCCTCCAAGTATCGTCTAGACAAAAATGCCTGTCTGCATTGGTTGTCTCTTAACCTTTCTTGACCATATGTGATATTCATTAAATGAAGCCACGCGATATATTTAGCTTAATTAAATAAATGAGGGCACAGGAATTCATTCAATTTCCTTCATGAAATGTTGGGGGTTATTGCCTGGCTAGCAGGATTCCGGGTGACGAGGGTGAACAGTAAGACTTCGTTGAATAGTACCAAGTATAGGAGGGAGCGGCAAATTGCGTTGGGCACACCAGTTCTCGTCAGATCACTGAAGTTTAACAACGCAACCCCAGCTAATACTAACGTGGGTGGCCGCTTGAGTTTTGTCCCAGTGCGACATCATCAGCAACACAAGGAGGGTCACGACTTTACTTCTTATCTGCCGAAAGGGGCACTAGGGCTTCATTCTTGCCCGAAAGAAGCACTAGGGTTTTATTCTTGCCCGAAAGAAGCACTAGGGCTTCATTCTTGCCCGAAAGAAGCAACACACAACTCGTTCCAGTATCGAAACTGGAACCACTGAAACAGTTGCCGAATACGCTATCTCTGCGCCAACGACACTGTAAACAATCTCCATTTGTGCAGCCAAGTTGCGTTGGACACACCAGTTCTCGTGAGATCACTGAAGTTAAGCAGCGCAAGCCCACGTTAGTACCAAGTTGGGGGGTTGGTAAAGAACGTTGGGTGCTACAAATTTCCCCTCTCCTTCTTCCTCTACACCTACCTCCTCATCTTCCGGGAGCAGCCTCCTAAGGGTTCATCCTGTTATGGCTGCTTGGCTTAACCCCCATTTTGGTTTGGTGTTTTTTAGGGCCCTTCAACTTCAAGGTCATTAGAGCCCCGTCCATTGTGTAGTTCTGACGCAGAAACTGCACAGACACTACACTAATGCGACGGCTTTTGGATACTAGCGGTACCCAGTTTTCCCAAGCGACCACCCATGTCAGTACTAGCTGGGGTTGCGCTGCTTAACTGATCAGACGAGAACTGGTGTGTCCAACGCAATTCGCCGCTCCCGCTTAATCCCCAACCCGTGAAACTAATCCAATAGGAGGTCAGAAATTCGTGGGTCTGCAAATCTATCATTCTTGCAGGAACGAGTTTTAGGGCGTACAGGAATATGGCGATTCTCCATATATCACGGATTTTAAAAATTATACGAACATTTCAATTATTAGGCTCCTATTCGAATTACCCCGTCTCGGTGGCGTAGAGGGTAGAGTGCTCGACTACTGCGTCAGTGGTTTAAGGTTCGGTACTGGATCGAACTTGGTCATCTTCTTTTGGGCGAGCGCGGATGCCTTGCGTTGGACACATTGTTGACACACGTTAAATTTAAAGCCAGGATCGATCCTGCAACCATTCACTTAGGAAGGCAACTCGATAACCAGTTGGCAGCCTACACTGACGCCATTGGATATATTGACAGTATTGTGAGGTAAATTTTAACAGTACATTCTAGAACCTGCTTTGGTGGCCCGATTGGCGTCTTTAGGGCACGAGAGAGGCAAATGCAACGACGAATTCGTGCAAGATTCCTAAAAGTAGAAACTCTCCTTTTCTAGAGTCTGGAGTCAGTTGAACAAAAATGCCTCAACGAACAGTAAGCAAAAAAGCAAAGCGACTGCTAACCCTGTTCCCTTCCACGACAGGATCGGGCACCTATCTTTGTCCCTCTGGAAGAACACGTGGTGAATGTTGTTGAAAGGAGCCTTTACGCAGCCCGTGTTCGTTGGGACACCCCACCAAGCTCCTACACCGGGAAATTTTTCGTCACATAACAGGGAGGATTCTTTAAGACCTCCGGAGATGCCATCTTTATTGACCTGGAGAAGGCCTTCGACAGTGTCCGACGACAGGTAGTTTGGGAAGTACTACGAAGAATGGGGTAGATGAAGGATTTATTCGTATAATTCAGGATATGTATGATGGCTCCATAGCCAGGGTAAGGACACCTTGGGGAAATACTGGGGGTTTTCCAGTGACAGTTGGGGTGCACCAAGGGTCCTCACTTAGCCCATACCTTTTCATCCTGGTTATGGATGAACTGCTAACGGGAGTAGGAGAATGGGCTCCCTTTGTTTGTTTGTTGGTGTTTTAGGGCCCTTCAACTACAAGGTCATTAGAGCCCCGTCCACAGTGTAGCTGCTGCAGAGACTGCACAGACACTACACTAATGCGACGATTTTTGGGTATTAGCAGTACCTAGTTTTCCCCAGCGGCCACCCATATCAGTACTGGCTGGGGTTGCGCTGCTCAACTTCAGTGATCAGACGAGAACTGGTGTATCCAAAGCAATTTGCCGCTCCCTAATGGGCTCCCCAGTGCCTGGCATTTACCGACGATATTGGGAAACTTAGTGACTGCAGAGAACAGATAGAGAAAGGGCTAAATGACGTTAGACAAGCGATGGAAAAGGGAGGGCTAAAGATAAACATGAAGAAGACAGAGTATTTAGCTTTCAATTGGGAAGGCCAGGGAAATAACGGTGAGGTACGTTCAAGGGGTGAACTGGTAAAAAAGGTGCAAGATGTAAAGTACTTAGGATCAACGTTCCAAAGCAATGGGGAGATAGACTTGGATGTAACCCGTAGAATCAATGGGGTGGCTGAAATGGAGACAGGCAAGTGGAGTCCTATGTGATAAGAGAGTCCCAATCAAGTTAAAAGGGAAGTTCTATGGGACAGTGGTTAGATCAGCTATGCTCTATGGATCAGAATGTTGGGCAGTGAGGAAGAGCCATGTCAATAGATTGCAAGTAGCTGAGATGCGTATGCTGCGGTACATGAGTGGCGTGTCGAGAGCTGATAGAATCAGGAATGCATATATTAGAGGTAGCCTGGGGGTTGTAGACATTGCCGAAAAGATGAGGGAAAATCGGCTGAGGTGGTATGGTCATGTCATGAGAAGAGGGGAGGAGGAGCTCGTTAGGTGTCTCCCAGGAATGCAGGTGGCCGGTAGCACCCGTGGAAGGGGGAGACCGAAGCAGACGTGGGAACAGGTTGTCCGAAGGGACATGGCGGTGTGTGGGGTGGATGGAGACCTGGTGGGAGATAAAAGGGAGTGGAGGGCTAGAACCCGCAGACCCGACCCTGCCACAGGCGGGAGGAGGTTATGATGATGATAACAGGGAAGATTCTTTGACGTGCAAATGACATCGTGAACCACACGAGGCCACAGCTTTAATTCTCTTCCAACGGCCTCTTTCTCTCTCTGACCTAAAAGAAGACAACCCACCTCGATCCAGGATCAAACCTGGAGGATCAAACCTTGGCGTTTTAGGCTCTTCAACTACAACGGTCATTAAAACCCCGTCCATTGCATCGTTCTAATGTAGAGTCTGCACTGGTCGGTACCAGCCGGGGTTAGGTACAAGGTCGCCCCCAGCATCAGGAAATTGGTTTCTGTATTAGACAGGCCACTATTACGTGATACAATAAACACGTATGAAACCCTTTGAATGATTTCATTCATAATTAATGAAATACAGTATTATATTGCATTTAGTAATAGAAGGGTCAAGTGGGAGTGTGCCCTTTGATGTCATTTCTATCAAAGTGACGTCATAATGTGAAATACTAGCAATGTTTCGACGGTGTAATTAAAACGCTTTTCGTGTGCTATCATTTGACTTGTTGATCTTCTTTTGACATTTAACCATCGCCCTCACCCGTTAACGTCCCGAGTATAAACAACTGCGCACTGACATGCCGCCTAAAATTCGGAAGTGGGTTGGGTGAACACCAGCGACAAAAAGCAACTCCCTATTTGTTGTTGTTTGTGGGTGTTTTAGGGCCCTTTAACTACAAAGGTCATTAGAGCCCCGTCCACAGCATAGTTCTTATGCAGAGACTGCACAGACACTACACTAATACGACGATTTTTGGGTATTAGCAGTACCCAGTTTTCCCAAGCGCCCACCCATGTCAGTACTAGCTGGGGTTGCGCTGCTTAACATCAGTGATCAGACGAGACCTGGTGTGTCCAATGCAATTCGCCGCTCAGCAACTACCTAATCCTTTTCCCGTCAATGGCAGAGTCGGGTACCAATCTTCTCCCTTCGAATAGGACACAAGGGTGATCTATTGGACGGTGTTTTTCCGCAGTTTTACCCTGTTTTACCCTGTTTTTCCGCAGTTTTACCCTGTGCCCTAGCTGTAAACCCTATACCCTATCGTCGACTAGCTGTTCGTTAGGACCCTCCACTGACCTCCTCCACTCTGGTGTTCGTGTGGAATGCTATCGACGCCAGGGGGCGAGCTCCTACACCTGGAAATTTTTGCCTCATCTGCCCGTTGCTCCATAGAGAGGGTTCTTTTACGTGCAAATGCCATTATACCCCACACGGCGCCAGGACTATTTATTTCCCAAACGACGGAAGGCGAACTCCGGACGGCCTGGTGTTTTAGGGCCTTGGCGTTTGGTGTTTTAGGGAAGACGAACTTGGTGTTTTAGGGCCCTTCAACCACAAAGGCTAGTAGAGCCCCGTCCACTGCGTTGTTTTACTGCAGAGACTGCAGAAACACTACGCTGATGCGACGATATTTGGGTAGTAGCGGTACCCAGTGGTTCCAAGCGGCCACCCATGTTAGTACTAACTGGGGTTGTATTGCTTAACTTCAGTGATCAGACGAGACCTGGTGTGTCCAACACAGTACAGCCCATCTACTTGGTTGCAGTGCTGATCCTCACCTGCTCATGTCTTTTCGGATTTCCACTCTTCATCGCTGGCGTAGCTTCAGAATGACCCTTTAGTGGTAAGAAGGTGCAGTAATTGAGTTTTGCTACCTTAACCCCTCACGTACGACTAAAGGGCAGACATCTAGAATCAGGAAAGTGGGGAGGGGATTTGAAATCGGATTTGGTAATGATAGGAGCACAATTTTGTTGGCGGTTGGAAGGAGGGAGGGATAATTTAATTGGTCAGTGGACGTGAACCCTGCTCTGTCTCATCCATCTTACTGCCTAAATACTTCATAAATTAAATTTACCTTTCAAGCCCAGGGGCATTCCTTCCGTTCGGTTGGTGATAAAGTCAATCAGTTCATTGAGTTTGAATTTGGGTGGGCTTCGATGCTCTACAGGGTGCTAGACTAACGAAAACCTACTGTGACGGTACAGGCATCTAGAATTCCGGACTGCCTTCACTGCAGGGGGTGACTGGACTGGAGAGGGGAAAAGGAGGAGAAATAATTGCCTCCAGCATCAGACTACGACGAACTGGCGGCGGAATCTCTACAGGACCTTGGAGGTTGTTTTAACTAGGGGAGCGTGCGAAGGAAGTGTTCGCCCTCTTCCATTCTACAAGACAACGATAACCTGGCCGGGTTCACTGAACGGCCTTCAAAAGATTCAAAATTATCCGTTTCTGGATTAAAAACAAAAATACAATTCAGCGCAAATGCCACAGCAGAAAGCCGTTGACAGAAATCATCGTCCCTAATCTTTACCCCCGTCTACGTCAGGGTCGGTTGCCCATTGATGCTCCATCGGCACATGCCGGAGATATTATTTCCGAATCCGATTCAAGACCATATACTACGGGTAGCAAAAAAAAGCAACTCCTAACCCTTTTCCCGCCTATGGCAGGGTCGGGTACCCATTTGTCCCTCTGAATGGACACAGGGTGATATATTGGTCATAGTTTTTTTCTGCAGCCGGTTGCCGGCCAAAGCTGCACCCCTACGGTTATTTATCGTCGGTCTAGTGTTCGTTGGGGAATGCTACCGACGCCAGGGGGCGAGCTCCTACACCTGGAAATTTTACCTCATCTACCCGTTGCGTAGTAGAGAGGGTTCTTTTACGTGCAAGCGCCATCGTACACCCACACGGGACCTCGGTTTCACTTCTCATCCGAAAGTAGGCACACTCGCGGCTTCTCTCTCGCCCGAAAGAAGCCGACCCACCACGGTCCAGTATCGAACCTAGAACTACTGGCGTAGTTGCCGAGCGTGCTAACCACTACGCCATCGCGGCGGGTCATACCATATACTACGGGTAGATGAGGCAAAATTTCCAGGCGTAGGAGCTCGCCCCCTGGCGTCGGTAGAATTCCCCCAATGAACACTAGACCGACGATAAATAAGCGTATGGGTGCAACTTTGGCCGGCAACCGGCTGCAGAAAAAAAAACTATGACGAATATATCGCCCTTGTGTCCATTCAGAGGGACAAGATATGTACCCGACCCTGCCATAGGCGGGAAAAGGGTTAGGATTTGCTTTTTTTTTTGATTGAAGACCATATGCTGCAACCCTTCAGCTTCTTTATCGTCGGCCGACTTTGTTTCGGGGGTGGCTTTATTGCGTTGGACACACCAGTTCTTGTCTGAACACTGAAGTGAAGGAACGCAACCCCAGCTAATACTAGCACGGGTGACCGCTTAGGAGCACTAGGTACTGCTAATACCCAAAAAGCGTGCAGACTCTGCATTAGTTCTGAACTACGCAGTGGATGGGGCTCTAATGACTATGGGAGTTGTGAGCGGCTTATTGCGTTGGACTTAAATAACGCCACCCCAGCTAGTACTAACATGGATAGTCCTTTTTTGAAAACCGGGTACTACTAATACCCAGTAATCGTTGCATTAGCGCACAGTCTGTGCAATCTCTCCGCTAGAACTATGCGGTGCAGTGGCGTACCGAGGGTATTCTGCCCCCAGGGCACCCGCTAAACTTAGGCCGCTCGCACACACAGCCCCCTCTGGCGGCTACTAGTGGTGACCACACGTTGCGGACTGCGTTTCTAATTGAAATCAAATAGGCTCGGTGCAGACGGCGTTTGCAGTAGCGCTACTGAGTCATGAGCTGCGGCAGTGGCTGTATCTCGCTACTTGTCGCCAGTGGCGGCGTTTTTCCTATTACCGCAAACACGAGATCACGTTGCTGCTGCCTGTCGCCGCTAGTGGCCGCTGCAAGTGGCTGTGTGTGCGAGCGGCCTTAATTCGAAATAATATTTTGCGCATTTTTTTCGCCCGCTGTCTTCTGCGCCCGGGGACATCTGTCCCCCTCTGCCCACCCCTCGGTACGCCACTGATGCGGTGGACGGGACTCTAATGACCCTGTAGTTGAAGTGCCCTAAAACACCAACGAAACAGCCCCTAACAGTGCCCTAAAACAGCTCCTATACCTGGGAAATTGCCGTTCTACACGTTCCATGTGAAATCGTACGCACCACATGGTGTCACGGTCTTATTTTCTATTCGGTTGAAGGCTCACTGGGATCTCTCGCCCGAAACAAACAAGGGTCGGTTGCAGCGGGACAAATAAGTGTCCTGCCCTTTCAAATTTCGAAAATACGCTGATGATGATCACCCGCCTCGGTGGCGCAGAAGATAGCGTGCACGACTACTGCGTCAGTGGTTCGAGGTTCGAAACTGAATCGTAGTGGGTTGGCTTCTTTCAGGCGAGAAAGAGAGAGGCACCGAGTGCGACTTCCTTCGGTTGAGAAGTAAAACCGTGGTGCCGTGTGGTGCACGATGTCAGTTACACGTAAAAGAACCCTCTCTACTATGCAGCGCGTAGATGAGGCATAACTGTCCAGGTCCAGCAGCCACCTGACAAGCTTTAGGTTGGTAACCGGCTTTGTTTGTTGGTGTTTTAGGGCCCTTCAGCTACAAGGTCATTAGAGCCCCGTCCACAGCATAGTTCTTATGTAGAGACTGCACAGACACTACACTAATGCGACGACTTTAGAGTATTAGCAGTACCCAGTTTTCCCAAGCGGCCACCCATGTCAGTACAGTAAAACCTCCCTAAGCTGGACCTTGTATAAACCGGAAACTTGGCCAAACGGAAAATAAATTTCGGAACGGAACGATTTCCCATTGAAAATACTACCCTAAACCGGAAAACTACCTAACGCGGAAACGGAATAAGTTTTGGGAACCGTTTGCATAAATAACCTGACTAAGACGGATTATTTTATGCATAACACTGCAATGCAGGCTTTAATTTTGAGTGTGACTGTACATGCACCAAAGTTCTAGTGACCATTATGGCCATAGACACACAGAGCTACCCAATAGTGAAGCAACGACAATGTACTTTAAAAGACATGTGGTGGCAGGGGCGGATCGGGGGGGGGGAGGGGGGCAATGCAGCCATTGCTCTCCTCTCAGTGCCTCACTGCGCATCCGTCAACTGATGCATGGTTCAACTCTGCAATTGATGAGGCATTTTTGCATTTGCTATTCCCGTTTCTATTCTGCCAGTCCAATCTGCAGTTGGCTAAACCACTGGCGTCGCTAGGGTTGGCGTCACCCCCTCTCCCAAAACAGCCGCTTCTTCTGCTTTGGTGTCACCCCATTTCTCATGCTTGTGAGTGGTGTCACCCGGTGCGGCCCGCACCCCCGCACTTCCCTAGTGACGCCACTGGGCTAAATCACTGAACATTGGGCATTGTCTAAGGGGCAGTGGGAGACCTATTGTAATTGCTAGCTAATTTATACTAAGGGTGCAATTTGGGGTGCATTTTTTTGAAGTGCTCCCCCTGATCCGCCTCTGGATCAGCCCCTGTGTGGGGGCAGAGTAATTTTTTAGTTTATGGACTTTTATTTTAAATTTCATCATCCTAATAAAAGGTAATCATATTTTTTGTGCTTTGTTTCATTAAAACACAGCCCTTTGTAAAACGGAAACCTGTGAAAACGGAAAAAAAATTTGGGAACGATCAGGTTCCGTTTTAGACAGGTTTTACTGTACTAGCTGGGGCTGCGCTGCTTAACTTCAGGGATCAGACGAGAACTGGTGTGTCCAACGCAATTCGCCGCTGTTTGGTAGCCGGCGGCTTAAAACTATCGGCCACAATATTTTGTGTACTGTTGGGACAAAAATGGACATCTGATCCTGCCATAGGCGACAAAATTGTTAGTAATGATGATAATAATTTGTGACGCACGCAATTGAAAACCATGAATGATATTACATTGCGATTGGGCAATTTCAGCCACGTTGACGTTTTTAGCAGAGAAGTGCTTCTTTTTTTCACTCTCTCTTCTAAAAACGTGAAATTAATGCTAAAAAGCACTCATTTCAAGGTTATGCAAACTGGGCATCATCATTTTCAGAAATCATTTACAAAATATAGAAGCTGATTCATCATTATTAGTCAGGTTACAGGCCAGGATCAAATCTGACTTGCAGCGATGTTGTGATAAACATGAATATGGCGTGACAATTATGCAACTCGGTAATTACGTAATCTGCAAACCACGCCATATGGACAACTGCGCTCTTCATCCTTGGTCCGTTGCTACCGTCTATGGTAGGACCGAGTACCCATTTGACCTGGTGCTGCCGAAAACACAGGGAGCGGCGAATTGTGTTGGACACACCAGTTCTCATCTGATCCCTGAAGTTAAGCAGCGCAACCCCAGCTAGTACTGACATGGGTGGTCGCTCGGGAAAGCTGGGTACTGCTAATACCCAATAATCGTCGCATTAGTGTAGTGTCTGTGCAGTATATGCATTAGAACTATACAGTGGACGGGTCTCTAATGACCTCGAAGTTGACGGGACCTTAAACACCAACAAACAACAACAACAACTGACATGGGTGGCCGCTTGGGAAAACTGGGTACTGCTAATACCCGTAAAGTACGCCCAAAATCGTGGTCGTCCCATGTGAATGCGGACTTTTCTACAGAGGAATGCGTAGAGATAGCGTACTAGACTACTACGTCATGGTTCCAGGTTCGATCCTGGACCGAAGCGGATTCCTTACTTGGGACGAGAGGCTCCCAGTGGGCTCATCCCGTCGGATGGAAAGTAAAGCCGTGGTTGCGAGTGGTCTGTATGATGGCACACACGGGGCAAGATTTCCGTGTGTAGGTGTTTGCCGGGAGCGGCGAATTGCGTTGGACACACCAGTTCTCGTCTGATCACTGAAGTTAAGCAGCGTAACCCCAGCTGGCACTGACATGGGTGGCCGCTTGGGAAAACTGCGTACAGCTAATACCAAAAATCGTCGCATTAGTGTAGTGTCTGTGCAGTCTCTGCATAAGAACTATGATGTGGACGGGGCTCTAATGACCTTTGTAGTTGAAGGTCCCTTAAACACCAGCAAACATCGACCAGTTGCTTAGTAGAGAGGGTTCTTTTAAGTGCAAGCGCCATCGTACACCCACACGGGACCTCGGTTTTACTTCTCATCCGAAAGAAGGCACACTCGCGGCCTCTCTCTCGCCCGAAAGAAGCCGACCCACCGCGGTCCAGTATCAAACCTAGAACCACTGGCGTAGTTGCCGAGCGTGCTAACCACTACGCCACCGCTGTGGGTAATTCGCCGCTCCCTGCTAATGTCCAAAAATCGTCGTAACAGCATGGGGTCTTTGCAGAGTCTGCATTGGAAGTACGGAATGGACGGGGCTGTAATGACCGTTGTAGTTGAAGGGTCCTAAAATGCCAAGGAAACATATGTGACATAATTAAGGTACTTGCGACATTGTACACGCCACACGTGGGCCAGCGGGAGAGGGGAGAGGAGGAGAGTGAGAAATTAGGGTGCGTTGTAATTCATTTCTACGATCAGCAGACAGATACCCATTAAAAGTGGAGATAATGGCCCTTGTGCCTATAAAAAATGAAGAAGAAATTCCAGATATGTCTTCACACTATAAAGATAGTGCAACTCAAAGCTGAACCGACGTTTGTTGTGGTTTTTCTTAACGTTTATACCTGCTGGTTTGAAATGATTAACTGAGATCAAAAGATCATCGGTAATAAATCAAAAGGAGGTGCATCACAGGGCGTTGCAGTGTCCTCACGTACCCCCATCCCGAAAATAAACGTCGCGTAGTATATGATGTGTACTTTACATAAGTGAAAGTTTCTTTAGTTATACAAATATAAAATTTACGAGGTTGATTTTAACATTAGCCCCTCAGGTTCAACTTGTCCTTTAATTAGAGAATTGATTCCAGTCCCCCCCTCCCCACACCCTATTTCTCCGCCCCCCCCGCCCCTCCTCTAACCTCTTTTAATTTTTATGGCAAGGCCCAGACGGGAAAAAAACATCACATCCTGTTACTTTACTTTCTCGGCTTTGTTTTGGCCATGTTAGTTGTTGGAATGATTTTAATTAACGACTTCAGTTTTGACAGTTGCACCTGGTCCTCTTGTTGAAATGCATTTTTGCCGCAATAAAAATTACATTTTTTTGGGAGGAGGGGTGTGTAACCACAAACTATAACATGCTACCCAGCCTCTGGTCAGTGGTGACCACTACGACTTCTGGTGGTTATTCACCTGATAGCCAGGGAGCGGCGATTTTGTGTTGGACCCACCAGTTCTAGTCTGATCACTAAAGTTAAGCAGCACAACGCCAGGTAGTACTGACATGGGTAGCCGCTTGGGAAACCTGGGTACTGCTAATACCCAAAAATCGTCGCATTTGTGTAGTGTCTGTGCAGTCTCTGCATAAGAACTACACTGTTGACGGGGCTCTAATGATCTTGTAGTTGAAGGGCCCTAAAACACCAACAAACAAACAACGGCGAATTGTGTTGGACCCACCAGTTCTCATCTGATCACAGAAGTTAAGCAGCACAACGCCAGGTAGTACTGACATGGGTGGCCGCTTGGGAAACCTGGGTACTGCTAATACCCAAAAATCGTCACATTAGTGTAGTGTCTGTGCAGTCTCTGCATATGAACTATGCTGTGGGCGGGGCTCTAATGACCTTGTAGTTGAAGGGCCCTAAAACACCAACAAACAAACAACCTAATCGCCCTAACCGGCCATGCCAACCTCCACAGAACCCTGTTTGCATGCTTTCTGAATTGTGTCTCATCATCTAATGTCCTTTTCTCCGTCCCTGACAGGGTCTTGCACCTATTTGCCAGACTATAGCCCGGGGGGAGTGAACTACTAACTTTTCTCCGCTTGCGATAGGATGTGGCACCTATTTGTCAGCCTAGAGGCCGGAAGGAAAAACGCGAGCTACTAACCCCGTTCTCCGCCTCTGCAAGGCTCTGGCACCTATCTGCCAGGCGGTAGCCCGGGAAGAGTTAACTACTAACCCTTTTCTCCGCCTCCGATGGGATCTGCCACCTATTTGTCAGGCTGCAATTCGGAGGGAAAATGGCCCTTTTCTCTGCCTCTGAGCTCGGAAGGGGAAATGCGAACTAATAACTCTTCCCCATATTGTAGGTACCCATTTTTGTCCTAATGAGACACCTGGGCGATGTATTGAACGATATTTTTACTCAGCCGGCTACTAACCTAGTGTTGCAACCCCTTGCATATTTAAAGAAAGCTTATTTTCTTGGTTGGGCCACTTCTGCACCTACCCGGACTCCTACACCTGAAAATTTTACTACGGAGTGCTAAAGATTTTTAGGCCCGTCCTGGTGACACAGCGGCGCGTTGGTGAAGTACCTCAATGACAATCTGTCGCAAGGGTTCCCAAAGTGTGCCCTGAAGAGCTACATCTTCCTCTCAGGATCGCCGCGAAATATTCCAAATATCAGTACGGGGGGAGGGGGACAAACAATGAATGCACCCTGAGCAAACTCAAAAAACAAGGTCATCATGGCGTCCTGAGTAAGACAAAAATGGGTCACCAGGGCGCCTGCAGGAAGCCAAAATTCAGAAAAGGCCAAAAGGGAACCTCTCCTATCAGGTCACTCGTGCGTCCCAAACTGGGCACCTGACTCAGCCATTTTAAGGGTTAGGGATGAACAGGCAGACTGCAAAGGGGCTGAGTACAAGAACTGTGTTCCAACGACATAAATGAACACCCGAACCTGCCATAGGCCGAAAAAGGGTTTATAATGATGCTATTTAGTACGAATTGTTACCCGATCCTGTTTTGCACCGAGAAGGGCAGCTAGAGAAATGTGTAGTGTCACAGAAATCAGTTAGGGCCTATACCTGACAAAAGATGTATGACAACCCGTCGTGACAAATGGATACCCGACCCTGCCATAGGCTGGAAAAGTTTTAGGTATGATGAGGATGTCATTTAATCACTATGGGGCTTCACAAGATCCTGTCTTAGACCAAACACACTAAACACAGAAATTAGGAGGGAGCGGCGAATTGCGTTGGACACACCAGTTCTCGTCTGATCACTGAAGTTAAGCAGCGCAACCCCAGCCAGTACTGACATGGGTGGCCGCTGGGGAAAATTGGGTACTGCTAATACCCAAAAATCGTCGCATTAGTGTAGTGTCTGTGCAGTCTCTGCATCAGAACTATGCTGTGGACGGGGCTCTAATGACCTTGTAGTTGAAGGGCCCTAAAACACCATCAAACAAACAGAAATTAGGCTTTACGTGGCGAAAAGAGGCATCTGGACAAATGGGGTTCACGGGTACCCGAAACCTGCCATGGGCGCAAAAAACGGTCTGGGGTGATAATGATGTTGTTCAAGTTTTAAATGTTGGCCAAACTTATCTTCTTAGATGTTTATTACCTTACTGAATGAAGTTTCAATCTGAATGGGGAGAAGTGGCGTTTCCCAAACTTATTTCGAGAGGTCAAGTGGATGCCATGTCACCCCCACTTGAAATACTGCGAGGCACCTAGTAAATTAGTGGCAGGCGTCCTGGAGCTTTCAGGCCATTTCCACTCTATCTCTTTTTCCTATTTCAGGCAGTCAATGTCAGTTTTCAAGATACAATCTTGATTTGAAGGAGGGGTGTGAGGATGGCGAGGTATGGTCCGGGGCGTCACTGTTGTGCCATGCAATAATGATTTAAATCATATCGGCCCGGTGAAAACCCCATCTCTTCATAACCAACGTGTCAATGGGTAGGAACTGTTAGGGTTCCGCCTTGAGCCCACACAGGCTGACACGAAAATGCAATTTTCTACGATGCATATCTCTAGAAATTGAAATAGGGTTCCACCCTTTCATATTCTACTTTTTTTTTTGGCTGTCATTACTTGAATTGGGCAGAGGTGTGCCCCATTTAGAAACAAACCCATTTGCCCGCGTCAGTTATTTGGTCAATTACCCTTCTCTATCAACTCTGCTTCAGTGGACCAGTCTGGTCACTGAAGTTAAGCAACGCAACCCCAGCTAGTACTGACATGGGTGGCCGCTTGGGGAAACTGGGTACTGCTAATCCCCAAAAATCGTCACATTAGGCAAGGCGCAAAATGAGGCCGCAGGGTGACGCAGCGTAACGCAGCCCTGCGAAATTCTGCTAGCAGGCAATCACTGTTACGTTGAAAGCCATTTTAGTTGACGCAAAT
>JAAFCE010006949.1:6770513-6789149 GCA_013389805.1 Trigoniulus corallinus
GCGAAATTCTGCTAGCAGGCAATCACTGTTACGTTGAAAGCCATTTTAGTTGACGCAAATTGCAAACCAGTATGTTGAAAAACTGCGATTCAATGTGTGGTGATTGCCTGCTAGCAGAATTTCGCAGGGCTGCGTTACGCTGCGTCACCCTGCGGCCTCATTTTGCGCCTTGCCTTAGTGTTGTGTCTGTGCAGTCTCTGCATTAGAACTACGCAGTAGACGGGGCTCTAATGACCTTGTAGTTAACGGGCCCTAAGACACCAACAAACAACAACAATTCAGTGGACCGGTAGTTGTGAGTATGATTGCAAGATGGGAAAACGGGGTACCCGACCTTGGCCATAGGCGGGAAAGGGTCAGGGAATGGTGATGATCAGACATCTTAGGGCACCATTGCACGGGAAATTACCCTTTCTACATTCGTACACCGGCACAACTTCCTGGTGTTCGAGTTCGCCTTCTCGCGTCTGTGACTGTAGCATCGATTTTAACAAACCATTGGGACAAATGGGAACCCGACATTGCCATAGGCCGGATAAGGACTAGGGATGGTGATAATTAGGAAACTTAGGGCGATGCTGTACCAGTGCTCCCGTTTGGTTTCTACGACGTTATCTACATGGAAAACAAGCCTTTCTGCAATCACTATCAATCAATTAACACTTTTCCCGCCTATGGCAGGGTCGAGTATTCGTTCTCATCCCATTGGGAACAATTTGCGATCTATGCAGCCGGCAACCGACCTAATGCTGCACCACTTATGCTTATTTATCGTCGGTCTATTTTCTTCTTGGCCGGCAACCGGCTGCAGAAAAAAGCTATGACCAATATATCACCCTGTGTCCATTCAGAGGGACAAATGGGTACCCGACCCTGCCATAGGCGGGAAAAGGGTTAGGAGTTGCTTTTTGCTTTGATCGACATCACAGCACTGCCTTACTTTCCATCCGACGGAAGGCACGTCGGGGCCCACTCTGTCGCCGGGAAGATTCCAAACATTCCCGATCCTGTATCGAACCTGGATCACGTAGTCGAGTACGCATACCTCTGCGTCACCGAGTCGGTGCTTGTCAGTGTTTTAGGGCCCTTCAACTACAGTGGTCATTAGAGCCCCGTCCACTACGTAGTGGGATCGGCTTATTGCGCTAGACACACCAGTTCTTGTCGGTTCACTGAAGCTGAGCAACGCAAAGCAACCGCAGGCCGCTTGGGAAACCTGAGTACCACTAATACCCAAAATTCGTCGCATTAGTGTAGTGTCTGTGCAGTCACTGAATTAGAACTACGCAGTGGACGGGGCTCTAATGACCTTGTAGTTGAAGGGTCCGAAAGCACCAAAGAACCACTGCGTAGTTCTAAAGCAGATTCGGCGCAGAAACTAAGCCGTTGCGACGATTTGGGTATTAGCAGTACCCAGTGTTACCAAGCAGTAACCCATGCTAGTACTAGCTAGGGTTGCGTTGCTTAACTTCAGTGATCAGACAAGAACTGGTGCGGGCGTCAAAGAATCCTTGCTACATGGGGTGAAATTACGCGTAGATTGGCAAAATCCCCTGGTGTAGAGAGCGGCAAATTGCAATGGACACACCAGTTCCCGTCTGATCACTGAAGTTAAGCAGCGCAAGCCCAGCTAGTAGTGACATGGGTGGCCGCTTGGGAAAACTGGGTACTGCTAAAACCCAAAAAATCGTCGCATTAGTGTAGTTTCTGTGCAGTCTGTGCCGTGGACGGGGCTCTAATGATCTTGTAGTTGAAGGGCCCTAAAACACCAACGAACAATAACAATCCCCAGGTGTAGGAGCCCACTCAGACCCGCCGCGGTGGCGTAGTGGTTAGCACGCTCGGCAACTACGCCAGTAGTTCTAAGTTCGATACTAGACCGTGGTGGGTCGGCTGCTTTCGGGCGAGAGAGAAGCCGCGAGTGTGCCTTCTTTCGGAGGAGAAGTAAAACCGAGGTCCCGTGTGGGTGTACGATGGCACTTGCACCTAAATGAACCCCCTCTACTACGCAACAGGCAGATGAGGCAAAATTTCCAAGTGTAGGAGCTCTCCCCCTGGCGTCGGTAGCATTCCCCGAAGAACACTGGGCCGACGATAAATCAGCGTAGGGGTGCAGCTTTGGCCGGCAACCGGCTGCAGAAAAAACTATGACCAATATATCACCCTGTGTCCATTCAGAGGAACAAGATGGGTACCCGACCCTGCCATAGGCGGGAAAAGGGTTAGGAGTTGCTTTTTTAGGTGTAGGAGCCCACTCCCTGGGTCTGTGAAGGAAGTGCCCGAAAGAACAACTTAGGATTGCAGCATTAGGCCGGCACTGGCTTCCAAAGGGGGATTTGTACAAAACGTTGCTCTCATGCCCTTCGTTTTTATTCCATGACGTAGCAAACGAGCTTTTCACGGTAAATGTTTATTGAAAACTGGTTCGAAATGTTTGCCCTGAGGAATTTCTTCACGCATGTCAGAAAAGGCCATGACTCGCCTGAAGAGTTGTTAGGAAACTCAGGTTGTCAGTTAAACCTGATTTCTGAGTCGATCGACGTCTTTCTTTATCCACCTTTCTCAGTCCTTGACAGGATTGTGTCTACTCTATGGGGAGATTTGGAACCATTTGCTTCCTTAACAGTTTCATCGGGACAAATGAGTACCCGACTCTCCCAATGACTTTCGTTTTCTTGATGTTAAGGGCCCTTCAACTACAATGGTCATTAGACCCCCGTCCACCGAGTAGTTCTAATGCAGAGTTTACACAGACACTACGCTGTTAGGACGACTTTTGGGTATTCGGGAGCGTCTTATTGCGTTGGACATACCAGTACTCGTCATATCACTGAAGTTAAGCAACACAACCCCAGCTAGTACTGACATGGGTGGCCGCTTGGGAACACTGGGTACTGCAAATACCTACTAATCATCGCATTAGTGTAGTGTCTGTGCAGTCTCTGCACTAGAACTATACAGTGGACGGGGCTCTAATGACCTTGTAGTTGAAGGGCCCTAAAACGCCGGCAAACAACAACCAAAATTTTATGAATTGCCCTCATCAGATAACCACGTGACGTTGATATTCCATTGTAATTGACAAGTTAGACCGAATTTCCGTCTGTCTAAATTTCCCCTTACCTCCTCCCCCAAAATGTCCTTAAGCCGTGGTGCCAAATTAATGAATGCGTACCACTCAATTCAGTGTAAGAGACTTTGCGGGCGACAGACAAAACAGGTCGCCCAAAATGTGACTTCACCAAGAAAAAGTTAAAAGGGCCTTAACTACATTCTTAAATTGTTGACATCCGGCCGCGAGGAGCATTCCTGGGTCTTGTCTACCCTATCACGTAATTTCTCCCTCCTCCAAACTCCTCGGGTATAACTTTGGTGTTTTAGGGCCCTTCAACTGCACGGTCATTAGAGCCCCGTCCACTGCATAGTTCTAGTGCTGAGACTGCACCGACACTACACTAATGTGACGATTATTGGGCATTAGCAGTACCCAGCTTTCCCAAGCGGTCACCCCTGTTAGTACTAGCTGGGGTTGCGTTGTTTAACTTCAGTGATCAGACGAGAACTGGTATGCCCAGCGCAATACAGCCGCTCGCCCCTCGTTCCAGAGTGAAACCTGGAACAACTGACAGAGTAACTCGAGCACGTTCTTGTTGTTGTATGTTGGTGTTTTAGGGCCCTTCAACTACAAGGTCATTAGAGCCCCGTCCACAGCATAGTTCTTACGCAGTTTGTTTGTTGTTTGTTGGTTGGTGTTTTAGGGCCCTTCAACTACAAAGGTCATTAGAGCCCCGTTCACAGCATAGTTCTTATACAGAGACTGCACAGAAACTATACTAATGTGACGATTTTTGAGCATTAGCAGTATCCAGTTTTCCCAAGCGGCCACCCATGCCAGTACTAGCTGGGGTTGCGCTGCTTAACTTCAGTGATTAGACGAGAACTGGTGTATCCAATGCAATTCGCCGATCCCCCTATTGCGCCACCGAGGCAGGTCATATGAGCCGGCTTGAGTCTTAGTTCAAAATCTTAGTAGTACCGACTTGCTGCCCATAATATTCTGTCCTTGAAGTTGTTGGCTCACTTCTTGCAACAAGAACCACGGTGCCTGTCCTAGAGATATGACGTGTCCTTGTTTGCCTCTAGGCTCTTGTGGTCCATATTATTCCAGATGACTATGACGAATGATTAGATTTAAGATGTCTGACAGGTGCCGCCAAGTTAGAAATTCTGACTTGGCGGGGCAAGTTTTTCTTTGGAATGATTTTCGACTTTGGAACGTCAGTGATGACCTAAACACGTGTTTTGGTTTTTAACAAGTGAAATGTAGGAAACAATCATTAATCGTTTGGCAACACTCATTTCGGCAAGTGACAGAGCTTTAGGGCAAAGGAGAGCTGTTGATAAAGTCATTTTTCAATAGGCCTTGTCAATCATGGCATTTAGTAATTTTTTTGGTGGCACCGAATAAGAGGGGGGTTTTCTGAAAGGAAAGTGAAGACTGGTTATCCGGTTAAAGTGATGTCCAACGGAATGATTAAGTAGGTAAAACCTGACAGCAATTTCATTTCTGGAATGGTCAACCCAGGCATATTATTACGTAAATGTGGTAGCCTTGGGTAATCAACTTCTCAATCATCAAAGAGGAGCATGAATTTCTCAACAATTTTGGTGTTTAGGACGAGAGGAACCATTCATTACTTCTAGCACCACCAATAAACGAGTGATGCGTCGCAAGAAACAAGAATGTTCCCTGTGAATGGTAACATCATCATCATTATTATTATACCGTAATACCGTTGTCAGCCTGTAGCAGGGTCCAATCTGCGGGTTCTACTCCTCCACTACCCTGTATCTCCCACCAGATCCCCCATCCACCCCGGGAGCGGGAAATTGCGTTGGACACACCAGTTCTCGTCAGGGCCGGCCTTCTCTATGAAGGGGCCCGGGTGCAAAAATCCCTTTGGAGCCCCAATTATGCATTATAGCCTACCTGCTATGTTACACCTAACGTTATCTTCACCCGTTTTGGTTTTGACAGCCTGTGGCTGGCAATCAGTTCATGGAGCAGCCATATTAAACTTTTAATATTAGTAATGATCTGAGCCCTGATGGGGGGCCCCTTCAATCGTGGGGCCCGGGAGCAATGCACCCTCTGCACCCCTCGTATGGCCGGCCCTGGTTCTCGTCTGATCACTGAAGTTAAGCAACACAACCCCAGCTAGTACTGACATGGGTTGCCCCTTTTGGAACACCGGGTACTTCTAATGCCCAATAATCGTAACATTAGTGTAGTGTCTATGCATCAAAACTACACAGTGGACGGAGCTCTAATGACCTTGTTGTTGAAGGGCCCTAAAACACCAACAACAACCCCCATCCATCCCGCGCATTACCATTTCCTTACGCAAAACCTGGGGCGCGGCTTATTGCGTTGAACATATCAGTTCTCGTCTGATCACTGAAGTTAAGCAACGCAAGCCCAGTTAGTACTGACATGGGTGGTCGCTTGGGAAAGCTGGGTACTGCTAATACCCAATAATCGTCGCATTAGTGTAGTATCTGTGCAGTATATGCATTAGAACTATACAGTGGGCGGGTCTCTAATGACCTTGTAGTTGATGGGACCTTAAACTCCAACAAACAAACAAGCAGTCTCTGCACTAGAACTGTACAGAGGGAGGGGTGATAATGACCTTGTTAATGACCTTTGGTCTTCCCGGGGGCGGCTCTATTCCGTTGGACGCACCAGTTCTCGTCTGTCACTGAAGTTAAGCAACGCAACCCCAGGTAGTACTAACATGGGTGGCCGCTTGGGAACATTGGGTACTACTTATCCCCGAAAATCGTGTTAGCAGCATAGTGTCTGTGCAAGCTCTGTATACAACTATGCAGGACACGGTGCTTTACTGAACTTGTAGGTGCAGGGATCTACAACACCAACGAACCAACCAGCCGGGAGCGGCTGTATTGCGTTGAACACACTAGTTCTCATCTGATCACTGAACTTAAACAACACAACCCCAACTAGTAGTGACATGGGTGACCGCTTGGGAAAATTGGCTACCGCTAATACGCAAAAAGTCGTCTCATTGGCGTCGTGTCTGTGCAGTTCCTGCAGTAGAACGATGCAGTGGACTGGGCTCTAATGGCCTTGTAGTTGAAGGGCCCTTCCTTAAACACCAACAAAACAGAAAGTTCGGATGACCACTGCTATTTCAGGACAAAGGAAAGCAGATCGTTTTTACAATCAGGGGGAGCGGCGAGTTGCGTTGGACACACCAGTTCTCGTCTGATCACTGAAGTTAAGCAACGCAAGCCCAGTTAGTACTGACATGGGTGGTCGCTCGGGAAAGCTGGGTACTGCTAATATCCAATAATCGTCGCATTGGTGTAGTGTCTGTGCAGTCTATGCATTAGAACTATACAGTGGACGGGTCTCTAATGACCTTGTAGTTGACGGGACCTTAAACTCCAACAAACAAACAACAAACAATTTACAATCAGGGCAAACTTCTGAAAGTTAGGATAATCTTGATAAAACCAGGTCATCTGGGCACCGTGTTCCTATTCGATCATGATTGTGTCTATGACAGGGTCGCTTTAGCAATTTGACCCGCCGATACCAATAGAACATTATGAAGGGGCTGGATTAAATGTTGATAAATCTCGATTATTCTAGAATTCGTTAATGGCAGCTTCGAACATTGGGAGTAATTTACCTTGATTGATGTTTGTCAGTTTTTTGAATAAGTTGTTACCGGTTAAAATGTTATACATGTTTGCCCTGAGGCTGCTCTTGGTAGCTTCCTTCTATATCAAGGACTGTCTTGAAGTGCAATTTTAGAATAGAGCTCCTCCCCTACCAGTATCGAACCTGCTACCCATCAGTGAATAAAAATGTTCAGGATCCCACTCCCCCAGTGTCAGGGGATTGAGCTGTTTATTGCTTTGGACACATCAGTTCTCATCTGATCACTAAAGTTAAGCACCCCAGCTAGTACTAGCATCGGTGACAGCTTCGGAACACTGGGGGGAGCGGCGAGTTGCGTTGGACACACCAGTTCTCATCTGATCACTGAAGTTAAGCAACGCAAGCCCAGTTAGTACTGACATGTGTGGCCGCTTGGGAAAACTGGGTACTGCTAATACCCAAAAATCGTTGCATTGGTGTAGTGTCTGTGCAGTATCTGCATAAGAACTATGCTGTGGACGGGGCTCTAATGACCTTGTAGTTGAAGGGCCCTAAAACAACAACAACAACTTCGGAACACTGGGTACTGCAAGTACCCAAAAATCGTCCCATTAGTGTAGTATCTGTGCACTCTCTGCATTAGAATTCCGCAGTGGACGGGGCTTTAATGACCTTGCATTTGAAGGACCCTAAAACATCAACAAACCAACCAATGGTTCCAGTTCTTTTTCCGGCGAGAGGGCGGCCCCGCGTGCGCTTCCCTCCGGTTGAGAAATAAAACCGTGATTCCCTGTAGTGCACAGTTTTTTGTTTCATTGGCGTTTTATGGCCCTTCCCCTGGCGTGGGTGGAGTGCCCCGACGAGCAGTAGACCGGCGATAACTAAGTACAGTATAGGGATTGCAGCCGTGGTCGGCAGCGGGATATGTAAAAACACCGTCCAATATATCACCCATGTGTCCATTCAGAGGTTTTTGTTTGGTTGAATTTTTAGGGCGCTTCAACTACAACAGTCATTAGAGCCCCGTCCACTGCTTTCCAGTTCCAATATCTGGATTAGTTCGTGGGTTGAGGAGTAAGCCAGGCAGCCATAACAGGACGAACCCTTAGGAGGCAGCCTGTGGGAGATGAGGAGGTAGGTGAAAGGACGAAGGAGAGGGTTAGCTTGCAACACCCATCATTCTTTACCAACCACCCAAGTTGGTATTGACGTGGGCTTGCGATGCTTAACTTTAATGATCTCACGGGAACTGGTGTGTCCAGCGCAACTTGACTGCGTGGTTATAATGCATAGCCTGAATAGACACTACACTGTTAGAACGATTTTTGGACGGTGTTCCCAAGCGGTCACCCATGATAGTACTAGCTGGGGTTGCGTTGTTTAAGGAGTGGCAAATTGTATTGGACACACCAGTTCTCGTTTGATCAGTGAAGTTAAGCAGCGCAACCCCAGCGAGTACTGACTTGGGTGGTCGTTTGGGAAAACAGGGTACCGCTAATACGCGAAAATCGCCGCATTAGTGTAGTGTCTGTGCAGTCTCTGCGTTAGAACTATGCAGTGGCAACTCATAAAGCAACTCCTAACCCTTTTCCCGCCTATGGCAGGGTCGGGTACCCATTTGTCCCTCTGAATGGACACAGGGTGATATATTGGACATAGTTTTTTCTGCAGCCGGTTGCCGGCCAAAGCTGCACCCCAACGCTTATTTATCGTCGGTATAGTGTTCGTTGGGGAATGCTACTGACGCCAGGGGGCGAGCTCCTACACCTGGAAATTTTGCCTCATCTACCCGTTGCGTAGTAGAGAGGGTTCTTTTACGTGCAAGCGCCATCGTACACCCACACGGGACCTCGGTTTTACTTCTCATCCGAAAGAAGGCACACTCGCGGCTTCTCTCTCGCCCGAAAGAAGCCGACCCACCACGGTCCAGTATCGAACCTAGAACTATTGGAGTAGTTGCCGAAAGCGGCGAGTTGCGTTGGACACACCAGTTGTCGTCTGATCACTGAAGTTAAGCAACGCAAGCCCAGTTAGTACTGACATGGGTGGTCGCTCGGGAAAGTTCGGTACTGCTAATACCCAATAATCGTCGCATTAGTGTAGTGTCTGTGCAGACTATGCACCAGAACTATGCAGTGGATGGGGCGCTCATGACCCTGTAGTTGAAGGGACCTAAAACACCAACGAACCAAAAATCTTGTTTTCATTAAGAATGTTAGCCAGGAAGCACGACTTCTACTGTCACTCAGCTGAAAGCCAGCCAAACCACCGATTTCGGCCAGGGGTGAACCAACGTACGTTGAACTCGAGACAAATGCGTTTTCTTATCGTTAAACAACCGCTAAATGAAATTCTAGGGTAGAATTTGTTGCGCTAAAACGCTAAATTTATAGGTGGCATGCTCCTTACGAAAATTATTATCACGTCGGTTATATAATGTTCCTTGTCCATTAGCAAGCAATTTACATTTTCGCTGACTACTTACAAATGAAAAGCAATTTCACCCCTTTCTGTTTGACGACTAAAAATTGTTTACGAACCATTATTTTAAATCATAAACTGCTAATTACTTTTTTCTGTTTCGTCCTTGTTTTTCTAGTTCCTGCCTAAGGCACGGTCGATGATCTACGAAGGGTACCAAAGGCAGAAAATGGCAGAAAGGTGCTAGAACCTCATAATTAGAGGTCCTAAACGACTCAACGACTGCTGACAGGCTGAGATTAGGTATGTCCATTTGCGTTAACGGTCGTACGCAAGAACGTACGCTGACCATGTGATCGACGGACAGTTAGTAAGGAAAAAAAGAATTTTCTTATAACGTTAACGGTCGTACGCAAGAACGTACGCTGACCACGTGATCGACGGACAGTTAGTAAGGAAAAAAAGAATTTTCTTTTAACGTTTACCAACAATTTACAACGTAACGGCCGATATAAAAGCGACCCGCCGCGGTGGCGTAGTGGTTAGCACGCTCTTTCGGGCGAGAGAGAAGCCGCGAGTGTGCCTTCTTTCGGATGAGAAGTAAAACCGAGGTCCCGTGTCGGTGTACGATGGCACTTGCACGTAAAAGAACCCTCTCTACTACGCAACGGGTAGATGAGGCAAAATTTCCAGGTGTAGGAGTTCGCCCCCTGGTGTCGGTAGCATTCCCCAACGAACACTAGACCGACGATAAATTTGCGTAGGGGTGCAGCTTTGGCCGGCAACCGGCTGCAGAAAAAACTATGACCAATATATCACCCTGTGTCCATTCAGAGGGACAAGATGGGTACCCGACCCTGCCATAGGCGGGAAAAGGGTTAGGAATTGCTTTATTTAAGGCCCTTTTATCTTTTGCTTGGTGAAGTCACATTTCGGTAGACCCTTTTTGTCTGTGGCCCGCAAAGTCTCTTACACTGAATTGGGTGGTACGCATTCATTAATTTGGCACCACGGCTTAAGGGGGACACTTGGCAATTACAATGGAATATCAACGTCACGTGGTTATCTGATGAGGGTAATTCATAAAATTTTGGTTGTTGTTGTTCGTTGGCGTTTTAGGGCCCTTCAACTACAAGGTCATTACCGCTCCGTCCACTGCATAGTTCTAGTGCAGAGACTGCACAGACACTACACTAATGCGACGATTATTAGGTATTAGCATTACCCAGTGTTCCCAAGCGGCCGATATAAAAGCGCCACCTCTTGACTGATGACGCCAGCCATTTCCGTTTTGTTAGGCGTTTAGCGTACGTCTGACATTAGGGCTTACATGAAGCACATCCTGAAAAATCTTGGTAGGTCTTACTTTTTGGGTAGGTCTTATTTTCGGGGAAACACGGTATCGGACCTAGAACTACTGAGGCAGCTACCGAGTGTGCTGCCCATTGCGTCACCTAGGCGGGGTTAGTCCATAATTGAAGGCCGAGCAAAAAAAATGTAACCTGCTAACCCCTCTTTGTCACCTATGGAAGGGTCGGGCACCTATCTGTTGCTCTGAATAGACACGTGTGCGATCTGGTGGACGGTGTTTTGACGCAGCCGGCTGCCGACCAGCAGCCGTTGTTCGTTGGGGCACACTACTGAGCATTACTCGCACACCACTGAGCTTTACCCGTCGCGTCGTAGAGAGGATTCTTTTACGTGCAAATGCCGTCGTACTCCACACGGGGCCATACCAAGAGGCGAGATGCTGAAGATTTTTCCGAAATATGTACACACCAAGTGACAGATTCGGGTACCCATCTTGTCCCTCGGAATGGACACAAGGGTGATACATTGGACGGTGTTTTTCCGCAGCCGGCTGCCAACCAAAGCTGCGACCCTTATGCTGAGTTGTCGTTGGCCTATTGTTCATTGGGGAACTCCACCGACGCCAGTGGCGAGCTCCTACACCTGGATATTTTGCCTCATCTACCCGTTGCATGCAAATGTCATCGTTTGCAAATGTCACCCGTTGCGTGTAAATGTCATCGTCCACCATAACACACACTTTCGGGACTGCTCGTGTCTGTGTGTTATAACCGAGTGTGCGTTATAACAGAAACAATGCTAAATGATGCCAAAGCTATGTTAACTGAACAAAAATATGCTAATTTATAGATGCATTCAAAAAGTCGACCTAGACTTGTATACTTCACGACGCACACACTTGCAGTCAGCTGCAAATTTTTTGCCAGATTCCACACTGCTGAGAATTTTATCCTTTTATCATCATCATCTCACCCTTCTCCCGCCTGAGGCAGGGTCCGGTCTACGGGTTCTAATCCTCCATTCCCGCCTATCCCCCACCAAGTCCCCTTCCACCCCACATGCCACCATATCCCTTTGCACCATCTGCACTCACGTCCGTTTTGGTCTTTCTCTACCTCTGGTGCCCCCAAGTACCTGCAGTCCCACAATGGACCTAATGGACCTCCTCTCCCCTCCTCATCACATGCTCATACCACCTCAAACGCTTCTCTCTCATCTTTTCCACAATATTTGCCACCCGCAAGCTACCTCTAATGTAGTCGTTTCTAATTCTGTCAGATCATGACACCCCACACATGTAGCATAGCATTCGCATCTCAGTTGCTTGCATTTGCATTTCATGGGTCTTCCTAACAACCCAACACTGAGCCATATAGCATAGCGGGCCTAATGACAGTTCTGTAAATTTTGCCCTTCATCTTTATTGGGACCCGGTGTTCACACAGGACCTCACTTGCCTGTCTCCACTTCAGCCATCCTGCATTAACCCTACAGGCCATGTCAGAGTCGATTTCCCCATTGCTCTGCAAAACTGATCCTAGATAGCAAAACTCTTGCACCATATAGCCTTACTTAAGCTGTGGGGTATGCCGTCTAGTTGCATGTTATAGCTGTTTGTTATATCCGAGGTCTCTCACACGTTGAAAGTGCTGTAGGGACCAAACCAGTTGTGTGTTATATGTAATATCCGAGTGTGTTATAGCCAATCAATTTCTATATACTTATGCATTAGCGCTGGCTGGGACTTTCCCTTGTGTGTGTTATAAGCCAAAAAATGTTATAACCAGGGTGTGTTATAGCGAGGTTTGACTGTATATATTTCTTGATGCATGACGGCCCATGGATGGTCTTTATCTATTGTTTTATCATAATCTTTCAACCATAGGCAGCCAGCCTTTCGATTCGATATCAACCCAAAAATCCATTGTGTAGAACATTTGAAGACGCCTGTTTCATGCATTTGCTGTCCCACACAACAGTAATCTCTTATGGTTTATCTACATATCCTTATCCCACCTGTGGCAGGGGTGGGTCAGTGGGTTCCAGACAGTGGCGGATCCAGGAGAGCGAGCAATGCAGCAATTTCTCCCCCCTCAGTGCGTCAATGGGGCACATATTTCAACTGATGCATGATTCACCTTTGTATCTGATGAGGCATTTTCACACTGCTATCCCCATTTCTATACTGCCAGTTCAACATTTGCAGTGCAGTCCACAGTTGGCTAAACCACTGAAGAGAGGGCACTGCCTGAGGGGCAGTAGAGCACCTGTTGAATTTCTAGCTAGATTTGTAACAATGGATTCTTAATATTTAAAAATATTTGGAGTGCACTTATTTGAAGTGCTTCTCCCTGATCCACCCTTACCACTATGACCTACCTCCAAACTAATCCCAAGTTTGTTTTGGTTTTCCCCCCATGCTTCTTCTTTCCTCTTCACATTACATGACCATACTACACGCATCCATTCATCATCATACCCTTTCCCTGCCTGTGGCTGGGTCAGGTCTGAGTTGCATCTCTCCACTCCCAATTATCTCGGAGCGGCGAGTTGCGTTGGACACACCAGTTCTCGTCCGATCACTGAAGTTAAGCAACGCAAGCCCAGTTAGTACTGACATGGGTGGTCGCTCGGGAAAGCTGGGTACTGCTAATACCCAATAATCGTCGCATTAGTGTAGTGTCTGTGCAGTATATGCATTAGAACTATACAGTGGACGGGTCTCTAATGACCTCGTAGTTGACGGGACCTTAAACTCCAACAAACAACAACAACCCAATTATCTCCCACCAGGTCCCCGTCCACCCCACACACCACCATTTCCTTATGTACAACCTCCACCAACCAGTGCAATAGTGTTTTGTCCGATCTGCTAAAACACCAGCTCCCTAGACAGTGACAAATGCCTCTTTCCAGGGGCGGATCCAAAGTGGGGAGCAATGCAGCAATTGCTACCCCTCAGCGCCTAAAATGGGGTGCAACTGATGAGGCATTTTTACATTGCTGTCCACATTTCTATACTGCAAGTTCAACAGTTGCAATCAAATCTGTAGTTGGCTAAACCACTGAAGATAGGACATTGTGTAAGGGGCAGCAGATGACCTATTGTACTTGCTAGCTAGATTTATAGTAAGGGATTCTGAATATTTAAAAATACTGTATTTGGGGTGCACTTTTTTGAAGTGTTCCCCCTTGATCTGCTGCTGTATCCATCGCTGTCCCTTTCCTTTATGAATGGCCAACAACCCTATCATCCTTCAGCCACCTATTTCAAGGGTTAAACTATCCTGTCCAATCTGTTTCTGTTTCTGTTTGAGTTTAAGGTCCCGCCAACTACGAGGTCATTAGAGACCCGTCCACTGTATAGTTCTAATGCATATACTGCACAGACACTACACTAATGCGACGATTATTGGGTATTAGCAGTACCCAGCTTTCCCGAGCGACCACCCATGTCAGTACTAACTGGGCTTGTGTTGCTTAACTTCAGTGATCAGACGAGAACTGGTGTGTCCAACGCAACTCGCCGCTCCCGATCCTGTCCAAGGGACATTTAGACAATAGTCCACCTTAAATAATAGCATACTATTTCTTTGATTTCTGTAAAAAACAATAATTGTTTTGAAGACAATTTTTTCATCGTCGACCTGTGTAATCAAGCGACGCCATCCCAGCTAGTACTGACATGGGTGGCCGCTTAGGAAACATGGGTACTGCTAATACCCAAAAATCGTCGCATTAGTGTAGTGTCTGTGCAGTCTCTGCATAAGAACTATGCTGTGGACGGGGCGCTAATGACCTTTGTAGTTAAAAGGCCCTAAAACACCAACAAACAACTCAGTGGACACCCATGTTAGTACTAGCTGGCATTGCGTTGCTTAACATCAGTGATCAGACAAGAACTGGTGTCCAACACCTCGAACACTTATCCAGCACTCCAGTATGGAGCCGCTGACGTAATAGTGGATCTCGTTGTTTTTGCTCAACCAAGGTGGACCTGTGCTTACCGTACGGGACGAAATTTTAAAGTCACTAATTTCTTTAAAATGTTGAAATTGTTTTTGACCCGTTAGAATATGATGGCGTCACTTACCATTTTTTTTGTGTGGTTAGAAACTCGAAATTTTTGCGGACGCCGCCAAAATGGGGATTTGTCAGGAATGGGATTCGAACCCATGCCCAGAAGTCTGGACTGCGACCTGAACGCAGCGCCTTGGACCGCTCGGCCATCCTGACTCGCCCCGACCGCTGGTTTTAAAATATTGATCAAGAATCGAACCTGGAATTACTAGCCGTAGTAGTCGAGCCCCCTACGCCATTTGGGTGAAAAGAAACCCGCTCTACATTAAGTCAAGTATGTGTAGGCGCACTCGGGGTGTCCTTAAGGCCCAAAGGAAGCCAACCCACTTCGATCCAGTATCAGGAGCGGCGAATTGCGTTGGACACACTAGTTCTCATCTGATCACTGAAGTTAAGCATCGCAACCCCAGCTAGTACTGACATGGGTGGCCGCTTGGGAAAACTGGGTACTGCTAATACCCAAAAATCGTCTCATTAGTGTAGTGTCTGTGCAGTCTCGGCATCAGAACTATGCTGTGGACGGAGCTCTAATGACCTTGTAGTTGAAGGGCCCTGAAACACCAACAAACAAACAATCCCGTATAGTGGTGACATCGGCGGAATTTCGTTGGACACACCAGTTCTCCTCAGATCACTGAAGTTAAGTAACGCAATCCAAGTTAGTACCGACATGGGTGGTTGTTTGGGAACACCGGGTACCGCTAATTTTCCCGTTCCTACCTTCTCCTCACCAGCTAACAGCCTCCAGAGGGTTCGACACGTTATGGCTTCTTGGCCGACTCCCCCACCCGTTGGCGTATTAAACTAAGATACGAAATGGGACCAGGGCATTACTTTCCATCCGAAACCAGCTGTCTCTTTCCCGCTGGGATCGATCCTGTAACCTGGACACGCAGAACAACGAGGTGTTTTAATACTGACGTGATGAGCCTTGCCATTGAGTTGTGAATCATCCTTCAGGTCAAAAGGTTCTCTTTTAAAAATTCACTAAAATTCACCCCTACCGCCTTTGCCTCAACACCATTTGTAAATAAACCACCTTGCACCTGTCTGTCATGACGCACGTTCTTGAAGTGCGAGTTAGGTGTTCAGCATTCTTGATTACGAACGCTCAACTGACTGCTATTGTTGTTGAAGAATTTCGTCAAGTGCTTTACAATTGTCCGGAAAAGTGTGAAGCACGTCCAGAATATAAAAGGGTTCAAATGTTTGCTGTTTTTTTCATCTCAGGTGTCAGAGTAAATAGCCAGCACGCCACGGTGGTGTAGATATAGCGTGCACGTCTACTGCAACAGTAGCTCCAGGTTCCATGCTGGATCGAGGTGATTTAGCTTCATTTGGACGTTAGATAGGTCGGAGGGCGTGAACCTGACTCCTGTTACATTGCAGTTATTGTGCAAAAGGTCAGACACCATGCAATATTATAACCAACAAAGCATTAATTTACCAGCCAAAAATTTCTAGTTTGGTTGTGTAATGCGGTGTTGGAACAGTGGTGTAGGCCGGCATCCCCCAAAGACAATTCAGCCAATATTTCCTTTGTTTGTTTTTTGGAGTTTAAGGTCCCGTCAACTACAAGGTCATTAGAGACCCGTCCACTGCATAGTTCTAGTGCATAGTCTGCACAGACACTACACTAATGCGACGATTATTGGGTATTAGCAGTACCCAGCTTTCCCGAGCGACCACCCATGTCAGTACTAACTGGCCTTGCGTTGCTTAACTTCAGTGATCAGACGAGAACTGGTGTGTCTAACGCAACTCGCCGCTCCCGGAAAAGATGAGAGAGAGTAGGTTGAGGTGGTATGGGCACGTGATGAGGAGGGGAGAGGAGGAACTGACTACGGTCATTATGGGACAACAGGTGATTGGGGGCACCAGGAGTAGAGGAAGACCAAAACGGACGTGGGAGCAGGTGGGGCAAAGGGACATGGAGGCATGCGGGGTGACGGGGGATTTGGTGGGGGTTAGGCGGGAGTGGAGGATTAGAACCCGCAGACCCAACCCTGCCTCAGGCGGGATAAGGGTGTGATGATGGTGATGATGAATAATGTGACAAGCTTGTCAACGTGCAGTCATGCATTCCTAAAATGAGCGTTCGGAGTCTTTTGGTTATATCACCTGTCATATTTGTTACCGTGGGAATTTGTAAACCGGCTTCCTGTAATTTAAGACATCAATTTAAACGAAAGGTTTAATGAAATTGAAATTCAGCATAAAAGTTTACTAATTCATTCAACTGCTGGAGGCTTGTAAAACGAGTAAACATCAATGCTGGCTACACAATATGCTGTAGAACAAAGTGACTCCTAACCCTTTCCCCCGCCTATGGCAAGGTGGGGTACCCATCTTGTCCCTCGCAATGGACACAAAGGCTATATATTGGACAGTTTTATTCCACATCCAGTTGCCGACCAAAGTTCCAACCTCTAAGCCCATTCGTCGGGAGCGACTTATTGCTTTGGACACACCAATTCTCATCTGATCACTGAATTTAAGCAACGCAACCCTAGCTAGTACTAACATAGGTGGCCGCTTGAGAACACTGGGTACCGCTAATACCCAAAAATCGTGTCCCAGTGGAACAATGGTATCCGACCGTGAGGGAAGGGAGCGGCAAATTGCGTTGGACACACCAGTTATCGTCTGATCACTGAAGTTAAGGAACACAACCCCAGTTAGTACTAACATGGGTGGCCGCTTGAGAAAACTTGGTACCGCTAGTATCCCAAAATCGTCGCATTAGAACTATGCAGTGGTCGGGGCTCTAGTGGCCTTATAGTTGAAGGGCCCTAAAACACCAACAAAACCTGGATATTTTGCCTCATCTATACCATCAACACCAAATAGGAACTCAGTTTTACTTGTCATCCAAAAAAACGGCGCCCTAGGGGCCTCTTCTAGCCCTAAATAAGCCACACCCCCCCTTTCGGTCCAGTATCAAACCTAGAATACCAGTGTGCTACCCACTGCGCCAGCGAGGCGCAGTTCAAGTACAATACGGTATTTCTCAACAAATGTATTGTGCATGTACAGTATAATACAGGCAGGCAAGTCAAAGTGGGATTACCCCAGGGGCCGCATTGACACCAAATACCAGGGTGGCCAACAAGTGGATCGCGAAGCCAATTTTGGTCGATCACTCGCAATGTGTTGACTTACAACCCGCCTCAGTGACGCAGTGACTGTTTCTAGGTCCGCGTTAGTGGTTCTAGGTTCGATACTAGACCGAGGTGGGTCCAGTATCGAACCTCCCCCGCTCCACTTTGACTGCCCCTATGGCAACAAGTCGATCGCGACACATTTTTAAGATAAAAAGTAGATCTTATGTACACAAAAGTTAGCCACCCCTGCCATATACATTGCCATGAGGGTCACACCCACACAGCTGCAAGAGTGATTAGTGTTGAACTTTTTTTTACTTTTTGAAATTGTTTAATTAATAGGGCCCCCCTCCGTGGGTCAATAGTTACTGCGCTAAATTTATTGGGGCAGTGGTTTAAGGTTCGATACTGGGTTGAGATGAGTGGACTACTTTCGGACGAGAGAGAAGCCCCGAGTGCGCCTTCCTTCGGGTAAGAAGTAAAACCGAGGTCCCATGTGGTGTACGATGGCATTTGCACGTCAAAGAACCCCTTCTACTATGCAACGGATAGATGAGACAAAATTTCCAGGTGTAGGGGCTGATTTTAGTGAAGTGGTGCCGTACTGTCTGGGGGCGACCTGGTGACAAAGGTCCAAGACAAAAGTACTTAGGATCAGTATTCCACAGCAATGAGGAGATTGACTCCGATGTGACCCATAGAATCCATGGCAGTTGGTTGAAGTGGAGTCCTGTGTGAGAACAGGGGTCCAATCAGGTCGAAAGGGAAGTTTTACAGGGCAGTGGTTAGGGCAGCTATACTATATGGATCACGGGTCTACGCCAATTTGGCGCATGACAATTTGGCGTATGGCAATTTGGCGTACGACAATTTGGCGTACATACAAATTTGGCGCATATATAATTTGGTGTATGACAATTTGGCGTACATACCGATCTCTTGGGTGCCCAAATTTGTTCCAAATTGCAACGATCATAACAACAGTCATTGCAAGGTAATAGAACAATGAATGCCTACCATAACTGTGTT
>JAAFCE010006949.1:6795532-6813864 GCA_013389805.1 Trigoniulus corallinus
ACTGACATGGATGGTCGCTCGGGAAAGCTGGGTACTGCTAATACCCAATAATCGTCGCATTAGTGTAGTGTCTGTGCAGTCTATGCATTAGAACTATGGAATGGACGGGTCTCTAATGACCTTGTAGTTGACGGGACCTTAAACTCAAACAAACAAACAAAATAAACCGGAAACCTGGCGCAACGGAAAATAAATTTCGGAACGGAATAATTTCCCATTGAAAATACTATCTTAATCCGGAAAACTACCTAAGGCGGAAACGGAATAAGTTTTGGGAACCTTTTGCATAAATAACCTGACAAAGACGGATTATTTTATGCATAATACACTGCAATGCAGGCATTACTTTTGAGTGTGACTGTACATGCACCGAAGTCCTAGGGACCATTAGGGGTACACAGAGCTACCCAATAGTGAAGGCACGACAATGTACTTTAAAATACGTGTGGGGGCAGGAGCGGTGCCTCCCCTCTCAGTGCCTCAATGGGGCGTATCTTTCAACTGATGAGGCATTTTTGCATTTGCTCTTCCCGTTTCAATTCTGTCGGTTCAATCTGCAGTTGGCTAAACCAGTGGTTCTCAATGTTTTTGAAGTCGGGGAACACTAAACTGTGACATTTTACTAGCACGGAGCACTTACAATTCAACATAAACTTTAAAGCAGGTTGTACACCTTCTACACTTGGTACTTACTATATCATCATCACACCCTTATCCCGCCTGTGGCCAGGTCGGGTCTGCGGGTTCTAGCCCTCCACTCCCGTCTATCTCTCCCCCAGTTCCCCGTCCACCCCCACACACTGTCACATCCTTACGAACAACCTGTTCCCATATCTGCTTTGGTCTCCCCCTGCCCCTGGTGCTACCGACCACCTGCATTCCTGGAAGTAACCGAACGAGCTCCTCTTCCCCTCAGCCTATTCTCCCTCATGTTTTCGACGATGTCCACCACCCCAGGCTACCTCTAATATGCTCATTCCTAATTCTGTCAACTGTCGACACGCCACACATGTGCCACAGCATTCGCATCTCTGCTACTCGCATTCTGTTTACGTAGCTCTTCCTCACTGCCCAGCACACTGATCCATATAGCATAGTTGGTCTACCCACTGTCCTGTAGAACTTCCCTTTCAACTGGATTGGGGAGCGGCGAGTTGCGTTGGACACACCAGTTCTCGTCTGATCACTAAAGTTAAGCAACGCAAGCCCAGTTAGTACTGACGTGGGTGGTCGTTCGGAAAAGCTGGGTACTGCTAATACCCAATAATCGTCGCATTAGTGTAGTGTCTGTGCAGTATATGCATCAGACCTACACAGTGGATGGGTCTCTAATGACCTCGTAGTTGACGGGACCTTAAACTCCAACAAACAAAAATTTCAACTGGATTGGGATCCTCCTATCCCACAGGACTCCGCTTGCCTGTCTCCACTTCAGTCACCCCCTCCACAATGATTCTGCAGGTCTCATCAGAGTATCTCTCCATCGCTTTATTTGTGCATTAAATTTTTTGCGGAACACTTGAAGTGGTTTCACGTAACACCAGTGTTCCGCGGAACACGCTTTGAGAACCACTGGCCTAAACCACTGAACATAGGACATTGTCTAAGGCAGGGCTGGTCTAAAGGGCAGTGGAGGACCTATTGTAATTGCTAGCTAGATTTATACTAAGAGATTCTGAATATTTAAAAATATTTAGAGCGCACTTCTTTTGAAGTGCTCCCCCTTGCCCCGCCCCTGTGTGGGGACAGAGTAACTTTAATTTACGGACTTATTTTAAATTTCACCATCCTAATAAAAAGTGATCAAATTTTTATACTTTGTTTAATAAAAACACAACCCTTTGTAAAACAGAAACCTGTGAAAACGGAAAAATTATATTGGAACTGTCAGGTTCCGTTTTAGAGAGGTTTTACTGTAGTAGCTGGGTTGCAATGCTGAATTTCAGTGATCAGACGAGAACCGGTGTGTCCAAAGCAATGCAGACTCTCCCTTTTTGTCCTCGCCTTCAACTTCTTTTCCTCTATCTCTAGACAGTTTTATAGGTCTATTTCATTTTGTGGTTTCTTATCTTTCGACTGACTAATTGGTTCTCTGGTGGCGCATGTGATTAACGTTTCTAGGGTTGCAACTTCGATCCTTGGCCAATGCGGTTGATTATTTCGAAGGGGACGGGGCGAGAGGAAAATATCTAGTGCACCATCTGCAATCAGATGGAAAAGTTTAGTCGCCGTTCCTTTGCGGTGCGTACAGTTCCATTTCCATAACACTATGAAAAGCAACTGCTGACCCTTTTCCCACCTATGGCAGAGTCGGGTACCCATCTTACCCCTCTGAATGGACACACAAGGGTAATATATTGGTCAGTGTTTTTCCGCAGCCGGTTGCCGACCAAAGCTGCAACCCCTATGCTTATTTATCGTCGTTGGTAGGGGAATTCCACTAACGCCAGGGGGACGAGCTCCTGCACCTGGAAATTTTTGCGTCATCTACCCGTTGCATGGTAGAGAGGGTTCTCTTACGTGCGAATGCTATCATACACCACACGGGACCACAGTTTTACTTCTCATCCGAAGGATCGGTAGCTCAGGTTATCTCTCCCGCCGAAGAAACCCAACCCACCTCAGTCCAGTTTTGAACGTAGAACCACTGGCGCAGTTACCGAGCACGCTACCCACTGCACCACCGAGGCGGGATATTTCCATAACTCTATCCGTGACAAAAAAAGTCGTGCTAAGAGAATTTAGATTCCCCAACCCATCCCCCTCCACTTCTTAAGGGCCTTGCCTGTTATGGGCCTTGCCTAAAACATCTGCTAACCCTCTCCCCGCCTGTGGCAGGGTCGGGTAAACCATCTTTGTACCTCCGGATGGCGAACACATGGGCGAACTGTTGGACGGTATTTTTACTTAGCCTGCTGCCGACCTAAGCTGCAAACCCTATGCTTACTTGTCTTTCGTTGGGGCACACCACCGACGCCTGGGGGCGTGTTCCTACACCTGAGAATTTTGACACATTGGGACACAGGAGATTTGGTGGTCGTTATAGTTACCCAGTTGGCTTCTGGTCTAATGCCACAACCCTTCTCCCACCCCCAGATTACCTTATAACACAATCATTTCAGATTTTATCGGCTCGCGACACCCCACTCATGAAGCGCAGCATTCGCGTCTCAGCCACTTGCATTATCCTTTCATGGTCCTTCCTCACGGCTCAACACTCTGAGCCATATAGCATAGCTGACCTAACCACAGTTCTGTAAACTTTGCCTTTTAGCTTTATTGGAACCCAACGGTCGCACAGGAATCTGCTTGCTGTCTCCACTTTAGCCGTCCTGTCTTGATCCTATGGGACACATCCGAGTCTATTTCGCCATTTCCCTGTAACACTGATCCTAAATATCTAAACTCCTGCACTGCTGGTATCACCTCACTTCCAGAGCGAACCTCGCCCTCTGGTCCCTGACCACTCCAATTCAAAGCTAGGTATTCTGTCTTCTTCATATTCACCTTCAGGCCTTCCTCTTCCATTGCCACTTGGATGTATTATAGGCCGTTTTTGTGCCTCCTCTTTGGACTCTGCAACTTTCCCACATCATCGGCAAATTTTAAGCACTGAGGGGCCCATTCCCCTACTCCTGCCAGCCGCTCATCCATGACTAGAGTAAATAAGTATGGGCTAAGGGCTGACCTTCGATGCACACTAACCTGCATCTTGAAGCTTCTAGGGAGCGGCGAATTGCGTTGGACACACCAGTTATCGTCTGATCACTGAAGTTAAGCAGCGCGACCCCAGCTAGTACTGACATGGGTGGCCGCTTTGGGAAAACTGGGTACTGCTAGTATCCAAAAATCGTCGCATTAGTGTAGTGTCGGTGCAGTTTCTGCATCAGAACTACACCGTGGACGGGGCTCTAATGACCTTAGTAGTTAAAGGCCCTAAAACACAAACAATCAATCAATCAATTGAAGCTTCTAGTATTACCCCAAGCCGTCCTCGCCCTGTAATTGAGCCATCATACATATCTTGCGCTATTCTAATATGGCCTTCATCTACCATAGGGTTAGGTTACAACTTATAAATGTTCTTTGGAGTTTCTGTGCCCCCGAATGTGTCGTTGTTAGTGTGCCGCCAAATTTTTAAATTATTAAAAGTGTACCGTGACGAACAAAAGGTTGAGAATCACTGGTCTAGAAGTACCACAACGTAACAAGGCCTGTTTTACGGGTAGGCGCACGGAGGACACACTGGGGCTCTCTTTCTATTCCGATGGAAGTCAACCGCCTCGATCCAGGATCGAACCCAGAAGTGCACTAAACGTATCAATATGAAGTAAACTTTCCAGGTGTAGGAGCTCGTCCATCCCCTGGTACCAGAATACGATTATGCCCTTACATAAGCTAGGGGTTAGATGATCAGGTCTGCAGTAGGTAGTCCAACAGTTCGACCACATGTTTTGGGTTCCAGTGGGGAAAATTAGTACACGATACTGCTATAGGTGGAAAGAGGGAGTTCTAATGCCGGGAGTGGGACACATTGCGGAGAAACAGTTGAAAGCTGAGAAGGTGGGTATGGGCGTGTTATGTGGAGATTAGAAGTTGTTTGTTGGTGTTTTAGGGCCCTTCAACTATAAGGTCATTAGAGCCCCGTCCACAGTGTACTTGTTATGCAGAGACTGCACAGCCACTATACTAATGCGACGGTTTTTGGGTATTAGCAGTACCCAGTTTTCCCAAGCGACCATCCATGTCAGTACTAACTGGGGTTGCGTTGCTTAACTTCAGTGATCGGACGAGAACTGGTGTGTCCAACGCAATTCGCCGCTCCCTGGAGATTAGAAATGCCTAGATGGAGTCATCACACGTTATAGAGAGTAGACGGGGTGAGAGGTAGGTCATATCTAATTTGGGAGCTTATAGTGACAGATACAATTTATAGCGGAAATTCGGGTAATTTTTCGTCAGTGTTCTAGTTTAGTTAATGCTCGGCACCAAAGGTGATTTGCATAATTTTTCCTCGTAGAAACGGTTGGTAAACAAGTGAGTCGGTGTAAGTATGATTGGAGGGGGGGGGGGTGAATTATTGGAATGAGTACATTAGTTACTCCCCTTCCCCAACCTCCCATTGAACGACACCTGACTACTCCGGTTTCTACCAAAAATGCGCCCACGTATTCGAGAGATGCCGAGGTCGGTACTGCATTGATAATGGATGCAAGGTGCCAAGGTGTCCTACTCCACACCTCATTGAACATGCAATCCAAGGCAGTGTCGACTTGCCAAATATAATATTTTATGCAAACTGTGCTAATTTAATGTTTGCCGACGTCGCAACAGTGAAGTGGGTCACTTTTCCGCCGACAATACACAACGAATGCATGACCTCTCTTCAGTGTCTGTGCAGAGTTAGGGACAGTCACAAACTAATGCTAGATTGCGAAAAAAAAGTTGATCACGGCAACGTAATCGGAGGAAGGCGCTACCCTGCCCAACGAGTCGGGCCAACAAATCATATTTGAAATAAGACCTGCCTCGGTGGCGCAATAGGTAGCGTGTTCGATGTACTGCGAATGTGGTTCCAGGTTCGATACTGGATCGAGTTGATTGGCTTCTTTCGGACTTGAGTGAAGGCCCGAGTGCGCCTTCATTCGGATGAGAAGTAAAATCGAGGTCCCGTATGGTGTACGATGGCATTTGCACGTGAAAGAATCCTCTATCTATTATGCAACGAGTAGCAAAAGCAAGCAACTCCTAACCCTTTTCCCGCCTGTGGCACGGTCGGGTACCCATTTGTCCCTCTGAATGGACACAGGGTGATATATTGGTCATATTTTTTTCTGCAGCCGGTTTCCGGCCAAAGCTGCACCTCCACGCTTATTTATCGTCGGTCTAGTGTTCGTTGGGGAATGCTATCGACGCCAGGGGGGCGAGCTCCTACACCTGGAAATTTTTGCCTCATCTACCCGTTGCGTAGTAGAGAGGGTTCTTTTACGTGCAGGTGCCATCGTACACCCACACGGGACCTCGGTTTTACTTCTCATCCGAAAGCAGGCACACTCGCGGCTTCTCGCTCGCCCGAAAGAAGCCGACCCACCACGGTCCAGTATCGAACCTAGAACCACTGGCGTAGTTGCCGAGCGTGCCAACCACTACGCCACCGCGGCGGGTCATATTATGCAACGGGTAGATGAGGCAAAATTGCCAGGTGTAGAAGCTCACCCCCTGGCGGCGGTGGAATTCCCCAACCAACAGTAGCCCGACGATAAATAAGCATACGAGTTGCAGCTTTGGTCGGCAACCGGCTGCGGAAGAGCGCTGTCCAATATATCGCCCTTGTGTCCATTCAAAGGGACAAGATGGGTACCCGACCCTGCCATCGACGGGAAAAGGGTTAGGAGTTGCTTTCACTATTGTATAACATGATGTATTTAGTCAGGACAGGGAACTATGGCACTTGTATTGCCCAGAGTTGACCTCAGCTGTCAGTGTATAAACGTCCTGTAGCAAACCTTCTGAGAAAGCAGCAAGAGACCACTCCATGCTTTGGTCGGCAGCCGGCTGTGGAAAAACACTGTCCACTATATCACCCTTGTGTCCATTTAGAGCAGTGGTCTTCAAACTTTGTCGACTCACGGAACCCTTAGAACTATAAGATGCTTTCGGGAATCCCATCCCACCTTTAGAAAAGTACAGTATATCATGACGCTGCTAACGAATTTTCATTTTGACTCGCGGAACCCCCAGAGATGTATTGCGGAACCATGGGGTTCCGCGGAACACAGTTTGAAGACCGCTGATTTAGAGGGACAAGATGGGTACCCAAATCTGCTATAGGCAGGAATAGGGTTGGAAGTTCCATTTTGCATCATATTTGTGATTAAAAAAAAAGCAACTTTTAACCGTTTTCCCGCCTATGGCAGAGTCGGATACCCATCGTGCCCCCTCTGAATGGACATAAGGCGATATATTGGTCATAGTGTTTTCTGCAGCCGGTTGCCGGCCAAAGCTGCACCCCACGCTTATTTATCGTCGGTCTAGTGTTCGTTGGGGAATGCTACCGACGCCAGGGGGCGAGCTTCTACACCTGGAAATGTTGCCTCATCTACCCGTTGCGTAGGACAGAGGGTTCTTTTACGTGCAAGTGCCATCGTACACCCACACGGGACCTCGGTTTTACCTTTCATCCCAAAGAAGGCACACTCGCGGCCTCTCTCTCTCGTCCGAAGAAGCCGACCCACCTCGGTCCAGTATCGAACTTAGAATTACTGACGCTGTTGCCGAGCGTGCTAACCACTACGCCACCGCGGAGGGTGGGTTTGTGCTAAAAAGTGCATTTTCCAAAATCTAGAACTAAAGGTAGGCGTCAATCAAATTCTGGTCCAACGTTTGATTGACGCTGGCGCTCTATTCAGAAGTAAAACACACTCTGCACAAAAAAAAAAAAATATATTCTGTAAATCTGGCCTTTTACGGCCAAATTTCAATTTTCCTGACGTCATTTTAACGTTTATCTGCGAAATGACGCAATTTCAAAAATTACTAATTCAGACGAAATTCGAAATAATTCAATTTATGTCGTTGTTGAGAAGAAAACACTTGGCCTACAGCAGAAATCGACCAGAAAACAAGACAAATAAATGGATCAAAATTAAAATATCTATAAAGAAGTGCATGTACAGTATATCCATCGGGGTAATTCAAAGAAAGCGAGCTGAACTCATGCGTCAGTGCTTGTAGGATCAGTTCTGACAAATGAGGGTAGCGGCGAATTGCGTTGGACACACCAGTTCTCGTCTAATCACTGAAGTTAAGCAGCGCAAAACCCGCTAGTACTGACATGGGTGGCCGCTTGGGAAAACTGGGTACTGCTAATACCCAAAAATCGTCGCATTAGTGTAGTGTCTGTGCAGTCTCTGCATCAGAACTACACAGTGGACGGGGCTCTAATGACCTTGTAGTTGAAGGGCCCTAAAACACCAACAAACAAAATCTGACAAATGAGCGTGGCTTCTTTCAGGCGAGAGGCCCTGAGTGTGAATTCGTCGGATGGCGAAGTAACAGCAGTGGTTTTTTGATTGATTTGTTGGTGTTTTAGGGCCCTTCAAGTACAAGGTCATTAGAGTCCCGTGGGTCATTAGAGTCACATTGGGGTGGCGGCGGCAAGAGACAAAACATACAGGACTGGCATCAAGGGCAGGCAGCTTTGCTATGTAAGGTAGAATGTGAGTTGTATTCCTCGTCATTTTTTTGTTTCGTTGGTGTTCTAGGCCCTTTCAACTACAACGGTCACTAGCGCCTCGTCCACCACGTAATTCTAATGCAGAGTCTGCGCAGACACTTCCCTGTTACGACGATTTTTCGTTATTAGCAGTACCCAGTGTTCCCAACCGGTCACCCATGCCAGTACTAGCTGGAGTTGCGTTGCTTAACTTTAGTGATCAGATGAAAACTGGGGTTTTCAACGCAATAATCCGCTCCCGCATTATGAGAGGAGGGGATGAGGAGCTGGTTAGGTCCGTTATTGGAATGCTGGTTATTGGAAGCATCTGGGGCAGAGGAAGACCGTTTAAATTCACTCTTACATCGCCATGATGCCAAATGTCAGTTTCTTTTTTTTTTCGTTCCGTTGGTGCTTTACGGCCCTTCAACTACAAGGTTATTAGAACCCCGTCCACTGCGTAGTTCTAAATGCAGAGACTGCACAGACACTGCACTACTGCGACGAGTTTTGGGTATTAGAGGCACCCAGTTTTCCTAAGCGGCCACCCATGTTAGTACTAGCTGGGATTGCGTTGCTTAACTTCAGTGATCCGACGAGAACTGCTGTGTCCAACGTAATACAGCCGCTCCCAACAGCTGTGGATCAAACTAGTGCGTACAATGCCATCTGCACGTAAAGGAACCCTTACTACATGGAATGTGCAGTTCGGCAACATTTCTATCTGTAGTCCTCTGTTGTTGGTGGAGGATGGATGCCCCAGCGAAAGAAAATAGGGCGCTTGAATTAAAAAAAGGAGGTTGTAGTATTACATTGGCATCCTGTGGGATGGACTGTCCACAGGGCCGGCGCGAGGCGGGTACTACCAATACCCAAAAATCATCACATTAGTGTAGTGTCTGTGCAGTCTCTGCATTAGAACTACGCAGTGAACGGGGCTCTAATGTCCTTGAAGTTGAAGGGCCCTAAAACACCAAAGAAACCTAAAGAAAAGCTGAAGTTGAGCAACGCAACTCCAGCTAGTACTGGCATGGGTGACCGCTTGGGAACACTGGGTACTGCTAATAACGAAAAATCGTCGTAACAGGGAAATGCCTGCGCAGACTCTGCATTAGAATTACGTGGTGGACGGGGCTCTAGTGACCGTTGCAGTTGAAGGGCCCTCGAACACCAACGAAACAAAAAACAGACGAGGAATATAACTGACATTCTACCACACATGGCAAAGCTGCCTGCCCTTGATGCCAGTCCTGTAAGTTTTGTCTCTTGCCGCCGCCACCCCAATGTCGCAACACGTCCTTATCTACTGTTATCATTGTCAGACTATTTATGATGGCGGTCGGTGAACGGGAATGGCCCAAAAATTTTGTCAATCCTCTCGTGCATTTGTTGCAATTCAATATTAGGCTAGAATTACCAATGTTGGAAAGATGAAGGAATGTAGAAAGAAACCTGTCCCACAACTTTTACGGTTTATTGGCTTACCGAATACTTTGAGCAGTTAACTGGCCGAAATTTTTTTACAGGTCGATTTTTTGTCATCCGTTCACCATTCACCACGAACCATGACTGAATGTAGTTAACAGAATTTTGGTAAATCAAATTTAAGCATCCACATATTGGACGAAAGAGAAAATAACCTTTGACACGTAGATGTTACAGAGTTAATTCCATGACTTCAAATCCTGTTCCTCGCGTAGGACAGGGTCGGCCACCTGGTTTCACCGTTGAAACCAGCGAATCACGTAGGCACACTGTTCAACGTTGTTTTTACGCTGCCGGTCACGAACCTGTTGACTTTACGTCGGCCTATTTTCTTCGCTGGCGCATTTTTCCCCTCACGGACGCGAAGAAAGGGAGTGGCGAATTGCGTTGGACACACCAGTTCTCGTCTGATCACTGAAGTTAAGCAGCGCAACCCCAGCTAGTACTGACATGAGTGGCTGCTTGGGTTGTTGTTGGTGTTTTAGGGCCCTTCAACTACAAGGTCATTAGAGCCCCGTCCACTGTGTAGTTCTGATGCAGAGACTGCACAGACACTACACTAATGCGACGATTTTTGGATACTAGCGGTACCCAGTTTTCCCAACAGCCACCCATGTCAGTACTAACTGGGGTTGCGTTGCTTAACTTCATTGATCAGACGAGAATTGGTGCGTCCAACGCAATTTGCCATTCCCTGACTGCTTGGGAAAACTGGGTACTGCTAATACCCAAAAATCGTCGCATTAGTGTAGTGTCTGTGCAGTCTCTGCATAAGAACTAAGCTATGGACGGGGCTCTAATGACCTTGTAGTTGAAGGGCGTGGACACACCAGTTCCCGTAAGATCACTGAAGTTAAGCAGCGCAAGCCCACGTCAATACCAACATTGGTGGTTGGTAAAGAACGCTGGGTGGTGCAAATTAACCCTCTCCTTCGTCTTTTCACCTACCTCTTCATCTCCCGCGGGCAGCCTCCTAAGGGTACAACCTGTTATGGCTGCCCGGGTTACTCCCAAACCCACGAAACTAATCCAAAGCCAAAACACCAACAAGCGAAAGAAAGTCGTGACCCCGTGTCCTGCGTACGATGCCACACCACTGTACGAAAAGGGGCCCTTTCTACATGCCACGTGTAGATCGGCAAAATTTCCAGGTGCAGGAGTTCGCCCTCCTGCAATTCGTGGAAGTGCCCCAAGGAATCAAATTAGGTCGACTACAAATAACCATAGAGGTTGTAGCATTAGGTTGGCAACCGGCTGCGCAAAATACCGTCTAACAGGTCGTTCATGTGTTCCAATGGGTCAACTCTGCCTCAGGCTTGGAAAAGTTAACTGATGATGACACTGATCGTGTGTCCTACTTATATTTACTTCGCAAAAGCAGCAGAATGGACCGGAAATGAGAAAACTTTCGGTGATAATTGGTGTTTTATATGCTGCAGTTCGGCTCCACCCAGGATGAGATCATAATGTCTGTTTGTTTTAGAAGTGTTTCTGATTTTTAAATTGGTCCACTGCTGTGCTCATGAGCGTATGCTTTTTGTTCGGAATCAAATTTCACTTTTCACTTTTCAAATTTCATATGCGCGTCAGGAAACTGATTCAGGTGTGACCCATAGATTCACTTTTTTTACATTGGTGTTTTAGGGCCCTTCAACTACAGCGATTATTCGAGCCCCGCCCACTGCATAGTTCCAATGCAGAATCTGCATTGACCCTACGCTGTCAGACTGATTTTTTGGGTATTAGCAGCACCAAGTGTTTCCGAGTGGTCACCCATGCCAGTACTAGCTGGGGTTGCGTAGCTTAACTTCAGTGGTCAGACCAGCATTACAGCAGCTCCCCATAGAATCATTGTTGGGTGGATGAAGTGGAGTTCTGTGCGATCGGAGGGTTCCAATCAAGTTCAACGGGAAGTTCTACAGGGCAGTAGTCACAGGCCGCCTGTACTATGTGGATCAGTGCAGAAGTGCCATGAAAATAGAGGGCGAGTAGCTGAAATGCGCATGCCCTGAGGTAGATGGGTGGGGTGTCGATAGCAGATGGAATTAGGGGTGAGTATATTAGGGATAGTTTCGGGGTGGGGGGCATCGCGGAAAGGATGAGAGGGAATAGGTTGATGTACAGTAGTATCGGAATGTTAATGAAAGGATTTTTTGTGTTTTAGGGCCTTTCAACTACAAGGTCATTATAACCCCGTCCACTGCATAGTTCTAAGGCCGAGACTGCACAAACACTACGGTACTGCGACGATTTCTGGGTACTAGCAGTACCCAGGTTTCCCAAGCAGCCACCCATGTTAGTACTAGCTGGGCTTGCGTTGCTTAACTCCAGTGGTCAAACGAAAACTGGTGTGACCAACGTAATAAACCGCTTCCTCGTTATGAGAGGAGGGGAGGAGGAGCTGGTTAGGTCCATTATAGGAATGCAGGTTATAGAAAGCATCTGGGACAGAGGAGTCTGGAGTCATTTAATGGGTTGGGGAGTGAGCCAAGCAGCCATAACAGGAGGAACCCTTAGGAGGCTGTTTGTGGAAATGAGGAGGTAAGTAATGGACATAGGAGAGGGGAAATTTGCAGCACCCAACGTTCTTTACCAACCACCCATGTTGTACTAACTTGGGCTTGCGCTGTTTAACTTCAGTGATCTCACGAGATGTGGGAGCAAGTTGTACAAAGAGTTATGTTAGTGTGTGGGGTAGAGGGGGTTGGGTTCGTTGGTGTTTTAGGGCCCTTCAACTAGAAGGCCATTTGAACCCCTACACTGCGTAGTTCTAATGCAGAGACTGCACAGACACTACACTAATGCGACGATTTTTGGGTATTTGAGGCACCCAGTTTTCCCAGGTGACCACCCATGTCAGTACTAGCTGGGGTTGCGTTGCTTATCCTCAGTGATGACACGAGAACTGGTGTGTCCAACGCAATAAGCTGCTCCTTGGTAGATGGGGACCTGGTGGAAGATGGCAGTGGAGGGCGAGAACTCGCCAACCTGACGCTGCCACAGGCGGGATAAGGGTATGATGATGATAATTTTATATTTTCACTATTGGAGTTTGTCCTGGGATAAGTAACATTTCATTTGACCTGTGAACTCCCTCTTGATGTATGCCGAACATGATAATGAGTAGCAATTAAGCATTCTGACAGTTAAGGTCATCTGTGGTTATTAGTCCATCGTGTCTGACAAGTAAGTCATTTCACGCTGAATCTGTTCTGCAAACAAATTTCTTAGAACCCTTCACTTGTGGTGTTATGCTGTTGCTTTTAAGCAAATGGGACGTTCTAAGTTTGGTTGAAGTGCAAACTTTTGCCCGCGTCAAAGTAATAGAGGGCAAAGGTTTTATTATTCATCTGATAAAATGTGTACTGACGATCTCTACGTAAGTATCGGTAGATGGGATCACCTCAGAGGCGGCTCATGGGGCAGGCAAGCCTAGGGCGGCAAATTTCATAGAGGCGGCCAAATTACAGAGGTACTTCCTTGCAATGCAGTCTATCCGTCATGTAAAATGTTCATAGTCCTGGGGTTCCCAACTGTAATTGATGGGGCTTTTTCTAAATGTTGGCTTTCTCCAGGCGCCTTGTTGCAGAGCCTTAGCAATGCATTGGCATTGGGACAAATGCCAAGGGTTTGAGGGACGTTCGGACAATTCATAACGGCATTAAAGTTAATGAGGGGGGGGGCGGCGATAGACCCACTTGCCTAGGGCGTCTGAAGCTCATCAGCCGGGCCTGGATCACCTTATCATCACTCCTAACCCTTTTCCCGCTTATTGCAAGATCGGGAGCTAAAAGCCATTCCTGAAGGTAGAGAGGGAGCAGGTGTGAGCAAAGAAGCATCTCGCATTTTGGTTTGTTGGCGTCATAGGGCCCTTCAGCTTCAAGGTCATTAGAGCCCCGTCCACTGCGTAGTTCTAATGCAGAGACTGCACAGACACTACACTCATGCGACGATTTTTGGGCATTAGCAGTACCCAGTTTTCCCAAGCAGCCACCCATGTCAGTACTAAATTGGGGTTGCGTTGCTTAACTGCAGTGATCAGATGACAACTGTTGTGGCCAACGCATTAAGTTGGACCGTTGTTTTGTTAGTAGAGAGTTTTCTGGCTGCGGTTCTATCCAACGTGCCCTACGCAATACAGACGAATTGTCAACTGCGCAAACTCAGACGCGGCGTGCGTCTGCGCAGTTCACGATTCGTCTGCATTGCGTAGCGTACGTCGGATACAACCGCAGCCAGAAAATTCTCTTGTGTTTCAGGGCCCTTCCACTACAATGGTCATTATAACTGTCCTCTGCGTAGTTCTAATGCAGAGTCTGCACAGACACTACGCTGTTTCGAAGATTTTTGTAGTACTGTCTCGGGTTGCGTTGTTAACAACTGTCTGTGCAGTCTCTGCATAAGAGCTATGCTGTGGACAGGACTCTAATGATCTGTAGTTGAAGGGCCCTAAAACACCAACAAACAACAAGAACGAAATGAAATAAATAGAACGGGGTGGGGGATGAAGCCTCCGTGGTAGCAGGTAGTGTGCTGGACATCTACGTTAGTGGTTTCAGGTTCGATCCTGGACGGAAGTGTGCTTGTCTTCTTTGGGGTGAGAGCCCCCCCCCCCAATGCGCCTTCCGTCGGATGAGAAGCAAAGCCGCGGTGCCGTGCAATGTCTACAACGTCATACGCACGTAAAGGACCCTTTCCACATGCAACGAGTAGATCGACAAAATTCCCAGCTGTAGAAGCTCGCTCCCCCTGGCGTCGATGAAGGTAAAGGGCCCAAATTAATCAAAATAGGCCAACCATAAGTAGGCATGGGGTTGTAGCAGTTGGTAGGTGGCCGGATGCGTAAAAATACCGGCCAATAGATCCTCACTGGGTTCGGTTCCAGCAGAACAAAGGTGTTCCCCACACTCATAGGCGGGAGAAAGGGTTAGAATAGTAATGATTAGGAATGGTTGGGCCTTAACGTCATTTCTTGCAGGATGTCATTGTAAGAATTTTGGGGGAAAAGGCGTCAAAATTCCTAGGGTGGGGGAGCGGCGAGTTGCGTTGGACACACCAGTTCTCGTCTGATCACTGAAGTTAAGCAACGCAAGCCCAGTTAGTACTGACATGGGTGGTCGCTCGGGAAAGCTGGGTACTGCTAATACCCAATAATCGTCGCATTGGTGTAGTGTCGGTGCAGTCTATGCATTAGAACTACGCAGTGGCCTCGTAGTTGACGGGACCTTAAACACCAACAAACAACAACTAGCTGGGGTTGCGCTGCTTAACTTCAGTGATCAGACGAGAACTGTTGTGTCCAACGCAATTCGCCGCTCCCCTTCCCCTGTCGTTCCTCCGACAGCAGTAACCCAAACCAACCAGGATGGAACCTGCAACCATGGCATCACGATCTAAGAACCCTTGAAAGTCATTGTCTTTGAAAACGTCTAGCAATGTTTTAGTAAAGATTTTTTAAGCCCGCCTTGGTTGCGCATAGCGCACTAGAGAAAGGCGTTAGTGGTTCAAGATTCAGTACTGGATCGAGGTAATCTGGGTTCTTTGGGGCGAGAGAGGTCCGTAGTGCGCTTTCCGTCTCTGTCGTGTGGTGTGTACGATGGATGTTACTTGCAAGAGAACCCTTTCTACATGGGACGTGTAGATCGGCAAATTTGCCATGTGTACGAGCTAGCCCCCTGGTGTAGGTGGAGGAGGGGGGGAAGAATAGGTGCTACAGCGTGAGGAAGCCCAACAGATCGTCCAATTGGACAAAATGGGTACCCGGTGGGGAAAAGGGTTAGTTGTTGATATAATAAGGATCCTTTTTAGGGATGGATGATATTGGGCACTCCACATGAGCACAGTAGGTGGAGGTGTCATTCGCTACACAGACTCCAGAGCTGCTCAAAAACCGAAAATAGCCTGAATGTTTGTCAGGTGGCGATGATGAAGCGCCTAATGTTTGCAACAAATGTTTATATTGCTTTTTGTATTATTTGTTTGTTTATACCACACTTTAGTCAAATGCGGCAAATGAAAAGGGTTATGGCATTTGGTGGACAGTCGCCAATGTAAAACTATCGCCTCTACAATTTGCCTTTAAGATGCCGATGTCTCCCGTCACGCCCCACCCACCTTGTCTGTCTGCCGGGCAGGTGTCATTCTCCCTCCCTTTCCCCCCATTTTTCCGTTTCCGACTTCCGTTTTTACAGTTAGCCATCTGAACCTGACACAGACGTTGAAAGGGTTAGGCAACAAAGTTTATTAGTTCGTTGCATCTCCAGTAAATGTTGCGAAAGACGCCTGAGAGGATTGGGGCATGCCGTCAATGACCGATCGCTGGGAACAGTCGTCCTGCAGATCGCCCAAAAGCTCTCCCTCTCACACTTCCTCAGTCTTTCTCTCTTCTCTGTATCTCGCTCTGTATCTGGAGTAGTTTCGTGGGTTGGGGAGTAAGCCAGGCAGCCATAACAGGACGAACCCTTAGGAGGCTGCCCGCGGGAGATGAGGAGGTAGGTGAAAGGATGAAGGTGTGGGTTAATTTGCAGCACCCAACGTTCTTTACCAACCACCCTTGTTGGTATTGACGTGGGCTTGCACTGCTTAACTTCAGTGATCTCACGGGAACTGGTGTGTCCAACGCAACTTGGCATCTCATCTGTGTGTCTCCCTCTCACCCCATCTCTCTCTGTCTTTGTGTCTCCTTCTGTCTCTGCCTTTCTCTCTCTGTCTTTGTGTCTCACTCTGTCTCCCTCGCCCTCTCTCTCTCTCTCTGTGTCTCCCTCTCGGCCTCCCTCTCCCCCTCTCTCTCGGTCTCCCTCTGTCTCTCCTTCTCTCTGTGTCTCTCTCTCTCTGTTTCCCTCTGTCTCCCTCTGTCTCCCTCTGTCTCCCTCGTATCTCTCTCCCTCTCTCTTTGTCTCCCATCTCTCTGTCTTTGTGTCTCACTCTGTCTCTGTGTGTGTCTCTCTGTGTCTCCCTCTGTCTCCGCCTCTCTCTGTGTCTCCTCTTCTCATCTGTCTTTCCCTCTCCTCTGTGCATATCGCTCTGTCTCTCATCTGTGTCCCCTCTGCTCTGTCTCTCTGTCTGTCTCCCTCACTGTCTTTCTCGCCTGTATATCTCGCTCTCTTTCTCTGTATCTCATCGGTGTGTATCCATCTGTGTCTCTCTGTCTTTGTATCTCCCTCTCTTTCGTCTGTGTATCTCTCTTGTCTCTCCCTCTGTCTTTCTCATCTTTGTGTCTCGCTCTCGTCTCTCCCTCTGTCTTTCTCTTCTTTGTGTCTCGCTCTCGTCTTTCCCTCTGTCTTTCTCATCTTTGTGTCTCGCTCTCGTCTCTCCCTCTGTCTTTCTCTTCTTTGTGTCTCGCTCTCTCTGCTCCGCCCCTGTATCCTTCCTTAACTTCCTATCCCAGATCACCACTTGCTCTTACCGCTGTATGTTGAATAAGCTCTTACGCTTCCTCTCGACTCCACTGAACTCATAGGTACTCGACCTTGCCGTAGGCGGAAAACGGGTTCGTGAAAATTGAAGAATAGTAGTTCATTGTATGTCCTTAAGAGACCGCAGTTAAATACCCTTTATTCCCTATTGAAATTAAGCATGTTTGGCTCGTGATTCCATGATTACCATTTCGTTCCTGGTAGGAGTGGGTTGGGTTCTTCCCGGGAAGAGGAGCAAAGTGCACCATATGTTGAATAGGAATTCAAGCAGGCGGTATCTTGTGTGCTCATTCTACACGGAATAAAACATACATGTAAATAGATGAAATTCCTAGGTGCTCGGGCTTGTGTCACCCCCCCTTCTCTTCCCGTGCTGATAACAAGAAAATTGTCACCTGCTTGGAAAAACCCTGTGGTGTCGGCAGAGAAAATCTACCCCCCAAAAAAGAAAATAGGCCCACGTTACATAAGCAAGGAGTTGCAACCGGCTAAGTAAAAATACTAGGTGCCTGCCTCATGTGTTCTTGGTACCAACACAGAGGAGTACCTGCCACAAGCAGAGGAAAGAGGCAGGGAGCGGCGAATTGCGTTGGACACACAAGTTCTCGTCTGATCACTGAAGTTCAGCAGCGCAACCCCAGCTAGTACTGACATGGGTGGCCGCTTGGGAAAACTGGGCACTGCTAATACCCAAAAATCGTCGCATTAGTGTAGTGTCTGTGCAGTCTCTGCATAAGAACTGTGCTGTGGACGGGGCTCTAATGACCTTGTAGTTGAAGGGCCCTAAAGCACCAAAAAACAACATCAAGGAAAGAGGCTTATGAATAATGTCAATGGCGATGCACAGCCTGTTAAAATATACTCTCGTTCCCCACCTCCCCCTTCTTCCCCGCGGAATATCACCTGACAAAAGTTGTAACGCGTAGTTGCCGGCAGAACATCTGTAACATCATTTTCATTTTATTGATACCTGTTCGATGAAGGTGCTCGCCTCGATGACGTAGAGGTAGCGTGCTCGACGACTTCGTCAGTGTATCCAGATTCGATACTGAATCCAGGTGGGTTGGCTGTTTTTCGGTCGTCCATAGGATGGAACATAAAGCTGTAGTCCTGCGGGGTGCACCTTGTCATTCGCGCGTAAAAGGACCCTCTCTACTATGCAGCGAGTAGATGAGGCATAATTCTCAGATGTAAGAGCTCGCCCCCTCCCCCCCCCC
>JAAFCE010006949.1:6818732-6857775 GCA_013389805.1 Trigoniulus corallinus
GCTCCAACGAAAAGTAGGCCGACGAGAAATAAGTATAGGGGTTACAGCTTTAGTCGACAGCCGGCTGCGTCTAAATACCGTCCAACAGATCGTTCATGTGTCCATCCAGAGGAGGAGTGGCTTATTGCGTTGGACACACAACTTCTCGTCTAATCACTGAAGTTAACCAACCCCAACCCCAGCTAGTACTAGCATGGGCGACATCTTGGGAACACTGGGTACTGCTAATACCCAAAAATCGTGGGGGAGCGGCGAATTGCGTTGGGCACACCTGTTCTCGTCTGATCACTGAAGTTAAGCAGCGAAACCCCAGCTAGTACAGACATGGGTGGCCGCTTGGGAAAACTGGGTACCATTAGTATCCAAAAATCGTCGCATTAGTGTAGTATCTGTGCAGTTTCTGCATCAGAACTACACAGTGGACGGGGCTCTAATGACCGTGTAGTTGAAGGGCCAAATCCATCCATGGGTACCATGGGTACTCGACCCTACCATGGGCGGAAAAGGGTTAGTAGTTCGCTAGTACTTGATTTGATCCCTGTTGGATGAGCAACTAATTCAGAAGTTGCAGTAATTGAATGATTGGGCCATCGCGTGCATACCTTCTAGCAAATTCCAACAGGTAGTCTTGCCGTTTGCCGCCACAGGTAGCTTCCAGCCACGCTGAATTTTTTTTTAGGAGAAGGCAAAGAGAGGAGTGTGGTTGCCGTCGTTTGTAGCTACAGTAAAAAAATAACTAAATAGGATTTAGAAAGAGGAACGTAAATACTTTTAAAACTGTCTAGCATTTTAACGTTTCGTTTTTGAATTAGAAAGCCGCTAAGGTGAGGCGTCACGCGCTTTGCTCCGTAAATGGAACCATTTTGTTGCCATGACAACATGCACGTGTCTTTCGTATTCCAAAATGTCTACCGTGTTCCAAATTAATATTCTTTGTCTATGGCGTTCTAAAACTCAAGTTGAATATTACTCTTACGTGTATCTATTTATTTATTGATATGATTTTTCATTTTACCTTTTTTCTTTTCCAAATAGTTGAAGATGGTGCCACAATATGCAGCACATAATATGCCAAGGTAAATATCATAAGAACGAAGGCTGCTATCCGTATTGCGGTGTTAAACGTGCGTCTTCTTCGACGCATATTTAAATCATTGAATAACACTAATTAACACTTGAATTGAAAGAAAAGAAGAAAAATGACGAAAGAATTATATATGTTTGTCAACAGTGTGTCGAGGAGCAGTGAGTGCGATACCCGTTGGTTGAAGAATCACCACCACTTAACAGATTGCCAATGAAGGTACGATAATGAGTATATGACTCGAGTTAAACTTCCACAAAAAATGAGTCAAGTTTGCCGGCACTTTTTCCCCCTCTCTTCTAACGCTGTACATGAAGACGTTGGTAGAGAAGAAAACTGGCGAAAGAACCTCTCTCTCTCTCTCACACTCGCAAGCAAGTATTTAAATATGTTGTAGTCATAACGAGTTCTTCCACCACCAACCTTCACCAGTAACAAACGTCTAACTAACTGAACCACACACTCGGAGATACGCGCTCCTCTTTATTTACTCTTACACCCTATTGGATCAACTTTCCCATTTCATCCTCGTTTTTTCCTCCTCGGTTGTCGTCTCACGTTATCTCTTACAAGACTTGTCTGTGTTTTGGTTTGAACGAAATTCGTACTACTGTCCAATCTCTCCCCTCCCCCCCTCCTTCTTAAATGTCTAAGGAGGAGTTTGGAGTATCTTCTTCCCACGCATCAGGTGTGTTTGTACACTGTTTTTTTGTTGTATGTTTCATTTACATTTATCTTATTTGCGCTCTTGAAGCGCTGAAACAGTACTAGGCGCTCTTTGAGCAAAACTCTTGAAGTGAATTTAGCGCAAGGATGGGTAATTAATTTTCTCTAGGGGGGGCCAGTCATGATCAACACACCTGTCCGCGGCCCTGTGTGTGTGTGAAACTTCCTCAATATCTTATTTTTTCCCTTAATTAAATACAATGAAAAGGAGTTGAAGGGCTTGGTAGTATGGTTCAGTAGTAAATGTATTTCATGAATCTATGGTCGTAGGTTCAATCCTCCTGGAATCAGAAGATGGCTCCTTTCGGACAAAGGAGAAGAGCAAAGAGTGCGTTCCATTAGGTGGAAAGCTAAGCCTGGCTCCATGGGGTTTGTATAATACTGTATCACCGGCATGTAAAGTGTGCTTTTTATATGAAGTGAAAAATATGTATACATTGACAAAATTTCCAGGTGCAGGAGCTCGCCCTTTGGCATCGGTAGAGGAGAAGTGCCCCGACAAAGAAAATAGGTCGACATTCCGTAAGCAAGGAGCAGGGCCGTAACGAGGGCGTGGCGAAGAAGGCGGCCGCCACGGGCACAACTGGGTTTGGGACGCAAAATGTTTAGGTTTTCTTGTCATTATTGGGTTAGGGGCAAGCTTGCCACAGGCTCTTCATACCCTCGTTACGGCACTGGCAAGGAGTTGCAGCAGTGTTGGTCGGCAGCGTATAGATATCGTCCAACAGTACGCCTGTGTGTTCCCGGCTCCTCGTGCTAGCACCTTCTCAACATGAGTATGCTCATGGTGGTCAGTTGGTCAACGGTCAGTTGGTGGTCAAACCTACTGGTCCACAAGGTGCGTAGGTGCCCATCTTTGTCCCCCTGGATGGATTGGATTAATTTTTTGAGTTGGGAGTAAGCCAAGCAGCCGTAACAGGACGAACCCTTAGGAGGCTGCTCGCGGGAGATGAGGAGGTAGATGAAGAGGACGAAGGAGAGTGGAAATTTGCAGCACCTTTGCAGTTCTTTCCCAACCACCCATGTTGGTATTGACGTGGGCTTGCGCTGCTTAACTTCAGTGATCTCACGGGAACTGGTGTGTCCAACGCAACTTGGATGGTGATCTGTCGAATGTTATTTTTATGCAGCCGGCTGCCGACCTTAAGCTACTGCCCTATGCTTATTTGTCGACGGCCTACTATTCGTTGGGGCACTCCACCTATGCCCTGATGCGAGCACCTGCATCTGGGAATTTTTCCTAATCTCCTCGTTGAACAGCACCCTCGCCTCGGTGGCGTAGTGGTTAGCACGCTCGACAACTGCGTCAGTAGATCTAGGTTCGATATTGGACCCAGGTGGGTTGGCTTCTTTCGGGCGAGAAACCTCGAGTGCGCCTTCCTTCGCGTGAGAAGTAAAACCGGGGTGCCGTGGGGCGTACGATGGCATTTGCAGGTAAGAGAACTCTCTCTACTATGCAACAGGTAGATAAGGCAAAATTCCCAGAAGTAGAATACAGTCGCTCCGCAGGTTTAGGAGCTCGCCAGGTCGGTGAAGAAATGCCCTAACGAATTACAACGGGCAGACCATCAATAAGAATCAGGGTTCCAGGATTCGGTTGGCAGTCGGCTGCGTAAAATGCCGTCCAGCAATGTCCAACTCCTGTGTCCCAGTGATACAAAAATAGGCAATAGGCACTAGACCCTGCTATAGGGCAATAGACGTAAGTGATCATGATGTAGGGCTCTACTTCCAGAGCAATGGGAATATAGACTCGGACGAAACTCATAGCATCAAGCAAGTAGAGTCCTGTGTAATCGGAGGATCCCAAAAAGGTTGAAAGAGAAGTATTTTACAGGGAGGTGGTTAGGCCACCTTTGCTAAATGGATCAGGGTGTTGGGCAGTGAGGAAGAGCCACGAAAATTGAATGCAGGTATCTGAGATGTGAATTCTGCTGTACATCAGTGGGTGTCCTGAGCTGATAAAAGTAGGAACGGGTAAATAGAGGTAGCTTAGGGAGTAAGGGACATCCCTGAAAAGATGAGGAAGAGTTGATTGAGGTGAGGTGAAGAGGGGAGGTGAAGCTCGTTAGGTCCATTAAAGGAGGAATGCAAGTGGTTGGAAGCACCCTGGGTAGGGGGGTGACCAAAGCAGACGTGGGAGCAGGCTATTCGTAAGGATATGGTAGTGTGCGAGGTGGACGGGGACTTGGTGGGAGATAGGTGTGAGTGAAGGGCTAGCACCCGCAGACCTGACCCTACCACAGGCGGGATATGGAGATATAATGATAATGTAGTGCTCTAGGACTCGTGTTAATGAATGGCAGTTAGCTTATGTTACGAAGTTTTATTCTTTTGCAACAGATGGCGCTAGCCCTCACCTGATAGCTTTTTGTCATTGAAAGAAAGAACGAAGATTCTGCACCGGGGAATCGATTTTAATTTCGAATTACTCGTTGTCTGAAGTTGTTTAAAAGGCCCATCCTATATGTTATGTTACACTAACGGGTTGGGGAGTAAGCCAAGCAGCCATAACAGGCCGAACGCTTAGGAGGCTGCTCGCGGGTGAGGAGGAGGTATTGTAGGTGTGGGGGATATAGGAGAGGGGAAATGTGTGTAGCACCCAACGTTCACCACCAACCACCCATGTTGGTACTAACGTCGGTTTATGTTGCTTAATTTCAGTGATCTCACTAGAACTGGTGTGTCCAACGCAACTTGACCGTACACGCAACTTGGCCGCACTCGCAACTTGGCCATCCTGAGAAGAAGTTTCGTTTAGGACGCGAAGGTGGAGGAATTATGCAAAGCAGTGGAATGCGGATTTAATTATCCTACGTACATTGTTTGTTTGTTGGTGTTTTAGGGCCCTTCAACTACACGGTCATTAGAGCCTCGTCCACTGTGTAGTTTTGATGCAGAGACTGCACAGACACTACACTAATGCGACGATTTTTGGATACTAGCGGTACTCAGTTTTCCCAAGCGGCCACCCATGTCAGTACTAACTGGGATTGCGTTGCTTAACTCCAGTCATCAGACGAGAACTGGTGTGTCCAACGCAATTTGCCGCTCCCACCTTACGTACAAAGTACATCCCTAATTAGCAAAAAAAAACGGGAACACCGAGGCTAGCATATGCTGGAAAAGAGTTCGCTTAAAATGGCAGCACATTTTTAGGCATGGGGCAGTGACTTCCAGGAGGAAGAACACGCACAAGGAAAAATCCGACGTCGAAGGTCATTCGGGGGAGGCCAGATACAAAATGAAATCTGGATGCAAGCCCAATGCTCTTAAAGCCTGAATTATGAAATGACATGGGTGCAGAGGATTGCGTCAAGCACGCGCAAGCTCCAGTAGGTTACAGTACAGCAGTTGCAGTTAGTTACAGTTGCATCAGTGAACTATGCTCCCCATTGAGGCACTGAGGAGGGGGGAGCAATTTCTGCATTGCTCCCTGCACAGTGGGTAGCATGCTTGATAACTACGTTAGTGGTTCCAGGTTCGATACTGGACTGAGGTGGGTCGACAGATGCCCCCAGTGTGCCTTCCTTCGGATGAGACGTAAATCTCAGGTCCCGTGCGGTGTGCGATGGCATTTGCACATAAAACAACTCTCTCTACTACGCAATGGGTAAATGAGGCAACATTCCCAGGTGTAGGAGCTCCACCTCTCCCTGGCGTCGGCGGAATTCTCCAAACAACAGACCTACGATAAATATGCAGAGGGGTTACAACTTTGATCGGCAACCGGCTGCAGAAAAACACTGTTCAATATTCTATGTGTCCATTCAGAGAGACACGATTGGTACCACGCGCGGATCCTGGATGGGGTTTTTGGGGTTGCAACCCCCCCCCCCTTGGCGATAATCCAGGATCCGCCACTGATGGGTACCCAACCTTGCCATAGGCGGGAAAGGGGTTAGGAGGTGCTTTGTTCCAGATGAAAAAGAATTAAAACATTTATTTAAATATTTTAAGTAAAAGTTGACGACCAGCCAAGCGTTTCTTCTTGATATTAGGGCCTAGTTTTGGGAAGAGCCTATATTAACGTACATCTTGGAAAATCATTTTCGGGGTAACACGGTAATACCCCAAAATCGTCAGTAGTGTAGTGTGTGTTCTCTCTCTGCATTAGAACTACTCAGTGGACGGCCCTGTAATGACCTTGTAGTTGAAGGGCCCTAAAACACTAACAAAACAAGCAAGCAACTGAAAAACGTACTGTACATCTAGCAGAGTGCTATCAGTGTTGCTGGGCGACAGTCCCGCTTGGTTGCATTTTGTTTGTTTTATTGGTGTTTTAGGACCCTTCAACTACAGTGGAATTGGAGCCCCGTTCACTGCGTAGTTATAATGCGGAGACTGCATAGACACTACGCTATTACGAAGATTTTTGGCATTCGCAGTACCCAGTGCTCCCAGGGGGATACCCATGGTAGTACTTGCTGGGGTTGCGTTGCTTAACTTCAGTGATCAGACCAGACCTGGTGTGCCCAACGCAGTACAGCCCATCTACCTGGTTGCAGTGCTGATCTTCACCTGTTCATTTCTTTTGGGATTTTCCCTCTTCATCGCTAACGTAGCTTCAGATTCCCCCCCCCCCCCCGGCGTCGGTGGAATTCCCCAACGTACAGCAGACCTACGATAAATAAGCATAGGGGTTGCAACTTTGGTCGGCAACCAGCAACCGGATGCAGAAAAACGCTGGCAAATATATCACCCTTGTGTCCATTCAGAGGGACACGGTGGGTATCCAACCTTGCAATAGGCGGGAAAGGGTGAGGAGTTGTTTTGTACTAGATAAAAAGAATTAAAACATTTCTTTAAATGTTTTGTGTAAACCCCCCGCCGCGGTGTCGTAGTGGTTAGCACGCTCGGCAACTACGCCAGTAGTTCTAGGTTCGATACGGCTTCTTTCGGGCGAGAGAGAAGCCGCGAGTGTGCCTTCTTTCGGATGAGAAGTAAAACCGAGGTCCCGTGTGGGCGTACGATGGCATTTGCACGTAAAAGAACTCCCTCTACTACGCAATGGGTAGACGAGGCAAAATTTCCAGGTGTAGGAGCTCGCCCCCTGGCGTCGGTGGCATTCCCCAACGAACACTAGACCGACGGTAAATATGCGTAGGGGTGCAGCTTTGGCCGGCAACCGGCTGCAGAAAAAACTATGACCAATATATCACCCTGTGTCCATTCAGAGGGACAAATGGGTACCCGACCCTGCCATAGGCGGGAAAAGGGTTAGGAGTAGGAGTTTTTATTTAAATATTTTGTGTAAAAGTGACGACCAGCCGAGCGTTTCATTTTATTAGAGCTTATTTTCGGGCAGGGCTTATATTAACGTGCATCTTGAAAAATCATGGTAGGGCTTAATAGAGAGTTGTGAACGTCGGCGATGACGATACGAACGATACGAGGTCAAATGAGGCAACTGTGCTCACGAACAGCAGACCAGCAGTCGAGCTTGCGCATTTGACCTCGTATCGTTCGTATCGTCATCGTCGACGTTCACCACTAACTCTATTTTCGGGGAAACACGGTAGTACCCAGTTTTCCCAAGCGGCCACCCCTGTTAGTATTGCCAAGGTTTCGTTGCATAACTTCGATGATCAGACGAGAACTGGTGTGTCCAACGCAAATAAGCCACTGCCTGTGTACGACGTTGATGACGGCTGAAATTTTGAACTAACGATAATGTTGAATGATTAATTAATTAACACGTAATGAAGTCGCAATTTTATTTTTGGGAATGGATAAAATTCACCAGGCGACATTGCAGATAATGTGCATAAGGAATCAATGGGAGTAGCGATCGGCAGGTAATTAATCCTAAGCTCGGCAATTATTCACCGTATCATATGACGTAAATATCTGAATACAATATATTGATTAAAGCCGATTAAATTATGATTTAATTTAATCTCTTGAAATGTATAATAGGTGCATTCTTCCATAATCCAACAGTTAGAAGAGCTATTTTAAGAATTAAGAGCCTAGGGTAATGAAGGATAATAAAATTGTATGAAACAGTAAGTAACATGCCGCCTCAGTGGCACAGTGGGTAGCATGCTCGGTAACTGCGTCAGTGTTTTTAGGCTCGATAGTGGACCGAGGTGAGTTGGCTTCTTCGTGGCGAGAGAGAGGTCCCGTGTGGTGTATGATGGCATTTGCACGTCAAAGAACCCTCTCTACTATGCAACGGGTAGATGACGCCAAAATTCCAGGTGTAGGAGTTCGGTGGAGTGCTCTGACGAACGGTAGACTGACGATAAATAAGCATAGGGGTTGCATCTTTGGTCGGTAACCGGCTGCAGAAAAACGCTGTCCATTACATCACCTGTAGGGACATGATCCCTAATACACCTCTGCCCCAAAAACACACATCCCTGCAAACTCGCACTATGAAAATAGCATTGAACATCGTTGTTCTTCTAGCTCCTATTGTTGTTACATCCTGTAGGCAACAATAGGACCTGTTCATTAAATTTTAAGACCTTTTGTGGGGACATCCTGAGTGGTCCCTTGGCAGTGAATCATGGGTACCCTTTGATCACGGGGACCGAAGCACAGTCAAGGACCTCAGAATGTGATGTCATGAGAAGCATGTTTTGGGGGTTAACAAACAGTCTTAATCATTCTAGAGTCAGACAATCATCAGATCATTCATTCAGTCTACAGTCAGACATTTTATTTTGAAGGTCATCACCAAGCCTTTCTACAATCTTGGATTAATCAGTTTTCAAATGTGTCTAGTTTTACATTACATCTGCATCACATTATGTATGGTCTCTGACCCTCTATTTGCCCATCATACCGTGAATATATCATTTTTTTGGATTTTTTTTGGTCTCAGACCAGTGTTTATCTTACCGGGTATTCTGGAATACCCGCCATCTGAGTGTCCATGAATAAACCGTGTTGTGCCTCAATACCTGCCTTATCATTTCTTGGCACCTTGCACATCCCTCTCACCCACGAATCGCGATACACCCTTGTGTCCATTCCGTGTGCCGACCCTGCCATTGGCAGGAAAACGGTTAGAAGTTGCTTTCTTTTTTTAAATGGTAACAAACGTTTACTTTGTTGAAATAATAATATCACCTGGGCCTATTATTGTGTGGGAGTACTTCTGTTATTTGCATACACCCAAATACATCGTAATAATCAATCCTAACCCATTCCTTGCATTAGACAGGGTTTGGTGTGCATTTGTCATGGTGGAACAGGGGCTAACAATCTTTATGGGCATTTTGATTTTTTGTTTCCATTGGTGATTAGGGCCCTTCAACTGCAACATCATGGAGCCCCATGCAGAGGCTGCACAGACACTACACAATTGCGACGATTTTTTGGTATTAGCGGTACCCAGCTTCACGGGCGGATCCAGAGGGGGAGCAATGCAGCAATTGCTCCCCCCTCCGTGCCTCAATGGGGCGCATATTTCAACTGATGCATAATTATCATTGCTATAGTGCCATTCCAATCTGCAGTTGGCTAAACCACTGAAAATAGCACATTGTCTAAATGGCAGTAGAGGGCCTATTGTAATTGCTAGCTAGATTTATACTAATGGATTCATCATCATCATCATCTCACCCTTCTCCCGCCTGAGGCAGGGTCGGGTCTGTGGGTTCTAATCCTCCATTCCCGCCTATTTCCCACCAAGTCCCCCTCCACCCCACACACCTCCATGTCCCTTTGCACCACCTGCTCCCACGTCCGCTTCGGTCTTCCTCAACCTCTGATGCCCCCAACCACCTGCAGTCCCATAATGGACCTAATAAGCTCCTCCTCTCCCCTTCGCATCACATGCCCATACCACCTCAACCGGTTCCCTCTCATCTTCTCCAACAATGTCTCCCACCCCCAGGCTACCTCTAATGTAATCGTTTCTAATTCTGTCCAATCGCGTCACCCCACTCATGTAGCGCAGCATTCGCATCTCGGCCACTTGCATTTGCCGTTCATGGTTCTTCCTAACTGCCCAACACTCTGACCCATACAGCATAGCTGGCCTAACGACGGTTCTGTAGACCTTACCCTTCAACTTCATTGGGACCCGGCGGTCACACAGGACCCCACTTGCCTGCCTCCATTTCAGCCACCCTGCATTAATTCTATGGGTCACATCAGAATCTATTTCCCCATTGCTCTGGAAAACTGATCCTAAATACCTAATCTTTTGTACCACTGGAATCCTGTCTCCCCCACAGTGAAGCTCACCCCCTTGCCCCTGGTCACTAAAATTGAAAGCTAGGTACTCTGTCTTCTTCATGTTCACCTTGAGACCCCACTTTCCACTGCTGTCTTAATGTCCTGTAGGCCCTTTTGTGCATCCTCTTTGGACTCCTCTAGCCGTCCCACATCATCAGCAAATACCAGGCACTGAGGAGCCCATTCCCCTACTCCCGTCAGCAGCTCATCCATTACTAGAGTAAATAGATATGGGCTAAGTGCTGACCCTTGATGCACCCCAACCAGCACGTTGAAACCTGCAGTGTTTCCCCATGCTGTCCTCACCCTAGTGATGCAACCTTCATACATATCCTGCACTACCCTAATAAGGCCCTCATCAACAACTCAAGCCCTCATCTTCCTCCTTAAAACGCTCCACAGTACCTGTCTAGGGACACTATCATAGGCCTTCTCCAGGTCAACAAATACTGCATGGAGGTCCTTCTTTGCTACTCTATGCTTCTCTATCATCTGTCTTAGAATAAAGATTGGTTCCATGGTGGACCTACCAGGCATAAACCCAAATCGGTTTCCCCGGACCCTAGTTTGCTCTCTGAGGCGACACTCTATGACTCGCTCCCACAGCTTCATAGAGTGGCTCATTAGCTTAATGCCTCTATAGTTTCCACAGTCCTGGGCATCCCCCTTGCCCTTGAACAATGGAATTATCCAACTCTCTCACCATGCAGATGGCATCCTATCACCTTTTGCTAACTTATTAAAAAGCTTCACAAGCCATGCAATGCCTGTGGTCCCCAAGGTGTGCCAAACATCGATGGGGATCTTATCTGGGCCTACTGCTTTGTGACCTTTCATTTTGCGAAGGGCTCTGACGATTTCAGCCTCACTCACCCTGTCCACTGCCTGAGAAATTATGCTTGGGTTGCTTGCTGTGGCTGTTACACTGGTGACAGTATTTAAGAGGCTGGATTCTGAATATTTAAAAAGATTTTGTGCGCACTTCTTTAAGGTGCTCCCCCTTGATCCGCCTTTGCCCAGCTTTCCCAAACGGCCAACCATTTTAGAATTAGCTGGGGGTTGCGTTGCTTAACTTCAGTGATCAGACGATAACCGATATGTCCAACGCAATAACCCGCTGCCATGTCATTTTGAGTTTATAAACAAAACAACTGTTAACCCCTCTTCTCAGCTATAGCTGGATCGGATACTCATTTTTACCCACGGGGACATATGGACGATCTGTTGAAACAGAGGGTATTTTTACGTACGTTGCTGCCGACCTAATGCTGCAACTTCCCTGCTTATACTGTATATCGTCGACCTGTTTAGACCGTAATAACCAAAGTAGTTGTGGGCCCCAAAACACGAACAAACTCGGCCTATTTATATTCATTGTGCCAGTTTTCCTCCCCCGACGCCAAAGGACGAGTACTTGCAATGAAGAATGTTTGCCGGTCTTCACGTTACGTGTGGAAAGGGTTCTTTTCCGTACAAGTGTTCGCTCCTACGGCTTTACTTTTCACCCAACGGAAGGTGCACTCCGAGCATCTATAACGCCCAAAAGAAGTCAACCTTCCTCGCGTAAGGGGAGCGGCTTATTGCGTTGGACACACCAGTTCTTCTCTGATCACTAAAGTTATACAACGCAACCCCAGCTAGTACTAGCATGGGTGGCCGCTTGGGAAAACTGAGTACTGCTAATACCCAAAAATCGTCGTAGCAGCGTAGTGTCTGTGCAGTCTCTGCGGTTAAACTACGCAGTGGACGGGACTCTAATAACCTCTGTAGTTGAAAGACCCTAAAACATATCATCATCATAATACCCTTATCCCGCCTGTGGCAGGGTCGGGTCTGCCGGTTCTACCCCTCCACTCCCGTCTGTCTCCCACCGGGTCCCCGTCCACCCCACACTGCCATGTCCTTACGGACAACCTGTTCCCATGTCTGCTTACAGCACTGTACAGCATAGCTGGTTTAACCACTGCCCCGTAAAACTTCCCTTTCAACTTCATTGGGACCCTTCTATCACACAGGACTCCACTCGCCTGCCTCCACTTCAGCCACCCCCATTGATTCTACGGGTCACATCCAAGACTATCTCCCCATTGCTTTGGAACGTTGATCCTAATTTAAGCGGCCCACAGACGGTCAACTTGGTTGTCAACCTTGTCGTCAACTTGATTGCCACAGACTGAACAACCAAGTTGACAACCTTCTCATCAACATCAGTTTTTCGAAAAATTTGCAGCGAAAAGGTGTAGCACAGCTTCCTCAAACTATGGTGCGGCCGAGTTGCATTTTAATGCGGCCGAATTGCATTGGAGTGCGGCCAAGTTGCATTGGTGTGTGGCCGAGTTGCATTTTAATGCGGCCGAATTGCATTCGAGTGTGGCAAAGTTTCATTGGTGTGCGGCCGAGTTGCATTGGAGTGTGGCCGAATTGCATTAGAGTGCGAGTTATCAAGTCACCATGATAGGATCCTAGCTTCTCATACTGTGCACGAATTGTACCCCTTTAATAATTTTATACTTCACTTTTGGACACCGTATCTAGATCATTCCACACCAACTTCACTCAAAAATTTTTGAAGTGCACTAATGTTGACAGCGAAGTTGACAACGCTGCCATAGACGAAGCAACTTGGTTGACAACAATAGGCTCCTCCCATGAAAAATCTAAAGTTTTTGATTTTACTTCAACCGTTACCTCAACTTGACCTTTCAACCTTCAACCTACCCACAGACGATCAATTTTGTCGTCAACATGGCAAGTTGACGACACGGTTGACAACCAAGTTGACCGTCTGTGGGCCGCTTAAGACACCCTAAAACACCAACAAAACAAAAAATGAATAAAGAAATACTTGGAGTAAGTATCGGTAGCTGAGCACGCTACCGAGCAGTGGCGGTTTTAGGCACGTGCAAACTGTGCAAATGCACGGGGCCTCGCTTTTGCAAGTTGAAAGGGCCTCGCACTTTCAATTTGCACAGGGCCTCGCGTATGCTAGAACCGCTACTGCTACCGAGGCAGGTCAAGGATCGATCTTGCATTCATGGACTGAAGAGTCTTTATCTTTTAAATTTTCGAACTCTGCCAAATCATGCATTGCAATATTTATTGTTATAACAAGTCCAGTTCCTTCTTCACCTGCCATCAATTGAATTTATCACCTCAATTACATGGGCGTGTCACTATTTCGTATCTGAGGTGGACATGTGTCCACCTCAAATATTTGCAGAGATATCGGTTAATGAGTAAGTCATGAATGTCAGGCCAGCGTTTCTTAGGATAGTTATCTATTCAGAGAATAACTTTTAGGTGCTTAATGCAAGCCCGTTTTAACCAATTGTTCATCATTAATAAACGTTTCGCGATGAGGTATTAGATGAAGATGCCTGGTAGTTCTCTGAGTAGGGTAACCGCCCCCTTACTAACAGATTTTTTTTTTATTTGTGATTTATTTTCGTCGTAGGTTTTTTTTGCGACCCATTGATACATGAAACTGGGAGGAGAGCAAACTATCTAGGTATTTATTAAGTCTGTTGGAAAAACAATTGAATAACAATGTCAAAAAAGTGGAAGAGATAAGAATTGATTTATGAATGGGGTATCCAGGGGAGTCTGTCTAAATCCACATTTCCACCTGATAAAATCACGCCAATCTTTTTGAACTTGGAATCAAAGCTTTTCAGTTTTGGAGACAAAGCTGCTGCCAGTGCTGCTGCTGAGCTCACTTCGGCTACAATCTGTAAATAGACAAGAAAGCAGAACATCACTTTCACAATTTCTGCTTATGGTAGAATCAGGTACCCATTTTTGGCCCATTGGGACACCTGGGTGATCCGGTGGACTGCGGAGCGGCTTATTACTTTGGACACACCAGTTCTAGTCGGATCAATGAAGTTAAGCAACGCAATCCCAGCTAGTACTAACATGGGTGGCCGCTTGGGAAAACTGGCTACTGCTAATGCCCAAAAAAGTCGCATTAGTTGAGTGTCTGTGCAGTCTCTGCTTTAGAATACGCAGTGGACGGGGGCTCTGATGACCGGTTGCCGGCCAAAGCTGAACCCCTACGCTTATTTATCGTCGGTCTAGTGTTCGTTGGAGAATGCTACCGACGCCAGGGGGCGAGCTCCTACACCTGGCAATTTTGCCTAATCTACCCGTTGCATAATAGAGAGGGTTCTTTTACGTGCAAGTGCCATCGTACACCAACACGGGACCTTGGTTTTACTTCTCATCCGAAAGAAGGCACACTCGCGGCCTCTCTCTCGCCCGAAAGAAGCCAACCCACCACGGTCCAGTATCGAATCTAGAACTACTGACGCAGTTGCCGAGCGTGCAAACTACTACGCCACCGCAGCGGGCTAGCCCTAAAACACCAACGAAACAAAACAAATCCGTTGAACTTTATTTTTACCCAGCCAGCTATCAGCGTAATCCCCTAATTATTTTTGATGTACTGTTGGTTGGGACCAGAGGCGGGCTCCTAAACCTGGAAATTTAATCCGCGCAGCAAGGGTTCTTTTACGTGCAGCAGACATCGTACACGCCACACGGGGCCAAGGCTGTCTACCTATTCGGTGAAAAGTGCACTTTGCGTCTCTCTTTCCTCCGAAAAATGCTTCCTAGACGGACCTGGATCGAATCTCCACTCTATAGTTCTTTAAATGTCTTGGAACAGTTGTGTGCTTGACTACTGCGCCAGTGTTCCAGGTTCGATCCTGGATCGTGGCTGGCTTCTGCCGGATGAGAGAGAGAGAGAGAGGTCCCGAGTGCATCTCCCGTCGGATGAGAAGTAAAGCCGTGGGTGTGTGAATGATGGTCATTTTCACGTAAAAGAATTCTGCTTACTGTAGGAGCTCACCCCTCAGCGTCGGTTAACGGAAAGTGCCACAATCAAGATAATAGTGAGAAATCTTGTTCTAGGGCCCTTCAACTACAATGATCATTAGAGCCCCGTCCACTGCGTAGTACAGTACTCTCCTATGTCCTTTCCCCTCTCCTATGTCCTCAATATCTACCTCCTCATCTCCCGCGAGCAGCCACCTAAGGGTTCGTCCTGTTATGGCTTCTTGGCTTACTCCCCATCCCACGAAATTAATCCAGTAATGCAGAGTCTCCGCAGATACCACTCTGTTTCGACGATTCTTGGTTATTAACAGTACCCAGTGTTCCTAAGCGGTCACCCATGCCAGTACTAGCTGGGATTGCGTTGCTGAACTTCAGTGATCAGACGAGAACTGGTGTGTCCAACGCATTGCAGCCGCTCCCGCAACATTAGGTCAGCAGCAGGCTGCGTAAACCTACTGCCCATGTGTCCCATTGGGACAATAGTACGCACCCAACCCAGCGAAAAGGGGTAGTAACTCCCGTTGTTTTCCTTGCTGTTGGTAAAAGCAACTCCTAACCCTTTTCCCGCCTATGGCAGGGTCGGGTACCCATTTGTACCTCTGAATGGATACAGGGTGATTTCTGCAGCCGGTTGCCGGCCAAAGCTGCACCCCTATGATTATTTATCGTCGGTCTTGTGTTCGTTGGGGAATGCTACCGACGCCAGGGGGGGCGAGCTCCTCTACCTGGAAATTTTGCCTCATCTACCCGTTGCTTAGTAGAGAGGTTCTTTTACGTGCAAGCGCCATCGTACACCCACACGGGACCTCGGTTTTACTTCTCATCCGAAAGAAGGCACACTCGCGGCTTCTCTCTCGCCCGAAAGAAGCCGACCCACCACGGTCCAGTATCGAATCTAGAACTATTGGCGTAGTTGCCGAGTGAGCTAACCACTACGCCACCTCGGCGGGTTTTCCTTGCTGTTGGTCAGGATGAATATTTAGTAACTTCAGAAATCACTTGCCTTGACTCGCTCCCAAAGTAGTCGCATGGCTGCAATCATCTCGTCATCTGTCACTGTGAAGACGTCGCTTTCACATAATTCGCAAACAATTGGAAATGTTAATTCTCCTAACTGCTGACTTGTGATTCCGTCCCCTATTGTTTGGACGAAACGTGGCGGATTGGTCCACAGGCGCCGTTTGGCCCTTAAACAAGGCCCTAACTCTTTACCATATGGCTCCGCCACAAATACTACAAAGAAAAATATAATATTCGTTTATCAGATCGTTTTTCACCCTACCTGCCGTTACAGCTGACCTGGTGGACAGCACAAGTTTTAAATGCATGATTAACAGGAAAAGGCTTCTTGTTGTTGGTGTTTTAGGGCTCTTCGACTACAAGGTCTTTATAGCCCCGTCCACAGCATAGTTCTTATGCAGAGACTGCACAGACACTACACTAATGCGACGATTTTTGGGTATTAGCAGTACCCAGTTTTCCCAAGCGGCCTCCCATGTCAGTACTAACTGGGGTTGCGCCGCTTAACTTCAGTGATCAGACGAGAACTGATGTGTCCAACGAATTCGCTGCTCTACAGGAAAAGGCCAAGGTGGAATACCCCTCACTCGAGGAACAACAGATCTGGCTAAGATCTTAACTGGAGTCTGCAAACCTCATCTAAGCTGTAAAGAAAACATTTCTTATATTCAACATCACTAACCCTTTTTCTGTCTGGCAGGATCGGTTGTCCATTGATGTCCCACTGGGACAGTCGAGAAGTCTGTTGGACAACGTAGTTTTACGCAGCAAACTGTCAACCTAAGCTGCAACCTCCTATACTTATTTACCATCGGTCTACTGTTGGTTGGGTCACTCCACCGTCCAGGTGTAATGCAGAGACTACACTAATGCGACGATTTTTGGGTATTACCGGTACCTAGTTTTCCCCAGCGGCCACCCATGTCAATACTAGCTGGGGTTGCGTTGCTTTACTTTAGTGATCAGACGAGGACTGGTGTGTCCAACGCAATAAGCCGCTCCCATCGAACCCAGAACCACTAACGCAGTTACCGAGCGTGCTACCCACTGCACCGCCGAAGAGGAATAAACTAGGCCTATGTATTTAGAGCACAGGGTGTATTTATTTATGCCATATATAGACCCGACATGTCCACTGAACCTGCTCTGACTGGGGGCACTCCAGCTAGGTGTCTGGAACCCGCAGGAAATATTGGCTAAGTTGTCTATGTTGTTGTTGTTTGTTGGTGTTTTAGAGCTCTTCAACTACAAGGTCATTAGAGCTCCGTCCACAGCATAGTTCTTATTCAGAGACTGCACAGACACTACACTAATGCGACGATTTTTGGGTATTAGCAGTACTCAGTTTTCCCAAGCGGCCACCCATGTCAGTACTAGCTGGGGATGCGCTGCTTAACTTCATTGATCAGATGAGAACTGGTGTGTCCAACGCAGTTTGCCGCTCCCAAGTTGTCTGTGGGGGATGCCGACCTACCCCACTGTTCCAACACTGCATTGTACAACCAAAATAGAAATTTTTGGCAGGTAAATTAATGCTTTGTTGGTTATAATGTTGCATGGTGTCTGACCTATTGCACAATAACTATAATGCACCAGGAGTCAGGCTCATAACAAAAAAAACCCTTCCCAGTTGCGGACAATCGGCTTTTGCGGACCACCCCTTCCCCTATTAGTCCATAGATGAGAGGTTTGACTGCAATTGGATGAAGGTCGAAAGCAACGCATACCTCTACAATCCGGTCTTATCCCGTTGGCAGCTATAGCAATGCCTGAGGTAAGGCCGCCACCACTGATTGGCACCAAAATTGCGTCAAGATCTGGCTGTTCTTCTAACAGTTCCGCTCCTACTGTCCCTTGACCAGCAATGACGTTATAGTTATCATAAGGATGTATTATCACTTTGCCTGTTGCTTCTGAGATTTTGATGCACGTTTCTTTCCTGCATAAAAAAATAGTGTTTGTATTGGAAATGATGTTCCAAATTAAGAGAATAAAAGCAACTCCTAACCCTTGTCCCGCTTATCGCAGGGTCGGGTACCCATTTTGTCCCTCTGAATAGACACAAGGGCGATATACTGGGCATTGTTCTACCGCAGCCGGTTGCCGACCAAAGTTGCAACTCCTATGCTTATGTGAGCGGTTGAATTGAGTTGGACACACCAGTTCCAGACGCCTGATAGTACTGGCATGGGAATACTGCATACTGCTACAGGGTTGTTGTTGTTTGTTGGTGTTAAAGGGCTCTTCAACTACAAGGTCATTAGAGCCCCGTCCACAGCATAGTTCTTATGCAGAGACTGCCCAAACACCACACTAATGCGACGATTTTTGGGTATTAGCAGTACCCAGCTTTCCCAAGCGGCCACCCATGTCAGTACTAACCGCAATTCGCCGCTCCCTGTTACAGGGTACTGGGGCAAATCCAGAGGCGGATCACGAGGGAGCACTTCAAAATAAGTGCGCCCCAAATATCCTCTACTGTCCCACAACTGCAGATGGGACTGGCAGTACCCCTGTACTGCCAATACCCAAAATCGTCGTTAACAGCGTAGTGTCTGTGCTGACTCTGCAATAGAACTACGCAGTGGACGGGGCTCTAATGACCATTGCAGTTGAAGGCCCCTAAAACACCAACGAAACGAAAAAAATGTACCCAGTGTTCCCAAACGGTAACACACGCCAGTAATAGCTAGGGTTATGTTACTTAACTTCAGTGACCAAGCTAGGACTGGTGTCCAGGGGTGGATCTACATAGGGACCTATCAACTACAGGGACCTACAAGCCCTTCAACTACAAAGGTCATTAGAGCCCTTCAACTGCAAAGGTCATTAGAGCCCTTCAACTACAAAGGTCATTAGAGCCCCGTCCACTGCGCAGTTCTAATGCAGGAACTGTACAGACACTACACTAATGCGACGATTTTCAGGTATTAGCGGTACCCAGTTTTCCCAAGAGGCCACCCATGTCAGTACTAGCAGGGTTTGCGCTGCTTAACTTCAGTGATCAGACGAGGACTGGTGTGTCCAACGCAATTCGCCGCTCCCCATGCGTTGCAGCTTTGGTCGGCAGCTGTCTGCGGGTACGCAACCCTGACAGTAGTTGCTTTTCTGTATTATAAAGGAGTGAGGAGCGCTATGATATTTTTTTCCACAAAGGCGCCTTACCCATGACGAAGGCCTGCTTCATTGGGGCACTCCACCGACGCCAAGGGGCGCAAGAACCCACTTCAACCCAGAATCAACCCTGGAACCAGTGCCGGATTTAGATATTGAGAGGCCTTAGGTTATTTCAATTTTGAGGCCCTTTTCAAGCCCTTTTTCTTAAGTTTTGAAGCCCGCTAAATGTTGAGGCCCTAGGCTTCAGCCTATTGGTAAATTCGGCACTGCCTGGAACCATTGCTACAGAAGTCAAGCATGCTACCTCTATGCCACCGAGCAGGGCTGATTGTTGATTATATTAAAGGAGCCATTGAAGGAGCCAAAAATTTGAAGGAGCCATTGTGAGATTTGGAACGTTGAAATCAAATAATGAAAGGGCAGAACGTGGGTTCGTTACCGAGACATTAGGGAGCGGCGAGTTGCGTTGGACACACCAGTTCTCGTCTGATCACTGAAGTTAAGCAACGCAAGCCCAGTTAGTACTGACATGGGTGGTCGCTCGGGAAAGCTGGGTACTGCTAATACCCAAAAATCGTCGCATTAGTGTAGTGTCTGTGCAGTATATGCATTAGAACTATACAGTGGACGGGTCTCTAATGACCTCGTAGTTGACGGGACCTTAAACACTAACAAACAAACATACCGAGACATTGGAGTCGGTTCACAAAATACAATTTCTGATCCATAATTTCGGATGGCGTTCACCTTGACTGCAGAGGTATTGGATGGAACAACTACAGTGCACGGCAAGTCGCACTGCCGGGCTGCATACACAACAGCTTGGCCATGATTACCACTGCTATGTGTAACCTGAAATTAAATACTGAGTGAGACAAAGCAACTACCAACCCTATTCCCGCCTATGGCAGGGTTGGGTACCAATCCCTGTCCCTCTGAATGGACGCATGGGCGATCTATTGGGCGGTATTTTTTACGCAACTGGCTGCCGACCAAAGCTGCAATCCCTGTACTTATTTATCGTCGGACTACTGTTCGTTGGGGCACTCCACCGACGAAGCTTCTACACCTGGAAATTTTGCCCATTTACTCATTCCATTGGTACAGTGTCGGCTTAACGTATGGGCCCGCTGGGCACTTGCGCGGGGTACCATGCTAATCCGTGTAGGTCAAGTGACTATTTACATATTGTAACTGGGCGTGGTTGTCGTACGGGCCCCAGCTCACTACTTCACCCAGGGGCTCATAATGCTGTTAAACGGCAATGCATCGGTGAAAACGGTTATTTTAAATTCAGTGGTGTTTTAGGACCTTTCAACTACAATTGGTCAGTAGAGCCCCGTCAACTGTGCAGTTCGAATGCAGTCTGCAAAGACACTACGCTGTTACGAAGATTTGGTTGGGAGGGGATTATTCCGTTGGACACACCAGTTATCGTCTGATCACTGTAGTTAAGCAACGCAACCCCCAGCTAGTACTAACACGGGTTGCCGATTGGGAAAACTGGGTACTGCTAATACCCAAAAATCGTCGCATTAGTGTAGTGTCTGTGCAGTCTCTGCATTAGAACTACGAATTGGACGAGGATGTAATGATCTTGTAGTTGAAGGCCCCTAAAACACCAACGAACCAAACGAAATAATTTGGTTATTACTAGTATCCAATGTCCCGGAGCGGTCACCCATGCGAGCACTAGCTGGAGTTGCGTGGCTGAACTTCAGTGATCAGATGCTGCTAGGTGAAACCTTATCAATACAGCAGTTCTGAATTGTAAGAGTATCTTTCAGGCAGGAAAGAACCGGCGGGACTACCGATGTGTAGGATATGAAAAAAACCTATGCACTGATAACAGGGCGCAAGACCGATTCTCAGGTCCCAACAACAATTGTGTTGTTGTTTGTTGGTGTTTAAGGTCCCGTCAACTACAAGGTCATTAGAGACCCGTCCACTGCATAGTTCTAGTGCAGGGACTGCACAGACACTACAGTAATGCGACGATTATTGGGTATTAGCAGTACCCAGTTTTCCCAAGCGACCACCAAGTCAGTACTAACTGGGCTTGCGTTGCTTAACTTCAGTGATCAGACGAGAACTGGTGTGTCCAACGCAACTCGTCACTCCCACTACCTGGGGCCATGACCTTACTTCTCTTCTGTTTGGTTGGTGTTTTAGGTCCCTTCAACTGCAAGGTCAATAGATCCCCGTCATTACATACCTCTAATTCAGAGACTGCACAGCTACTACACTAATGCGCAGATTTTTGGGTATTAGCGGTACCCAGTTTTCCCAAGCGGCCACCCATGGCAGTATCACCTGCAGTTGGGTTGCTTAACTTTAGTGATCAGACGACCACTGGTGTGTCCAACGCAATAATCCGCTCGCACTTCCCTCCTAATAAAGTGCACTGGGGGTCTGTCTCTTGCCCAAAAAAAAGTCAATCCACCTTGCTCCAGTATCGAACCTCAAACCACGGAGGCTACCCCTGCGACACTGAGGTGGGCATATTCTACTTTTGCTACAAAAATTTGAAATATTTCCGGAAAATGATTAGAACGCCAATTTTTACTTGAAGAAGAAATTATACCATAGTTCTAACTTACAATTCCAGGAATGTCATCAGATGCGTCTTCTTTTAAACTAAGAATCTGTAAATGAAAGTAGACTAATTAATAAGGCCAGGTAATAAGGTTGGTGTTTTAGGACCTTTCAACTACAAGGTCGTTAGTGCCCAGTCCACTGCGTAGTTCTAGTACAGAGACCGCACAAACACTAATGCGACGACTTTTTGGGTATTAGCAGTAGTACCCAGGGTTCGCAAGCGGTCACCCATGTTAGTACTAGCTGGGGTTGCGTTGCGTAACTTCACTGATCAGACGAGAACGGGTGCGTCCAAGGCAATACACCCATTTTGTCCCTCTTTGAATGGACACAAGAGTGAGGTATTGGACACTGTGTTTTCGCAGCCGCCTACAGATGAAAGCCCCAACCCCTATACTTATTTATCGTCAGTCTGCTATTCGTTGGGGCCCTCCACCCAGCTTCTATCCCTGGGAATTTTGCCTCACCTACCCGTTGCCCTAGTAGAGAGGGTTCTTTGACGTGAAAAAGGCATCGTACACCACACGCAGGGCCTCTTGCTGTACTTGTCATCCAAAGGCAGGCGCACTTGCGGCATATCTCGCCCAAAAGAAGCCAATCCACCGCGGTCCAATATCGAACCTGGAACCACTTATGCCGTTATCCACTATTACGTTACCCATTTATCTTTTGCTGTTGTTGTCGTTTTGGGGCCCTTCAATTACAAGGTCATTAGCGCCCCGTCAACTGTGTGGCTCTAATGCAGAGACTGCACAGCCACTATACTAATGCGACGGTTTTTGGACACTAGCGGTACCCAGTTTTCCCAAGCGGCCACCCATGTTAGTGCTAACTGGGGTTCTGGATTTCTGGATTAATTTCATGGATTGGAGAGCAGTTATGGCCAAGCAGCCATAACAGGACGAATCCTTAAGAGGGAGCCCGCGGATGCTGAGTAGGTAGGTGTAGAGGACGTAGGAGAGGGGATATTTGCAGCACCCAACGTTCTATACCAATCACCCATGTTGGTACTAACGTGGGCTTGCGCTGCTTAACTTCACTCCGTCCACTGTGTAGTTCTAATGCAGAGACTGATGCCTGGTTCCGTATACCCACGCGCTAACGCGTTTACCGTTGGAACAGACGACACAGCACAATAAATGGTGACGTCCCACTGCTACTTGGAGCGCCGCAGAGCAGCTATGCATGACGGTAGTTGAGTTGACAGGTAGTCAACTCACAAAGCGTCCCGCAAGTCACGCTACGTTCTGATTGGCTGGCGGTTGAGCTGTCTGCTTGAAAAATGGCGGAGGATATACTGAGATATGACGGCGGCGTGCAGTGACTCCAAATAAAGCTCTGCACTTAAGGAATTGAGCTGGCGGTTCTTCATAACGCACTAGCACAAAACGTCATCAAGATGTCATCAGTGGCGACGTGATTAGCGTTGAAGTGTGGTGATACGGAACTAGGCATGAAATACCCGGCGCACACATGTGATTTTGCTGGTGCGGGTGTCACAGGGACACCGCAGCTATTCAATTCACACATGCGACGAAATGTCGCCAGTACCCATTTGGCAACTGTCCAGAAGGCGTGCCCTTTCTGCCTCCCTCCCTACATAATTGCGCGCCGACGTCATCCGTTTCTGTGTTGCTTCGTCTGCTCACGCGGTACCTGCCGCTGTTGCGCGTACCACTGATCCAGCCTTAAGAAACCACACATTCGATATCGACGGCACTTGCTGCGGCGCCGCTGCGGTGTCCCTGCGGCAACCACACGAGCGAAAGTCGCATGTGTGCAGCGGGCCTAATGCCTAGTTCCGTATCACCGCACTTCAACGCTAATCACGTCGCCACTGATGACATTTTGATGACGTTTTGTGCTAGTGCGTTATGAAGGACCGCCAGCGCAATTCCTTAAGTGCAGCGCTTTATTTGGAGTCACCGCACGCCGCCGTCATGTCTTACATTATCCTCCGCCATTTTTGAAGCAGACAGCTCAACCGCCAGCCAATCAGAACGCAGCGTGACGTGCGGGACCGTCCCGCATAGCTGCTCTGCGACACCCCAAGTAGCAGTGTGACGTCACCATTTTTTGTGCTGTGTCGTCTGATTCAACGGTAAAAGCGTTAGCGCGTGGGTATACGGAACCAGGCATAAGAAACCGCACGGATGTGTGCACCACTCAATAGACCAAGAGGTACTACGCGATCGGATGTGCGGGTGCGGCGCCGTTGCGGTTCGGTAGGGATCTGCGGACATTTTTAGACGCAACTCCGATTTGCGGGACCGCAGCGGCGCCGGAGATATGTCCGCACTCCCCCATTGCAACTTATGTATCTCATGCCGTAATTACGAGGCCGCACGAGTAAAAATCGCATGTATGCACCGGGCCTTAGCGGTATTCAGCTTTCCCAAGCGGACACCCATGTCAGTACTACCTGGGGTTGCGTTGTCACGTTACCCACTGCGCCACCGAGGCAGGATTATAGTGTTATTTATAATATTTGGCATCGATAGAATTATTTGGTTGGTTCTTACCGCATTTAATGCACCACGAACTTTAAAAGATCCAGTTTTTTGAAAACATTCTGCTTTGAGAAAGAGTTGACGACCCGTCAGATGATTTAATGTCTGCGATTGAATCACTGGTGTACGGTGAATATGTGGTCCTATCCTACTTTGCGCCCGACGGATGTTAACTAACGAAATTTCTTGTGCCATTTAAACGACTCTGCTTCCAAGCAGTACAATTGTTACAATACGATGGTAACACAACCTTTCTGAAACTGTTTTAACTTTCCTGAAGGTCAAGAGCATCTTGATGTTCGCAGAGTTCGCTATGGCGCCAGCTACTGAATCAACATTTGCACCACCCAATAGCCGTTCGACAACAGTCGAATGCTGTTTTTTCACTTAAGAAGTGTTTGCTTTTTTGTGATTGATTTGTTGGTGTTTTAGGGCCCTTCATCTTACACACTAACGGAGCCCGCCGCGGTGGCGTAGTTTAGCACGCTCGGCAACTACGCCAGTAGTTCTAGGTTCGATACTAGACCGTGGTGGGTCGGCTTCTTTCGGGCGAGAGAGAAGCCGCGAGTGTCCCTTCTTTCGGATGAGAAGTAAAACCGAGGTCCCGTGTGGGTGTACGATGGCACTTGCACGTAAAAGAACCCTCTCTACTACGCAACGGGTAGATGAGGCAAAATTTCCAGATGTAGGAGCTCGCCCCCTGGCGTCGGTAGCATTCCCCAACGAACACTAGACCGACGATAAATAAGCGTAGGGGTGCAGCTTTGGCCGGCAACCGGCTGCAGAAAAAAAAAACTATGACCAATATATCACCCTGTGTCCATTCTGTGGGACAAATTGGTACCCGACCCTGCCATAGGCGGGAAAGGGGTTAGGAGTTGCTTTGCATCTTACACACTAACGGGTTGGGGAGTAAGCCAAGCAGCCATAACAGGCCGAACCCTCAGGAGGCTGCTCGCGGGTGAAGAGGAGATAGGTGTACAGAATGTAGGAGAGGGGCAATTTGCAGCACCCAATGTGCCCTACCAACCACCCATGTTGGTACTAACTTGGGTTTGCATTGCTTAACTCATGGATTAAATTCTGGATTCATTAACCAAGCAGCAATAACAGGATGTACCCTTAGGAGGCTGCTCGCGGGAGATGAGGAGGTAGATAGTGGACATAGGAGAGGTCATACAATAGGATAAGTCATACAATGGATGATGATCTTTTCAGGTACCTAATCCAGTAATCCAATCCAGGTACCTAAAGCTGGGTTTACACTGCGCGCGACATACTCGCGCAACTGTTTCATTAGGAAAGACTCGCGCAGTGTAAACGGGGACTCGCCCCGAAATTTACTGCGCGAGGCAGCCTCGTGGTGAGCCACCGCAATGTCGGTTTTTGGACGCGCATCAAAGGGTTTCGCCACTCCCACTTCGTGTACTGGTACTCTAGATACGTTTTGCATGCTTGCTTCGCGCAATATTTCGCGTAATGTAAACAGGGAGGGCGAGACGGGTGAGATTGCCGCAAGCCTGCGGAAACAGTTGCGCGAATATGTTGCGCGCAGTGTAAACCCTGCTTAATATTCATAGTGCAGCCAAGTTGCGTTGGTCACAGCAGTTCTCGTGAGATCACTGAAGTTAAATACTGCAAACCCACGTTAATACCAACATGGGTGGTTGGTAAAGAACGTTGGGTGCTGCAAGTTTCCCCTCTCCTACAGCTACTTCCTCCTCTCCCGCGAGCAGCCTCCTAAGGGTTCGGCCTGTTATGGCTATTTGGCTCGCTCCCCAACCTATGAATAAAGGATACAAATTAACCCCAGGACTATGAACATCTTAAATGACTGCTAGTCTGCATGGCAGAGAAGTAGGTCTGAAATTTGCCGTCTAGGTTTTTCTGCCCCATGGGCCTCCTGTGCCCTTTGCACACCCTCCTGCCATGCTTTAAAATGGTATCCTTTTGTCGTAGAACGTAATATAATTGGAGAATAGTCCCCAAAAGAACTCTAAGCTGCCTCCAACGTAATCGTTTCAACCCCAGGACTATGAACATCTTAAATGATGGCTAGACTGGATGGCAGGGAAGTACCTCTGAAATTGGCCGCCTAGGTTTTTCTATCCTATGAGCCGCCTCAGCGCCTGCTCGAGCACTTATCCCGCCCCGGACAAAATGACAAATTGCCGCCCCTTAAAGAAGCGCTCTGTTGGCGTCAGTCCCGAATTTACCATTAGGCTAATTAGGCTGAAGCCTAGGACATCAACATTTAGCGGGCTTTAGAATTTAAGAAAACAGCCGCAAAATTGAAATAGCCTAGAGCCTCTCAATATCTAATTGTTTGTTGGTGTTTTAGGGCCCTTCAACTACAGAGGTCATTATAGTCCCGTCCACTGCGTAGTTTTACCACAGAGACTGCACAGACAGTACACTTAAGGCAAGGCGCAAAATGAGGCCGCAGGGTGACGCAGCCCTGCGAAATTCTGCTAGCAGGCAATCACTGTTATGTTGAAAGCCATTTTAGTTGACGCAAATTTCAAACCAGTATGTTGAGAAACTGCGATTCAATGTGCGGTGATTGCCTACTAGCTGAATTTCGCAGGGCTGCGTCACCCTGCGGCCTCATTTTGCGCCTTGCCTAATGCGACGATTTTTGGGTATTAGCAGTACCCAGTTATCCCGAGCGAATACCCATGTCAGTATTACCGTGTTTCCCCGAAAATAAGACCTAGCCAAAAAGTAAGACCTACCAACATTGTTCAGGATGTGCTTAATATAAGCCCTTCCCCGAAAATAAGCCCTACGAGAGCCCTAAGGCAAAGAGCACATGCCTCACACCTGAGCACATTTCTCAACCACTGTGCCGCTAGATTGAAGAAATGTGCCGCCACTGCGAATACTCATACGTAAGTGACGTCAGACAAGTCGTTTAATCGGTTCTGCCTTCCTACGAGGGACTGGCTGAAGCAATGGGCATGATACAAGTAGCAGGGCTAGGTTACAAGTAGCAGGGGAGGGTACCCATCTTGTCTCTCCGAGTGGACACAAGGGCCATATATTGGACAGTGGTTTCCCTAACCCGGTTGCCGACCAAAGTTGCAACCCCTATCCTTTTTATCATCTCTCTTCTGTTCGTTGGGACATTCCACTGTACCAAAGGGGGCAAGGTCCTACACCTGGTTTACTTCTCATCTGAAAGAAGGCGCACTCAGGGCTTCTCTCTCGCTCGAAAAATCTGACGCAACTCGGTCCAGTATCGAACCAAAAACTACTGACGCCGTTACTGAGTGTGCTGGATTACTGGATTAGTTTCGTGGGTTGGGGAGTAAGCCAGGCAGCCATAACAGGACGAACCCTTAAGAGGCTGCTCTCGGGAGATGAGGAGGTAGGTGAAAGGACGAAGGAGAGGGTTAATTTGCAGCACCCAACGTTCTTTACCAACCACCGAAGTTCGTATTGACGTGGGCTTGCACTGCTTAAATTCAGTGATCTCACGGGAACTGGTGTGTCCAACGCAACTTGGCTGCACGCAACGCACCATGGCTACCCACTGCAGATATTATAGAGAAGAATAAGACATTCCCCGAAAATAAGCCCTAGTGCTTATTTCTGCACCAAAATTGAAATAAGACAGTGGCTTATTATCGGGGAAACATGGTAGCTGGGGTTGCGTTGCTTGACTTCAGTGATCAGACGAGAACTGGTGTGTCCGACGCAACTCGCCCCTCCCCTCAATATCGAAATCCGGCACTGGTTGGCGTGCTCTGTTCTCACACTTACAGCCAAAGTGGCGCCCCGGACTAATGTCCGGGTTGCCCCTCCCCTCTCCTTAGAGCGGGTCCTGGCCGTCTGTGCCCTTTGCACAACCTCCTGCCATGCTTTAAAACAGGGCATCGAACCGGAACGAAACCTAAAACCGGTAAACCGTTATTTTTGCTCGGAACGAAAACCGGAACCGAACCGAAAAAAAAATATCGCTCTTATCGGTTCGACACCTGTGGAAAGAGGGGAGGGAGGTGGAGCTTAAGGTGAATATGAAGAAGACTGAGTACCTAGCTTTGAATTTTAGTGCCCAGAGGGAAGGGGGTGAGATTCGTTGTGGGGTTGGGTGATACGAGTGGTGCAAGAGTTTCGGTATTTAGGATCCATTTTCCAGAGAAATGGAGGATAGATTCTCACGTGACCCATACTGTTAATGCAGGATGGCTGAAATGGAGACAGGGTAGTGGGGTCCTGTGCGACATATGGATGCAAATAAAGTTGAAGTGCAAAGTTCACAGAACTGTCGTTAGGCCTGCTATGCTTTATGGCTCAGAGTGTTGGGAAGCTAGGAAGAACCACGAAAAACAGATGCAAGTGACTAAGATGCATGAGAGGGGTGTCACGATCTGACCGAATCCGAAACTAGTAAGTTAGAGGTAGCTTAGGAGTGGGAGACATCACAGAAATGATGAGAATTGGTTGAGGTGGTATGGGCATGTGATGAGGAGGGGAAGGGAGGAACTTATTAGGTCCATTACGGGACTGCGGGTGATTGGGGGGCACCAGGGGTAGAGGAAAACCAAAATGGCTTTGGTTTGGTTTGTTGGTGTTTAAGGTCCAGTCAACTACAAGGTCACTAGAGACCCGTCCACTGCATAGTTCTAGTGCATAGTCTGCACAGACACTACACTAATGCGACGATTATTGGCTATTAGCAGTACCCAGCTTTCCCGAGCGACCACCCATGTCAGTACTAGCTGGGCTTGCGTTGCTTAACTTCAGTGTTTAGACGAGAACTGGTGTGTCCAATGCAACTCGCCGCTCCCACCAAAATGGCTGTGGGAGTAGGTGGTGCAAAGGGACATGGAGGCATGCGGGGTGGAGGGGGACTGTGGGGGATAGACGGGAGTGCAGGCTTAGAACCCGCAGACCCAACCCTGCCTCAGGCGGGATAAGGGTGAGATGATGATGATGGATATTTTAAGTATAATCTACTGTATTTTCCGTAAACCGGAAAAACCGATATTTTTACTGGAACGAAAACCGTAACAGAACCGATATATTAGAGAGTTAGTGGTGAACGTCAACGATGACGATACGAACGATACGAGGTCAAATGAGGCAAATGCTCAAGCTCAATTGCTGGTCTGCTTTTCGTGAGCATGCACAGTTGCCTCATTTGACCTCGTATCGTCATCGTCGACGTTCACCACTAACTCTCTATTTATTTGACGTGAACCGTAACTGAAACCGGAACGAAAAAAAATAACGGTTCGATGCCCCGCTTTAAAATGCTGTTATTCTTTTGTCGTAGAACGATATGTAATTGGAGAATAGCCCCCAAAAGAACTCCAACGTAATCGTTTCAACCCCAGGGCTATGAACATCTTAAATGACGGCTAGACTGCATGGCAGGGAAGTACCTCTGAAATTGGCCGCCTAGGTTTTACTGCCCCATGAGCCGCCTGTGCCCTTTGCACAACCTCCTGCCATGCTTTCAAATGCTGTTATTTTTTTGTCGTAGAACGATATGTAATTGGAGAATAGCCCCCAAAGGAACTTGTTACGACGCTTTTGGCGTTGTTTTTAATTCAGTGGAGAAGTTTGTTTCGTTTTGAATTCGTTGCTTTGTTCTTTTAGATATGTCTGAAGAAGGTAAAAGTTGCTCTTTAAAGCGTAATTTGGACGATGCGGACATTCCCAATCAATTTGACCTTCATCCTGGCTTGGTACTGGAAAATTCAAATTTTGATATTCCTGTCCAATTACCTCCTGTAATTTGGCTGACTCTCGATAAGTCTCAGGTATGTACTGTACGACGGAGAATTGGAATTGTCGTTTCACCAAAGGCACCAATACACGCTCAGTTTTATCTTTAGTTAATTAAATGTTTTTGCCACTCGAAAAGATCTTCAGTTCAAAAATGTCAACGGAATATTCGATGACATTTCCCCACACACGTAGCGATCTAACTGAAAAGTTAGAACTGAACGTGTATGGAGGGGGTTTAGCCTTTGTTAATTTATTTCTTTCTGGAATTCAGGTAACGGTTGGTAGATCTGCAACCGTTGACCACTGCATTTGTTCCGTTTCAATATCAAGAAAGCATGCTGTGTTTACAAAATCTTCAAATAACATTTGGCAGGTTAGCGACGAGGTAAGTCAATTGTTGTTTTTGAATTAGGGCAATGGGGCGAACCTTGTTAATTTAAAGACGGCTTGCAATCACATGGAAAGAAAAGGCAAAAGTTGTCAGCGGGTCAGGTGCAAGAACTATTTAATTTTATGAATAAAAATAAGTTGTTATTATTAGTATTAAGGAAATAAAGTTTATTAAAGTAGCAAATCAAGAACAAACCCTTAAAAAAGTATTGAAAATAAATAATATTCGTACATCAGTATGAAATTTGTTGTTCAGGACTAGATATGATTCACGCTCGGGTCACTTAAAATTGCACCGTGGGTCACAAGCTCGCCACCGCTGAGTTAGGGTATGGTATACATGTAGCCCCGTATTCGACGTTTTGATCCTTGTGTTAGGTTGGGGATGATTTTAAGGTGTTTTTGTCTATGAATGTGTGGATGTAAACGTTCTTAGGTGTTTTACGGCCCTTAAACTGCAATGGTCATGAGATCCCCGTCCACTATGTAGAATCGCTGTTGAGTCGATTTGGGTATTAGCATAGGGCTGCCATAATTGTCGGACCACCCTCCTTAAAGTATTTATTCAACAAAATAACGAGTTCATATTATAAAGTCATAACTTTAGTATGAAAGAAATTCATAATCCTTTCACTAACTCATTGAAGTATAAAATATTTTAGAGGACACAAAATACGTTGGGATCAATGTTGCATCAATTTGGAACAGTCAGTTTTACTGGCAAAATTTGATTTGTTTTCCTGGACGCGTCTGTACCAAATCTAAATTAAAATAATATAGATTAATTTGCGACTCGAATTTATAAAAACCAAATATAATCTTACCAAAGCAATTTTGTAATCATTTTATTTCATCCATTCTTCTATTGAATAGGCAGTCTTTGAAAAGCTGATATTATCGGAAATGAATTGTTTAATGTTGGATAATTTTAAATCGACTGGGACACATAACTCGTACAGGGGCACTGGACACGGATCTCAAAACCGGGACGCATGGCAGCCCAAATTAGCAATACCCAGTGTTCCCAAGCTGTCAGTCATGCTAGTACTATCTGTGCCCAGCTCAATACTACCGCTCCTGTGATAGTAATCGTCATTATGTATGTGTGGTTACATTGCTATTAAAAACATTGAGCAACTGCCTAAACACATATTCATCACCTTAGGTCCTAGTTGTTTGCCTTAAAATAGTTATGAACAAGTATATACATTGAAGAATTGCTTTTTTAGTGTGCACTTGTTAGTAACAAGAAATGTGAATTATTCCATTTTACATCATTTTCTCATCTTAGAGCTCGAATGGTATTTTTTTGAATGGTACAAAGCTAACACCGTTTACAAATTATGAATTGCACGATGGAGATTTGGTGCGTCTTTCACCAATCACAGCACCTGGTGTATCCTACAGATTTTATAACAATCCTGACAGATATGCCTTTCCTCACCAACTTGACGCTGAACCGATGAACTCTTTGGGGTTGAAGGACACGAACGCATGGGATAAATTGAAAGATGGTAGTAGCAACAGTTCTGTAATGAATCTTACCAGTCCTTCAAATACCCTGAAATTCAGGGAGGATGACAGTGATACCGTAAGACCTAAGAAAATGATGTTAATTCAACGGAATAACGAACTTCAAGAAGAGTTACATACTGCACAAAAGGAATTCGAAGAATACAAGACAAGTAATTTGATAGAATCCTCAGAAAAGCTTCAATGTAATAAGGTAATGATATGTGTTATATTCTAAATTATTATTTAGCCCGGGTAAAATTATTAATATAGTGTTAATGGAGAAATGAGGTAAGACTTAATGCATAGTAAATGGAGGCAGATTGTGTAGGGTATGTTGGCGATGTTGGGTTAGGTTAGTGAAGATTGTTATTCCAAATCACCTCAGGACATTGATGAGGCAGCTACTGTCAAAGTAAGGAGGCCGCGGATTGTGAGGTACATGAATTCAAACATTTAGGGGTCACTTAACTTGGGTTAATGAAGAAATTGCAGTATAACCGGGGCTGCAGAGTTAGTGCTTGTGCTAACTAAATCACGAGTCATCGATACTGTACTTACTTCAGTCATATGTTGTTTGCTTCTTGCAGTCCTGACCTGGTAAATTCTCATTTGCGTTGGACGCACCAGTTCTCATGAGATCACTGAAGTTAAGCAGATCAAGCCCACGTTAATACCAGCATGGGTAAAGAACGTGGGTGCTGCAACTTTCCCCGCTCCTACATCCTCTATACTGTATCTACCTCCTCATCTCCCGCGAGCAGCCTCCTAAGGGTTCAGCCTGTTATGGCTGCTTGGCTTACTCCCCAACCCGTTCTTTAAGAAAGGAAGAAAATATAATTCGATTTGCCAAGTTTATCTGCCAAAGTTATGTGTCACAATTTAGTTGCTGGTAAAGTGCTAACATCAGTAAGAAAATAGCTTCCTATTCCACAACCCTGATAAGAATGGACACCTAGATCCAAGTAGATAGTTGGGCCCGACCCTGTCATGAGTTGGATGAATGTTCTAGAAGTGCTAATGGTAACACTACAGCTCTAGAGAAATTTGTGGCATTTTCTAATAGGATGAGATTGAAAGAGGAAAAGAACGAGAAGCCTTACTTAAAGCGCAACTAGATGCAGACAGATTGAAAGCTGCCGAACAACTCGAGGCTGCTCTAAAAGAAAAAGAAGCACTGCAATGCATGCTGAGTCGTCTGCAGGAAGAACGTGCCACAGAAGCAACTAACCAAAAAGAAGAGAAGCCCCACACCTCGCTAAAGTCATCAGATGGCGCAGCACCTCAGGATAAAGCATCAGGAAGTGCAGACTCTAAGAACGATGTCATTAAGATGGTTAGTGACACTATCGAATCTGAATTGCAGTGCAGCATTTGCTCTGAATTGTTTGTGAAGGTGAGTTCCGATTTCGTCTTCCTTTTTCATGTCCTTAATTATCATTGACCGCGATTGGGCCCTGGAACTAATATTAGTCTGTGGTCGTCTCGAAATGAGTAACCTTAAAATGTTCCATCGCGTAATCTGAAGACCATCGAAGGATTTTGACCCCATTCTCTGCCATGGCTGTTAACTTAATTTAGCCTGTGGGTCACTGGTTGATCGGCAATGCATTCTCAAAACTGAAGATTTCTTATTAACATGTTGTATTGGTCAATAGGTCAACGTCAGGCCCCATCCGCCAGCAACAGTCATGTCTCACCAAGCAGTAGGCCGACGATTAATAAGCATAAGGGTAGAAGAATTAGGTCGGCAGCCGGCTGCATAAAAATGCCATCCAATACATCGTCCATTTGTGTCAGTGGAACCAAAATAATGGGTACCAGACCCAGGTTACCCCGGTAGTTGCTTTTTTTATGCATAAGGTACTTTTACAGTGCACTAACCGATTGTTATCATCAGGAAAAACGCTGTCAATTGTTGCTTAACACAAATTGATCACTGAAGTTAAGCAACGCAACCCCCAGCTAGTGCTAGCATGGGTGGCCGCGTGGGAACACTGGTTAATGCTAATACCCAAAAATCGTCGTAACACCGTAGTGTCTGTGCAGACTGCATTAGAACTACGCAGTGGACGGGGTTCTAATGACCTTTGTAGTTGAAGGGCCCTAAAACACCAACGAAACAATTTAGCACAAAACAATTTGAGACAAGTTTGGTAGCCTGGAGAAGGACTACTGACGTAAAACTTGTGCGCTACCTAGCTGTTGCTAACACATTGTTCTAGTTATTAGGGAACGATTTCTTACCTGTTTGTGCTGACAATTATTGGATGTGCATTTTCCAGGCAACAACTCTGAATTGTTCCCACTCTTTTTGTGAATACTGCATCAAACTGTGGATGAAGACCAAAAAGGAATGCCCATTCTGTCGTAAACCTATCACCAGTACCACATTGTCACAGGTTTTGGACAGTTTTATAGATAAAGTCACTCAGACGTTGACGGTGGAACTGCGAGCCCGGCGAGAAGAACTTGTTGCTGAACGAAGGGGTAAGTCTAGAAAGTCTTTTCAGGTTTTTGAACTACTGCAAATCATTGTCACTGACCGGAGGGATTTTTTGTAGCGATAGCCGCCGAGGAAGAAAGGGCCCTGGCATCAAGTAGTACGGTTACTGGTGGAAAACGAAAGAGAGGACGTGGAGGAGGTCGTCGTCGAGGAACATCATCCGTTAGTAGAGGTGGAAGTGGAACAAGGATAGCGGCACAAGCACAGGCTATTGACTCTCCACCACATATGTTGTGGGCAATGTTAGGTCCAATTGATATCTCTAGTGAAAGTGATGAAAACAGTGACGATTGGTGCGATTCTGCAGTCCTTAGCGACGAGAGTTTCACTGACGTAGATTAATTTTTGGGCTGGGTGCAGCTCTGGTGGCTGTCATCAAAGGTGTGGTACCATAGGTCATTTGGTCGGTGTCTGTCTTTGATCGATAATTTGGCTAACCATTTCAGCAAAGATTTGCAAGTATTTTTATTTTTCTGTATATATGTAAAATTGCATGATAATTTTACTTCGATTTTGGATACTTTTAGGGACAACGTACTAGTTCCTCAACATTCCGGAAAGAAGGAAGGAAAAGATGTGCAAAATTCCTAAGTTTTGTTTTTTTAAATACCAATTTTACTATTTTTTTTTTATCCAGTGGTGCAAACACTTTTCAATATTTTAATTTTTGCTCCAAATTCTGTCATGTTTTGTTCTATATAAAATGTTAATAATGATAATTTAATAACGTACATCGTCGTCATACCCTTATCCCACCTGTGGCAGGGTCGGGTCCACCTGAATGTGCAGGGAGCGGCGAGTTGCGTTGGACACACCAGTTCTCGTCTGGTCATTGAAGTTAAGCAACGCAAGCCCAGTTAGTACTGACATGGGTGGTCGCTCGGGAAAGCTGGGTACTGCTAATACCCAATAATCGTCGCATTAGTGTAGTGTCTGTGCAGTATATGCATTAGAACTATACAGTGGATGGGTCTCTACTGACCTCGTAGTTGACGGGACCTTAAACTCCAACAAACAACAACAACCACCTGAATGTGCTCTGACGGGGGAGCACCCCAACCAGGCGTCTGAAAACTGCACGGATATTGGCTGGGTTGTCTGACGGGAATGCTGGCCTACCCCACGGATTGAGACGATAAAAGAACGAAACTAATAATAATCTGGCAAGATGCCTTGACGCTTTTTGAATGTAGTGTGGTCAATAACAATTCTGGAATGGACAATGGTTCAATAACAATTTTGGAATGCCGACTGCCAAATCACATTTGGCTATCAAAATTGAAACGACTGCTATTTGACAACGTAACAATCGAGATGACTGCACCATACTTCTGTAGCGTAGGAAATGTCCAGAGGGTACAGAATGGGTGCACTAGTGTTGGCAACATAGTGGGAAAGTAAAGGATGATTAAATGAATTTCATAACAGGGAGGGTGGTTCGGGCGTTTGATGAACATAAATGGTCCATTGTCATACATGTCACGTATATACCTGTGGTTCTCAATCTTTTTGAAGTCGGGGAACACTAAACTGACATTTTACTAGCACGGAACACTTACAATTCAACAAACTTTAAAACAGGTTGTGCACCTCCTACACTTGGTATTTACTACATCATCATCATCATACCCTTATCCCGCCTGTGGCAGGGTCGGGTCTGCGGGTTCTAGCCCTCCACTCGTCTATCTCTCCCCCAGTTCCCCGTCCACCCCACACACTGCCACATCCTTACGGACAACCTGTTCCCACATCTGCTTTGGTCTCCCCCTGCCCCTGGTGCTACCGACCACATGCATTCCTGAAATTAACCTAACTAGCTCCTCTTCCCGTCTTCGCATGACGTGTCCTTACCACCTCAACCTATTCTCCCTCATCTTTTCGGCGATGTCCACCACCCCATATTACCTCTAATATGCTCATTCCTAATTCCGTCAGGTCTCGACACGCCATTCATGTGCCACAGCATTCGCATCTCGGCTACTCGCATTCTAATTACGTAGCTGTTCCTCACTGCCCAGCACTCTGATCCATATAGCATAGCTGGCCTAACCACTGGCCTGTAGAACTTCCCTTTCAACTAGATTGGGACCCTCCTATCACGCAGGGCTCCGCTTGCCTGTCTCCATTTCAGTGACCCCCTACCCCATTGATTCTGCGGGTCACATCAGAGTTTCTCTCCTTCGCTTTATTTGGGTATTAAATTTTTCGCGGAACACTTGGAAGTGGTTTCACGGAACACGCTTTGAGAACCACTGACGTATACCACAGTTTTGTTATATCATTGCGAATGTTAGCTTAGTTCCGTTTGGTCAGTTGTTTGTTTGTTGGCGTTTTCGGGCTCTTCAACTACAAGGTCACTAGAGCCCCGTCCACAGCATAGTTCTTATGCAGAGACTGCACAGACTACACTAAGGCAAGGCGCAAAATGAGACGCAGGGTGACGAAGGTGAAGCTGGGTGTAGCTGCGAAATTCTGCTAGCTGGCAATCACCGCACATTGAATTGCAGTTTTTCACCATACTTGCATCAAATAACAAGAGAACTTCCCTGCTTCGCACCGCATTTTGTTATTGTCACGCCAACTTCACGCAGGAAACTGCGGCATTGGCACTTCGTTCCGCAGGGTCACGTGTCGCAAGCACCGAGTCACGTCACCCTGCGACTTAACATGCGCAACTACATACTGTCATGTGAGCCACAAAAATTTATAGTGAGACACCCTGCGGAGACTGCGTCTCATTTTGCGCTGGGCCCAAAGGCCGCCACACACGATCAGTTCGGTGTGTGCACATCGATGTGTTCAGTTTGGTGTGAAGGAATGAATTGCCCACACGATCAATTTGGTTGTTGTTGTTTGTTGGAGTTTAAGGTCCCGTCAACTACGAGGTCATTAGAGACCCGTCCACTGTGTAGTTCTAATGCATATACTGCACAGACACTACACTAATGCAACGATTATTGGGTATTAGCAGTACCCAGCTTTCCTGAGCGACCACCCATGTCAGTACTAACTGGGCTGGCGTTGCTTAACTTCAGTGATCAGACGAGAACTGGTGTGTCCAACGCAACTCGCCGCTCCCGATCAGTTTGGTGTGTCACGTACTTATGTTCCTTTTCGTTAAACGTCATGTGACTTCATTTGATTGTCCGCATCAACCAGTAATTCTACCCGTTACCATGGTGCAATTTTTTAATGATGACGTTTATCCATGTTTGGGCATGCGCAGAACAAAAAAAGTGAACCACTGGTGTGAGCAACCCCACACACGCTCACTTCGGACTGACGTCCGTCCGAACTGACACACCGATGGGATAAAATTTCTTCACACCGCCAGTTAAAATTTTTGGTGTGAGCAAAAAAACTTCTTTTGCACACACGCACGTCATTTTGGTGTGTGGCCGCCTTTAGCAGTACCCAGTTTTCCCAAGCGGCCACCCATGTCAGTACTAGCTGGGGTTGCGCTGCTTAACTTCAGGGATCAAACGAGAACTGGTGTGTCCAACTCAATTCGCCGCTCCCCCGTTTCGTCAGGCTGGGTTAAGTTATGCTGAGTTAAAGTCGGCATTTGCATTATGCCGAATCAGGGTCAGGTTATGCTGAATAAGTGTTGGGGTACAATTTACAGTAACGTAATACGATAATGTAAAACGAATCTAAAGACAAGAGAAAGAAAACACAATTACAATGAAATAGCACAAAGAAAATGCGCTTGAAAAACGCATTTAAAATGAACACAGTTTGATAAAGACTTGTAATTAGAAGTGGCAAAGATTAGGGATCGAATAACAGGGCAGGGAATTCCAAGAGGGATAAAAATCAACAGGAAAAACACGGGGACGCAAATCATGAGTAGGAAAGGCAGGCGCAACTAGGAATCGACTAGTCTGACGTACAGTCAAGGATGACCTGAAAGCTCCCGGCTAAAAAAACGATACAGTAACGAAGAAACTGAGTAGAAGGAAGTATGCGAAATTCAATACATTGGGGAGAAAGACGGCAAGCCCGAGGGACGTGGGAAGTAACCCGAAGACTGTTGTATGCAAGCCTGGATGAGACGGGAGAGAGAAAGGCAAAACAGAAGCGGACGACAGAACTGGATAATAGACAGAGCCTTTACCTGAAAGATAAGTAAATTTAGGATGGGGCAGAAAAGTTCTTAAAGTGACGAAAAAGGTGTGCCAAGGAGTTCAATTTAGCAATGAGTGAGTTATCCTAGGGGCAGGATGAATGAAACACATCAAATTGTAGTTTTAGGGCCCTTCAACCATAAGATCATTAGAGCCCCATCCACTTAATAGTTCTAAAGCAGAGACTGCACAGACTCTACACTACTGCGACGATTTTTGGGTATTAGCAGTACCCAGGGATACTCTGTCAGCATTAATTGGGGTTGGGTTGCTTAACTTCAGCGATCAGACGAGAACCGGTGTGTCCAACGCAATTTGCCGCTCCTGACCAAATAGATTTGTTGTTGTTTAAGGTCCCGTCAACTACAAGGTCGTTAGAGACCCGCCCACTGCATAGTTCTAATGCATAGACTGCGCAGACACTACACCAATGCGACGATTATTGGGTATTAGCAGTACCCAGCTTTCCCGAGCGACCACTTATGTCGGTACTAACTGGGCTTGCGTTGCTTAACTTCAGTGATCAGACGAGAACTGGTGTGTCCAACGCAACTCGCCGCTCCTTCATCAAATAGAATTCCTAACGCATGAACAGGTGTTGGGTCCAGAAGATGCATGGACCAGAAACTAGGAGAGTCACTAGTTGCGGTTCCACAGTTGGTATCGGGTCTCTAATGACCTCGTA
>JAAFCE010006949.1:6858175-6872342 GCA_013389805.1 Trigoniulus corallinus
GTACGTCGGATAGAACCGCAGCCAGAAAACTCTAGTATTTCTGTAGTGTGCATACGAAGCACTGTCTGATAAATATATATTGTATTTGAATATTTTGACGATTTTTAAGGTATGTATCATATAAAGGAAACCCGCTGAGGTGGCGTAGTGGTTAGCACGCTCGGCAACTGCGTCAGTAGTTCTAGGTTCGATACTGGACCGAAGTGGGAGCGGAACTGTTCTCGTCTGATCACTGAAGTTAAGCAACGCAAGCCCAGTTAGTACTGACATGGGTGGTCGCTCGGCAAAGCTGGGTACTGCTAATACCCAATAATCGTCGCATTAGTGTAGTGTCTGTGCAGTATATGCATTAGAACTATACAGTGGACGGGTCTCTAATGACCTTGTAGTTGACGGGACCTTAAACTCCAACAAACAAACTGAAGTTAAGCAGCGCAAACCCAGCTAGTACTGACATGAGTGGCCGCTTGGAAAAGATGGGTTCTGCTAATACCCAAAAATCATCGCATTCGTGTAGTGTCTGCGCAATCTCTTGCATAAGTATTATATTGTGGACGGGGCTCTAATGACCGTGTAGTTGAAGGGCCCTAAAATAACAACTGGACTGAGGTGGGTTGGCTTCTTCCGGGCGGGAAAAAGACGGCGAGTGGGCCTTCTTTCGGATGAGATGTAAAACCGAGGTCCTGTGTTGGTGTACGATGTCACTTGCACGTAAAAGAACCCTCTCTCCTACGCAACGGGTGGAAGAGGCAAAATTTCCAGGTATAGGAGCTCGCCCCCCCCCCGGGGCGGTGAAATTCCCCAAAAATCAACAGCAGACCGATAATAAATAATCATAGGGGTTGCAGCTTTGGTCGGCAACCGGCTGCAGAAGAACTATGACTAATATATCGCCCTTGTGTCCATTGAGAGGGGCAAGGGTTAGGAGTACGTAGGTATTATATTAAGGAAAGTAGTAAAGGTTTGTTTTGTTTTATTTTTTTTTTGTGTAGCAAAAGGCAGTCCTACTCTATAAAATGTAGATTAGAAGCAATTCAAAATCATAAAAGAAAAGATGGATTACAGGTGAGTGGAAAACACGCTCTGCAACGTGCGTTGGACACACCGGTTCCTGTGAGGTCACTGAAGTTAAGCATCGCAAGCCCACGTAAATATCAATATGGGTGGTTGGTAAAGAACGTTGGGTGCTTCAAATTAACCTTCTCCTTTAACCTACCTCCTCATCTCCCGCGGGCAGCCTCTTAAGGGTTCGTCCTGTTATGGCTGCCTGGCTTAAGGTCGGTTTACACTAGACAGTGAATCGCGACAGCACTTGTGCGAGTCACTATCACTTCCAGTTACACTATACATAATTTTTATTTTGCAAGTCACTGACAGAAGTGGTGAGGAAGTTTTAAGTGTTGCAAGTTATTCCATTGCTATATACACTATGTGCAACAAAAGTACACTATTTGTCTGTCTCCATTTCAACCATTCCCCATTTATCCTATAAGTCCCATCCAAGTATGCCACTATAATTTTTTTAATGTTTTGGACATAAACTGGACGTGCAAGGATGATGCAAAATCGTGAATTATTCCACATTTTTGGGCCTGCAATATCACGGGAGTAGGGACCTCGGGTCCCTGTCATAGTGGGCCGAGTGACCTCTGTGGGGCAGGCCAGCATCCCCCACGGACAGCATAGCCAATATTGGACAACATACACTGTTACTAATAACTAATAATGTGAAAGGAAAATGAACATGCTTTTAGTGTACTTTTCCTTTAGTACCATAATTAGATAGGTACACAGACACAAAAACTTTTGTGTTTCAGGAAACTAAGAAAACTAGATTTTTGACATCTGGGGTAGTCTGATAGGCCAGTGGTTCTCAACTGGTGCTCCACGGAACCCTGGGGCTCTGTAGCAGGATTTTTGGTGCTGGTCACACTATCAGAGGCCGACTATAAGGGTCAGAGTATCAGTGTTCAAGTATCAGGGTCCTGGTGTCTGGGTCCAAGAATCAGGGTCCAAGTATCACCAACTATCATGGTCTCAACATCAGGGTCCTGGTATCTGGGTCCGAGAATCAGGGCCTGGGTATCAGGGTCCAACTATCAGGTTCTGACTATCATGGTCCCAGAATCAGGCTCCCAGTGTCAGGTTCCCAGTATTAGGGTCCCATAATCAGGGCCCCACTATCAACCTTGGTCAGGCCAACCTTGATAGTGGGGCCCTGATTGAGAACTGCTGTGATAGACTACTTTTTTTAGTAAGTAAGTAGTGATTAGCAGATTAATCTCCATGCCCGTCCACATTTATTTAGCTGCCATGTTTCTCTCTGTCACACTTAAGCCTAGTTCCCTGGCACGTGACACTGACGAGAATAGCACTTGAGCTGACAGTATAATTATAACGTAAATCACAGGAGCTAACAGAAATTCCGCCTGGTTTGATTCCCTGGCATGAGGAAATTCATGTTAGCTATTAATAGTTTTCAATATGAACGTTTGGTGGCACCGAAACCGAAAAAATAAATAAACCAATGAAAAATAAACAGAAGACTATTTAAAAATTCAAACAGCCAATCAAATTCGAGCGACACATTCCATCAACAAATGCAGTTAACTAACTCTCAACTCCACTTCACCATTGATTTCATGCTTACTTTACAAGAATGGTAGTGTAACTACGTCATCAGTTTATGTGGATTGTCGTCTGCTTGTGCGCTATTCCCGTTGGTGTCGCGTGCCAGGGAACCAGGCTTTTCTCACAAAAATATCGAGAGGAGTTGGAAATGTTGTGATAATTTGTGCAACTACTCCAACATGCGTTTACACTTGCAAGTAAAATATTGCACAAAAACTTCTGACAATTTCCAGAAGTAAACTCACAACACTATTTACACATAGGATGTTACTGTCTGACAACAACTTGTGCAAAATTTATTCCTAGTGTAAACCGACCTTTACTCCCCAACCCACGAAATTAATTCAGCAACAAGGGAGTGAGGAAGAGCCACATCAATAGAAGGCAAGTGGCTGAGATGTGAATGCTGTGGTACATGTGTGGCATGTTGAGGGCTGATAGGATCAGGAATGAGTATATCAGAGGTAGCCTGGGGGTGGTGGGCATCGCCAAAAGATGAGGGAGAATAGGCCAAGGTGGTATGGGCAGCTCGTTAGGGCCATACCAGGAATGCAAGTGGTTGGTAGCAGCCGGGGCAGGGGGAGATCGAAGCTGAGGTGGGAGCAGGTTGTCTACAAGGATATGGTAGTGTGTGGGGTGGAATTGTTTGTTTGTTGGTGTTTTAGGGCCCTTCAACTACAAGGTCATTAGAGCCCCATTCACAGCATAGTTTTTTATGCAGAGACTGTACAGACACTACAGTAATGTGACAATTTTTGGGTATTAACAGTACCCAGTTTTCCCAAGCGACCACCCATGTCAGCACTAGCTGGGGTTGCGCTGCTTAACTTCAGGGATCAGACGAGAACTGGTGTGTCCAATGCAATTCGCCACTTCTGTTGGGTGGAAGGGGACCTGGTGGGAGATAGGCAGTAGTGTAGGGCTAGAACCCACAGACCCAACCCTGCTGCAGGTGGGAAAAGGGTACAATGATGATGATGTTTATTATTATTATTATTTTTAATGAACGTACAAAAAGTACACTAATAAACACCGTCCAAACAGTCAAAATACATTAACATTAACCCAATGCAAATTCTGATATTCAAGAGGAACACATCAGGGTCACGAAATGCTGACGAAGTATACGTTTAAAGTGAGTGCAAGTTACACGCGCAGTGTTACTGTTACCGCGTTGCCAAGTTCTTCCTGTCCTCTTTGGAAGTTAGGCATACTTGTAGGTTTCTGTTTGTATGCTCCCTGCCGCCTAGAGATATTAGAAGGCAATTTTTTCCTATTTCTTGCTTTACCATTTCAATATACACATATTTGTCCAATTGCAAAGAACCAGTGGTGTCACAAGGGGTCTGCGGGGGGGGGCCGCACTGGGTGACACCACACACCAAGACAAATGGGTGACAACAAAGCAGAAGAAGCAGCTTTTTTCCAGGAGAGAGAGTGACACCATGGCGTCCCTGCACCGGGTGACGCCAACCCTAGCGACGCCACTGCAAAGAACGCTTTATTTTTCAAATGCTTAGTTCGGTATCACCACACTTCAACGCTAATCACGTCGCCACTGATGACATTTTGTGCTAGTGCGTTATGAAGGACCGCCAGCGCAATTCCTTAAGTGCAGCGCTTTATTTGGAGTGACCGCACGCTGCCGTCATGTCTTACATTATCCTCCGCCATTGTTGAAGCAGACAGCTCAACCGCCAGCCAATCAGAACGCAGCGTGACGTGCGGGACGCTATGCGAGTTGCCCACTGGTCAACTCAACTACCGTCACGCATAGCTGTTCTGCGGCGCCCCAAGTAACAGTGTGACGTCACCATTTTTTGTGCTGTGTCGTCTGATTCCACGGTATTAGCGTTAGCGCGTGGGTATACGGAACCAGGCAAAAGAGCCTTGAATAAAGACCCTGTCATCACACTTGTCCATATGCAACAACAACATTACAATAACTAACTGCACGGTTTGCCATTGTGGACGAGACTGACGAAAAAAAAGTTGCAAGAGAGTTGCGCCGGTGGACGAAGGGATGTGCAACGCAACTCTCACGCAACTGCCATAAACGCGTTGGGTTGCAGTTGCTAATGCCATTCAGCGAGTGCTCAGTCTTACGACGCTCCATCTTCCGTCGGGCACAGTTAAAATTGGATGTCATCGGTCGCCCTCAAGTGGCAAGAATTATTTCAGTAAAGCGCTAGTTATTGTTTGAGGTGCAGTGACGAATCTTGTATTTGGAAAATAACTTCCCTGATATTATTTCTTTATAGGCCCTACTTTACTGATGTAGTGACCGTCAGCTGTCTGAACTCATTTGCGACCAAGCTGATAAGGAGAAATTCCGTGGTGAGTTTTTAATTCATTTCTTGTGTCTCACAAGTCAGTGTTCAACTCGTCTGCATGGCATGTTCGACTTGAGAAATTTGACTAGGACCAGATACTCGATCTTCATTTTGAAGCCAAACAGAAAGTTTGCATTGTGTCAGGCGAGGAATTCTGTATAAGAAAGAGTTAATTGCAACTTGAAGAGGTGGCTAAAATAACAGAAAAAGGAACGCTGTTTAGTTTCTGTAAGGAAAATGGGAAACCGAATTCTAGGGCGTGAATGTCCTTATGGCGAAAGCGGTGTTCGATTTCATATTCTTTTTTTTTCACGCTTCAAATCGACCAGCGGTATTTACAGTATTCTAACCATTCGGTGTATAAAAAGCCTCCCAAAAAGTTGAAATTTACGAAAATGGAAGTAGACGTCCCTGGTAAATATTCAACAATCAAGCAACTGTGGGCACGATGATAAGATTTACGGATTAGCAGGCATTTCGTTAACGCAGTCTGACTTGATTCATTATTGCTTGGAAACGTCCTTCTGTCAGTGACATTGCTTAATTGTGTTGCTTTGTTTGTTATTTCAGACAGTAATTTTATTTCATCTTTAGTCGGGAGTCTTTCAATGGCCCAACATGACAGAGCTTCGGCAATACCCACAGTGGTAACGAGGACTAGTCCGGTGACAGTTAAAAAGGTATTACACTTTAGTCAGTTAAAATGGCGTGTCATTCGTTTGTAATGCAAACTGCTTTGTTTTTATTTCGGCGCAGTCAACAAAGATCTTCGTAGGCCGGTTACCAACTTCTTGCAAAAGATCGGATCTTGAAACCTTATTTAGTCGATATGGTGTCGTTAAAGAATGTGACATTTTATCAAATTATGGATTTGTGGTAAGTTTACACGAGTCATACAATGGATGACGATCATTTCAGGTACCTAATATTCATCGTCATGTTACCATGATTAACTGATCTGGTAAAGTTGCATTGCATACATTCGTACAATTAGTGCAATTGCAGAAATTGAAATTCTGTTTTTCCAACACCGAATTCTCAATTAAACCCTAGTTGAAACTTTACGAGAATATAATGGAGATAGAAAGGGAAGACGAAATAAAGGACCAAAAGTGTGGAAGGAAAGCTGTTGGCCTTTTACACTTGACCAGTGGTCGAACCGTGTTTGTTGGCATTTTCCTGTGACGTTGTGATAATGTTTGCATGAAATAACTGGCATTTTCAGAAATTTTATTTCAATGTTACCTTCCTTTTTGAATAACTAAGAAAATTTGCCAATTTCTGTGTGAGGGGGGTGTATAGCCTGCTGGAGAGGCTGGTGTAGGTGTCTGAAACAGGCAGGCCACGGAGAATTTTAAGAGTAATGGATACATTAAAAGAAGTAACAGTGTATGTGATACAGAGTGTAAGGAAACATGTACATTGTTAAACCCTATATAAAAAGTTACGCTCTATATTTTATACATGTTTAACAATACACATCGCACTTCTATACAGTGACCAGTGTGAAGCCGCTATTTCGATAAACTAGCCATTATGTCTACTATTTTTAGTTTTGTTTTTGAGTTGGGTAGCGAAGAAGAGGGAACGGGCCCAGAAAATGTTGGTTGTTATAAAACCATTTGTTGTTTCGCACCTGTGGTCCCCATGTTGCGTTGGACACACCAGTTCTCTAGAGGTTCCTGAAGTTAAGCAACGCAAACCCACGTTAGTACCAACCCGGGTGGTTGGTAGTGAACGTTGGGTGCTGCAAATTTCCCCTCTCCTACATCCTCTACACCAGTGGTGGCGAACCTGTGACCCGCGGGTACCAGAAGTGACCCAAACGTGGATCATATCTGGTGGACGGGGACCTGGCGGGCTAGAACCCACAGACCCGACCCTCCCACAGGCGGGATAAGGGTATTATAATAATGTTCTCTAGTTGCTACTTTAATAAACTAATTTATTCATTATTAATAATAAATTTTTATTCATAAAATTAAATAGTGCTTGCACCTGACCCGCGGACAACTTTTTGGTATGTTTTTCGTGTTATTGTGACCCGTCCTCAAAAAATGGTTCGCCACCACAGCTCTACACCTACCACCTCTTCACCCGCGAGCTGCCTCCTATGGGTTAAGCCTGTTATGGCTGCTTGGGTTACTCCCCAACCCGTTAACGTAACATAGTAACTAACCCCAAACCGTATTAGAATCGGAAGACCTTGCCAAACAAATAAGAAGGTCTACAAATGCTAGTGCCTGTGACCCGCAAAATGATTCACTATATTCAATATGGCCCTCCTACAAAATGAATTTGAGACCCCTGAGCTAGTGCCTCATTGGCTTGAATTTCAATTATTCAGCAATTGTTGTTTCAATAACCAGGTGGATTTGTCAGTATTTTCTTGAGGTGATGCATAGTCTGCAGAAGTGAGGGAGAGGCTAGTGCCTCACTGGCAGCACCATGATGCACAATTCATTAAAAGCCCTTACGGAATTTACCGTTACCCTGTTTTGGATAGGAAATTATTTCTTAAGTTAAAGCCTATATTTTCACGGGTTTTTTCTTCAGCATATGGAGACCCCAGAAGATGCCGAAGCTGCTATAAAAGGATTGAATAATTACGAACTGAATGGTACAAGAATAACAGTCGAGGTATTACAGTTCAATGTTTTATTTTAAAAATGCTCTTCAGGCTTGAAATTCTTGATTTAATTTCAGTCAGTTCGATTAACATGTTTATTTTCTTTGTAAGGAGTCGACAAGTCGTCCTAGAACAAAAGCAGGGTCTCGAACTCGTGGCAATGGAGCTGGCAGTAGCAGAGGAGATGGATTTGGGACTGGTAGTCGTGCAAGGTTTGAAGAAGTTACTTCTGTGTTGTGAATGTCGTTTCGTTTAGAGCTTTAACTGGGAGGTTTTCCTTTTTTTGAAATGCGAGTTTAATTTTTTTTTCAGACGTCCTTATGTGCGCAATGGATTTGGTAGTAAGCAAAAATATTATTCGGCAGCGTCATCTTATTGGGATCGATATGGTGGAAGGTTACGTCCGTATGGTGATCCATATGCTGACCCCTATCCTGATCATTACAATGATCATTGTAGTGACCATTATCATGACCCCTATGCCGATAGCTACGCAGACTCTTATGCGGATCGTTATTCTGATCCTTATAATGACATGTCATATGCCGAATCGTATAACGATCGACGATATGTACCATCAGTATTGCCGTCGACAGGCTATGGCCAGTTTGGTGGATATGACGATTACTACGACAGGCGCACACCATCATCAGTACCAGTTGCACCTCTTGATTCCACATCATCATCAGCATCAGGGGCCTCAGCAGTACCATATAGCAGGTCAGAACGTTTTGGAAAATTTGTCGTACAATGTCACACGCTTACGATTTGTATTTCTATCCTTTGAGACCCTACCGATTTCAGAGGTGTGCTGTTGGTAACAGAATTATTAACGAAAATTGGGTGAAGAGTGGTACTATAGCAGCCCATAATTTTAAGAGCTGAGAAGCTTCGATGGGGGGGTCTGTTTCTGTGGCTTAGAGGTTATCATATTTCACTTCGACAATCCTTGGTGGTAGGATTGAACTTGACAGAGACAGTTGACTTCATTCGGTCGACAGGGAAGCCCAAAGTGCGCTGTGTTGCGTTGTACACACCAGTTCTCGTCTGGTCACTGAAATTAAGCAACGCAACCCCAGCTAGTACTGGCATGGGTGGCCGCTTGGGAACGCTGGGTACTGCTAATACCCAAAGAATCGTGTAAACAGCGTAGTGTCTGTGCAGACTCTGCGCTAGAGCTACGCAGTGAACGGGGCTCTAATGACCTTTATAGTTGAAGGACCCTATAACGCCACCGAAACAAACTTCGTCGGATGGGAAGGAAAGCTGTGGGCCCGTGTGGTGTATTATAAACTTGTAGATCGGCAAATTTTTTCAGTTTTAGGAGCCAGACTCCTCCTGGCATGAAAAAGGGTCCCTCAAGAAAAAATAGGTCGAGTTGAATGAGCATTAGGTCAGCAACCGACTGTCCTGCTCGTTTTTCTCGTGTCCCAGTACCAAGGAAACGCAGGCGTACTCGATCCTACCTTAGGAAGAAAAACAGGTTTGGAAATGGTGGTGATAAACGACCATCAGTTGACGCAGTGGGACTTTTACGGCTACTCTTTGCCCAGTAAATAGGGGGGCTCAGTGGTATGCCCTCGAACCCCAAGTCAAAGGGGTCCCTTGACCGTTCTGCTGAAATAAAATTGGGTGAAGAGTGGTAATTGAACTGCCCATAGTTTTAAGAGCTGAGAAGCGACGATGGGGTCTGTTTCTGTGGCTTAGTGGTTATCATATTTTACGTTGACAATCCTTAGTTGTAGGATTGGACCTGACTGAGGCAGTTGGCTTCATTCGATCGACAGGGAAACCCAAAGTGCGGCTATATTGCGTTGGACACACCAGTTCTCGTCTGATCACTGATGTCAAACAACGCAACCGCAGTTCGTACTAACATGGGTGGCCGATTGGGAACACTGGGTACTGCTAATACCCAAAAATCGTCGTAACTGCATAGTGTATGTGCAGACTCTGCATTAGAACTATGCAGTGAACGGGGCTCTAATGACTATTGTGGTTGAAGAGTTCTAAAACGCAAACAAATCAATCGTGATGGGTACGCGCGAGAATTCGGGAATTGTTTCTGGTTTACGGCAATGTCCGAAGGTTGCTGAACCATTGGTCTTGATGGTATTGACCATATGCCTGGTGGTTGGGTGACTGTCCGATTTGAAAACTATTTGTTGTGTTGCAAGTAAGTGATATGGCCTTTATTAATATTATTTTGCTCTTTCAGATACAGTTATGATAGTGTCTATAATCAGTATGATCCGTATGGTGGGCCACCGTCTTGGTCAAAGTAAGATCTTTATTCCTCTCTCGTTCAACTTTGTTCTGTATTTTATTAAGAAGGAATCATAAGCTGTAACTGAATGTGACTGAGCATTGATATTAAATGTTGGATGCAGCCATTTTCGTTGTGGTTTGTAATTTTTCTCCTTTTATTTTCATTATTTGTTATCTTTTTAATGTTCTGTTTTATTGGAAGTGGGTAACCTGGTCAGTACACACACAACACAACACATATATGACACTGGGTGGACTTTTGATTTAAGTGGTCCATGGAGATTTTTGCTTGTGCCACAGGCAGGATGGATTGTCCACAATTTTAGTCCAATTGATTGATTTTTTGATTAATAGTATTTCTCAGTTTTTTGACGTAGGTTCAATTGTTGGATGATGGTGAGTCGAACCTCAACGTCCCACCAGACTTCTGACTAACAGATTGTAAGCATTTGTTTTGTTCATAAATGGTTTGATTCCTTCTGAAAGAATCTAGATGAATTGGTGCATGTTTCTTATTATCATCTCGAGTCACTTGAAGTCGTTTTTGGGATTATTCCGACAGAGAATTGTACATATATCTTCAGTGCAACTATGGTTCCTTCGTTGTTACTTCTCAAATTTGTTGTTCTGGAAAAGAACAAAAGCGATTCAGAGCCTTAAAATCTTTTTCTTTTTGTTTAATTTTTGATAATGTTCTAGTTTTTCTGGGACTCGCCCATCACCACCTCTGCCAAGGAGAACTTATTAATGTTAGCATAAAAATACTTTTGTCTTGAGTTATTCATTATTATTCCTTAAAATGGTGTACGTCAGTGGTGTCCAACTCGAGGCCCATAACACCCGAAGTTCTGGCCTGTGGTAAGCTTAAAGATGATTTGATTTTAAATAATGAAGTAGAACTTTTGAAGCAAATACAAAATACGTTCATTGATACATTGCAAATTATAGAATTATTTGTGGTGACCTGGGATGGTGCCCATTGCTAGGCAGGTGCAGCTTTCAAGTTGTTATGTAAAATTTAAGTTATTTTATAATTTGGGATAAAAGACATGAGGAACCTGTGGCCTGTAGACTCTCAAACTGTTAACACCACTGATGTACGTCACTTTCTCAATGTGCTTTGTATTCACGTTTCTCGACTCTCACAACTCCTTACCCCTTTCTTTAGTATGTTCATCTTACTTCCAACGGAATTTGAGGCAACGTACACGGTAGTGAAATAGTAAGATTCATTTGTTTTAAATTATCTGTCGAGGTTTAACATTATGCATCTGATAACTCTCATATTCAGCATGTGATGACAACTTTTGCTGATTTTTTTAATGAATTTGTTTAAAATCTGTCCCACCAAGTAGAGAGGGAGAGTTATTATTTATTTTGCATCTTTTTTTTTTTGCTTTCATCAGTTCGTTATCGAAATGATACAGTACATCCAAAATGAACAATGACAGCGACAACATTCATTTAAAATAATTAGAGCTGGTAGTGAAGTATTTGTAAACTTGTCATTTGTATCTTTTTTTACTTTGCTTGATGCGATTTCATCTTTGTTAATACCAAGTTAGTGCCAGCATCACTGCAGGTTCTCATCAAGAAAGTTCTTATGAAAAATAAAATTACTGACTTTAAAATTTCTGCATATTTCTATTATCCCCAGGTTCAACTTCTGACGGATGACAAGTATTGTTGCGTTGATGTTTTAGGGCCCTTCTATTCCAAGGTCATTAGAGCCTCGTGCAGCCAAGTTGCGTTGGACACACCAGTTCTCCTGAGATCACTGAAGTTAAGCAGCGCAAACCCACGTTAGTACCAACATTGGTGGTTGGTAAAGAACGTTGAGTGATGCAAATTGACCCTCTCCTGCATCAGGCCTGTCCTGCATCCTCATCTCCCGTGAGCAGCCTCCTAACGGTTCTGCCTGTATTTTCTGCTTGGCTTACTCCCCAACCCGTAAGTGTAACATAGGTAAGTAACATTACTTTCCACCCCGTCCACTAGCGGCTGAGGGAGCGGCGAATTGCGTTGAACACTCCAGTTCTCGTCTGATCACTGAAGTTAAGCAGCGCAACCCCAGCTTGTACTGACATGGGTGGCCGCTTGGGAAAACTGGGTACTGCTAATACCAAAAAAATCGTCGCATTAGTGTAGTGTCTGTGCAGTCTCTGCAAAAGAACTATGCTGTGGACGGGGCTCTAATGACCTTTGTCGTTGAAGGGCCCTAAAACACCAACAACACGAGCGGCTGAGTTTCGTTGGACACACCAGTTCTCGGTAGATCGCTGAAGTTAAGCAACGCAGCCTAAGCTGTTACTGACATGGGTGGTCGGTTTAACATTGGGTGCTGCTAATTTCTCCTTTCCTCCATCACCTACTCCTACCTTCCTCTCACCCGCAAGCAGCCTCCACAAGGTTCGGCCCGTTATGGCTACTTGGCGAACTCCCCAACTCGTTAGTTTAACATACAAATGCAAAGACTGCACAGACACTACACTAAGGCGACGATTTTTGGGTATTAGTGGTACCCTGTTTTCCCAAGCGGTCACCCATGTTAGTGATAGCTGGAGTTGCGTTGCCTCTCTTCAGTGATCAGACGAGAACTGGTGGGTCCAACGCAATAGGACGCTCGATGAGATCTCTACTTGACTCATTCAGCCCCTGTGGACTCGCTAATTCCCTCAAATGAAATTTGGTTTTGACTGCTTCTGGTTGATTTGTTGGTGTTTTAGGATCCTTCAACTCCAAGTCATTAGAGCCCCGTCCACTGCGTAGTTCCAGTGCAGAGTCTGCAAAGACACTGCGTTGTTACGACGATTTTTGGGTATTAGCAGTACCCTGTATTCCCAAGCGGCCACCCATTCTGGGGTTGCGTTGCTTAACTTCAGTGATCGGACGAGAACTGGTGTGTCCAACGCAATACAGTCGCTCCCTGCCTGTGTCTGGCTGATTTCTCTCCACACAACTTATCACTCCTCGTCATGTTGCGCAGTGGCGTCACTGGGGGGGGGTGCGGGCCGCATTGGGTGACACCACCATGACAAATGGGGCGACACCAAAGCAGAAGAAGGAGCAGAGCGGCTTTTTTCGGGAGAGGGAGGGTGACACCAACCCTAGCGACGCCTCTGCGCATATGAGCTATGAAAGAAAGAAGCCGTAGAAACTCAAGACAACAGCCAGCAAATTGGAGTAGGAGATGAGATTGAGTAAAGACCAATGCCGTCTTAACAGCTATATGAGCCCCTGGGCAAACCAGTGTGCTTGGGACCCGCACCACTCACAGGGAATAAAATGTAAATGGTCGATTCCATAGAATTATTTTAAATGTCAAATATATTTACTATGTAGGAATTTGAAGATTTGTATGGGGCCCTCCGACAAGTACCCAGCGGGCCCATGCGTTAAGACCTCTGGTAGAGACTATGGTGTAACTGACATTCTTCCACATTACATGGTACGTTCCTGGTTGCCAGTTTGCCCGTTCGCAAGTAAAATAAATTTTTGTACTGGTTCTTTGTACGAAAATTGAGGAGCTCAAGAACCGTGGTCCTACTGCATATGGTTTCTGTGATGTTTAGGAATTCGAGGAATTTAACTATTGAAACTCTAGAGCTGCAGTTCTCAAGCCGTATGGAGCCACGGAGCCCTTACCTGGCAGCAAGTTCGTTTGGGGGGTCGCCCATTTGATTCAAGCAATATTGAAAAAGTAAACACCCGCAGAAATGACTGCAAGCAACATGGAATATGGAATGTTTTAGGAACAAGTTCATGTTCCGGAAACCTACCGCAGAAGAGAAACCTCAAGCAGAAAACGTTAAAGTGTCCAGTGTAGCGAGATTGAAGTGGAGACAGGCAATTGGAGTCCAATGTAATAGGTGGGTCCCAATCAAGTTGAAAGGGAAGTTTTACAGGGCAGTGGTTAGGCCCGCTATGCTATATGGATCAGTGTTTGGCAGTGATGATCAGCCAGGTAAATAGAATGCAAGTAGCCGAGATGCGAATGCTGCGGTACATGAGTGGGGTGTCAAGAGGTGATAGAATTAGGAATGAATATATTAGAGGTAGCCTGGGAGGTGGGGGACATCGCGGAAAAATTCAGGGATAGTAGAATAGGTTGAGGTGGTATGGACACGTTAATGAGAAGATGGGAGGAGGAGCTCGTGTACAGGTGGTTGGAAGAACCCGAGACAGGGGAAGACCGAATTTGTCATTAGAGACCCGTCCACTGTATAGTTGATTGGGTAGTAGCAGTACCCAGCTTTCCTGAGCGACCACCCATGTCAGTACTAACTGGGCTTGCGTTGCTTAACTT
>JAAFCE010006949.1:6882609-6906869 GCA_013389805.1 Trigoniulus corallinus
AGTTAAGCAACGCAACCCCAGTTACTACTGGCATGGGTGGCCGACGCTCTGGGGCTGGCTTGAAGACACTGCGGGCCTTGCTTGGACTAATTTTGATTTCAAATCCTGAAAAATCATAGGTAGTTAGTTAAACATCCAGATTCAACCTACTCATTGGAGTCAGGGAGAGTCCCGCATGTCCCACACCCTCCCAGTGCTCTAGTTGAGCCAGATAGTACAAGCCCAGATTTGCAGCCAACATGGTAGCGGCAAATTGCGTTGGACATACCAGTTCTCGTCTGATCACTGAAGTTAAGCAACGCAACCCCAGTTACTACTGGCATGGGTGGCCGCTTGGGAAAACTGGAAGTGAGCGGCGAGTTGCGTTGGACACACCAGTTCTCGTCTGATCACTGAAGTTAAGCAACGCAAGCCCAGTTAGTACTGACATGGGTGGTCGCTGGGGAAAGCTGGGTACTGCTAATACCCAATAATCGTCGCATTAGTGTAGTGTCTGTGCAGTATATGCATTAGAACTATACAGTGGACGGGTCTCTAATGACCTCGTAGTTGACGGGACCTTAAACTCCAACAAACAACAAAAAAATGGGAAAACTGGGTACCGCTAGTATCCAACAATCGTCGCATTATATTGTGTAGTGTCTATGTAGTCTCTGCATAAGAACTACACTATGGTCGGGGCTCTAATGACCTTGTAGTTGAAGGGCCCTAAAACGCCAGCAAACAACTCGTCTGATCGCCGAAGTTAAGCAACGCAACTCCAGCTAGTACTAGGATGGGTGACCTCTTGGGAACACTGGGTACTGGTAATACGCAAAAGTCGTCGTAACAGCGCAGTATCTGTGCAGGCTCTGCCTTAGTTCTGCGCAGTGGACGGGGCTCTAATGACAATTGTAATTGAAGGGCCCTAAAACATCAACGAAACTAAAGTGGCCCCGGGTCCTACACTTGATCGAGATGGTTTGGCTTCCTTCGGTCGAGAGAGGTTCCCAGTGCGCCTTCAATCCGATGTCACCACTGCACGGAAAAGAACCCTCACTCTGCGCAAAAATACCGTCCAATATATAACCCTTGTGTCCATTCTGAGGGATAAAGATGGATACTCAACCCTGCCATAGGCGGGTAAAGGGTTCGTAGTTGGATGGCAGCTAGCGCCTGAAAAATACCGTCCTGTAGATCCTTCTATGTCCCGATGAGGTAATCTCCGACTGTGGTAGGAGAAAGGTTAGTCTGTGGCGTCATTAGGGGGCGGGGTGCGGGCCGCGGGCCGCACCGGGTGACACCAAAGCAGAAGAAGCGGCTTTTTTCGGGGGGGGGGGGGGTGACGCCAGCCCTAGCGACGCCACAGAGGTTAGTGATGATGAAATAACAGTAGGTTAAATATTGAGTGCCACACGTCCTGCCGCAGAATCGATCATTTTCCAAGAATATAACGAAATACTGTATATGTACACCCGCCTCGGTGGCGCATTGGATAGCACGCTTGGTAACTGAGTCTGTAGCTCTAGGCTCGATGCTGGACCAAGGTAGGTTGACTTCTTCCGGGCGAGAGAGAGAGACCCCGGGTGTGCCTTCCTTCGGATGAGAAGTAAAACTGAAGTCCCGTGCGGTGTACGATGGCCTTTGCACGTAAAAGACCCCTCTCTACTATGCAACGGGTAGATGAGGCAACATTTGCAGGGGGAGCGGTGAGTTGCGTTGGACACACCAGTTCTCGTCTGATCACTGAAGTTAAGCAACGCAAGCCCAGTTAGTACTGACATGGGTGGTCGCTTGGGAAAGCTGGGTACTGCTAATACCCAATAATCGTCGCATTAGTGTGGTGTCTGTGCAGTCTAAGGCATTAGAACTATACAGTGGACGGGTCTCTAATGACCATGTAGTTGATGGGACCTTAAACACCAACAAACCAAAACAAACATTTTCGGGTGTAGGGGCTCGCCACCCTCGGGCGTCGGTGGAATGCCCCAACGAACAGTAGACCGACTATAAATAAGCATAGGGTTGCAGCTTTGGTGGGCAACTGGCTGTGGAAAAACACTGTCCAATAGATGGGCCTTGTGTCCTTTCAGAGGGACAAGATGGGTACCCGACCCTGCCATAGGCGGGGAAAGAGCTAGGAGTTGCTCTAACGTTATATATGTAATTCTAATGAAATTATAGTTAGCGTTGCTTACAGCATGGCAATTAAAAGTTCACGCATTCGTTGAGGGGTTGATAAAATGACTGCCTCAATTAAGATGACTTGATTAATTAATGTTCGTAATTAAGGCGTGTCTTGTAGAAGGAAGGTGGACCGATGTGATGCTATTGAATTTTCGGCTCACGTCATTAGCAAAGAAATCTTGCTTAATATTCCCATCAGTTGGTCATGGAAGTTTTATCACTATTAGCAACTAAAAGCAACTCCTAACCCTTTTGCCGCCTGTGGCAGGGTCGAGTACCCATCTTGTCCCTCGCAATGGACACAAGGGTGATCTATTGGACGGTGATTTTCCGCAGTCGGCTGCCAACCAAAGCTGTAAACCCTATGCTTATTTATCGTCGGTCTACTGTTCGTTGGGGATATCCACCGACGCCAGGGAGCGAGCTCCTACACCCATTTCATAGTAGGGTGGGGTCTTTTGCGTGTAAATGCCATCGTACACCACACGGGACCTCGGTTTTACTACTCACCCGAAGGAAGGCACACCCGGGACATCTCTCTCGCCCGAAAGAAGCCAAACCACCTTGGCTCAGTATCGAACCTAGAAACAGTGACTCAGTTACCGAGCGTGCTACCCACGCCTCCACCGAGGCGGGTTCCTCTACTTTAAACGCAAAGCACAATTAATGCGGTTTTGATTTATCACTTGTTAATTATTACATAGCTAAATTACTGCGTGTATTTTTGCATTGGCATGGCGAGAATGGTCATTGTTCTCTCAGGGCAGTGAAGCAGACATTAATTATAGTGGAGATTTTGCCTGGGGAGAGGTCATGTTGGCTGCATTTGTTTGTTTGTTGGTGTTTTAGGGCCCTTCAACTACAAGGTCATTAGAACCCCGTCTACTGTGTAGTTCTGATGCAGAGACTGCACAGACACTACACTAATGGGACGATTTTTGGATACTAGCGGTACCCAGTTTTCCCAAGCAGCCACCCATGTCAATACTAGCTGGGGTTGCGTTGCTTTACTTCAGTGATCAGACGAGAACTGGTGTGTCCAACGCAATTTGCCGCTCCCATGTTGGCTGCAAATCTGGGCTTGTACTATCTGGCTCAACTAGAGCACTGGTAGGGTGTGGGACATGCGGGACTCTCCCCGACTCCAATGAGTAGGTTGAATCTTGACTTCTAACTACCCATGACTTTTCAGGATTTGAAATCAAAATTAGTCCAAGCAAGGCCCGCAGAGTGTCTTCAAGGGGTTCAGGGCATTTTGTGTTTAGCATGTTACTGGGCAACATGACTTTGACACGATATGTACTCAACTGCCCCGTGGCATAGGGGTTGTGAGGTAAACTGACAAACCCCTACAGGCTTCGAGTTCAATATTCCAATGTTCTAAACACCTGGTTTGTTTTTGTTGGTGTCTTAGGGCCCTTTTACTGCAATGGTCATTAGAGTCCCGTCCACTGTTATGACGATGTTGGGTATTAGCAGTACCCAGTGTTTCCAAGCTGTCACCCCTACTTGTACTAGCTGGGGTTGCGTTTCTTAACTTCTGTGGTCAGGCAACAACTGGTGTGTCCAACTCAATACAGCCTCCCCCTAGCGGTGTGGTGGAGATCAAGGGAATGTAGCATAGATTTGGGACTTGGAATGTTAGGACCTTAACAAGGAAAACATGTGAATGAATGAGTTATGATTCTGAAACGCGGGAGGATTAACGTAGCGTTCCTACAGGAGACAAATTGGAAGGGGAATAGATTAAAGGTCCTTGGGGAGGAGTATGGGCTCCTCTACACAAGTAGTGAAGACGGACGAATGGGGTGGCCATAGTCCATAGTAGTCAGTTGCAGTGAGGTGCTACAGTAGTCAAAAGAATTAGCAGCTTGCTGATGTTAGTTGCAGAGCTTCCTTCTCAGTGTCTTTGCCCCTCAGGCAAACATATAGGAGCCCACCAAAGTAGTGTTTCTGAAAGGACTTTGATGAGTTGGTGCCCTCTGCAGATACCCATAGATAATGGTAGTTGTAGGTGGTGACTTCAATGACCCTGTAAAAATAACAAGCAGGGATGTGAAATGATGCATGGGGAATGAGGGCTTCTGGAAACAACAATGGTACGTGGCTTTACACTGTCAAACACATGGTTCAACAAGGGGGAGAAACGCCCAATCGCTTTTCTGTCCCCACAGGGAATATTTCACCATATCAAAATTGGCAAAGTAACGTATGGTGATCCTGTTGACTGAAATGCCTGACGTTTTAAAGGCTGAATTGGAACTACCAGGACTCTCACTTCGCTGCAGTGTGAGGTGGAACCATGGTGTGATAGCTGTTGGGAGCCTCTCACAGTGGTGCATATCTTTGGTCACTGTGAGAGAAGCCATGAACTGATATGTCGACTGGGATTCAGTCCAGTGCCCGCCACATCCCTGGGGGACAACCCACAGGATGCTCGACATCCTGTGGGTTGTCCCCCAGGGAAGATGCTTGTGAAAGATGCTGACCTCTTTCACAAATTTTAAACTCCTTTTATTACAAAGGAATCGTTTGGTGACTATTGCATTTTCATCTTTGTGTCTGTTCTGGCCTTTTGCCTTTTTATCTCTGTGTCTGTTCTGGCCTTTTGCCTTTTTATCTCTGTATCTGTTCTGGCCTTTTCCCTTTCAACTTAGTGTCTTATTGACCTTTTCGTTGTGATGACGCATATTTGTGGCTTTTGCCTTTTTATTACCAGTCACGATGTTGAGCACTTTACACCCCCACCGCGGTATGACTGACTTTCATGGCCATAATAACCATACTACAGCCAAGTTGCATTGGACACACCAGTACCCGTGAGATCACTTAAGTTAAGCAAGGCAAGCCCTCGTTAGTACCAACATGGGTGGTTGATAAAGAACGTTGGATGCTGCAAATTTCCCCTCTCCTATGTCCTCTTCACCTACCTCCTCATCTTCCGCGAGCAGCCTCCTGAGGGTTCGTCCTGTTATGGCTGCTTTACTTACTCCCCAACCGATTAAACCAATCCATTAATCCAGTAAACCAGTTGTGGGCCCAAAAGCACCAACAAACTTGAATCACCAGACTGCTGTTGAGGTTCCACAGCATTCCCATGTATACTGTTTGAAGTAAAATGGAGAGCCACCTAATTTTCTTTGGTGTTCTATTTGTTGCAGGTGATACATCTGTCATTTCCAGGGGTATTTGGTTTTATGACGGTTCTTGGCAGCCGATTGAAGAAACACATGGGAATCAAATTGAAAGTGAACATCTCAAGTTGTTTGAAAGTTCTGATGACGACGAGCGTCAACCTGAAGCAACTAAAAAGAATGTTACTCAAGGTAATTCATGTTTACCAATAAATTTTAATCCTTTCTTTGTCAGGTACATTTTTTTAAAATAAGTTAGGATTAGGAAAGACTGTTATAGCGGTTAATAATAGGGAGATTGAGCGTACAGTTACCGATAACCATTTGTCCCATAAGCAGACGACACTTAAGTTACGCATGCTCCGAACAATTAATTTTATTTGTAGAGCATGCGAACCTTAAATTTCGTCTGCTTATGGGACAAATGGTTATCGGTAACTGTACGCTCAATCTCCCTAATGCCAGCAGCACGTTGATGACTACGTAAAGGTGTTTTGCTTTTTTTGAGTCTTTTACACTAGTGCCTAATAGGACATGATTTTGACAAGATTTGAAACATCATGACAGGGTACATAGATTGTTATTAATTGTTTGACCCTGAAACAGAAATTATGAATATCTTAAAAGTATTCGTACGTTCTTGAATCTGCCAATAAATTCTCTCAGCTGTCATTTACCAGGCGATTATTTTCATGTGACCATCTGTTTGCTCTTTTGGCCTTTTTTTTACTGATATGTCAGCGCTCTTGACTTGTTAATACTGAACTTCATCATTGTCATTAACTCTTCTCCCACCTATGGCAGGGTCGAAAACCCATGTTGTTCCATATCAGTTTATCAGTTCCTTCCTTCCAGATTGAAAAATATGCCATCAGATACATAAGTTGATCTGATTCCTGAAACACTTCCCTGGGAACATTGTCTCCATGTTTTGCCCTCCCCTGGGGAGATTGTCTCCAAGTTTTGCTCCTCCCCCTGAGAACATTGTTTCCAATTTTTGCCCTCCCCTGAATGGCCATGACTTCCTACATGGCAGGAAGCACACTTGGGGCTTTGCTCTCTCCCGAAAGAGGCCATCTGCCTCTACCAGAATCTGTCCGTCAGCGGTGTACTCATGAGGGCAAAGCACGCTAGTTTCAGGTGTCGCCGTAGTTGTGCTATAACCAGCGATAAATCGTTCCTCCACTTGTCTTGACAGATGGTGGTATCAGCATTGGGCTAATGAGCTGGTAAAGGATTTTCCTCCGGGTAACTGCCTTAGTCGTTAAAATAGCCTCGTCATCATCATCGTGAGTTCATACCGGAGAGCTGCTGTAATGCGTTGGACGCATCATTAGTACTAAACTGTACTAGAGTGTTCGCCACGAAAGATGACACATGGGAGGTAGAAGGTAGGAATGTTCACTACAAAAGTTAGGGGGTTTGAATAAGGTCAAATGGCAGGCTTCATTCAGTAATGGCAAGTACAACTTCAATGTTTCCCCTATTTTTTGAAGAGGACTCATCCTTTGCCTCCTACCGATGTGTCAACTTTCGTGGCGAGCCCTATAGTATGGGTGACCGCTTGGAAACACTGGGTACTGCTAATACTCAAAGATCGTGTGTGTTCCATTAGAACTACTCAGTGGACGGAACTATAATGACTGTTCTAGTTGCAGGAGCCTAAAACATGAAGTTGAGTTGGACACAGCAGTTCTCGTCAGATCACTGAAGTTAAGCAACGCAACCCAAGTTAGTGCTACCTTCCCCGCTCCTATCCCCCTCAAAAAACGAGCAGCCTTCACAGGATCCTGCCCGTTATGGCTGCTTGGCCGGCTCCACCACCCACTCATTTGACGTAACAAATCGAAACAAACTGTTGCTGGGCGGTACCTTTCCCTCTTGTTAGCCAAACTAATAAACCAACAATCTTCTTTGGTGTTTGTTTTATCAACTCTGCTTGGGACGGGGGCCAAGTTCCTGCACCTGTAGGTTATGAAGGTATGTGTATTTTATTCCCGATAGGAAGAACTTTGATGGTGACAGCTGCTGGTTTGTCTGTGGTCGGAAATCCGCATTCCTTTCTGTTGAAGTCAGGAAAGTCGTCACGCCATGTTTGAATCTCCATTTCGAAAATACAAGGAGTGTCTTCTTGCAGGAAAGTGAACGAACATGTTGATAACTTACTGTTAACGCTGGGGAATTGTTTTTATAGTTTTTCCAACTGGTCGGTCTCGAGTGCCAGGCAGTACCCACACGTCAGAGTTCCGTGGCGTAGGAGCTCAACCCTGGCGTTGGTTGAGGAAAATGCATCTAAACATCAAAATAAGCCGACGGCATAGGGTTGCAACGCTCGATGGACAGCCGGCTGAGTAAAACACTGTTTTGCACATCGCTCATGTGGGCTGGGACAAAAATGGATGCTTTTATCCTGCCATAGGCGGGAAATGGGTTACGGATAGCAATTTGAAGGTCGAACGCGGTTGTTACCAGCTGTAAATTAGAAATGGTTGTTTATCTATTCAAAACTATGTTGTTGATTGAAAATAAAAAAAGCAACTCCTAACCCCATCCCGCCCATGACAGGGTCGGATACCCATCCGACCAAAGCTGGAACCCCCTATACGTATTAATTGTCGATCTACTGTTCGTTGGGGGACTTCACCAAGCTCCTTAGGAGTGGCTTATTGCGTTGGACCCACCAGTTCTTGACTGATCCAGGATATTAAGCAACACAACCCCAGTTAGTACTAACATCAGTGGCCACTTGGGGAAAACTGGGTACTGCTAATACCCAATAATCGTCGCATCTGTCTGTGTGCACGAGAACTATGCAGTGGACGGGGCATTAATGACCTTGTAGTTGAAGGGCCCTAAAACCTCAACGAAACGACCAAAAAACCGAGCTCCTACACCTGTGAATGTTGCTTCGTCTACCCGTTGCATACCGTGTTTCCCAGAAAATAGGACCTACCCCGAAAATAAGCCCTACAAAGATTTTCCAAGATGTCCATTAATATAAGCCCTCATAACAAAGAAACGCTCAGCTGGTCGTCAACTTTTACTCAAAATATTTAAATAAATGTTTTAATTCTTTTTTATCTGGTACAAAGCAGTGACTAACCCCTTTCCCACCTAGGCAAGGTTGGGTACCCGTCGTGTCCCTCTGGGAGCGGCGAGTTGCTTGGTTGGACACGCCAGTTCTCGTCTGATCACTGAAGTTAAGCAGCGCAACCCCAGCTAGTACTGACATGGGTGGCCGCTTGGGAAAACTGGGTACTGCGAATACCCAAAAATCGTCGCATTAGTGTAGTGTCTGTGCAATCTTTGCATCAGAACTATGCTGTGGACGGGGCTCTAATGGCCTTTGTAGTTGAAGGGCCCTAAAACACCAACAAACAACAACAACGTGCCCCTCTGAATGGCCACAAGGGTGATATATCATATTGAACAGTGTTTTTCTGCAGCCGGATGCCGACCAAAGTTGCAACCACTCTGCTTATTTATCGTAGGTCTGCTGTTCGTTGGAGAAATTCCACCGACGCCAGGGCGAGGGGGCGAGCTCCTACACCTGGGAATTTTGCCTCATTTACCCATGGCATAGTAGAGTGGGTTCTTTTACGTGCAAATGCCATCGTACACCAGGAGAGCGGCGAATTGCGTTGGACACACCAGTTCTCGTCTGATCATTGAAGTTAAGCAACGCAAGCCCAGCTAGTACTGACATGGGTGGACGCTCGGGAAAACTGGGTACTGCTAATATCCAATAATCGTCGCATTAGTGTAGTGTCTGTGCAGTCAATGCATTAGAACTATGCAGTGGACGGGTCTCTAATGACCTTGTAGTTGACGGGACCTTAAACACCAACAAACAAAGCCATCGTACACCGCATGGCTTTGCCGAAAATGTGTCCCAATGAAGAAAGGTCGATGATAAATATGATTACGCCTTGCATAAGGTCGGCAGCGGGCTACGTAAAAATACTTTCAACACATCGTCCTTGGTGCCCTATTGGGAAAAGAATGAGAACCCAATCCTGCGGTAGGTGAGAAAAGGAGTAGTGGTTACCTTTTTTTCTGCGATCGCACTAGCCCCTGTGTCAGGATACTTAGGTCTTCCCCCATCCGTAGGTAGCAATGCTAAATTAAGGATTTAGCTTTTGAAATAGGACCAGTTGATCTAGGTTCGATACTGGAGCGTGGTGGGTTGGTTTCTTCCAGGAGTGAGATAGGCCCCGTCGGATGAGAAGTAAAACCGTGGTCCCGTGAGGTGTACGATGGCATTTGCGCGTAAAAGAATCTTCTCTACTATGCAACGGGTAGATGAGGCACAATTCCCCTGTGTAGCAGCTCGGTGGAGCAGGTCGGCAGCTGGCTGGGTTAACATACTGTCCAATAGATCGCCCATGTGTCCATTCGGAGGGACAAAGATGGGGGCCGACTCTATCATATGCGTAAAAAGGGTCAGTAGATACTTTTTTGTTTTTTGAAAGGGACCTTACACTTGGCATGAGCCTGACTCCTGTTGCGTTGTAGTTATTGTGCAAAAGGTCAGACACCATGCAATATTATAACCAACAAATCATTAATTTACCTGCCAAAAATTTCTATTTTGGTTGTGTAATGCGGTGTTGGAACAGTGGGGTAGGACGGCATCCCCCACAGACAGCTCAGCCAATATTTCCTTTGTTTTGTTTTGTTGGAGTTTAAGGTCCCGTCAACTACAAGGTCATTAGAGACCCGTCCACTGTATACTTCTAATGCATATACTGCACAGACACTACACTAATGCGACGATTATTGGGTATTAGCAGTACCCAGCTTTCCCGAGCGACCACCCATGTCAGTACTAACTGGCTTAACTTCAGTGATCAGACGAGAACTGGTGTGTCCAACGCAACTCGCCGCTCCCCCAATATTTCCTGCGGGCTCCAGACGCCTGGCTGGGGTGCCCCAATCAGAGCATGTTCAGTGGACCCGCAGACCCGACCCTTCCACAGGCGGGATAAGGGTATGATGATGATGAAAGAGACCTTATACTGTACTTACAACATATGGTATGAACGGTTTGATCGATTAATGGCTGTGTTTATTACAAGGACAAAGGTCATCAGGCACCAGTTAATTACTTGTCACTTTTACTTAATAACGCTTCAGTTTTCCAAGGCAATTAACTCACAACCATAAATCAGTTTTTGTTATCTACATTAAACGACCAGTGTTATAGCTGTCGACCTATCGTTAGACTCACTGTTGCCGTTATGTGGGTGATTAGTAGTTTCTGGCTGCCAATGATGGGGACATTTAATTTCGGTCATAATTAAGCGCCTAAAATGGAACTTGAAGGTACTTACGTTAGTCGGTCAGAAGCGATATTAGTGGTGACGTATTCTTTAGGGGCGAAAAGGTGACGGAAGTAACAACTCCTAACCCTTTTCCCGCCTATGGCAGGGTCGGGTACCCATTTGTCCCTCTGAATGGACACAGGGTGATATATTGGACATATTTTTTTCTGCAGCCGGTTACCGGCCAAAGCTGCACCCCTACGCTTATTTATCGTCGGTCTAGTGTTCGTTTGGGAATGCTACCGACGTCAGGGAGGGGCGAGCTCCTACACCTGGAAATTTTGCCTCATCTACCCGTTGCGTGGTAGAGAGGGTTCTTTTACGTGCAAGTGCCATCGTACACCCACACGGGACCTCGGTTTTACTTCTCATCCGGAAGAAGGCACACTCGCGGCTTCTCTCTCGCCCGAAAGAAGCCGACCCACCATGGTCCAGTATCGAACCTAGAACTACTGGCTTAGTTGCCGAGTGAGCTAACCACTACGCCACCGCGGCGGGTGAAAAGGTGACGGAAGTGCAAACGGTAAAGTACTTAGGATCAACGTTCCAAAGCAATGGGGCGATAGATTCGGATGTGACCCATAGAATCAATGGGGGAGGGTTGAAGTAGAGTCCTGGATTCTGGATTCATTTGATGGGTTGGGGAGTAAGCCAAACAGTTAGCGAACCCTTAGGAGGCTGCTCACAGGAGATGAGGCGGTAGGTAGTGGACATAGGAGAGAGGAAATTTGCAGCACCCAACGTTCTTTACCAACCACCCATGTTGGTACTAACGTGGGCTTGCGCTGCTTAACTTCAGTGATGTCGCGAGAACTGGTGTGTCCAACGCACCTTGGCTGCACGACAGAAGGGTCCAAATCAAGTTGAAAGGGAACATTTACAGGGCAGTGGTTAGGCGCGCCGGGCTCTATGGATAAGAGTGTTTGGGCAGTGAGGAACAGCCACGTAAATAGAATACAAGTAGCCGAGATGCGAATGCTGCGGTATATGAGTGGGGCGTCGAGAGCTGATAGAATTAGGAATGCGTATATTAGAGGTAGCGTGGGGGTGGGGGACATGGCGGAAGAAATGAGGGAGAGTAGGTTGAGGTGGGGCATTTGTGCATTGGTTCAGCATTTGTGCAGCCAAGTTGCGTTGGACACACCAGTTCCCGTGAGATCACTGAAGTTAAGCAGCGCAAGCCCACGTCAATACCAACAAGGGTGGTTGGTAAAGAACGTTGGGTGCTGCAAATTAACCCTCTCCTTCATCCTTTTACCTATCTCCTCATCTCCCGCGGGCAGCCTCCTAAGGGTTCGTCCTGTTATGGTTGCCTGGCTTACTCCCCAACCCACAAAACTAATCCAAGAATGCTGGTGGTTGGAAGCACCCGGGGCAGGGGGATACCGAAGCAGACGTGGGAGCAGATTGACCGTAAGGATATGGTAGTGTGTGTGGGGTGGACGGGGATCTGGTGGGAGATAGGCGGGAGTGGAGGGCTAGAACCCGCAGAACCGACCCTGCCACAGGCGAGATAAGGGTATGATGATGTTGTTTAGCAACTGTATTGTACTATTGTGAGCTGTGATGATTCAGGTTAGAATCCCAATCTAACCCGCCTTAGTGGCGCAATATGTAGCGTGCTCGATATACTGGGCTAGTTGTCCCAGGTTCGATGGTTGATCACGGTGGTTGGCTGCTTTCGGGCGAGAGAGAAGCCCCGAGTGCGCCTGCCCTCAAATGAGAAGTATACCCGACACCCCGTATGGGGTACCATGGCATTTGCGCGTCAAAGACCCTCTCTACTATACAATGAGTAGGTGAAGCAAAAGGTCCCAGGTAAAGGAGCTTGGAGGAGTGGCCCAGCCGAATAGTAGGCTGATGATATGTAAACATAGGGGTTGCTGCTTTGGTTGGCAGCCGGCTGCGGAATAACACTATTCACTCACACTGTTCGTTGGTGTTTTAAGGCCCCGTCCACTGCATATTTCTGGTGCAGAGACTGCACAGACACTGTACTAATGCGACGATTATTGGGTATCAGCAGTACCCACTTCTCGCAAGCAGCCACCCATGTTAGTACTAGGTGGGGTTGCGTTGCTTAACTTCAGTGATAGAATTGGTGTGTCCAACCAAAGTTAAGGTAGGTTTAGTGAACGGCGAATTGCGTTGGACACACCAGTTCTCGTCTAATCACTGAAGTTAAGCAGCGCAACCCCCAGCTAGTACTGACATGGGTGGCCGTGTGGAACAACTGGATACTGCTAATACCCGAAATTGTCGCATTAGTGTAGTGTCTGTGCAGTCTCTGCGTAAGAACTATGCTGTGGACGGGGCTCTAATGACCTTTGTAGTTGAAGGGCCCTAAAACACCAACAAACAACAACAAGGGAGGTTTAGACCTCTGTTTAGGAGGTCTTGGTCCAACGCAATAAGCCGCTTCCCTTTCGTTTTCTTGTCAGAGGGGCAAGATGGGTACCTGACCCTGCCATAGGCGAGAAAAGGGTTAGGAGTTGCTTTTTTTAGATGTTATACCTTTGATTTTACAGTATCGTGCAAAAATCTTGTGACTCATCCGGATGGAATTGGGATTGAGCGCCCAATGAACACATTTCCAAACATATTAATCCAAACTAATTATTGCTGGCTGCACAGACTAATGAGATACAGGGCCGGCCTTCTCTGTAAAGGGGCCAGGGTGCAAAAATCCTTTTGGAGCCCCAAAATATTTTTCCAAAAGGAAAAATAAAAGGATTCAGAGTAAATGGACTCCTCTTAGGTGCCCTCCTAACCCATTGTGAGATTCTTCCTAATTTTGGAAGGTATTACTTTTTTTGGATGATGCTATGTGTCCTAATATGTCGCCATTGCATTTATGAGTTGGTCTGAAAGCTTATGTGGACGTCCACACCTAGGAACATTTGCAGTTGGACCTGTGTCATTTTTTTATTACACTTCTGATTATTAAAGGTATTTTGGTTTTAACAACCCCAAAATAATAGCATTATTAAATTATTGACTCTTAACTTCTAATTCTAGGTTGTCCAACCTGTGGCCCATTGAGACTTGTAATGAGGCCCATGGTGCATCATTTCTAATTATGCATTATAGCCTAACTGCAATGTAACACCTAACGTTATCTTCACCCGTTTTGGTTTTGACAGCCTGTGACTGGCAGTTAGTTCATGGAACAGCCGAGTGACCCACAACTCCAGAAAGGTTGTACAACCCTGGTGTAGTTCAATGGCAGGGTTGTTAGGTTACGTTTAGGTTATGTTGCATTGGCAGGGTCGAATCAGGGACGTTGCCCCTACAATGACGTATTAAACTTTTAATACAGTATTAGGAATGTTCTGGACCCTAATGGGTACTGATGATTGGGCCCCCCTCAATCGTGGGACCCTCTGCACCCCCCCTCCAGATGGCCGGCCCTGATGAGATACGAAGAGATATATTCGTTTGTGGGGCGAATGGGGACCTGGAAGTAGAAGGTCAGAACCTGCACACCCGACGAGCGGCGAGTTGCGTTGGACACACCAGTTCTCGTCTGATCACTGAAGTTAAGCAACGCAAGCCCAGTTAGTACTGACATGGGTGGTCGCTCGGGAAAGCTGGGTACTGCTAATACCCAATAATCGTCGCATTAGTGTAGTGTCTGTGCAGTATATGCATTAGAACTATGCAGTGGACGGGTCTCTAATGACCTTGTAGTTGACGGGACCTTAAACACCAACAAACAACAACAACTGCACACCCGACCCTGTCACGTCCGGGATAAGGTTAGTAGTAGTAGTATGATGATAATGATGTAGTATGGTGCCGACAAATGACAACATAGAATTATCGATACATGGATCTGTTCTTATGAAAGTGACTTTTGCTCCTTGGAGCAATACTGTACCAAAGATTGAGTGGAAAGCTTTTACCTTTTGAGCTCAAAGTACGTAGGTTCACCCGTAAGAGCACTGTTCACTTGGCGTATATAAACCCACGTATACTGTCGCTCGTAGACTGTGACGTCACAAAGCTGCAGCCGGCGTACTATGTCAGTGCACACATGAGCGTAATTGTGTGCTACTTATAGTGTAATTGTGTGCCCTTATACTAGGGTAACTAGACGTCCCGATTTCAGACTTCATGTTCCGCAGTCCCTCTCTTGTCCTGACGGGACGCCCGTTTGTCCCACTTTGTCTGCAACTTCTCAAAAGCATTCACTTGTCAATGAAATATGTGTACAGAGCACCCACACAGAATGATCCTTCTAGGATCATAGTCTGCATCAAATTAAAACTTCAGGCATCCTCTGCTGGAACCGTCTTGTGACCTGTAGAATCAATGGGGACGGTTGAAGTGAAGACAGGGAAGCAGAGTCCTGTGTGATAGGAGGGTCCCAATCAAGTTGAAAGGGAAGTTCTGCAGGGCAGTGGTTAGGCCTGCTATGCTATATGGATCAGAGTGCTGGGCAGTGAGGAACTGCCACGTCAACAGAATGCAAGTAGCTGAGATGCGAATGCTGCGGTGCATGAGGGGGTGTCGAGAGCTTAGAGAATTGGGAATGAGTATATTAGAGGTAGCTTGGGGGTGGTGGACATCGCCGAAAAAAGGAGGAAGAATAGGTTGAGGTGGTATGGACTCGTAAAGAGAAGTGGAGAGGAGGAGCTCGTTAGGTCCACTTCAGGAATGCTGGTGGTTGGCAGCACCCAGGGCAGGGGTAGACCAAAGCAGACGTGGGAGCAGGTTGTCCGTAAGGCTATGGCAATGTGTGAGGTGGAGGGCTAGAACCCGCAGACCCGACCCTACCACAGGCGGGATAAGGGGATGATGATGCTCTTCAGGAAAGCATGTCTCACCACCCCTACTTGGGGTACTCACCAAGAGCCCCCACCCCGCTTTCTCCTCTGGAAAATTTGGTCACTTTACCTTATACTAATAATTCGTTGTGTGCACTAGGAATTGTTTTTTTTTTGGCGCAAGCGTCAGGGCGTTCAGTTCCAATGGCGTAGGGTGGAGCACGTGCTGCTGCCACTATGTCATTTTGTCATCACATGTATGACGACAAGTCTTACGCTATGCATGAAAAGTGTCAAAAAAGTGTGCACTGAACTTTAGTTGTTTGATTGTGAGATGTCACAAAGACGTCCACAATAACCCTCTGCACCCGTATCAGGTACTATATAATCAAAATTTGGCAAGAATGAAATGATTGTGTAATAAATCAAATGTGCCATGGCTTATGGTGTACTGGAGTTTTAAATTGAACTTGGTTATCAGCTTGTTAATGATATACTGTTTCCAAGGTTTAGTTAAAACATCAAAGGACCCGCCTGGGTAGCACAATAGATAGCGCGCTCGATTTAGGCCGCTCGCACACACAGCCACTTGTGGCGGCTGCTAGTGGCGACCACACGTTGTGGACTGCGTTTCTAATTGGAATCAAATAGGCTCAGCGCAGACACGGCGTTTGCAGTAGCGCTACTGAGCCACGAGCTGCGGCAGTCGCCGTATCTCGCTACTTGTCGCCAGTGGCGGCGTTTTTCCTATTACCGCAAGCACAAGATCTCGTTGCTGCCACCTGTGGCAGCCACTGGTGGCCGTGTACAGCGACTAGTGATCGCCACTAGTGGCTGCTGCAAGTGGCTGTGTGTGCGACCGGCCTTACTGTGCCAGTGGTTCCAGGTTTGATCCTGGATCAGGGTGGGTTGACTTCTTTCAGATAACAGAAGCCCCGAGTGTGCCTTCCTTCGGATGAGAAATAACAAGGTCCCGTGTGGTGTACGATGGCATTGGCACGTTAAAGAACCCTCTGTACTATGCAATGGGTAGATGAGGCCAAATTCCCAGGTGTAGGAGCTCGCCCCCTCCTCACGTCGGTAGCATTCACCAACAAGGAAGATCAAGCAAGGGTTAGATCAGCCTTGTCCGACATGTGGCCCGACTGAAGTATACGGCTGCTATATATTTTGCATTTTATTATTCATAAAACTCCAAAAATCTCATTATGGGGAAGTGGATTTAAATACGAAGTCATTCATGGCCCTTTGCACTTGGAGTAGTTTAATCCACAGTTTTCGAATTAGCAAACATGCCCCACAACAGAACAGGACCATGACGAGTAACTATCGTGCCCATGTATGGAGTGCTATCAAAAGAATTCTATTTCTCTTTTCCCAATTAGGTACATTATTGAAATCGGTGCTTTTTGCACCTGGAAGCCGGCCGGGGGTAAAAGGTGGATTTTTTGTTTCGCTGGTGTTTTAGGGCGATTCAACCACAATGGTCGTTAGAGCCCTGGCCACTGCGTAGTTTTTATGCAGTCTGCAAAGATACAACACTCTTACGACGATCTTTATTGGGATATGTGGCAAGGGCTCCCAAGCGGTCAGCCATCCTAATACTAGCCAGGGTGGCGTTCCTTAACTTCAGTGACTGGACCAGAACTGGTGTGTCCAACGCAGTGAAAACTGGAGCCTATAAGTTGTTGCAGGGAGTGGCTTATTGCGTTGGACACACCAGTTCTCATCTTATCACTGAAGTTAAGCAACGCAACCCCAAGTAGTACTAACATGGGTGACTGCTGGGAAAAGCTGTGTATCCCCAATACCCAAAAATTGTCATATTAGTGTAGTGTCTCTGTGCAGTCTCTGCATTAGAACTACGCAGTGGACGGGGCTCTGGTGACCTTGTAGTTGAAAGGCCCTAAACCACCAGCAGAACAAACAAAAAAAGCAAGTTGTTGCTCTTCGTTCTTTACTAATATCAAATCGCTCTCTAGTGCACTTCCACACTGCCTGCGGTATTTGGCCATATCGTTCACTTGAGTCTGCTTCCTTTTGACCTACATTTTAGTAAAAGCCCTTATCAGTTCCTTCCTTTCTCAGATAACATGCTTATCTCCATCTCCTAGCAGCCTACCCCGTCGTGTTTTCTTCTTTGAAAGTTGAATACAGTTAGGTCTCGGGGAGCGGCGAGTTGCGTTGGACACACCAGTTCTCGTCTGATCACTGAAGTTAAGCAACGCAAGCCCAGTTAGTACTGACATGGGTGGTCGCTCGGGAAAGCTGGGTACTGCTAATACCCAATAATCGTCGCATTAGTGTAGTGTCTGTGCAGTATATGCATTAGAACTATGCAGTGGACGGGTCTCTAATGACCTTGTAGTTGACGGGACCTTAAACTCCAACAAACAAACAAACAGTTAGGTCTCCTTTTATGCCGTTTTGGAGTTGTTTGATTTGCATTTGATTAAAAACTTTTTTTTTTGGAGAAATACGTGTATACTCTATGCTTGTTCCAGAAATATAGGTGGTCTAAGGCCCAAGACACTGGGAACCACAACTTCCCCGATCATTGAATTAGCCAGTCAAAGTAGTCTTAGTCTGTTAGAAATTACGGGATTTCCACTTGTACGTAACAGTTGACAATAACAAGTCAAAGCAACTCCTTACTCTTTTCCAGCCTATGGCCCGGTCGGGTACCCGTCTTGTCCCCTTGAATGGATACAAGGGCGATCTATTGGTCATTTTTTCCACAGCCGGTTGCCGACCAAAGCTGCAACCCCTATGTATATTTATCGTCGGTCTACTATTCATTGTTTGGGGAATTCCACCGACGCCAGGGGGGGGGGGCGAGCTCCTACACCTGGAAATTTTGCCTCATCTACCCGTTGCTCAGTGGAGAGGGTTCTTTTACGTGCAAGTGACATCGTACACCAACACGGGACCTCGGTTTTACTTCTCATCTGAAAGAAGGCGCACTCGCGGCCTCTCTCTCGCCCGCGTGAACCAACCTCGGTCAAGTATCTAACTTAGAACTACTGGTGGAGTTTGCCAAGCATGCTAACCACGACGCCACCGCAGCGGTTCAGTTGACATTAACAAGTCGATATTTAATTTCATTCGTTTCACTTTGCATTCACATTCAAGTTTCACATTGAAAGCAATAAGCAGGGAATGTTCTGAAATTAAAATTTATTTTGGAAGTAAATTTAATATTTTTAACCATGAAGATATAGAAGAAGGCAGTAGCAGATCCAGAAAGTGAAAATGATGTTGAGGAAAGACCAGCCCCTCTCAGAGCAAAATTAATTCGAGATGGTCTTCCTTCATCTTTGCAGTTAATTAAAAAATCATTTGCTTGTTAATGATGCCAATTTTGAAACAGCTGCAGAACAGTGTTTCTGGATATTGTGAATTATGTAAAAATTTGGTAGAATCATCATCATCACAAGGTTAAATTACTGATTACATTGTAATGAATCTAAAATCTTCAGAGTAAGAATGATGTTTGTGAAAATTTATCCCTTATGACAGCGGTTCTCAACTGGAGCTCTGGGGCTCTGTAGCAGGATTTTCAGGGCTCCATGGCACAAAGCGCTGCAGATCCCTGGGACACTATCTGTAGCACAAGGTGTGGTTTGCTTGAGAGCATACAATTGTTTCATTTTGATTTTGTTAGTGTTTTAGAGCCCCTCAACTTCAATAGCCATTAGGGCTCAGTTTCATTTTGAACTTGTGCGTCTCACATTTAGCTACTTGTGTTTTCTCCTGAAACATTCCATATTATATAGGATGTTCCTAAATCCTGCCCTGATAAAGAAAATTAATTTAAAATACTATGCCAGATAGATGCATACAGTTTTTTTTTATTATGACCACTAGTGAAAAAAATTTTCACCTAGGTACGGCCAGTGCCAAGCTGACGTACAGTAGGTGGCAGTAACATCGGTTTGTCGTAATGTCATTGATTCTGTGGTTTCATGAGAGTAATTCACCAATTAGCATGCAGAGAAGATTTAAAAATGTGTTTTATTTGCAACCCTCCAGATGTTAAGAGCATCAAGCATTGGTATGTGAGGTTTTTAGAGACAGGCAGCATTGCGGATCATCCTATAAGTGGCAGGCCTAAGGTGAGTGCCGACTAGGGTTGTGTAACGAGTCTTGAAAAAGCAAACATGTTCGGGCTCACTCGATCTCAGTGTAACGAGGGAGTTAGCATAGTATTTTTAAGTAAACGAGCCAAGAGTGAGTCTTGGCTCACATTGTGGGCGAGACTGCGAGCGAGAGTCAGTAATTAAATATGATTAATTCAGTCATAATTTTATAATTATTTTTTTCGTAATAAATTCAATACGAGAGCAGCCAAGCCCGAGCCTCCATTTTTGTTAATTAGTAATAAGGTTCGAGTGAGACTCGTTCCCAAAAAAGTCCCCGAGCGAGAGTATTCCTGATACCCCTACTACGCTATGAGCGAGTGAGCTTCGAGCATACGTTCATTTTGAAATATGCACAACTAGTGTCGACACAATGGAAGCTATCCATAATGCTTTTCAACATTTCCGAACAAATGGTTTGGAAGGAGTGGTCCTACAGCATGGCCCTCCCGTTCTCAGACATAACCCCCTTAGACTTTTTCCTGTGGGGATAATCTGTCAAGGATAAAGTGTTACACCTGCTGCTGACATTAATATGTTAAAGGAAAGCATAATTTAGGCAATATCGCCAGTAACAGAAGACATGCTGGTGAATAATTCGCAAGAAATCGAATATCATCTAGATATTCTTAAAACTATGAACTGCAAAAAAATTTTGGAACTGGTGATCATAATAAAAAAATCGTATGCATCTATCTGGCATAGTTTTTTTTTAATTAATTTTGTTTATCAGGGCAGGACGTTATGATCACCATATAATTTGCTTACATTCATATTACTCTAATCAAATAGGGGGCTCTGCAAACAAACAGGCTGCCAGATAAGGGCTCTGCAACTCGAAACGGGTTGAGAACTGCTGCATTAACATATGGCAAAGAGATCTATTGCCTAGACCAGTGTTTTTCAACCACGGTAAAATATAAAAATAGCAATGAAAACACAAGAAACAAGAACGACTTTTGCCTGTCGAAGATGAACTTCGGGTGTCTCTCTCAAACATTTGGCCACAAATTCAATTTCTTATGCTAACACACACACCTGTATCAATTAATTTGTTTTTCTGTCACTGTTTGGGGTTCCACGAGAAGTCTAAATGTTCCAAAGGGTTCCATTCCAATAAAAAGGTTGAAAAACGCTGGCCTAGACAGTTATCCTTGGCAGACTATAGGGGGAGAAAGAATCATCCTTTCAAACTGAAAGAGGTTGGGGCAGGAACAGACTCGTATTACTGGTCTTTCCTTCCAAGGGTCATTTGGCAATGGAATTCTCTCAGTGAGGATAATGTGAGGAAGTTTCTGCAATAAGGTGCCATTATAGAAGGTATGCAATATTTGGCAGAATAAATGTTATGCTTCAGGTGCCTTGGGGGGGTTTAATGAGTTATAAATTAGGAATGAGAGCCTATTTAGCTTATCAGGGCTGCTTGCAGTGTATTCAATTAGAATTAGAATCTGATGATGAAAGTGATTTACAACCAGTTTGTAAATGGTGCATACCCTTACCAGATAAACAATTGAATTTAAAAAGGATTTATATACATCTTTTTCAGCTTCTCAAAAGGCTTTATTAAGAAACCTGCTTTCTTTAACATCAACAAACTTTTTTATGTGGTTGTACATTAATTTTAATTCATTATTTTGGTTTTATGCGATTTTTAAAAATTATGGAACGTATCCCACATTTTTCCATATAACTACAGTGGACTCTCGTTATCTTGATCCCTGATATCTTGAAGGATCGGTTAACTTGAACGACTTAGGTCCGGGCTAAATCTATATGCTTAATTACACTCCAGTTAACTTGAACGATCGGTTATCTTGAACGGTCAAGGCCAGTCCCTTAGGTGTTAGGATAAGGAGAGTCTACTGTATAGTCTTCTTTTATAGGATTACAGTAGAACTTTGGTATATCGAACTCGCTTATATGGAAATCCTGCTTATTCCCGCTTATATCGAAGCTTGAGCGCCGGTCCCGCCCGATGTAAATTTTAGCTTTACATATAATTCCGGATTTGGATATATCGAACTATTTTTCACGGTCCCCTGAGGTTCGATATAACGAGATTCTACTGTATTTTTTGTGCTTTTCTGAGGAACGTATCCTCTGCATAAAAAGAGACCTGACTGTAATTAACGAAAAAGTCTTTCCCTTCCTTTGCAGCTCTCCGCCATATTCAGTTTCCAGAATATCATGTTGAGTGGTATGGACCATTGGATGTATACCTCTACAGCGAGACAAAATCATCAAAGATCATGAGATCAGTAACCGAGAGGCTTGGATTTCAGAAATGTAAGTCAACATTCTTTTGTTTAACTCATTCTATGCTGACCACATGATGGTTAAGTTATGAAAGTAATAAAAGCCCCAAATTGTTTAAAGCATTGTGGAATAGTATTACCTGTTTTTAGACAGGGATATTCTATTGAACAAACAGTTTTACACACCTTGCCCTGCCCCACCTGAGTGAGAGTACATTTTTGAAAAGGGGCAAGCTCTGGATACCCCTCTCCCTAGAGTGCCTACTCATCTTTGGTCATTAACAATTAAGCCATAATCTATTGTTGGTGTCTTCTATAGCACTTACTGTAACTTGTCCAGGATGCACCTATAGTATTACTGGATTACTTTCAAGGGTTGGGGAGTAAGCCAGGCAGCCATAACGGGATGTACCCTTAGGAGGCTGCCCGCGGGAGATGAGGAGGTAGGTGTAAGGACGAAGGAGAGGGGTAATTTGCAACACCCAACGTTCTTTACCAACCACCCATGTTGGTAATGACGTGGGCTTTCGCTGGTTAACTTCAGTGATCTCACGGAAACTGGTGTGTCCAACGCAACTTGGCTGCACAACGCATTACTGATGGAGCTGTTGGGACCTTGGTTTGGACCTTGTTTTATTTCCCAAAAAGCCTTGAACTTTATATATGGGAATTCATTTCGTTTTTCGTTGGTGTTTGGGGGCCCTTCAACTACAACGGTCATTAGAGCTTCATTTTTTTGGTTTGTTGGTGTTTAAGGTCCCATCAACTACATGGTCATTAGAGACCCGTCCACTGTATTGTTCTAATGCATAGACTGCACAGACACTACACTAATGCGACGATTATTGGGTATTAGCAGTACCCAGCTTTCCCGAGCGACCACCCATGTCAGTACTAACTGGAATTGCGTTGCTTAACTTCAGTGATCAGACGAGAACTGGTGTGTCCAACGCAACTCACCGCTCCTAGAGCTTCATGTATGGGTTGCCGATTCATTCACGGCGGCGAGATATATTTTTCTAAGGGTGGGATGGGGTTCCCCGAAAAACCATATAGTTGTTAGAATTCCGTGAGTCGACAAAGTTTGAAGACCACTGATCCAATAGAACACCCGTGTGTCTATTCAAAGGGACTAGATGAGTACCCGACCCTGCCATAGGCGGGAAAAGGGTTAGGAGTTGCTTAGCTTGCTCTCTGCAATGTCCGAAATTTTCACGTATGTTGTGACTTTCCCATCTCGGATATCAGCAAAATACACAAGTTGACAGCTACAACCAGAGAATATATGGCCACAACGTGAAGTTTGCCAAAATTTTGTTTGCATTCGATCGATCCGCTCATCTGTTTCGGTTTTTTTAAAAGTTCTTAGGGGTTGCGCGATCCACTTCCGTGGCACAGTGGGTAGCGCTCTCGGTAACTGCGCCAGTAGTGCTAGGTGCGATACTGGACAGAGGTGGGATGGGAGCGTATAGTTGCGTTGGACACACCAGTTCTCGTCTGATCACTGAAGTTAAGCAATACAAGCCCAGTTAGTACTGACATGGGTGGTCGGTCGGGAAAGCTGGGTACTGCTAATACCCAATAATCGTCGCATTAGTGTAGTGTCTGTGCAGTCTATGCACTAGAACTATGCAGTGGACGGGTCTCTAATGACCTTGTAGTTGACGGGACCTTAAACACCAGCAAAAACAACAACAACAACCGAGGTGGGTTGGCTTCTTTCGGGCGGGAGAGAGGCCACGAGAGCGTCTTTTTTCGGATGAGAAGTAAAACCGTGGTCCCTTGTGGTGTACGATGGCATTTGCAAGCAAGAGGGACCCTCTCTACTTTGCAATGTGTAGATGAGTCAAAATTTCCAGGTGTAGGAGCTCGCCCCATGGTGTCGGTGAAGAGACCCTAAGAACAGTAGCAAAAAAGCAACTCCTAATCCTTTTCCTGCCTATGACAGGATCGGGTACCTATCTCGTCCCTGTGAATGGACACAAGGGCGATGGGTCTACGTCAATTTGGCATACATACCGAACTCTTGGGTGCACAAATTTGTTCAAAATTGCAACGGTCATAACAACAAATCGCAACGGTCATAACAACAAATTGCAACGGTCATAACAACAAATTGCAACGGTCATAACAAATTGCAACGGTCATAACAACAAATTGCAACAGTCAAAAGAAATTGCAACGGTCATAACAACAGTCATTGCAAGGTAATAGAACAATGAATGCCTACCCCAACTGTGTTATAGGTCCCTAATGACCTTTGAAGTCGATGGGCCCTAAAACACAAACATACAGACCCAACTGTGTTATACGGGACCGTTGCGATGACTGTTATGACAGTTGCAATTTTGAACAAATTTGGGCACCCAACAGATCGGTATGTACGCCAAATTTGTATGTGCGCCAAATTGACGTGATCCCAAGGGCGATATATTGGTCATAGTTTTTCTGCAGCCGGTTGCCGACCAAA
>JAAFCE010006949.1:6931785-6947983 GCA_013389805.1 Trigoniulus corallinus
TAGTTCTCATGCAGAGACTGCACAGACACTACACTAATGCGACGATTTTTGGGTATTAGCAGTACCCAGTAGCCCCAAGCGGCCACCCCCATGTCAGTACTAGCTGGGGTTGCGCTGCTTAACTTCAGTGATCAGACGAGAACTGGTGTGTCCAACGCAATACAGCCGCTTTGCGACAAGGCGGATGGCCCACGGAGGTCCAATGTCACAGCAGGTGTAGCTGATTGATATGTTGGTGTTTTAAGGCCCTTCAACTACAAAGGTCATTAGAGCCCCGTCCACTGCATAGTTCTAGTGCAGAGTCTGCACAGAGGCTCCGCTGTTACGACGATTTTTGGGTATAAGCGGCCACCCATGTCAGTAGTAACTGGGGTCGCGCTGCTTAACTTCAGTGATCAGACGAGAACTGGCGTGTCCAACGCAATGCCGCCCCTCCCTAGCAGGTGCAGCGCAGGGAGTGGTTGTTCGACCCAGGGAGGGATGACGACGCCCATCACAAATTCTTCACTTGTAACATGTGGCACCCGTCAAGAAACCTTTGAAGGCGAAGTGATTCGCCTGAACCACTAGAGTTCCATGTAGACACCATGTTAAGGAGCGAGGACTCCTGGAATGCGGTGTGAAATGCCACACAGACGGCATACTACGTGAAAAAAGTGACTTAGAACAAAGAGCGATCCAGACTCACCCTAATAACCAGTGAAGCCGTAAGGGCACAATAAAAATCCTAGCCTGAAGCAGTGTGTTAAAACGGTTCCAGGCTAGTGTCCAGTGCACAATGGTAGGTGTTTTACTCCGTAGTCCGGCATCAGGAGTCGGACACCAAGTGCGTAAACGCATTTCACCTACCCCCAACACGGTTGGTAACCCTTTGTTCCACAGCAACCGGGACCACACGGGCGAATTTTCGGACGGCATTCTTTTAATGCTACCGGGTGTTGAGACACTGAGCGTGATTTGGGGTGGCAGGCATTTTTGGAGATGCCGAAATAGAATACACGGCCATCCTCACCAGCCGTTTTTCCGTTTACGGCAGGGTCAAGATACCAATTCGTGTCCTATTGGGACATTAGCGATGTGTTGTACAGGATTATACACCCAGCCAGATGCCAACCTAAGGCTGCAACCACTATACTCATTTATCATCGGCCTACTTTGATTGGTCGGGGCACTTTTTCTCCGACTCGGGGGGGGGGGGGGGTTTGTTTCGTTGGTGTTTTAGAGCCCTTCAACTACAAGGTCATTAGAGCCCCAACCACCCCGTAGTTCTGATGCAGAGCCTGCACAGACAGTAAGCTCATTAGCAGTACCCAGCTTTTCCAGGCAGCCACCCATGTCAGTACTAGCTGGGGTTGCGTTGCTTAACTTCAGTGTTCGTTTCGTTGGGGTTTTAGGGCCCTTCACCTACAATGGTCATTAGAGCCCCGACCACTGCGTAGTTCTAATGCAGTCTGCAAAGACACTAGGCTGTTAGTATGTTATGCCAACGGGTTGGGGAGTTGGCCAAGCAGTCATAACGGGCTGGACCCTATGGAGGATGCTCGCGGGTTGTTTGTTGGTGTTTTAGGGCCCTTCAACTACAAGGTCATTAGAGCCCCGTCCACAGCATAGTTCTGATGCAGAGACTGCACAGACACTACACTAATGCGACGATTCTTGGGTATTAGCAGTACCCAGTTCTCCCAAGCGGCCACCCATGTCAGTACTAGCTGAGGTTGCGGTGCTTAACTTCAGTGATCAGGCGAGAACTGTTGTGTCCAACGCAATTCGACCGTACTGCTCGCGGGTGAGGAGAGGGGAAATTAGCAGCACCAAGTGTTCCCAAACAACCGCCCATTCCAGTACTAACTTGGGTTTCCTTGCTGAACTTCAGTGATCTGACGAGAACTGGTGTCTCCAACGCAATTCAGCCGTTACGACGATTTTGGGGCATTAGCAGCACCCAGTGTTTCCAAGCGGTCACCCATGCTAGTACTAGCTGGGGTAGCGTTGCTTAACTTCAGTGATCAGACGAGAACTGGTGTGTCCAACGCAATACAGCCGCTTTGCGACAAGGCGGATGGCCCACGGAGGTCCAATGTCACAGCAGGTGTAGCTGATTGATATGTTGGTGTTTTAAGGCCCTTCAACTACAAAGGTCATTAGAGCCCCGTCTACTGCATAGTTCTAGTGCAAAGTCTGCACAGACTACGCTGTTACGACGATTTTTGGGTATAAGCGTCCACCCATGGCAGTAGTAACTGGGGTCGCGTTGCTTAACTTCAGTGATCAGACGAGAACTGGTGTGTCTAACGCAATACAGCCGCTCGACTTGTGGGACGGGGGGGGGGGCGAGCTCCTGCACCAGGACATTTTGCTACCACGGCAAGTAGACCCTTTTTATTTTATCAACTCAAATGTGCAGTGAAATAAAAAAAAGGTTAAAAAACGCTGTTCTAGACTCAAAGAATTGATCAGAAGTGATGCTGCGTGACAGAATCAAGTGTGCTACACCAAGTAGTCAACTGTTATATCAAATATATAATTATTTTCTAATCGTTGATACACTTCCAATTGTCTTTTACAGAAATGAAATTTAACGTATAACAATCCTGACGTCAGAGAATGGCGTTCTGGAACATTCCGCGACAATCAAGGTACTTTATTACTTTGTTCGCTGTCTGTTGGCGATGAAGTGGATGATTGCCCACTATGGGAATGAGTGACCGGGGTAAAGGTGTGACTACTCACACCGCTGTGTCGTTCGGTAAGATTATGGACAGTAGATGACGAGGGGCTTTCTAGGACCTTACGTGAAAGCCTCACTTGACCACTGACTGGGTCGCGACCAAAGTATTTCACCGAGATGTCCTGCCCCACAGCAAGCCCAAGGGCACTGGGATGACTTATCTAGAAAAAAAGATTGTAGATATAAAAGATGGTATATCCAAAAACACCATTATCATCCCAAACCCTGTTCCCACCTATGGAGGACTCCGATACCAATTTGTCTCATCGGAACCGGGAACACAGGCGAATTGTAAGACCTTTTTTAACACAGCCGGCTGACTCCCTAATGCTGCAACCCCTACGCTTATTTAACGTCGGCCTAGTTTGATTCGTTGGGGCATTTGTCTCCTTTGTTTGTGTTTTAGGGCCCTTCAACTACTAAGGTCATTAGAGCCCCGTCCACAGTGTAGTTCTGATGCAGAGACTGCACAGACACTACACTAATGCGACGATTTTTGGATACTAGCAGTACCCAGGTTTCCCAAGCGGCCGCCCGTGTCAGTACTAGCTGGGGTTGCACTGCTTAACTTCAGTGATCAGACGAGAACTGGCGTATCCAACGCAATTCGCCGCTCTGCATTTGTCTCCACCAACGTTAGGGGATTGGGGCGAGCTGAAAAGTTTGCCCGAACTACACGTTCCGTGTAGAAAAGGTTCTTTTACTTGCGGTGCTTCCCACCCTACGGAAAGCGCACCCGGGACCTCTTTCTGGACCGAAAGAAGCCAACCCACCACGATCCAGTATGGAATCTGGAACCGCTGATGCAGTAGTCGAGCACGCCACCCAGGCAGGTCCAGTTAAACAGAAGAATAAAAAAGTATGTAGCCACTTACTTTTCGTTGACTTAACTGGGAATTGTGCAGTAATGTCGGTTGCATTGTGGGATAAAGTGTCACCATGACTCCAGTTTCCCTAAAACAAAAGTGCACCAATCATTTGAGAGTTTTACTTTTTTGAACTTACTTGGAACACAACAGACCCTCCGTTCTTCAGAAAAGGAGTCCAACAATAGCACCACCACCTCCACCATTACGTATCTCCAGAACTGAGGAACTAACACCGTTTATTTGCACCGAATTCTTTCAGTAGCCAGTTGCTGGCCTAGCAGAACATACGAGGCCACGGTTTTACTTTCCATCTGTCTGACCGGGGCCTCAGTGTCCCCCGGGCGCATTCTGTAGGATCAAGTCAACAACACATCCCTCACCAGCATCCGAAACCATTTTCTCGCCTATAACAGAGTGGGATCCCTCAGCAGGGTGAGATGCCAATTTGTCCCGCTACAACCAGGAACACACTGACTTCACTTCACGCCAGTGGACGGTATTCTTTCGAAGCCGGCTACCGACCTAATGCTGCAACTCCCTGCTTATTGAACGTCGGCCTGTTTTCTTTGTTGGAGGTTATTGTCCCTCACTGTCGCTAGGAGGTCCCTGATGATTCCTAACTAGCCAGATCCCTGGGGCATCATACATGCAGTGCATTATGGAAGAGCAGGAGCGTCGTGAGAGGTTGCCGGGGCCCTGGAGGAATTTACGATTAATTCCGTGTAAAAAGTAATAAAACCTGTGGTATGATGTTCGAACCTAGGGAATGTTGAGCCATCCCCACTGTCAAAGAGTTCTGTTGGTGACAGGGGCGTACACACCACACGGAGGCACTTCCCATGCGATAGAAGGCGCACTTCAGGCTTTTCTTCCTCTGGTCTGGTAAAGAAGCCATCTTTCTCCCAGCCGAGATCAAGCCTGCACCAGTGCCCACTTTAACGCATGGACCCTCTGAGCACTTGTCCGGGAGCCCCATGCTAATCTGTGTATGTCAAGTGACTTGGCATAAATAAATACTACACAGTACTGGGCCCATAATGCTGTTAAGACGGCTCTTGCCTGCACCCAGCCTGTCACCAAGACATTAACAACGCTATTCTCTATTTCCCCACTGGCACCTTGGGAACAAGTTTATCGTGCCCGAAGCTAACAGTTCAGTAATCCTATTAATATTTAACGTCTGTACCTCAACTCCATAATTTTGGCGACATAAATTCCTCCAAATTCGAGTTGAGGCTCCTTCTTCAAGGCAAGTCACACGACAAGCAAACAAAAACACACAATTAGCAATACTTAGTTAAAAATGCTAAACATTTGCCGTGCATGTTTCTATAGCAACCGTGTCATTACCTCATCCGCCATGAATTCAGTTATCATTTCCCTGGCTTCATCCATGGCAGTCTTATTAGGAGCAAAGATGGAAAAAGTGCTTTCGTCAATTGCAGTCAGTTGCACACCAGTTTCGGCAGTCAACTTCCGCAAATTGTAACCTCCAACGCCAATGAACTTTGCTCGTTTGTGAGGTGGAACTTGTAGTTTCTCTGTGCCAGAAAGAAAAGATGATTTTGTTTAATCGTGTGGTTCTTAATTTTGTTTCGCTGGTGTTTTAGGGCCCTTCAACTGCAAGGTCATTAGAGCCCCGTTCGCTGCGTAGTTCTGATGCAGAGTCTGCACAGACACTACACTAATGCGACGATTTTTGGATACTAGCGGTACCCAGTTTCCCAAGCGGGTCAGTACTAGCTGGAGTTTGCGCTGCTTAACTCCAGTGATCAGACGAGAACTGGTGTGTCCAACTCAATTCGCCGCTCGATGGTGCCAAAAATGAGGTTAATAGGGAGTATGGTTACCTGTAACAGACACACAGGTTGCACAGCGAGTCATCCCACTGTTTATGAGACAGTTGATGAGTCCCTGGGGCAGCTGCACCAAAACAGTTCTTAGCTGCTGGATGGTTCTGGGAGGTGATTGGAGAACACCACCAGAACTTAAGAATCGACTCTGCTAGGGGTGGGATAAGGGTTTTTAGAGGCGCAAATTATGCAGTGCATAACTTAAGCTAAACGCCCACTTGCGCTCTCAAGTCACACTACTTTGAAGATACAAGTGCTGTGTTCTTACCAGTAACAGGCCAGTTTTCTTTCGGAGTGGTCCTTGCTTTCCTAATCGTGTTATTCATGATATTCAAAATTTCAGATTTCCCATCTGAAATCATGAGACCACGGTTAATCATTGTGTCATCTTTGTTCAACACATTTTCAAAGATAAAAACAACCAGAAAGTGCTGAAAGGTCACCTATCCCAAATAAGCGCCCATGAACAGTTATTGGGTACCTGAGCATTTATTTGGTTCTCAGGTATTCAAAAAAAAAATTTTTTTTTGATTATTTTGGTGAAGTGGTTTACAGTATTTGATCCTTTTCTTTATAACACGTCTTCCAGAGGCATATGACACAAACTGGTGCCACATAATCGCCCAGGGCGTTTACTGATCCCAAAAATTACCACTGCCAAACGCCCAGGGAGATTATTCGGCACTTTCCGGTAGGTTCTAATATAAAATATCAGTAGAAGTTACACTTTATCACAACAGACCTGTTGCTCGTTGCACAGCTTCCATCACAATGCGTAATGGCAGTCCTGGAATTTTGACATCAGCCTGTGAACGACGACAAGCATAAAATAATATCAATATCTTAAAAGCAACTGCTTTATGATGAAAAACGAGACAACATCCAGTTCCTGACCTGCAAGGCTGTTATGCCTTTCTTGGTACCAGCTAACTTGAAATCCATATCACCCATGTAGTCTTCAATACCCTTGGAGTAGACCAATACTGTATTTCAAATTCCAGAGGAAACGCCGAAATTAGTGGAAACGCTGTGCAACTTACCAAGATATCTGTCAAGAGGAGATAGTCTCCAACAAGATCTGCCTTTTCAGGATCTAATTTGGTTATAAGGCCAATGGCGACACCAGCAGCAGGAGAGGAAAGCTCAACGCCAGCATCCATCAACGCTAGACTCCCGCCACAAACTGTGGCCATGGAAGATGACCCTAAATTCAAGCGCAATGACAACATCAGCCCTACTGACTAATCACAAAACTATCATAAAATGGCATGCCACAAAAACGGTCCCAAGGTATGCCCCAAAGTCAAAAGGCGATAACAGCTCAGAAAACTTAATCAGAATTGTTATGGGCCAAATTATTTTTAAAACTCGCTTGTAAAGCATCCACTACGCGCCACAGGGGAGCAATTCAAGTATGAATTTTAAGAGATATCAATATGTCACCATGGGGGCATCAGAATTTTACAGGAGCTTAGGTGGGGCAGGAGCGGCGAATTGCGTTGGACACACCAGTTCTCGTCTGATCACCGAAGTCAAGCAACGCAACCCCAACTAGTACTAACATGGGTGGCCGCTTGGGAAAACTGGGTACTGCTAATACCCAAAAATCGTCGCATTAGTGTAGTGACTGTGCAGTCTCTTTAAAAGAACTAGGCTGTGGACGGGGCTCTAATGATCTTTTAGTTGAAGGGCCCTAAAACACTAACAAACAACAATTAGGTGGGGCATGACCAAAAGAGCCATTCAAAAAGCCTGAACTTCACACAGCTGTTTCGTTGGTGTTTTAGGGCCCTTCAACTACAAAGGTCATTAGCCTCGACCACTGTGTAGTTCTAATGCAGAGTCTGCACAGACACAACGCTGTTACGACGAATTTTGGGGTTTAACAGTACCTAGTGTTCTCAAGGAGTCGACCATGCTAGTACTCGCTGGGGTTGCGTTGCTCCAGAACTTCATATAAGGGATGTCTCCTAAGGGAGGGGAGGGGGCGCTTATAGTCTATTGCCTTCTTTCGTGAGAGAAATTTGAGGGATGACGTTTGCTCATTTCGTTATACGTCGGTTCTCTACTCTAGGTGTTCATGTCCGCATACAACAGAAAAGGACTTTTCTAAAACTGACGGACGTTAACCACAGTAGCGCACGGACTGTCAAAAACTTTTGTAAACCGGACAAAATTATAATATCATCATTATACCCTTAGCCCACCTGCGGCAGGGTCGGGTCTGCGGGTTCTAGCCCTCCCGTCTGTCTCCCACCAGTCCCCGTCCACCCCACACACCACCATAACCTAACGGACAACCTGCTCCCACGTCTGCTTCGGTCTCCTCCTGTCCCGGGTGCTTCCGACCACCTGCATACCTGAAATGGACCTAATGAGCTCCTCCTCTCCCCATTACGTGTCCATACCACCTCAACCTATTCTTCATTTTTTCTGAGATGTTGGATTCGGTGGTGGTGGATCATAATATATACTATGCTTTTATAGGAAAGGACCCGTCAGTAGAAATGGTTGTTTGGCTTCTTTCGAGCGAGAGCGAAAGTGCCCCTAAAGCTGTGGTCCCATATGGTGTATGTCACCTTGCACATAAAAGAATCCCTTCTACATAAAAACCCTCCCCTTCCCTAGTGGGAAAACAGGTTTGGAATGATTGTTGTCGTTTGTTGGTGCATAGTTCTAATGCATAGACTGCACAGACACTACACTAATGTGACGATTATTGGGTATTAGCAGTACACAGCTTTCCCGAGCGACCACCCATGTGAGTACTAACTGGGCTTGCGTTGCTTAACTTCAGTGATCAGACAAGAACTGGTGTGTCCAACGCAACTCGCCGCTCCCTTTTTAGAATGATGACTGTATTACAAAATGAGAACCCTGCCTTTCAGTTGACATTATTCCTAACAACCAAGTTGTTTTACTTATAGGTATTCCAGGTATGTGGGTGTTCAGGATTGCAAAACTTGTCAGAACTAAAATGATAAGCCTGCAGAGCGAGACACCCCGTGGGAAATATAATCAAAACCAGATATCCATCAGGAGACAAATGATGCCTACCATTTGATTCCAATACTTCAGAGGTGAGTCTAATAGTAAATGGAAAATTGCTAGGAACTACTGGGCGTAATGCTTTCTCTGCCAGTGCACCATGACCTAATTCTCTTCTTCCTGTTGGCCCTTGACGTCCAGTTTCATTAGTTGCATAAGGTGGAAACTATTGTTAAAAACAGTATTAATACAAGTTACCTCTCTCCTATAAATATTTTACGCAGTTGAAAGAGTAACATAATGAATTACCTCATAATGAAGCATAAAATTCTTTTCCTTGAGAGCCCTACATTAATTAAAATTCGAGGAAAACGTTATCCTGACACTACCACCAACGTTTCTTACAAACCCTTCCAAATAATACGTCAGATATTCAAACTCACCCTGTTATGATGGAAACAGGATCTGAACGTAATATGGAATCAGGAGAATCAAATGTCACTGTACATAGAACCTAAAAATGGAAAACTATTTTATTAGTAGAGCCTTCATTTCGTCCGTTGGTGTTTTAGGGCCCTTCAACTGCACTGGCAGGGCACTTCAACTTCAAGTCCACTGCATAGTTCGAATGCAGAGACTGCACATACGCTGATGTGACGATTTTTGGGTATCAGGGGTACCCAGTTTTCCCAAGAGGCCACCCATGTTAGTACCAGTTGGAGTTGCGTTGCTTAACTTCAGTGATCAAACGAGAACTGGTGTGTCCAACGCAATACAGCCGCTCCCGTAGTGCCTGCAAAAACTGGACTTTAACCAGGGTGTTGTCTAGGCCACATAGCAACGGTTCTCAACCTTTTATTTACCACATGCCCTGTCCGAAATACTCAAGAATGTGGCGGATCCCTAAGGCCTAACAAAAGGATGATGACGACCTTGCTTCTACAGTACCAGAAAATCTGTTTGGAAATGAGCCCAAAAATTTGAAAGGGACCGTTTCTTAAACTGTTCTGTCCGAGTGCCATCTGTGGATATTTGACTTGAGTTTGACACCTACGATGATGGTAGGAGTCCTGAAGACGGGTAACTAGTCCAGTCTTTGAACCAGGAGCGAAAAATGTGTCAGGTCAGACCTTCACGGACACTCCTCCCCCTCCCTGCGAGTACATCGAGTTCACGGACAACGGGTTTAGAATCACTGCCATAGTCCATATTTGTAGTAACTAGGCCGCAAACCTGTGTTTGACCACGTTGAAATAAGGCGGATCCATGTAAAGGCCGATATAAGTCAATTGCACAAGATATATCCCGTAAACCCGTCAAATCTCTTCCATCGCACCTGGAACACAAAAAATACAAATTTTTAGGATGTGTCATCAAGAACGGTATTTAAATATTTCAAATACCTCTTTTCTGTTTCAAATATCAGGTTGCGAAAGACATCTTTACAAACTTTATTAAAAGCTTCAGTTATTAAAAATCCCTCAATGCTTGGATAGCTTTCTATGCAAGACAACAAGTAAATACTTTTTATTTTAAACTTATAATGTGGGCATGCTTTTTGTTGAAAGGCATCAGAAAGTGGGCACCGAAATCGTAAGGCAGCACGTGACAGTGACAGGAAGTCAGAGAAAGGTTTTTGATTGATTTGTTGGTGTTTTAGGGCCCTTCAACTACAAGGTCATTAAAGACCCGTCCACTGCGTAGTTCTAATGCAGAGACTGCACAGACACTACACGAATGCGACGATTTTTGGGCATTAGCGGTACCTAGTTTCCCCAATCGCCCACCCATGAAGTACTAGCTGGGGTTGCGTTGCTTAACTTCAGTGAGCAAACAAGAACTGGTGTGTCCAACGCAATAGAGCTGCTCTCAGAGAAAGGTCGTATACAGCCATAGACGAATAGTGTGCAAAAGATCACCAGTGAAAGACCTCAAAGCCAACAGATGGCTTAGTGATAAGGTCGCCAGTCAAAAATATGGTCAAAAAGGTTACCATTCAGAGATGGGCACAACAGACACACTGATTACCTACCGAGTGGCGAACTATTTCTGGCGTGACCTTATTATTTAACATTATTTTGACTGGCGATCTCTCATCCAGAGGTCAAACATTCGGCAATTTTCTGTAGGTGACCGTTTGTCCGATTTCTAGACGAGTTCAGAGAGTAGGTGAGGTGGAGTACATCGGTGGACTATGGGGAAGAAATTGGACAGGATTTTACTGTGACTAGCTGCACACTTAATGTCAAGCCCTTCAGCAACCTCGTTTGAACATACAGGGAGAGTTTGGGTCTGAATAATCTATCCTGGAATTTATCTCCCAGGTTTACAAAATATATATGGTCAACAGTCTTGTGACACCCTGGTCTAGTTAGCCAAAAAACGATGTGTGCCGAATTTCTGGGTATACTTTTATACAGTTAGTCTTACAAACCTTTTAGTTTTTCAGTTACATTCGTTCTAATGTCAGATATGGCATCATCTCTTGAAATCTAGTAAAAATAATGAATTCATTAATGCAAATCTCACTTTCGAGCGGTGGTCCTTAACCTTTTATTTTTTACCACGGACCCCTCTAAATAGTCTGGGTTCTGTGGATGATCTAAGGAACAGTTGCTGTAGACCGCACATCTACAGTTACAGAAAGTCTGCTAAGAAGTGAGCTCAGAAATTTGGAAGGGAGCCATCAGCCAGAGTACCATCTGTGAACATTTCCATGAGTTTGTCCTGTGAGTCATCCTAGTTCAAACGACAACAAGAACTAAAATTCGGTCTCTAATGCCAGGCCTTCATGGACCCTTTGTGATTGAATTTTGTTTCGTTAGTATTTCGAGGCCATTCAACTACAACAGTCATTAGAGCCCCATCCACTGCGTCGTTCTTACGGAGAGTCTGCATAGACACTACGCTGTTACGACGATTTTTGGGTATTTGCAGTACTCGGTGTTCCCAAGCGGTCACCCATGCCAGTACTAGCTGGGGTTGCGCTGCATGACTTCGGTTAGGCTCGTTGATATTTTGGGGCCCTTCAACTACAAGGTCAATAGAGCCCCGTCCACTCCGTAGTTTAACGCTGAGACTGAACAGACGCAACACTAATGCGACAATTTTTTGTGTATTAGCGGTACCTACTTTTCCCAAGCGGCCACCCATGTCAGAACTAGCTGGGATCGCGTTGCTTAAGTTCAGTGACCAGACGAGAACTGGTGTGTCCAACGTAATAAAGCCGCTATTTTGCGAGTGCAGAGTGAACCCCTGGCCTCCATGGTCCACGGACTACAGGTTAGGTTAAGAATCACTGCTTTAGATTGACTGTTAATGAAGATGTGGAAACAAACCTTGTCATGAGAGTAATGTAGGAAAACCTCCTTAATCTGAGTAGCACTTAATCTGAAAAAAAAAACACCAGAAAGTGAGAGTCGTGGTCAGCCTTCCAATAAAATGCATTGAAATAAAATGCAACATACACTCTAGCAGCCTCAATAAGTTCTGGACTAGGAACGACATATTTGGGGATTTCTCGTTTTGGTTTGCCACACGATTTTTGCAATGCTTTTAGTTGCTGAATGATAACCTGTGTTTCCTTAACTCCACTTTTTATGGCTTTTAAAAAATCTTGCTGCAAAACATTATCTGCAACCGCTTCCATCATAACTAAACAAAAATAGCATCATAAACAAATAATAGTTGGTATCAGTAAACAGGATCATCATGTGGTGAGGATAGGGTGGAGGGCTTCATCCAACAATAGCTGGTATTGTATTAGGGGAGGCTCCTGAATTATAGCTTAGGGTTTTAGGAGTATTATGTTATCATAAGTAAGATTGAGAGTTAGTCTCTCCTCTGCCATATTGGCCAATAAGGCTGCTTGCAGTGTATAATATTAGAATTAGAAATTGGAATCATGTCTTTATTCCACCTATAGTAAAGACAATTTTCGTTTCGTTGGTGTTTCAGGGCCGTTCAATTACAATCGTCATTAGAGCCCTGTCCACTGCGTAGTTCTAATGTAGAGTCTGCACAGACACTACGCTACCACAATGATTTTGGGGTGTTAGCAGTACTCAATGTTCCCAAGCGGTGTCTTAACACAGCCAGCTGCCAACTTAAAGCTGCAACTTCTGTGCCCAGTCATCATCGGCCTATTTTAATTAGTCGGGGCTCTTTTCCTCCACCGACTCCAGGGGGGGTTGTATCGTTGGTGTTTTAGGGTCCTTCAACTGCAAAGGTCATTAGAGCTCCGCCGCCCACTGCGTAGTTCTAGTGCAGAGTCTGCACAGAAACTACGCTGTTTCGACGATTTTGGGGCATTAGCAGTACCCAGTGTGCCGAAGAGGTCACCCATGTCAGTACTAGCTGTTGTTATGTTGCTGAACTTCAGTGATCAGACGAGCACTGGTGTGTCCAGCGCTATACAGCCGCTCCCTATAGTAGTAATGTCTTCAAGATCTCGCCCTCTATTCCCTTTCATTATCGACTATTCCTCTGGCCCACACACCAGTTTCACAAATAATAACATGCAATGAAGATGAAGTCTAAAGTAGACTATGTGCGTCAGACTGTGTGTTTCCAAAGTATGGACATGACAACTTACCAACTCTGCTATGATCACTGCCAGTGACAACCAAATTCAGGGAACTTTCAGCCATTTCTCTCCTTGTTGGATTAATAATAACTTCATTGTCTATTAAACCCACTCTTACCGCTCCTGAAACGTTAACAAGCATCAGACGGTTAAATAATGAATTAGAACACAAAAATACTGCTGACTTTCACAGACACACAAAAAAAGCGTTCCTGAAATGTTATCAATATGGTGGCATGTGCGGAGCACTTAGAACCTTTCTGTTTTACTTTTCAGCCTACAGCCAACCTTAACTAAGCAGCTACATATCTCACCATCAAGGATGTTACCATAATTTAAACTTGTACTTTAGCAGCAGAGGTGGAATTCGGTTTTGTCACTTTGTTATTGAGCTAACCGCCATAAAAAGTATAACATCAATGCTACACCTGGGATACCGGACAAGACTGTGCAACTTGTTCAACCAAATATGGTATACCAGAAAGTTTGTACAGGTATGACGTAAAACACAGTTTATTTGTTTATAATTCCTGACTTATGAATTGATTTAATCAACTGAAGCTTGAGCAGTTATCCCTAAAGAATTTTATACTTCTTCCTGCTGAGGTGCAAATAATAGTCCTTCAAATTTTTCAAGAGATAGCATATGACTTTACAGTAATCAACTAACCTACAGGTCCATCCCAAGGTATGTCAGACAGTGCGAGAGAAGCCGAGGCTAAAAAACGATAACGGAATTTTTTTATTCAAAAATCTCACTAAGTAGCAGCTTGCACTCATTTTATACCTGCATTGATGCCGATGACATCCGGATCATTTAACCCATCGACTGCCAACAGATTACACACCAACTACAAATACAGAATAACACCCCATACACAATCTGTTTGGAGTGTTCACACCGACCCAATACACCAAACGTATGCGTGTGGGTAAAAAAACCGTGAGCTCACACCAAAAATGTGAAATGACGTTGTGAAGACATTCTATCACATGGGACTGACATCAGGTAAATTGGAGCGTGAGTAGAGTTGCTCACATCAGCTCTTCACACCAGACGTTGTGCACTTTTGCCCTCATTGGTGGCTTAGGGCTCTTCAGCTACAACGGTCATTACAGCCCCGTCCACTGCGTAGTTCTAATGCAGAGTCTGCACAGACACTACGCTGTTAAGACGATTTTTGGGTATTAGGAATACCCAGTGTTCCCAAGCGGCCACCCAATGTTAGTATTAACTGGTGTTGCGTTGCTTAACTTCAGTGATCAGACGAGAACCGGGGTGTCCAACATAATACAGCCGCTCCCAACGTTCTGCGAATGCCCCACCATACACACAAAGTCGTCTGTGTGCTGCTGTTTGGATTTTTCTAATGCGATTGTTATGTTCTTTAAATTGTTTAGGCAATGTATGACGTCCCATCAAACGGAACACACGAAAATGATCGGGAGCTGTTTATTGCGTTGGACACACCAGTTCTAGTCTGATCACTGAAGTTAAGCAACGCAACCCCAGCTAGTACTAGCATGGGTGGCCACATGGGGAAAATGGGTACTACTAATACCCAAATGTCTGTGCAGTTTCTACATTAGAACTACGCAGTGGACGGGGCTCTAATGATCTTGTAGTTGAAGGGCCTTAAAACACCAACAAAACAAAAAAAAAAACAAACTGATCGTGTATGGGGCCCTTAAGAATAGGATAATATCTATTCTACTTTGAGTTTTTTAATCTAAGGAACATTCAGCAACCTAAAATGTAGCATGCAGTTTATGAAAGCAAAGATAGCACTGAACATTTGATGCATGCGATGCTTCAACTTATAATTTGGTTAAATGTGCCTATAAATCATACCTGTGTTTCATAAAAATAGCCTTCGGGAAACAGTGGCCGAATCGACCTGTCTAAAATAAAAATAAAACGTATTCAAAAGGATTGCAAAGAACGTGGGTAATTTTGATGACATCATGTCAAATTACCTATCATTCGACTAGTTAAAATCTCTCTTTCTGTAGGTCCAAGTTCCCGTCTTAAATAATTCGTAGGAATTCTACCGGCTGCAGCTGCCTTCTGCCTATAATCCACCTAGTTTCAGACACCTTTATTATAACCATCTCATTATTCATAACCTGTACAAAACAAGCCTCACATACGTACGGTTAATGGCATGAAGGAGGATGTCACTGCTTTCAGCTTGCTGACAGCGGTAACCATTACTGATGTATCTCCCATCTACATCACCAATTACAAATTGCTGTACATTATTCTCCAAAAAAAGTTCTGAAGGTTCTCAAGAGATTTATTCTAGAAATTCTACTTTTTTTGACATTTCAGACTTTTACATACCTGCGCAACAGCACATCCATCAGCAAATCTAGCATATTTTCCAGTGCTTATCTTCAAAACTTGTCTAAGAGAAGAAATATCAATTAGAAATGTTCTCGGCGAAGACAACAAAGGTATAGTTGATTCCTAATTGTAATAGTTAAAGTTGATCTGTTAGATTACGGGGTAGTTTTGGAGTGGACTGAGGGAGCAGACTCTTGTGAGAAGACCCGAGGTGGATCTGATTAGGCTCAGCACAAGGATGCAGTCAATTACGAGCGCACGGGATTGAGTTAGGTCAGTGAAAACCTGGGAGCGGCTGTATTGAGTTGGACACACCGGTTCTCGTCTGATCACTCAAGTTAAGCAATGCAAACCCAGTTAGTACTAACATAGGTGGCCCTCAGAAACACTGGGTACTGCTAATATCCAAAAATCGTCGTAGCCGCGTAGTGCCTGTGCAGCCTCCGCTCTAGAACTACGTAGTTGACGGGGCTCCAATGGCCTTTGTAGTTGAAGGGCTGCAAAACACCAACAAATCAATCAAATAAATGCAAACCTGGGAACAGGTCTTGCCATTGTGTGGAGGGGATAGGGGCCTGATGGGGGCATAGTCAGAACTCGTAGGGAGCGGCGAGTTGCGTTGGACACACCAGTTCTCGTCTGATCACTGAAGTTAAGCAACGCAAGCCCAGTTAGTACTGACATGGGTGGTCGCTCGGGAAAGCTGGGTACTGCTAATACCCAATAATCGTCGCATTAGTGTAGTGTCTGTGCAGTATATGCATTAGAACTATACAGTGGACGGGTCTCTAATGACCTCGTAGTTGACGGGACCTTAAACTCCAACAA
>JAAFCE010006949.1:6947993-6978915 GCA_013389805.1 Trigoniulus corallinus
CGGGTCTCTAATGACCTCGTAGTTGACGGGACCTTAAACTCCAACAAACAAACAAACAAACACATTGCCTGTTAATATCAGCATTTAGTTAATGCAAAAAAAAGCAACTCCTAACCCTTTTCCCGCCTAAGGCAGGGTCGGGTACCCATTTGTCCCTCTGAATGGACACCGGGTGATACTTGGGTCATAGCTTTTTTCTACAGCCGGTTGCCGGCCAAAGCTGCACCCCTACGCTTATTTATCGTCGGTCTAATGTTCGTTGGGGAATGCTACCGACGCCAGGGGGCGAGCTCCTACACCTGGAAATTTTGCCTCATCTACCCGTTGCGTAGTAGAGAGGGTTCTTTTACGTGCAAGTGCCATCGTACACCCACACGGGACCTCGGTTTTACTTCTCATCCGAAATAAGGCACACTCGCGGCTTCTCTCTCGCCCGAAAGAGGGCGAGTATCGAACCTAGAACTAGTGGCGTAGTTGCCGAGTGTGCTAACCACTACGCCACCGCGGCGGGTATTTAGTTAATGCATGATACTTAATTAATTATTAGCTAGTTGGCAGCACTATGACAGTCAAATAAAAGCAAAGCGGGATCCGGAACCAGTGCTGGATTTATCACTAGGCTAAGTAGGCTGAAGCCTAGAGCCTCAACATTTAGCGGGCTTCAAAACATAAGACGGGGGCCTCAAAATTGAAATAGCCTAGGACCTCTCAATATCTAAATCCAGCACTGTCCGGAACGTCGCCCCCGACCAGTGGCGTAGGGTGCGGGCCGCACCGGGTGACACCACTCGCACCATGAGAAATGGGGGTGACACCAAAGCAGAAAAAGCGGCTTTTTTCGGGAGAGGGGGGGTGACGCCAACCCTAGTGACGCCACTGCCCCCGACATTTCGATTTTTGCTCGTTACGACCTTTTTCTTAGTGTTTCAAGGAATTCGCTTTATGCTTGTGTTCCTTTTCAGTTTATTAAAAAATTATCATTATAATAAATCGGCATAGGCCGGCATCACCCCACAGACAACCTTAGCCAATATTCCTGCGGGTTTCCAGACGCCTGGCTGGGGTGCCCCCAGTTGGAGCATGTTCAATGAACCCGCAGACCCGCACCTGCCACAAGTGGGATAAGGGCATTATTATGATGATGATATTATTATAGTAAACAGAGCAAAAAGAAAGAAATGTCCATTTGCCCTCCCAGGGGCGAAATGTTTGGGGGAGAAACGTCCGAGGGGCGAAAGCTCCTAGGGTGGCCGCTTGGGAAACCTGGGTACTGCTAATACCCAAAAATCGCCGCATTAGTGTAGTGTCTGTGCAAACTCTGCATAAGAACTATGCTGTGGACGGGGCTCTAATGACCTTGTAGTTGAAGGGCCCTAAAACACCATCTGAACAAACAACAACAACAAGCGAAATGTTGGAAGCGAAACGTCGGGGTCGAAACTTCCGTAAACCAAGCAAAGCACCTCCTAACTCTTTTTCCGTCTATGGCAGGGTTGGGTACTCGTCTTGCTCCTTTGACCGGACACGAGTGATATAAGTTAAGCAACGCAACCCCAGTTAGTACTAACATGGGTGGCCGCTTGGGAAAACTGGGTACCGCTAGTATCTCAAATTCGTCGCATTAGTGTAGTCTCTGCATCAGAACTACGCAGTGGACGGGGCTCTAATGACCTTGTAGTTGAAGGGCCCTAAAACACCAACAAACAACAACAACGAGTGGTATACTGAACAGTGTTTTTCCGCAGTAGACTGCCGACCAAAGCTGCAACCCCTATGCAGCGGCTATTCATCGGCTTCCTGTTCGTTGGGGCACTTCACCGAGCTCCTACACCTGGGAATTTGGCCTAACCTACCCGTTGTATGGTAGAGAGGGTTCTTTGACGTGCAAATGCCATCCCACACCACACAGGGACTCGGTTTTACTTCTCATCCGAAGGAAGGCGCACTGCGCATTTCTCTCTCACTCGAAAGCAGGCTACCCACCTGCCAATATCGATCCTGGAACCAATGGCGCAATGAATCCTGCACGCTACCTATTGCGCCACCAAGGCTGGACAGTTAGTCAAATAATAAGGTAAAAATATTAATCGTTTTACCAGTCCTTTAAGTGAAACTATTATTTTATCAGAAGGAGGGGTGTAGTGCTTTTATTTCAGTAAACCAATATGTCCGAACACGTGCTATTTTATCGCCCAAGATAATCATGATCATCATACCCTTATCCCGCCTGTTGCAGGGTTGGGTCTGCGGGTCTATTGAACATGCTCTGACTGGGGGCACCCCAGCCAGGCGTCGGGAACCGGTAAGAATATTGGCTGGGTTGTCTGTAGGGGATGCCGGCCTACCCCACTTTATAGCCCAGGTAATATATTTATATAAATTGGTTGTATTGATTTTGATGGACACGTAATGGAAAGAGGGGAGAAGTAGTACCGGTTACTCGTTAGGTCCATTATAGAAATGCAGGTGGTTTTAAGTACCCGGGGCAGGGAAAGACCAAAGCAGACGTGGTAGCCAGTTGCCCGCAAGGATATGGTAGTGTGTGGGGTGGACGGGGACCTGGCCGGCGATAGGTGGGAGTGGAGGGCTTGAACCCGCGGAGGGAGCGGCAAATAGCGTTGGACACACCAGTTCTCGTCTGATCACTGAAGTCAAACAACGCAACCCCAGTTAGTACTAGTATGGGTGACCGCTTGGGAAACCTAAATGCTGCTAATACCCAATAATCGTTGCATTAGTGTACTGTCTTGGCAATCTTTACATTAGGACTACGCAGTGAACGGGTTTGTTTGTTGGAGTTTAAGGTCCCGTCAACTACAAGGTCATTAGAGACCCGTCCACTGCGTAGTTCTAATGCATATACTGCACAGACACTACACTAATGCGACGATTATTGGGTATTAGCAGTACCCAGCTTTCCCGAGCGACCACCCATGTCAGTACTAACTGGGCTTGCGTTGCTTAACTTCAGTGATCAGACGAGAACTGGTGTGTCCAACGCAACTCGCCGCTCCCGCAGTGAATGGGGCTCTAATGACCATGTAGTTGAAGGGCCGTAAAACACCAAAGAAAGAAACAAAGATTGAAGTATTTCTGTAGCTTGAGTAGCATGGCCCCACCATGCATACCATACTTGCGTTTCATCCTTCAACTTCTGTCTATACAATTTAAAAGCCGGATTTTATTTCCAAAAAAAATCGTAGATTCAGATCTCAATGCAAGTACCCGCCTCGGTGGATCAGGAATTAGCGTTCTCGATTACTGCATCACTGGTTCTAGGTTCGATACTGAATCAAGGTGGGTTGCCTTCTTTTCGGCAGGAAAGAGGTTCCTAGTACTCCTTCCGTCTGCCCGCCGACCAACGCTGCGTATTTATCGTTGGGGCACTTTCCTGACGCCAAGGGACAAGTTTCTACCGCCGGGGAATTTCGCCCATTTCTTCATCGTGTAGTAGAAAGGGTTCCTTTACGAACGAATGTTAGGCGTAGCTTGGGGTGGAGGGACATCGCAGATAAGATGAGAGAGTAGCGGGTTAGGTCAATGGTCGAGATGAAGGTGGTCGGAGACACCCAGGACAGAGGAAGACCAAAACAGACATGGAAGCAGGCTCTACTTTGTGGTTGTTTGTTGGTGTTTTAGGGCCCTTCAACTACAAAGGTCATTAGAGTCCCGTCCACAACATAGTTCTCATGCAGAGACTGCACAGACACTACACTAATGCGACGATTATTGGGTATTAACAGTACCCAGTTTTCCCAAGCGGCCACCCAGGTCAGTACTAGCTGGGGTTGCGTCGCTTAATTTCAGTGATCAGACGAGAACTGGTGTGTCCAACGCAATTCGCCGTTCCCAGCAGGTTCTACGAAGGGACATGCGGGGAGGGGAGAGTGGACGGCAACCTTGGGGGTATAAGCCAGAGTGGAGGATGAGAACTCGACCCTGCCACCGGCGGGATAAGGATGCGGTGATGAGTTGAACTGGTTGTTTTACGTACCAGTGACATGGTACGCATCACACGGGCCACAGCTTTACTTCCCACTTGACTTCAGGAGCACGTTGCCTCTCACTCGACAGAAATCGGAAGCGGCTGTATTGCATTGGACACACCAGTTCTTGTCTGATCACTGAAGTTAAGCAACGCAACCCCAGTTCATACTGGCATGGGTGACCGATTGGGAACACCGGATACCGCCAATACCTAAAAGTCTTCCTAACAGCGTAGTGTCTGTGCAGACTTTGCTTTAGAACAACGCAGTGTGTTATGTGTTATACTAACGGGTTGGGGAGTAAGCCAAGCAGCCATAACAGGCTGAACCCTAAGGAGGCTGCTCGCAGGAGATGAGAAGGTAGGTATAGAGCAGGGGTGGCCAATGTTAGTGTACATAAGATCTTCTTTTTATCTTAAAAAAGTGTCGCGATCGACTTGTTGCCATAGCCGTAGTCAAGGTGGGGAGAGGTTCGATACTGGACCCACCTCGGGAGCGGCGAATTGTGTTGGCCACACCAGTTCTCGTCTGATCACTGAAGTTAAGCAACACAACCCCAGCTAGTACCGACATGGGTGGTCGCTTGGGAAAACTGGGTACTTGCTAATACCCAAAAATCGTCGCATTTGTGTAGTGTCTATGCAGTCTCTGCATAAGAACTATGCTGTGGGTAGGGCTCTAATGACCTTTGTAGTTGAAGGGCCCTAAAAAAACAACAAGCAAGCTAGTGGACCCACCTTGATCCAGTATCGAACCTAGAATCACTGAGCCACTACGTCACCGAGGCGGGTCTTACGTCAAAACATCGCGAGTGATCGACCAAAATTGGCTTCGCGATCGACTTGTTGGCCACCCCTGGTATAGAGCATAATAGCAAAAGGGGAAATTTGCAGCACCCAACGTTCTTTACGAACCACCCATGTTGGTACTAACGTGGGCTTGCATTGCTTAACTTCAGTGATCTCACGAGAACTGATGTGTCCAACGCAACTGAGCAGTGGACGGGGCTCTAATGGCCATTCTAGTTGAAAGGCCCTAAAACACCAACAAAACAAAACCGAAAGCAGTCAACCCACCTAGGTCCAGTTTCGAGCCTGGGACTACTGGCACAGTAGTCGAGCACGCGACTTTCTGCGCCACCGAGGCAAGTTTTGACCCAATTCGTATTCAGAACTATAATTATCCTGTCCAGATGTCTAATGGATAAAATACAAGACTGACTAATACAACAACATTCTGTCATAGTTTACATTGAATACCACACGTGGTTCTCTTCTAATTATTTCCCGGATGTTATGGCGGAAGTGGGCAAGGAGCTATAAAGAATTTAGTGTATTGCAGTGTAGATGCCAAAAGCTAGTGTCACGTGTCCCCTGTTATAGTAGGGGGCGTGCGAAAGGAGACGCCTCGTGTAAAACTTCGAGCGTCAGCGCCGCTGCTGCAGTTTTTCACGGCTTATTTTTAAGAGGTCCCGCTTGAAATTCTGCCAATCCTAGACAAGGAGCGGCCATTGCCTTGCCGCACGTCACTTCCATTTCTGTTTGTTATCAGGCGAGTAACAACGAGATAAAAAGGTAAACTAATTTTATGATATTCGCATTTGAATAATTCGGAAAGAACTGTCATTAATATTTAGTTTCGTGTTGCGTTTCGAATAGAAACTAACCTGTTATGTCGCCTGCTTGGTAATCGATGGAGTATAGAAGTTTGAGAGTGAGATTCTATCACCGTGAAGCAGCGCTACGCGGCGCTTAATGTTTTCCGAGTTCGAATTTTTAAGCTCGATGCCGTTCAGTAATTACGCCGCTCGACTGCGCTTCATTCCGTACATTTCGCTATCGGTTATTAGGACAGGCAGTAAATGTTACCTTGTCAATCGACTTTTGGGCTCTTCCTAGTCGTCAGCACTTCATTATCCATTGTTTCCATGTATCGTTATGCAATTTATTATATCCCTGAATCCTTACGAGTGACATGTAAGTTAGATGGGAATACCGAGACATGCACGCAAAATGCTACTGCGGTTAAGCTGTCTCTTCTTATTCTGTACGTGTCAATATCATATCAAGGCCTTTTCATAACTTCTACTTTCAGGGCATTCCAGTAGGGCGTTAGCATCCAGGACAAACTCTGAGTGGGATTTATCGCACAAAAGATTCCTCCGGGAGCTGCTGTATTGCATTGAACACCATTTCTCGTCTGATCACTGAAGTTAAGCAACGCAATCCCAGCTAGTACTGACATGAGTGGCTGCTTGGGAAAACTGGGTACCGCCAGTGCCCAAAAATCGTGGCGATAGTGTAGTGTCTGTGCAGTCTCTGCGTCAGAACTAAGCAGTGGACGAGGATCTACAGACCTTGCAGTTGAAGGGCCCCGAAAACACCAACGAACGAATGAACCCAGCTAGTTCTAGCGTGGGTGACCGCTTGGGAGCACTAGGTACTGCTGAGCCCCAAAAATCGTCATAACAGCGTAGTGTCTGTGCAGACTGCGTTAGAACTACGCAGTGGACGGGGCTCTAATGACCTGTGTAGTTGAAGGACCCTAAAACACCAAGGAAACATGCAAAAGTGCAGCCAAGTGGCGTTGGACAAACCAGTTTTCGTGAGATCACTCAAGTTAAGCAGCGCAAGCCCACGTTAGTACCAACATGGGTGGTTGGTAAAGAACGTTTGGTGCTGCAAATTTCCCCTCTCCTACGTCCTCTACACCTCCCTTCTCATCTCCCGCGAGCAGCCTCCTAAGGGTTCGTCCTGTTATGGCTACTTGGCTAACTCCCCAATCCACGAAATTAATCCAGTATTCCTCCACTGGAAGTAGTGTAAGACTGTGTGGTAGGCCTACATATTTTTCGACGATTCAAATACTTGAGATCTGTTATCCAAAGCAGTGTTGCCAGATCTGAAGACTAAAAAGTAGCGGATTTGAAGCATTTGTAGCCCAGATAAAAATCAATCATTTTCCTACTATGAACTTTTCCTGATCAAATTTTCCTTTTATTTGATCTAGGTCAGTTGGTTAGTTGGGTTAGCTTCTCGGGGAACTGGTGACAAAGGGGAAGGAAGTGAAGTAATTAGGATCAGTGATCCAGAGCAATGAGTTAGCCATAGAATCAATGGGGGATGGTTGAAGTGGAGTTCTGTGTGATAGGAGGGTCCCAATAAAGTAAAAGAGAAGTTTTGCAGGGCAGGGCTATGTTAAGTGTTGGGCAGTGAGAAAGAGCCACGTAAACAGAATGCAAGTAGCCAAAATGAGAACGCTGCAGTACATGAGTAGGGTGTCGAGAGCTGATAGGATTAGGAATGGATATATTAGATGTAGCCAGGGTGGGGGACATCACGGAAAAGATGAGAAAAAGTTGAGGTGGTATGGACACGTAATGAGAAGAGGGGAGGAGGAGCTCGTTAGGTCCATTACTGGAATATTGGTTGTTGGAACCATCCGGGGCAGGGGGAGATCAAAGCAGACATGAGAGCAGCTTATCCTTAAGGATATGGTAGTGTGGGGGTGGATGAGGACCTCGTGGTAAATTGATGGGAGTGGCGGGCAAGAACGCACAGACCTGACCCTACCACAGACAAGATAGGGGTATTAAGATGATTGTTGTTTTTACACCTTTATACATAACTATAACAAAGTAGCATATTTTAAAGATTTATAGCTCTCAGACAATTAACGGTAGCCTAAAAAGTAGCGTGTCGCCCAATTTGAATTTTTTGTAGCAAGGACACTTAAAAAGGAGCCCAATCCGCTACTTGTAGCCCAATCTGGCAACACTGATCCAAACAGTGATGTCAGTGTTGTAGTGGAGACAGGCAAGTGGGGTTTTGTGTAATCGGAGCTCTGCAGGACATTGGTTAGGGCAGCTATGCATTATCGATCAGTGTTGGGCAATGTGGAGGATCCAACAAAGTAGTTTGAGAGTAACAGATATTCGTGTGCTAAGGCGTATACAGTATGTGGAGTGACAAGGGCAGGCAAAGTTCGAAATTGCCCTCGTAGGGATAACTTGGAATTAAGAAATATTGTTAAAATGTTGAGCCAGAGTAGACTGAGGTGACTAGGGGCATGGCATGTGGAAGAGGATAGCGAGCGGGTGTATTGCATTGGGAACATCAATTCTCGTCTGATCACCTAAGTTAAGCGAGGCAACCCCAGCTTGTACTAACATGGGTGGCGCAACCCTACTAACATGGTTAGCCGCTTGGCAATGCTGTGTAGCGCTAATATCCAAAAATCGTCCTAATGGCGTAGTTTCTGTGCAGACTCTGCATTAGAACTATGCAGTGGATGTGGCTCTAATGACCTTTCTAGTTGAACGGTCCTTAAACACCAACAAATCAATCTATGAATGGAAGGAAATTCTCGGTTAGGTTCATGTGAGAGGTGCAGGAAGGAGCGGCTTATTGCGTTGGAAACCCCAGTTCTCGTCTGTTCACAGAAGTTAAGCGACGCAACCCCAGCTACTACTAACATGGGTGGCGCTGGGAAAAACCGCCAATACCCAAAAATCGTCGCATTAGTGTAGTATCTGTGCAGTCACTGCATTAGAACTACGCAGTGGGCGGGGGCTCTAATGACGTCTTGTAGTTGAAGGGCCCAAAAGCACCAACGAAACTAAACAAAAGATGTGCAGGTTATAGGTAGCAGTCGAGATAAAGGTGGGCCAAAGTAAAGATGGAAACAGGTTATGACCTGGAATTGTCTGGTGTGGACAGGGATCTGGTTGGCTTCAGAAGAGAGTGGAAGGTCAGCTCTCGCAGACTACACCTCGCCACATGTGGGATAAAATGCTGCGGTGGCGATGATGATCTGTGGAATATATTGTAGGCACTTGGCACTGTGCAGGTTCAATCCTATCCAGGAGGGAGCGATGCAGAAATTGCTCCCCCCTCAGTGCCTCAAGGGGGCGCATATTTCAACTGTTGCAGGATTCAACTTTGCAACTAATAAGGCATTTTTGCATTGCTATTCCCATTTCCCCATCTGCCAGTCCAATCTGCAGTTTGCTAATCCACTGACGATGGGACATTGTCAAAGGGGCAGTAGAGGCTCTATTTTAATTGCAAGGTAGAATTATACTAAGGGATTCTGAATATTTAAAAATATTTGGGGCGCACATTTTGTAGAGCTCTCCCCTTGAACTGACCCTGATCCTGATCCTAGCTAGCCGAGGAGAATGGTTTTTCTTCTCTTTGTTGATTTGTTTGTTTGTTGGTGTTTTAGGGCCCTTCAACTACAAGGTTATTAGAGCCCCGTCCACAGCATAGTTCTTATGCAGAGACTGCACAGACACTACACTGATGCGACGATCTTTAGATATTAGCAGTACCCAGTTTTCCCAGCGGCCACCCATGTCAGTACTAGCTGGGGTTGCGCTGATAAACTTCAGTGATCAGACGAGAACTGGTGTGTCCAACGCAACTCGTCGCTCCCATTTGTAGTTGACATTGAAGCCCTTTCAACACATGAGGTCATGTGTACAACGTCACCTGCACACCTTGCGGGGAGCGGCGAATTGCGTTGGACACACCAGTTCTCGTCTGATCACTGAAGTTAAGCAGCGCATCCCCAACTAGTACTGACATGGGTGGCCGCTTGGGAAAACTGGGTATCGCTAGTATCCAAAAATCGTCGCATTAGTGTAGTGTTTGTGCAGTTTCTCCATCAGAGCTACACAGTGGACGGGGCTTTAATGACCTTGTAGTTGAAGGGCCCTAAAACTTCAACAAACAACAACACCTTGCGGAAACCAGCGTATTATTACAGTGTTAATTGTAGTACACCCGAATTAAATGTCCTATAGTTGACTAATCCGATTTGTTTTTTTTTTTTTCAGTAGAAACGCTTCAGTGATAATGTGGTCGTCACAAAACGAGTCGTTATTAATCGAGATGATGGAAACAGAGAGGTTTATGTGGGATCCACATGACGTCAGTTATCACAAACGTGAGAAGAGAGAAAACTGTTTAGCGAAAATAACCTCGGCATTGGGACCACCATTCACAGGTATGATTCAAATGGAATTTACGAAAAGTTTAAATACCATCAGGTGGTCACCTTCGTCACTTCGCATAAATAAGGATGCAGTCCTTGTCGCCATGTTTTTTTAATGTCACCATTTGGCAGTTTAGAGTCCTCAAGTTCTCACCTACCGTGTTTCCCCGAAAATAAGCACCTGTCTTATTTTTATTTTGGTGTCGAGAAAAGCACTAGGGCTTAATTTCGGGGAATGTCTAATTTTTTTGCACGCAAAACGATTTACATTTATTTATTTATGAAAACAAAAAATGTTCAAAATTTATTGCGAATTGTTACAAAAGGGTGAGGTAGGCCGACTACCCCCCTCACAGACAACTCAGCCAATATTTCCTGTGGGTTCCAGATGACCGCTTAGCAACCCTGGATACTGCTAATACCCAAAACTCGTCACCTTAGTGTAGTGTCTGTGCAGTCTCTGCATTAGAACTACGCAGTGGACCGGGCTTTAATGACCTTGTATTTGAAGGGCCCTAAAACTCCAACAAGACAAAAAAAATTGGGAACATCGTAGTGAGGCGTCCGATCTAGAGAGATTCCACTGTAGTGGTTTCACACTTGGACATCACTTGCCCACGGTTAGTGTGCAATGTACGTCTACTGCGTCAGTGGTTCCAGGTTTGAACCTGGCTCGATTGTTTGTTTGTTGGTGTTTTAGGGCCCTTCACAGCATAGTTGTTATGCAGAGACTGCACAGACACTACACTGATGCGACGATTTTTGGGTATTAGCATTACCCAGTTTTCCCAAGCGGCCACCCATGTCAATACTAGCTGGGGTTGCGCTGCTTAACGTCAGTGATCAGACGAGAACTGGTGTGTCCAACGAAATTCGCCGCTCCCTCCTCTACCTGGATGGAGATTGTTTGGCTTTTTTTCCCCACAGTGCGCGTTCTGTCGGTTGGAAAGTAAAGCCGTGGCCCCATATGATGTGTAAGATATCGTCTGCACTTAAAAGAATTCTTTGTACAGGTTGACAATCAAAAATCCGCCGACCTCGGGGCTTGAGGCTTGCCGAATTTTCGATGGTTATACTGTATACATTTAACAGAAAATCTCAGCCTGTACAGTCCTTTAATGAAGGGAAATTGAACACAAATAACAAGGAAATGAAATTTTAATTTGTACCAACTAAATAAAAAGTCCCACGCAATTTTAGTTCAACTGAATAACATACCGGTAGTTCCTCACAACTTTAATCATAGCCCATCTACTGTAACCTCGAAAATCAATCCATGCCGGAAAACTGAAGGAACTGGATTATCGATGGTCGGATTTTCGAATGTCTACCTGTATGTGGAAAGTGTAGTTCGGCAAAATTACCAGAGCCCCTCGCTTCGGTGGAGTGATCCAGCGAACAGTAGGCTGACGCAGCGCCTGCTCTAGCACTTATGTCGCCCCGGATAAAAGGACAAATTGCCGCCCATTGAAGCAGCGCTCTGTTCGCGTGCCCTGTTCTCACACTTAAAGCCAAAATGGCGCCCCAGACAAATGTCCGGGTTGCCCCCTTAGAGCGGGCCCTGGCTGACGATAAATAAGCATAGGGGTTGCAGCTTTGGTCGACAGCCCGCTGCTTAAAAATGTCCAACAGATCGCTCAGGTGTCCCATTGGGGCTAAATAATGGGTACCCGATGCTGCAATAAGCGGGAGAGGCGTTGATTATGATGACGAAACTGCAAGACAAGAATTGATGTTCAGTTTTCCTTGTCACAATTTTTGGGGATGAGCTGTTTGGTGGTGACCCTCCTCGGCGATGCAGTGAGTAGCACGGTTAGTAACTGCGTCAGTAATTCTAGGTTCGATGCTGGATTGGATTAGTTGAATGGGTTGGAGAGTAAGCCAGGCAGCCATAACAGGATGAACCCTTAGGAGGCTGCCCACGGGGGATAAGGAGATAGGTAAAAGGATGAAGAAGAGGGTTTTATTTGCAGCACCCAACGTTCTTTACCAACCACCCATGTTGGTATTGACGTGGGCTTACGCTGCTTAACTTCAGTGATCTCACGGGAACTGATGTGTCCAACAAACTTGGCTGCACGTAGTTCATTCCACATAGCAATTCCACCGAGGTGGGTTGGTTTCTTTCGGGCGAAAGGCCCCGAGTGCGCGTCCTTTCGGATGAGAAGTGAAACCGAGGTCCCGTGTGGTGTACTGTGGCATTTGCACGTAAAGGAATCCTCTCTACTAAGCAACGGGTAGATGAGGCTAAATTTCCAGGTGTAGGAGCTCGCCCCCTCGCGTCGGTGGAATGGTCCATCGAACAGTAGACCAACGATGAATAAGCATAGGGATTGCAGCTTTGGTCGGCAACCGGCTGTGGAAAAGCACTGTCCAATATATCGCCCTTGTGTCCATTCAGAGGGACAAGATGGGTACCCTACCCTGCCATAGTTAGGAAAGGCGTTAGGAGTTGCTCTAGGCTGTATTGCGTTGGACACACCAGTTCTCGTCTGATCACTGAAGTTAAGCAACGCAACCCCAGCTAGTACTAGCATGGGTGACCGCTTGGGTTTGCTTTGTTGGTGTTTTTGGGCCCTTCGACTACAATGGTCATTAGAACCCCGAACCGCTTGGAAACTCTGAGTACTTCTAATATCCTAATGACCGTTGTAGCTGAAGGGCCCTAAAGCACCAACGAATCGAAAACGAAAATTTTGGCTTCATTTTTAAACCGGTTTGTGATCTAAGATGGGGCTTAACGAAACTGACATATACACCTTTATTTTTGTTTTTTAAAAAAGCTGGAATGGTGAAGAAGAAATGGAAGATGATGAGGGATCAATATGTCCGTTTGGCGAAAAAGATGAGTAACGTACAGAAACCTGGAAGTGAGGACGATCGTTCTACTCCAAAATGGGAGCATTTTAACAGGCTTCAGTTCTTAGGAGATTCAGCAATCATCAACGGAAACATTTGTAGTGTTGCAGAGGTTTGTTTGTCAAATCATGGTAGGTTCAAAATACTGTTTGACTCAAAGGTAATTTCTGTTTGTTTTTTGGGGGGGATTGAGTAGTGCGTTATGCCTATGTTGGGGGTGGATGATGATATGAGGGATAGTGCAGAATCCAACTGTAGTGTAGTAGTGGAACCGTTTACTATGAGTGAAGAAGTTTCACAGCCAACAGCAAACACACCCGTGTCGGAAGATTCTCAAACTACGTATTCTGCTGGACATTCTCGTAAAAAGAAGACACGATTGACAGACCAAATTTTAGCTGAAGCACTGTTAGTGTTACAAAATGCGAAGGAATCTTCAGATCCAGCGATGGATGACATGGACGCTGCCACTCAAGCGTTTGCAAAGTTTATTGGAATTAACTTAATGAAAGTGCCTCCAGAATCCAAGTTTGTTGCTCAGATGGAAATAATGCAAGTATTGCACAAATATATCAAAGTTTCAGATCACAACTCAAAAGAACAATAAATGATGCCGGTACTGTAGTATTTTGCTTTGTATTTGTATATAAACACTTTATTATTATCTCCATTTTCAATGTCTGATTGTTCTCAAGGTCCATCCACCATCTCTATGGGAACGGCTTATTGCGTTGGACACACATCAGTTCTCCTCTGATCAGTGAAGTTAAGCAACGCAACCCCAGCCAGTACTGACATGGGTGGCCGCTTGGGAAAACTGGGTACTGCTAATACCTAAAGATCGTCGCATTAGTTTAGTGTCTGTGCAGTCTCTGCATAAGAACTATGCTGTGGACGGGACTCTAATGACCTTGTAGTTGAAGGGCCCTCAAACACCAACAAACAAACAAATCAACTGAGAAAAACCATTCTCCTCAGCTAGATAGGATCAGGGACAGTTCAAGGGGAGAGCTCTACAAAATGTGCGCCCGAAATATTTTTAAATATTCATAATCCCTTAGTATAATTCTAGCTTGCAATTACAATCGAGCCTCTACTGCCCCCTTGACAATGTCCCATCGTCGGTGGATTAGCCGAGCTGATAGAGTGAGGGATGAGTATATTAGAGGTAGCCTGGAGGCGGTGGACATCGCGGAAAAATGAGGGAGAGTAGGTTGAGGTGGTATGGACACGTAATGAGAAGAGGGGAGGAGGAGCACTTTAGGTCCATGTCAGGAATGCAGGTGGTTGGAAGCACCCGGGGCAGGAGGAGACCGAAGCAGTCGTGGGAGCAAGTTGTCCGCAAGGATATGGTAGTGTGTGTGGCGTGGATGGGGACCTGGTGGGAGGTAAGCGGGAGTGGAGGACTAGAACCCGCAGACCCGACCCTGCAACAGGCAACATAACGATATGATGATGATTTGAACTTGCCATACGTGGCCCACACTGGTTTTTCACCTACATGAGCGGATGTTTTGTGCTGGAGATACCAGTTCTAATCTGACCACTGAAGTTAGGCAACGTAGCCCGAGATAGTACAAGCATGGGTGACCGCTTCGGAACACTGGGTACTACTAATACCCAAAATCGTTGTAACAGCGTAGTGTCTGTACAGACTGCATGACCATTGAAGTAGAGCGGCTGTATTGCATTGAACACACCAGTTCTCGTCTGATCACTGAAGTTAAGCAGCGCAGCCCTAGCTAGTACTGACATGGGTGGCAGCTTGGGAAGACTGGGTACCGCTAATACCCAAAAATCATCGCATTAGTGTAGTGTCTGTGCAGTCTCTGCACAGGGCCGGTCCTATAGGTTCGGCTGCCCCCCTCATAATATTTTCAGTTACTTTCCTTAATGTCTATAGGTTACGGATAGGTGAGGCAAAAATTTCCAGGTGTAGGAGCTCGCCCCCTGGCGTCGGTAGCATTCCCCAAGGAACACTAGACCGACGATAAATAAGCGTAGGGGTGTAGCTTTGGCCGGCAGCCGGCTGCAGAAAAAACTATGACCAATATATCACCCTATGTCCATTCAGAGGGACAAGATGGGTACCCAATCCTGCCATAGGCGGGAAAAGGGTTAGGAGTTGCTTTTGTAATGTCTATAAGGTAGCATTGATATGTTTGAGTAAAGAAATCGTAATTTTGTTTTCATTTTCTTGTTTGCCAAGCAACAGCAACTAATCACCCTTATTCCGCCTATGGCAGTGTCGGGTACCCATCGTGTCCCTCTGAATGGACACAAGGGTGATAGGGAGCGGCGAGTTGCGTTGGACACACCAGTTCTCGTCTGATCACTGAAGTTAAGCAACGCAAGCCCAGTTAGTACTGACATGGGTGATCGCTCGGGAAAGCTGGGTACTGATAATACCCAATAAACGTCGCATTAGTGTAGTGTCTGTGCAGTATATGCATTAGAACTATACAGTGGACGGGTCTCTAATGACCTCGTAGTTGACGGGACCTTAAACTCCAACAAACAAAGGTTTTCCACAGCCGATTGTCGACCAAACCTGCAACCGCTGTGCTTATTTATCGTCGGTCTACTGTTTGTTGGGACATCCTACAACTGGAAATTTTGCCTCATCTACCCTTTGCATAGAAGAGAGGGTTCTTTTACTTGTGCCAATGCTATTATACATTACACGGGACCTCGGTTTTACTTCTCATCCGAAGGAAGGCGGACTTGGGGATCTCTATCGCCCGAAAGAAGCCAACCCACCACGGTCTAGTATCGATCCTAGAACCACTGACGGTGTTACTGAGCCCGCTACCCACAACCCCACCGAGGTGGGATTCTTTCTTGAAGCATCAAAGCATTAAAAGTTTCGTGTTACTTGTAAGTTGGAGAAGGCGGCCGGCCGCTCCATCAGGGCTGCCGCCCGCGTTCTTTGCACACTTTGAACCTATGGACGGACCGGCCCTGTAGACCCTGCATTAGAACTACGCAGTGACCCTAAAAACGAACGAACCAAAGCGCGAGAAAACACATAAGTTATAAACTAACATTGAAACTTCCAAGAAATGGGGGAGCGGCGAGTTGCGTTGGACACACCAGTTCTCGTCTGATCACTGAAGCTAAGCAACGCAAGCCCAGTTAGTACTGACATGGGTGGTCGCTCGGGAAAGCTGGGTACTGCTAATACCCAATAATCGTCACATTAGTGTGCAGTATATGCATTCGAACTATACAGTGGACGGGTCTCTAATGACTTCGTAGTTGACGGGACCTTAAACTCCAACAAACAACAACAAATCCAAGAAATGGACAACAATTAGAAGATGGCAATTTTTTTATGGCTAATGCAGGAAGAAGAGAGTAGCTTGTTGGGAGACTTACAAAATTTTGGATAGCACTTATGGAACTAATTGGGTTATGTGAGCGCTTATACTGTATGTTGGCGTAAAGTATAAATTGTCACATTGTATTTTGTGCAATGCAATTAAGTAATGGTTGGTATCACGACGTTTTGAATCAAACTGGCAACTGCTGACGTACTTTGTTTTCTTAAAAACACCATAGCAAAGCACGTGACTCCATTTCCCGTCTATGGCATTGTCGGGTACTCATCTTCGTCCCTCTGAATGCACCTATGACCGACGTATTGGACGCTAATTTTAAAAATCTGGTTGCCAACCAAAGCTGCAACTCCTATGCTTATTGCGAGAGCGGCGAGTTGCGTTGGACACACCAGTTCTCGTCTGATCACTGAAGTTAAGCAACGCAAGCCCAGTTAGTACTGACATGGGTGGTCGCTCGGGAAAGCTGGGTACTGCTAATACCCAATAATCGTCGCATTAGTGTAGTGTCTGTGCAGTCTATGCATTAGAACTATGCAGTGGACGGGTCTCTAATGACCTTGTAGTTGACGGGACCTTAAACACCAACAAACAACAAAATCCTATGCTTATTTATCGTCGGTCTATTGTTTCTTCTAATTTCTTATTTGGCCAATATGGCAGTGGAGAGACCAGCTCTCATTCCTACATATGATACCATAAAACTCCTAAAACCCTAAGCTATAATTCTTGTGGCCCCCTACAATACAAGCAATGGTGGGCTTTCCTTTGAGGAAGCCCTCCACTTTATCCTCTCCAAGGCTATTCCATTGCCGAACGGTCCTTGGTAAGAGAGACCAGTAGTAAGAATCTGTCTGTGCCCTAATCTCCTTCAATTTATATGAATGATCCCGTGATTCTTGGGGCGCTCCATCTGGTCAGCGGAAGGGGGGGGGGGGCGAACTCTTCCACCTGGAAATTTTGTCTCATCTACCCATTGCATAGTAGAGAGGGTTCCTTTATGTGCAGATGTCATCGTACACCACACGGAACCTCAGTTTTACTTCTCATCCGAAAGCTTGCGGCTTCATTTTGAGCATACCACGCCTGGCCCAAACTGGCTTCTCACCCTACACGTTTTGTTTGTTTGTTGGTTGGTGTTTAAGGTCCCGTCAACTACAAGGTCATTAGAGACCCGTCCACTGCATAGTTCTAATGCATATGCTGCACAGACACTACACAAATGCGACGATTATTGGGTATTAGCAGTACCCAGCTTTCCCGAGCGACCACCCATGTCAGTACTAACTGGGCTTGCGTTGCTTAACTTCAGTGATCAGACGAGAACTGGTGTGTCCAACGCAACTCACCGCTCCCTCACCCTACACGAGTGGCTGGACACACCGCTATTCGTCCGATCACTGAAGTTAAGCAAAGCAACCCTAGATGGTGGTAGCATGGCTGGCCATTTGGGAACACTGGGCACTGCTAGTACCGAATCATCGTAACATCATCGTAACAGCATAGCCACTGCAATTGAAGTGCCCTAAAACACCAACAGACAACAACCAGGATTTGAAGCTCGCCCGCTCCTCTCCCTCCGACTTGGGTGGAAGAAAACGGCTCCAGCGAATCAAATTAGGCAGATAATAAGCCTACGGTTTGCAGCAAAAAGCAGGCAGCCGGCTGCGCCAAAATACTGTCCAGCACATTACTCTTGTGTCCCAATCGGACAGAAATGAACACCCGACCTTGCCGCTTTTGGTTTGTTGGCGTTTTAGGACTCTTCTGCTACAATGGCCAATTACAGCCCCATCCACTGCGTAGTTCTAATGAAGTCTGCACAGACACACTCCTGTTATAACGATTTTGGGTATTAGCAGTATCCACTGTTCTCAAGCGGTCACCCATGCTAGTATTAGCTGGATTTGGGTTGCTTAACTTGGTGGAGCGGCTTATTGCGTTGGACACACCAGTTCTCGTCTGATCACTGAAGTTAAGCAATGCGACCCCGGCTAGTACTGAAATGGGTGGCCGCTTGGGAAAACTGGGCACGGCTAGTATCCAAAAATCGTCGCATTAGTGTAGTGTCTCTGCATCAGAACTACACTGTGGACGGGGCTCTAATGACCTTGTTGTTGAAGGGCCCTAAAACACCAACAGACAAACAAGTTGCTTAACTTTACGAATCAGACGAGAACTGGTGTGTCCAACGCAATACAGCCTCTTCCGACCTTGCTGCAAGTGGGAAAACGGTTAGAGGAATAATGATGATGTAGGGGTTGACTTTACATCAATTCTCCCCCCTCCCCCACAGTTGTTTGTTGGTGTTTTAGGGCCCTTCAACTACAAAGGTCATTAGAGCCCCGTCCACAGCATAGTTCTGATGCAGAGACTGCACCGACACTACACTAATGCGACGATTTTTGGGTATTAGCAGTACCCAGTTTTCCCAAGCGGCCATCCATGTCAGTACTAGCTGGGGTTGCGCTGCTTAACTTCAGTGATCAGACGAGAACTGGTGTGTCCAACGCAATTCGTCGCTCCCTCTCCCCCCACAAAAATGCAAATTTAATTTGTGGGTTTGCACACATGTAGTTGATCCTAGGGATTAGAAATTGTACATGTTTCAATATTTTTTGTTGACTAATTTAGTGATTGGTTTCAGCTCGTCTGGATATTCCCACTCAGTGTTGTTTGTAGTGGAGGGAGTTGTGTAGAAGGGTTAAGATAATAATGGGGGGGGGGGCATGTTGTTTGGCAGCGGCTCTTTAGTTATTAAGGTGAAGTCACGATCAGTAATCGTCCTTTCTAGATCAGCCATCATCATTTTCATGATGTCGTTGAATTTGCAGCCAAAATGATATAGTAGCCTAACATTTAGCTACTAGTTTTCAATAGGTAACTGCTCGAAACTCGTTTACCTTTATTATTATTACCTTAAACTAGCAGTTTTAGGTTGACGTTATCAAGATATTCAGAGTTGTTCATTTTAGTACATTGGTTCGGGCTTCTATGCCAAAAAAAAACAAAATAATTTCGGGTATGGAAAGTAATTGTTTAATCATGATATGCCATCGTATCAAATGACCCTAAGCCAACATTAAACTAGAGCTACTGTTAAAAAAATTATTATCTAACTGCCGATTCTATTATAGGTCCTAATAACATTTTATGATCGCAGTTGTTGCTTTTTAAAAGCTCCGGCAATTTCTTTTTAGATTACACGTGAAATATTTTAATGACTGAGACGTAGGAGGACCTCCACGCTCGCAGGCAAAAAAACATTTTATGTTGTTTTGCACAGGCCGACCAAGCCGTTCAGGGAGCGGCTGTATTGTGTTGAACACACTAGTTCTCATCTGATCACTGAAGTTAAGCAACGTCACCCCAGCTAGTACTAACGTGGATGGCCGCTTGAGAAAACTGGGTACCGCTAATACCCCAAAATCGTCCCATTAGCGTAGTGTCTGTGCTTGGGTAGATCAGAAACGATTACGTTAGAGGTAGCTTAGGGGTGGGAGACATTGCGGAAAAGATGAGAGAGTCGGTTGCGGTGGTATGGGCATGTGACGAGGAGGGGAGAGGAGGAGCTTATTAGGTCCACTGTGGGACTGCAGGTAGTTGGGGGCACAAGAGGCAGAGGGCGGCCAAAACGGACGTGGGAGCAGGTGGTGCAAAAGGACTTGGAGGCGTTAGGAGTGGGGAGGGACTTGGTGGGGGATAGGCGGGAGTGGAGGATTAGAACCTGCAGGACCGACCGTGCCTCAGGCGGGAGAAGGGTGAGATGATGATGATGAGCGTTGTGTCTGTGCAGTCTCTGCTTTAAGGCCGCTCGCACACACAGCCACTTGTGGCGGCTGCTAGGGGCGACCACACGTTGTGGACTGCGTTTCTAATTGGAATCAAATAGGCTCAGCGCAGACACGGAATTTGCAGTAGCGCTACTGAGCCACAAGCTGCGGCAGTCGCCGTATCTCGCTACTTGTCGCCAGTGGCGGCGTTTTTCCTATTACCGCAAGCACTAGATCTCGTTGCTGCCGCCTGTGGCAGCCACTGGTGGCCGTGTGCTGCGACTAGTGATCGCCACTAGTGGCTGCTGCAAGTGGCTGTGTGTGCGACCGGCCTAAAACTATGCAATGGACGGGGCTGTAATGACCTTGTACTTAAAGGGCCCTAAAACACCAACAGAACAAACAAAACCAAGCCGTTCGTTGCCTTGAGTATCCTCATCATGACAGGGCACTGTATGCGTTGGGCACATCGAAACTTGGGACACACACGGGTTGACAATTGGACAATATTTTCGTATCCAGCGAGGGGCGAAATTGATATGGGCTCTACCTGGTTTGTTTCGTTGGTGTTCTAGGGCCCTTCAACTACGGCGGTCGTTAGAGCCCCTAGCGGCTGTATTGTGTTGGACACACCACTTCTCATTTGATCCCGGGATTGCTTCCCATGACAAAAATGTACGTTATTTATTCCTAAAAACAATATTTCTAGGCTACATATCTTCATTTCATTGATATGTAATAGTAAAAAGATAGTTATATTAATAAGAAAGGCAAAAAACGCAGTTTTGTATAAAATTATCACATACCATTTTTCTTTTTCCTTTTTTTTTTTTTGTGGTGAATTAGACCCGCCTCGGACCCGCCGCGGTAGCGTAGTGGTTAGCAGACTCGGCAACTGCGTCAGTAGTTCCAGGTTCGATACTGGACCGAGGTGGGTCGGCTTCTTTCGGGCGAGAGAGAGGCCGCGAGTGTGCCTTCTTGCGGATGAGAAGTAAAACCGAGGCCCCGTGTGGGTCTACGTTGGCACTTGCACGTAAAAGATCCCTACTACGCAACGGGTAGATGAGGCAAAATTTCCAGGTGTAGGAGCTCGCCCCCTGGCGTCCGTAGCATTCCCCAACGAACACTAGACCGACGATAAATAAGCGTAGGGGTGCAGCTTTGGCCGGCAACCGGCTGCAGAAAAAACTATGACCAATATATCACCCTGTGTCCATTCAGAGGGACCCTGCCATAGGCGGGAAAAGGGTTATGAATTGTTTTAATTAGACCCGCCTCGGTGGTGTAGTGGTTAGCACGCTCGGCAACTGCGTCAGTAGTTCGCGGTTCAATACTGGACTGTGAGGTGGGTTGGCTTCTTTCGGGCGAGAGAGCGAGGCCGTGAGTGCGCCTTCTTTCGGATGAGAAGTAAAACCGAGGTCTTGTGTTCGTGTACGATGTCACTTACACGTAAAAAGAATCCTCTCTACTACGCAACGGGTAGAGGAGGCAAAATTTCCAGGTGTAGGAGCTCGCACCCTGGCGTTGGTGGAATTCCTCAAAAACATTAAACAATAGACCGACGATAAATAAGTACAGGTAGTCGTCTACTTACAACCACAATTGGTTCCGACAGACCGGTCGCAACACGATGTGAAATCATCATTACGCCCTTCTCCAGCCCGTGGCTGGGTCGAGTCTGCGGGTTCCAATCCTCCAACCAGGCCCTCATCCACCCCGCACGCAACCATGTCCTTTTGTACCACCTGTTCCCACGTCCGCTTTGGTCTTCCTCTCCCCTGGTGCCCCCGACTACCTGCAGTCCCATGATGGTGCTAATTAGTTCCTCCTCCTCTTCTCATCACATGCCCATACCACCTCCACCTACTCTCCCTCATCTTTTCTGCGATGTCACCCACCCCCAGACTACCTCTAACATGGTCATTTCGGATCCTATCAGCTCGCGATGCCCCACTCATGAAGCGCAGCATTCGCATTTCAGCCACTTGCATTCTCCTTTCATGGTCCTTCCTCACGGCCGAACACTCTGAGCCATATAGCATAGCTATATTGTCGTCTTGTATGTCTTGTGCTTCCTCTTTGGACTCTGGAAGCCCATTCCCTTACTCCTGCCAGCAGCTCATCCATGACTTGAGTGAATAAGTAGGGGCTAAGTGCTGACCCTTGGTGCACACCCACCTGCACCTTGAAGCTCTAGTCCTGTACTATGAAATGATGTTATCATAATTTTCTTTCATTATTATTGTATATTTTGTGCCATTAAAACACTACAATACCAGTACGACTGGGAATAGGTGGTACAAAAGGACATGGTTGTGTGCGGGGTGGATGGGGGCCTTCTTGCAGATAGGCGGGGGTGGAGGATTGAAACCCGCAGACCCGACCCAGCCACAGGTTGGAGAAGGGTGTGATGATGATGGTGATTAGTTTCAAAAATACAGTACCAAAATACAACTCTATTAATTTTAATCCCTGCTGATTGGTTATGGGTCGTCAGCCGACCACACTGTGGTCGGCAACCGGCTGCAGAAAAACAATGGCCAATATATCGCCCTTGTATCCATTCAGGAACTCGTTAGGGCCATACCAGGGATGCAGGTGGTTGGTATCACCTGGGGCAAGGGGAGACCGAAGCTGACGTGGGAACAGGTTGTCCATAAGGATATGGCAGTGTGTGGGGTGGACGGGGACCTGGTGGGAGATAGACGGGAGTGGAGGGCTAGAACCCGCAGATCTGACCCTGCCACTGGCGGGACAAGGGTATGATGATGATGATGGTTTCTATAAAACAGCGTTTCCCAACCTTTTTTGGCTCGCGTACCACTTGGTAGAACATCATACTAAATTGTACCAGTTCGTAAAAATGATTGTATTTCGTGAAATGTTGTTATTGTGTGTTATTTTCTAATTCTAATTGAATACACTGCAAGCAGCCCTGATAGGCCAAATTGGCAGTGGAGAGAATGACTGTCATTCCTAATTTATAACCCATTGAACCCCCAGGGAGCCTGAAGCATAACTTCTATTCAGCCAAATATTGCATACCTGCTATAATGGCACCTTCTCGAAGAAACTTCCTCACATTATCCTCACTGAGAGAATTCCATTGCCGAATGACCCTTGGACGATCATCATCATCACACCCTTGTCCCGCCTATGGCGGGGTCGGGTCTGTGGGTTCTAATCCTGCACTCCCGTCTTTCCCCAACCGCGCTATGACAAATGTCTCAGTTGATTGATTGATTGTTGGTGTTTTAGGGCCCTTCAACTACTATGTCATTAGAGCCCCCCGTCCACTGTGTAGCTCTGATGCAGAGACTGCACAGACACTACACTAATGCGACGATTTTTGGGTATTAGCAGTGCCCAGTTTTCCAAAGCGGCCACCCATGTCAGTACTAGCTGGGGTTGCGCTGTTTAACTTCAGTGATCAGACGAGTACTGGTGTGTCCAACGCAATTCGCCGCTCACAAGTGTCTCAGTCGGAGAGGTGACTGTGTGGAGAAATAGCTGGAAGGTACACCTAAATGTTCCAAACAAAACAGTTTGGGTTATCACTCATCATCATCACACCCTTGTCCCACCTATGGCGGGGTCGGGTCTGCGGGTTCTGATCCTCCACTCCCGTCTAACCCCAACCAGGCTCTCATCCACCCCGCATGCCACCATGTCCCTCTGTACCACCTGCTCCCACGTCCGCTTGGGTCGCCCCTTACTTCTGATGCTACCCACCACCTGTTGCCTCATAATATACCCCGTGAGCTCCTCCTCCTCCCTTCGCATCACATGCCCATACCACCTCAACCTATATTCTCTTCTCCGCAATGTCTCCCACCCCAAAGCTGCCTCTGACATACTCGTTGCAGACTGTCAGCACACGACACCCCACTCATTTAACGCAGAATTCGCATCTCGGCCACTTGCATCCCAGCCCAGCCAGGGCAGTGCAGGGCCGCTGCCCAGCACTCAGGTCCATACAGCATGGCGGGTCTAACTACAGTTTTGTAAACCTTACCTTTCAACACAGCACCCTGCTTGCCTGTCACCACTTTAGCCATCCTGTATTGATTCTGTGGGTAACGTCGGAGTCGATTTCCCACTTGCTCTGAATCACTGATCCTAGATACCTAAACTCTTTCACTGCTGGTAGCACCTCATTTCCACAACGAACTACACCCCCTTGGTCCTGGCTGCTCCAACTGAAAGCTAAGTACTCTGTTTTCTTCATGTTCACTTTCAGCCCCCCCCCTTTGCCATTGCTGTTGTAATGTCCTGTAAGCCCTGTTGAACCTCCGCTTGGGACTCCTCTAACCTTCCTACATCGCCAGCAAATGCCAAGCACTGGGGGGCCTATTCCCCTATTCCTGTCAGCAGGTCATCCATTGCCAAAGCAAATAGATATGGGCTGAGAGCTGATCGTTGATGAAGCCCTACCTTCACTTTGAATCCACCGGTATTCCCCCATGCCGTCCTCACCCTAGTGGTGGAACCATCATACATATCCTGTATTATTCTGATATGCCCTTCATCCACTCCCTTTCTTCTTAGGCCGAATGACCCTTGGAAGAAAAGACCAGTAATGCGAGTCTGTTCGTGTCCCACCCTCCTTCAGTTTGAAGGGATGATCCTTTCTCCCCTATAGTCTACCAGGGATAAGCTGCCCCTCGGGGTACCCTCATATCCTAATTTCAGCAGTGTGTGAAAAAGCTTAATGCTGTCAGATGCCCACCTCTGATGTAGTGAGTCCCACCCTAATTCCGTGATCATGTCTGAGACACTCAACCTATGAGAGAAGCGATGCAGCAAAATTCTTGCAGCCCTTCTTAGTATCATTTCAATTTCCCAAGATAACCCCTGCCTAAAGGGAAACCAAATTGGACTACAGTACTCCACCATTGGCTGTACCAGTGAAAAATAGTCTAATTTTATTTGCATTATAAATTTGATAGGGTGACCATATTTTCTAGAACTCAAAATGGGACGCTCCACAAAAATTACTTCCCCCCCCCCATTTATAAAAAAAACCGTGTTGCTCGTCCAAAAATTTTCCCTCAAATATTAATATTGTTAAGGAAATTGCCAATCATTGACTATACATACAGTATTAACAACTTTACTATATAATATCATCTCACCCTTCTCCCACCTGAGGCAGGGTCGGGTCTGCGGGTTCTAATCCTCCACTCCCGCCTATCACCCACCAGGTCCCTGTATAATATTATTAATTAAAATAATTTTTATGAATTATAGGAAAAAACGTTTCGATGATGTTTTCATGATTTATTTTTTTCTTATTTGTTATGTCCGCCATTATTGATTATTTTTTGCGTAACACCAACCAGCAACTCTATAACTGCTATAAAAGATGGGAGGTATTTCCTTTTTGTTTTTTTTTATGGTCCCTACTATTGTTACTTTCTTATAAGGTCATTTTGCAATAGGTCCAGTTTTTAAATAATACAGTAAAACCTGCCTAAACCGGACCTTGTATTAACCGGAAACCTGGCCCAACGGAAAATAAATTTCGGAACGGAATGATTTCCCATTTAAAATACTACCCTAAACCGGAAAACTACCTAACGCGGAAACGGAATAAGTTTTGGGAACCGTTTGCATAAATAACCTGACTAAAGCCTAGTTCCCTGGCACGTGACACCGACGAGAATAGCGCTTGAGCAGACAGTATAATTATGACGTAAACCACAGGCGCTAACAGAAATTGCGCCTGGTTTGATTCCCTGGCATGAGCGAATTCATGTAAGCGATTAATAGTTTTCAATATGAACGTTTGGTGGCACCAAAACCGAAAAAATAAATAAACCAATGAAAAGTAAACAGAAGACTATTTAAAAATTCAAACAGCCAATCAAATTCGAGCGACACATTCCATTGACAAATGGAGTTAACTAACTCTCAACTCCACTTCACCGTTGATTTTGCGCTTACTTTACAGAAGCATAACACTACAATGCAGGCATTAATTTTGAGTGTAACTGTACATGCATTACGGCCATATACACACAGAGCTACCCAATAGTGAAGCAACGGATCCGGGGGGGGGCGGCAATGCAGCCATTGCTCCCCTCTCAGTGCCCCACTGCGCATCCGTCAACGGATGCATGGTTCAACTCTGCAACTGATGAGGCATTTTTGCATTTGCTATTCCCGTTTCTATTCTGCCAGTCCAATCTGCAGTTGGCTAAACCCCTGAACATAGGGCATTGTCTAAGGGGCAGTGGAGGACCTATTGTAATTGCTAGATAGATTTATATTAAGGGATTCTGAATATTTAAAAGTATTTGGGGTGCAATTTTTTGAAGTGCTCCTCCCTGATCCTCCTCTGGATCAAGCCCCTGTCTGGGGGCAGAGTAATTTTTTAGTTTATGGACTTTTATTTTAAATTTCATCATCCTAATAAAAGGTGATCATATTTTTTGTACTTTGTTTCATTAAAACACAGCCCGTTGTAAAACGGAAACCTGTGAAAACGGAGAAAAATATGGGAACGATCAGGTTCCGTTTTAGACAGGTTTTACTGTAGTAGAGTTGAAGATTTCTCTAATTTTTAATAGCTGATTTGAAAATAAAAGTTACCTATACAGTATTAATTTCTGGGGTAGGCCCTACATATGTACCCCAATACATTATTTTTCCATTGAAATCAACTGCTAAATACCGTTCAAATTATGCAATAAGACTAGCATAACCCCTAATAAGATTATGTAAATTTTCAACTAATTGGCACACTTAGGGAATCTTCTATTAAAAAATATAGTTTTGCTGGGGTATACTGGTAACCCAGGGAAGCAATCCTTACGCAACACAACCCCAGTTAGTACTAACATGGGAGATCTCTTGAGAAAAATTGGTTACCGCCAATACCCAATAATCGTCGCATTAGTGTAGTGTCTGTGCAGTTCCTACATTAGAACTATGCAGTGGGCCGGGCTCTAATGACCCTTAGTTGAAAGCCCGTAAAACACCAACGCTACGCTGTTACGACGATTTTGGGTATTAGCAGTATTCAGTGTCCCCAAGCGGTTACCCATGCCAGCACTAGCTGGGGTTGCGTTGCTTAACTTCAGTGATGAGACGAGAACTGGTGTGTCCAACGCATTGCAGCCGATCGCGCGAAGAGGGAGTTTAACAATTGCGTACGTTGTGAATGCCCCTATAGTATCCAGGAATGATACGTTCGCGTGGCGGCCATTAAAGGAAAGTCGCGTGCCGGTGCATGGCATTGTTTTTGTAAAAAAATTCGAACACCCAGCCACTCCAACGAATGAAGATGGTGCTGCTTGCCATATGGCATTATTTAGGTAGAAGGTCATGGTCAGCAAGTTCTCATTTCATGTTCACTATTGAAATGGGTGATGGCCAAAGGCGGGAAGAGTGGGGGGAGGGGGGAAGACTTGCAATTTTCCTTTTCAACTTGGCAATAATCGGTTTTACAGATAAAAAAAACTATACTTCTCATTTTGCAGCTGTTGTCTTCATAAATCTCCGCAGACAACAATCATCAAAGGACCAAGGACCATTTGGAAGATTAACAGAGTTTGCAATTTAGTTTGAAAAGAAAGGATGGCTAATAGAGTAGTCGAAGCCTGTAGGGCACGACAGTTGTGGTAGCCCTTACAGCTTCAAGGTCTCCCTCAAACAATTGCTTAACAGCAGGTAGGTCATTCATATTGTTGCTATTCTACAACCTCCCCCTCTCCTCACATCATTATTCCAAAACCTGTTCATCTATGACAGGGTCAGGTATCCATTTTGTCAAGCTGGAACCGAAAACACACGGTCGAACTACTGCCCAGTATTTGGACGCAGCCGGCTGCCACTCTAATGCTGCAATCCCTATGCTTATTTATCGTCGCCCTATTTTTCTTCATTGGGGCGATTTCCTCCACTGACATCAGAGGGCCAGGCCCTACACCCATTAAAGGCCTAGAGATCAAATCCAGGAGAAAAGTAAGTGCTGAGGTGGGCAAAATTCCCAAAGTGTACTGTTGGATTCGATAAATGACCCATGCGATGGAAGGGGCATTGGAAGTAAAGTCATGACCTTGCGTGGTGTGTGTGTGGATGGGTGTGCGAACAGTGCGACGGCACAGGGCCCCGCGCATTCGGATTAATGAACCTATTGATAGAAGTGCCCCGCTTCATGTTTTCACGGGGCCCCGCATAATTAGTAAGCACAGGGCCCCGCAAAATATAGCACCGGCCCTGTGTGTACGATGTCACCACTGCACGAAAAAGAACCTTTTTTTAACTACAGTGAAATATGCGTCGATCGGCTTGTCCCTTCCAAAATTAAAATAGGCGACGCCCGTTAAATAAGTAAGCAGTTGCCGCATTAGACCGGCAGGCATGTTTTAAGAACAAAGCAACTCCTAACCCTTTTCCCGCCTATGGCAGGTCCGGGTACCATCTTGTCCCTGAATGGACACATGGGGGGATATATTATTATTATTTATTCTTCGAACATACATATTGGACGGTATTTTTCCGCAGCCGGCTGCCGAACAAAGCTGCAATCCCTAGGGTTATCTATCGTCGGCCTACTGCTCGTTGGGGCACTCAACCGAGCTTCTCCACCTGGGAATTTGGCCTCATCTACCCGTTGAATAGTAGAGAGGTGCTTTACCGTGCCAAAACCATCGTACACCACACGAGACCTCGGTTTTACTTAACATCTTACGGAATGCGCACTCGGGGCCTCTCTCTAGTCTCAAAGAAGCCAATCCACTTCGATCCAGTATCGAACCTGGAACTACTGACGCAGTTAATCGAACACGCTACCTCCTGCGCCACCGTGGCAGGTGAGCCGGATTCATAAGAACCCAATCCAAAATACCACTGTTGTGTTTCCGGTTCCAGCTGGACAAATGACTACCAGACCGTGCCGTAAGTGAGAAATGGAACGATAATGGTGTGTGACCTAATTGGGAGATAGAGGTACACAGGGAGAACAGTAAACAACCACTAATCCCATTTCGCGCATATGGCAGAGTCGGGTAACCATGTTTTCCCGTTTGGAATCAGTGCCGGATCGACTACTGTGCATATTAAGCCCAGCGCACCGCAGCCAGGGGGCCCAACTTCTTGGGGATAAACATTTACGATGTATTTCTCTCAGGGCCTCATAACTTAACTAGCAAGAGCAGGGTACACTATGTAGTTCTAATGCAGAGACTGCACAGACTCTACACCAGTGGTCTTCAAACTTTGTCGACTCACGGAACCCTTACAACTATAGGATGTTTTGGGGAACCCCATCCACTTTTAGAAATGTATATCTTGCTGCTGTTAACGAATTTTAATTTTCACTCGCGGAACCCCCAGAGATGGATGGTGGAGCGGCGAATTGCGTTGGACACACCAGTTCTCGTCTGATCACTGAAGTCAAGCAGCGCCACTCCAGTTAGTACTGAGATGGGTGGCCGCTTAGGAAAACTGGGTACCTCTAGTATTCAAAAATCGTCGCATTAGTGTAGTGTCTGTGCAGTTTCTGCATCAGAACTATACACAGTGGACGGGGCTCTAATGACCTTGTAGTTGAAGGGCTCTAAAACACCATCAAACAAACAAACAAGAAATGTATGGCGGAACCCTGGGGTTCCGCGGAACACAGTTTGAAGACCGCTGCTCTACACTAATACGACGATTTTTGGATATTAGCGGTACACGAGAACTGGTGTGTCCAAAGCAATAAGCCGCTCCCGGCAGGTCCATAACTTAACCTTCCGTCCACAAGGTGACGATTTCTGGCACACGCTACAAGGTGGGGTGTGTCATTACCCCAAAAAGACTTTTTGATTTTCAAGGCTTAAGTATTCAGATTAAGGGCATTATTATGGGTATTGAATTAAATACCATCCATATAAAGCTTTAGCAATGAAAATAATTTGGAATCTACAGGGTCTAGTCCTCCACTCTTGCCTATCTCCCACCAGGTCCCCATCCACCCCAGACACTACCATATCCTTATGGACATCCTGCTCCCATTTCTGCCTTACTAACCAGTGTTTCTGACCAGCCAACCATGTTGGTACTAACTTGGGTTGCATTGCTTAACCAGAAATAAAATATGCTAATTACTTAGGAGACCTACCAACTTCCCTAGATAGGTAAAGAAAACATGGGAGAATAGGTACTCAAAGGTTGGTTAAGATTGGAGAAAGTGGTACTTGTGCAGACACAATTTTGTAGGTCTGGGGTTTACCGAGACCCCACCTTGTGGACGGAAGGTTAACTAGCACAGGGTCTTATTTGTTCTAATTCCAGCAGTGATTGGGAGACACATTGGACTGTATTTTGACCCATCTGGGTGTCAACCGAGGGATCACGTCAATTTGGCGTACATACACATTCGGCGTATGACAATTTGGCGTACATACCGATCTCTTGGGTGCACACATTTGTTCAAAATTGCAACTGTCATAACCAGTGGCAGATCCAGAATTTTCGTCGGGGGGTTAGCTAATACAGATGGGTTGAGCTAAACCTCACATATTATGCCCAATATAAACTTATATTTGCATGGGAGGGGTTTCAACCCCAAAAACCCCATCCTAGATCCACGCGTGGGCATAACAGTCATTGCAACGGTCCCGTATAACACAGTTGGGTTTGTTTGTGTTTTAGGGCCCATAGCCTTTTTATAAGACTGCTGCTGCTAGGATGTAATGGACCGTTGGCTGGAAGGGTGTCCCCAGCTGAGTATAAAGGCAGAAAGGATCATCCATATAAATTGAAAGAGGTTAGGGCACAGACAGACTCATACTACTGGTCATTTTTGCCAAGAGTCATTCGACAATGGAATAGCCTTGGTGAGGATAGGGTGGAGGGTTTCATCCAAGGAAATCCAATTGTATTAGGGGAGGCTCCTGAATTATAGCTTAGGGTTTTAGGAGTATTATGTAATCATAAGTAGGATTGAGAGTTAGTCTCTCCACTGCCATATTGGCCA
>JAAFCE010006949.1:6983176-7010557 GCA_013389805.1 Trigoniulus corallinus
GCGGTGTCCCTGCGGCACCCGCGCGAGCAAAAATCGCATGTGTGCATGGGCCTTATTTGTGCATTTAATTTTTTTTTTTTTTTTTTTGCGGAACACTTGAAGTGTTTTGACGGAACACGGATTGAGAACCACTGCTCTACACCTACTACCTCCTCACCCGCGAGCAGCATCCTAAGGGTTCGGCCTGTTATGGCTGCTCGGCTTTCTCCCCAACCCGTTGACGTAACATAGTAACAAAATATCACCTCACCCGAATTTTCACTACACCGAAGAGGGGAAGAGAATGTCGAAATTCGCGCCATGTGGCTGGCGGTTGCAAGCAAAAGGAAATGGGGTTGTGGAGGTTGAAAGTGGGGAGAGACAAGAAAGAGCTCGACACCAAACTAATAATAAAAACCGAGGTGGGGAGAAGAAGGGCGAGTTAAAAGATAAACGCTTGTTTTTTTTTTTTTGTTGTTGCTTTTGATGCTTACCCTTCGGTCGAATTGATTGAAGGTAGTTGTGGGTCTTGCTGCATGAAGCTCACTTGCAAAGGAGCATCCATCGAAAGAGGTTCGAAAAAGAATTCGTGAGCTCCGCCATTGAGAAATCGAACTACCACTAGGGAGCAGTGCAATCAACTTTCCGGAAAGAACAAAAGCACGTGCGTTTTTGTTATTGACGCGTTCGAAAAAGAAGTTTGTCCATCCATTTTTGAATATCGTGTTTCAATCATATTTTGAGTCGTACCGATATATCTTTTTATGTTTGGCGAAAAAAAAGAAGGTGAAAGGTAAAAACACGTGTGGAATACAATTCCTGTAAGAATACTGTTTTTCTTTCCAAGCATTTTTCTTAGTGACACTCGACAGTATCTAAATACTGTATAGATCTAGTAATTTGATCCTATTCTTTAACATGGCAGTTAACATTTTGGAAGATGTTTTGTGATTTAATCTCCGGTAGTAAGACCTCACGGTAATTATTACATTTACAAAAACTCTCTTGTTGCTATGTTTAGCGGAAATTAGATGCTATCTATTCATTGCTGTGAAATGCACCCATTTTCTTTGGTGCCCACGTGCGTGTCTTACTTGTGAATTGATGAACTACGTGAGAAGACTTCTCTCCATCCCATTTCCCTTCAATGTTCTTATAACCGCTCACGTGTATTCTCCAAACGGATCTATTCCTTTCGAAAAACAGGAGATTGAACTTCCCAATCACCGAAACCAATTTTCTGACCCTCTAATTACCTACTATTGGTACTCTATAAAAATAACTGTTATCCAAAACCACGTTTAGTCAAATCTTTCAAGTCACCAAAGAGGTTTCAGTTCGTGCGGTTGTGCACCTTCTGCATTTTTGTCACCAAATATTGGATTTCTTCGATATATTCTATATATCTTTCTCTGAAATCGTTTTATTTTGATACCATAATTTATTTTATGGAGATGTCATTTCTATTTTGTTTGGCTGCCGTCTTAATTGCGATGGCTTCGGCCGATGATCCTTTACATTCAACAAATGTTCGTGTCGCCCAGTGTCGAGCTCAATGTTTGGATAAGGTAAGTTTTGAAAATGATTTTTTTTAGTTATTTAGCGTTTATATTAAATATTTGAGGTAGGGCATTCGTTCTGTCACGAATCATCACGAGCATGGTTTAATTTTCATTTCGATATTTCTAACATAACTACTGATACACATGGACAGATACAGACTATGTTTACCATGCGGTCGTAAGTTCGTTAGCTTTGCATCAGTCAAGAAATGCTCTCGAGCCGAATCGTTTACAAAAATTTGACAATAAAAGAGCTGAAAATTGCCACAGGACGGTATGTATATAAAATACCCCAGACTTCAGACTTATGTTTCCAAAATTATATTTTATGAAAGTTACAACTACGAGGAAACACACATATGCACGATATGCTTCCACCAAAAGCAGAGCGTTTTTTTTTCCCGAATTCCACTAAAATTTTAATAGGCCCCATGTGCATTTTGGTGTGCATTTCAAAGTCTGATATATCCCCATATGCCATAAAAGGCGACTGAACGGGTTATAAGCTCAGGTCGGTAGTAAACCGAGGAAAAGCATTAAGTGTCCTTCACATTTCCCATTGTGACTTATTGTCCTCTTGTTCGTTGTTTTTAACCCTTCTAAATTTCAATCCTGCTAATTTTGGTGCATCCCTTCATCTTTCTCCTTGAACGTCCCCAAAATCATAAATACCCCATCCTACCGTAAGCGCGAAATAAAGAAGATTCTGGCCACACAGATGACCAACTTTCACTTTTCTTCAATCATCATAGTCCTTAACCTTTTCCCCCGCCTATAGCAGGATTGGGCACCCATTTGTCCTGTTGGATCTGGGAAATTTACAGGCGAACTATTAGACGGCAGCTTCCCTCAGCCGGCTGCCGATTAGCACAATCCTTTGCTCATTGAACGTCACACAATTTCCTTAGTTGGCGCAATGTCGTTCATTGACGCCAGAGGATGAGCTCCTGCGCCTGGAAATTGGGTCGAGTTACACCTATATTTTATTCCGCGTAGAAAGGGTTCCTTTTGTGCAGTGGCGCACTTTTGGAGTAGTTTAGAAGTGGGTGACTTTTCGGAAAAGATGACAGCAACTTGACTGAGGTGGTATGGGCATGTTAGAAGAAGAGAGGGGAGAAGGAAGGGGAGCCAGTTAGATCCATCAAGGGGTTCGCCGGTTACCGGCGATTGTTGTTGTTTGTTGGTGTTTTAGGGCCCTCAACTACAAGGTCATTAGAGCCCTGTCCACAGTGTAGTTCTGATGCAGAGACTGCACAGACACTACACTAATGCGACGATTTTTGGTTACTAGTGGTACTTTCCCAAGCGGCCACCCATGTCAGTACTAGTCGGGGTTGCGTTGCTTAACTTCAGTGATCAGACGAGAACTGGTGCGTCCAACGCAATTCACCGTTTCCGGCGATGGAGCCAGAATTCGCAAACTCGAAGACCCGTAGGCAGAAAAACTAGGATATGATGATATAGCGGTAGGTGGCAGACGGCCCAGAATTGGGTGAAAGCGCATCTAGAAGCGTATGGTGGAATAGGCAATGTTTGGGGTGGACCAAGGCGGACGAGATGAAGGGGTAAAATTCTCCAGCTCCGGGCAACATCCCACAGTTTGATTGTTACATAGAATCCCACGGGCCCGGCGCCCCTGGATAGAAGGAATGACACCCGTTGTGATTGCTGTTTATTACAGAGCAGAAGAAATGCATGCGTTTGAGTAACAGCTGATAACAACATTTGGAAAACAGATCAGGCCGTTGGTTCTTGGCCCTGCCTTTCCTTCAGGGGTAAACAAACTCCTTTCATATGTCAGAAAAAAATTAAGGGAGGATGTGAACTGAAAAATCTTTATTTTCCTTTCTTACCAGTTCAAATTTGTCATTTGACTCGAAGATTATTAATGTAAAAAAAAAGAAAATAAAACGTAAGATAAGAAATGAACTTTTCTATATCTAAAAAAATTATATTAAAATCCAGCCCTGGATAATAGCGAAGTGGTTGGTCAACCTCATGAATGGTTGATGGTCACAGCCAGAGGTCACGTTACCAAACCCCTTTCTTTCCCTCTTTCTCTCTCCTTTTTTTTCGAAAAAAATTAGATGAATTTTGATTAATTCTTTCGAGGAATACCTGGTTTGAGGTGTGGGCCTGCCAATAACACGCGTGCTGCACTTCACTGTGAGGTAAGATAACAGATATTTAAAAAAATATAATATTGAACTCATCTAGATAATTATAATACACGGATCTCATCTATCAAGATAGAAGGAGTAGGGAAATTTCGTGAAACAAAAAAAAAAATGTTTTTTCGGCACTGTCAGAGGAATGTGAAGGTGGAGGTAAGCGTTTGTAATGTAATCGAGTTCAAAGTATATGAGTGAGTGCATGCTAATGGCAGAAAGAAACAAAAAATTTCCATTTTTTTCTCTCTTCCAAGCATTGCTGTTGCAACTTTCAATTTCATAAAGGGAAAACAATAATCATCTGCGACATATTATTTTTATTGGGTAAGAAAAAAAGTGAAGGAGTGCCTCTGTGATTTTTTTCCGAAAAAGAAATTAGTAGAAGGCAGGTAACTCAACCACATAATTGCTCACACTTAGACGGAATTCAAATACGCATTAAAACCACTATTAAAATGCATGGGCTAATTGTTTCCGCTCAATAGGTGCAGCATTATCACCGCCCTTTATTTTCAATGCGACTTGATCTGGAGAGTTCTCGGCTTCAAACAAGCAAAAAAGCAACTCCTAACCCTTTTCCCGCCTATGGCAGGGTCGGGTACCCATCTTGTCCCTCTGAATGGATACAAGGGCGATATATTGGTCATAGTTTTTCTGCAGCCGGTTGCCGGCCGAAGCTGCAGCCTACGCTTATTTATCGTCGGTCTAGTGTTAGTTGGTGAATGCGAGCTCCTACACGTGGGAATTTTGCCTCATCTACCCGTTGCGTAGTAGAGAGGGTTCTTTTACGTGCAAGTGCCATCGTACACCCGCACGGGACCTCGGTTTTACTTCTCATCCGAAAGAAGGCACACTCGCGGCCTCTCGCCCGAAAGGAACCAACCCACCTTGGTCCAGTATCGAACCTAGAACTACTGACGCTGTTGCCGAGCGTGCTAACCACTACGCCACCGCGGCGGGGTAGTTCTCGGCTTCAAACACCAGCTCGTTTTTCAAATAACGCTATCATTTGAGAACCATCTCTACTATGCAACGGGTAGCAAACAACTCCAGACCTTTTTCCGGCCAATGGCAGGGTCGGGCATCCATCCTGTCCCTCAAGGGTGATGTACTGGACGGTGGTTCCCCGTAGCTGAACTCCCAATGCAGGGGCGGATCCAGAGGGGGAGCAATGCAGGACTTGTTTCCCCCCCCCCCCCAGTGCCTCAATGGGGTGAAACTGATGAGGAATTTTTTGCATTTCTATCCCCATTTCTATGCTGCCAGTCCGACAGTTGCACTCTAATCTGTAGTTGGCTAACCCACCGAAGGTGCAGGAGCTCGCACCCTGGCGTCGCGTCGGTGGAGTGCCTCAAGGAACAGTAGACCGACAATAAATAAGCCTAGGGGCTGCAGCTTAGGTCGGCAGCAGGCTGCGGAAAAATACCGCCATTAAATACCGTCCATTCAGAGAGACAACAATACGGGTACCCGACCCTGCCATAGGCGGGATAAGAGTTAGGAGTTGCTTGCTCTTAATTGGGTACTTAAAAGCGTAATCATTATTCTAAACTGTTTCCGGCTACGGTCCCCTATTTGTCCCACTGGAACCAGAAACACTGCCAACCTCGGATGGCGGTCTAACGTCGGTTTCCTAGGTTCTACGTTGAGGTCCCTTTTCCTCCACCGACGCCAGGGGGCGAGCTCCTACACTTGGTAATTTTGCCAATGCATGCGCGAACATTTCAGTTGCAACAAACAATGCCGTCTTAACAGCATTATGAGCCCTAGGGCATACCAGTATGCTGGAGCCCCTACGGCAACCACTTACAGGAATAAAATGTAAATGGTCGATTCTACAGAATTAATTTAAACGTCAAATATATTTCCTGCATGGGGCCCCGGGCAAGTGCCCAGCGGGCAACAAAGGGTTCTTTTATTGCACCCCTGGTACACCATTATTCCCACAAGTTGATTACGTGGCTACTACTGAGCTACTAGTAAATTAGTGTAGAGGGCTCACTTGGGGCCTCCCTCTCACCCGAAAGAAGCCAACCCATCTCGAACCAGTATCGAATCTAGAACCACTGACACATTAATCGAGCACGCTGCCTCTTACGCCACCGAAGCGGGTCCTGCCAGTGCCCTCCTCACATTTTGAATACGGTAATGCTGAAACACCAAAGCCTGCAATGCAGGGTTTAGGGTCCGAAAACCCTGATAGGTTCGTGCACCATTTAGGAGGACCCCTCCTTAGCCTTGCCAATTGACAGAAGGCGAATTTGCAACGAAGGAGAGTTCTGGCACCGACCGACCACCTCTGCTCTTCGGAAATTGAAGGGGGAGGGTGACCATGTTAGCCACTGTCAGAGGCCCCCATGGCTACAATTGGCGGCATTAGCTTCGCTTTAAATATGTTGTTGTCGGCCGGCTTTTTTGGCCGGACATTGACGGAGGAGAGAGAAATGAGATTCGATATGAAAATTGTATAGACAGAAAAGAGCGAGTTACCCCTGGTGTTTTTGGACACTGTCTAAATGTAATTCGGTATATTGGTTGGCAACTTTACCAAATTCCTTGTCAGCGTTCTGAAAATAAGTAAGTACCTATGATTATTTGACATCTATTCATTGCACGCTGTGCTTTTCATTTCATATCAAAATACCTGAACAAAAGATGAAAATTGGGCAACTGAGAAGACGAGAGTGTTCGCCATTGTCCCCTTCACCGTCCCACCTTTCGCTCTGTAATTCCGCTCCCGAATCTTCGGCCGTTTGCCTGAACTCCCTTTTCAACTCTTTCAACCCTCGCTATATATAATAAGGCATATAGTTACTGACTGCTTCACCTCGGTCCTGTCTCCCCCAGCCTCCCTCCTTTTTTTTCTTTAAATCCAACACTCCATCGTCTTAAGTCATTCTTCTTCATTGTTCGCGAACAGAATTAGGAATTGAGAAGAAAAAGGAGGCTAATTATGCGGAGAAAACGGCAAAGAATAGGACCATGGCTAAAATAGACGGTTTCAGGGATTGGGGCAGTGCGGGGCTGTTTGTATGCGTGTGTAGTCGTGGGTGGGGAATTGTGGCGAAGCACTGATGGCTTCATGCTCTCCGCAGTGCTACGAGAAGAAAACTAAAAGGTTAGATCACTGTTCAGTGCCAGTAGCTAACGTTGACCCTGGACATGACCTCAGCTAATCACAGGCGCACGAAGTCCCCTTCGGTTACCTCGGCTATTATATACAATCATGCTAATGTCTACCATCAAGTTGATTGTCACCTATCTAACTTAAGCTTTGTATCCTTTTTTCCCTTCTTGTGATCTCCCCCTTTATCCCTTCGGCATCCATCTTGACCCTTCTCTTTTCAATCGCTTTATCCCTCTCTTCTCCATCCCCCTACCCCCAACACTTTGAAATCACCTGCATCAATCTCATACCTTGTACAGCTCCATTTTTCTTATCCAAAATTTGTTCCTCATTTTCCCTCCTCGTCCCCTATTCTTGTCCTTCAGTTTCTGAATTAATTATTCCCCCTCGACCTCTTTTCCTCCTTTTACCTCTTTACATATTCCCAAATTTTGCCGAAAAAGGGTTGCCTAGGTTAAAATGTTGTTGGAACATCTGTCTGTGTTGTTGTTGTTTGTTTATTGGTATTTTAGGGCCCTTCAACAACAAGGTCATTAGAGCCCCGTCCACAGCATAGTTCTTATGCAGAGACTGCACAGACACTACACTAATGCGACGACTTTTGGGTATTAGCAGTACCGCCTTGGTGGAGCAGGAGGTAGCATGCTCGGCTTACTGCGTCAGTAGTTCCAGGTTCGATAGTGGATCAAGGTGGGTGGCTTCTTTCGTGCGAGAGAGAGGCCCCGAGTACGTCTTCCTTCGGATGAGAAGTAAAACCAAGGTCCCGTGCGGTGCACAATGACATTTGCCCGTAAAAGAACCCTCTTTGCTATGCAGCGTGTAGGTGAGGCCAAATTCCCAGGCATAAAGCTGGGTTAACACTGCGTGAAACATACTGGCCGCAACTGTTTCCGCAGGCTTGCGGCAATCTCGCCCGTCTCGCCCTCCCTGTTTACATTGAGCAAAATATTGCGCAAAACAAGCATGCAAAACGTATCTAGAGTAACAGTACACGAAGTGGGAGTGGCGAAACCCTTTGATGCGCGTCCAAAAACCGACAGTACGGTGGCTCACCACGAGGCTGCCTCGCGCAGCAAATTTCGGAGCGAGTCCCCGTTTACACTGCGCGAGTCTTTCTTAAGGCAAGGCGCAAAATGAGGCCGCAGAGTGACGCAGCGGGATGCAGCCCTGCGAAATTCTGCTAGTAGGCAATCACCGCACATTGAATCGCAGTTTTTCAACATACTGGTTTGCAATTTGCGTCAACTAAAATGGCTTTCAACGTAGCAGTGATTGCCTGCCAGCAGAATTTCGCAGGGCTGCGTCACGCTGCGTTACCCTACGGCCTCATTTTGCGCCTTGCCTAATGAAACATTTGCGCGCAGTGTAAACCCAGCTTAAGAGCTCGCCGCTAGCGTCGGTGGAGTCTTTGCAGCTTTGGCCTTGCTGGTGATGTGGGAAAGCTGGAGGAGTTCAAAGAGGATGCACAAAAGGGCCTACAAGACATTAAGACAGCAATGGAAAGAGGGGGGGTCTTAAGGTGAACATGAAGAAGACAGAGTACCTACCTTTCAATTTTCTCGGCCAGGGACAGGGGATGAGATCCGCTGTGCGGGTGAGGGGATACCAGTGGTGCAAGAGTTTCATTATTTAGGATCAGTTTTCCAGAGCAGTGGTGAGATAGATTCCGACGTGATCCATAGGATTAAGGCAGGATGGCTGAAGTGGAGGCAGGCGAGTTGAGTCCTGTGTGACCGCCGGGTCCCAATAAAGTTAAAAGGCAAAGTTTACAGAACGGTTGTTAGGCCCGTTTTGCCGTATGTTGTTGGGCAGTAGGGCAAAGGAGAATGCAAGTGGCTGAGATGGGAATGCTGCGCTACAGGAGTGGGGTGTCACGAGCCGACAGAGTCCGAAATGATCACATTAGAGGTAGCTTAGGGGTGGGGAACATCACAGAGAAAATGAGAGAGCATCTGCTGAGTTAGTATGTGCATGTGATGAGGAGAGAGGAGGAGGAACTTATTAGGTCCATTATGGGTCTGCATGTGATTGGGGGCACCAGGGGTAGGGGAAGACCAAAAAGGACGTGGGAGCAGGTGCTGCAAAGGGACATGGAGACGGTCGGGGTGGAGGGGGACGTGGTGGGAGGAGCGGGAGGAGTGCAAGATGATGATGATGTTGCAGCTTTAGTCGGCAGGCGGCCGTGGGAAAACACCGTTCAATATATCACCCGTGCGTGCATTCAGAGAAATCTAATGAGTACCTGACCCTGCCATAGGCGGGAAAGGGGTTAGGAGTTGCTTTTGCTGTATTTTATGTTCCAACTTTGCCCAGGAAACTTGGGGAAAGTTGGAAAGGTTGACAGAAAATGTTCATCTCTATTGTATCTGATCTTTCTAAGCGGAGCCTCAGACCTCTGGCCCTTGACGGACCCCATTTTCCACAATTTGGTCCCTGAGTAACTTTAGTTGAATATTGTTTCATTGGTGTTGTAGGATCCTTCAACTACAATGGTCATTAGAGGTCTGTCCACAGCGTAATTCTAATACACAGTCTGCCCAGACACTATGCGGTTAGGACGATTTTTGGGCATCATCAGTACCCAGTGTTCCCATTTGTTTGTTTCGTTGGTGTTTTAGGGCCTTTCAACTACAAGGTCATTAGAGCCCCGACGATTTTTGGGTATTAGCGGTACCCAGTTTTCCCAAGCGGCCACTCGTGTTAGTTTTGTTTTGTTGGTGTTTTTAGGGTCCATCAACTACAAGGTCATTAGAGCCCCGCCCAATGCGTAGTTCTAATGCAAAGACTGCACAGACACTACGCCAATGCAACGATTTTTGGACACTAGCGGTACCCAGTTTTCTCAAGCGGCCACCAATGTCAGTACTAACTGAGGTTGCGTTGCTTAACTTCAGTGATCAAACGAGAACTGGTGTGTCCAACGCAATAAGCCGCTCCCACTTATGTTAGTACAGTACTAGCTGGGGCTGTATTGGTTAACTTCGAGATCAGACGGGAGCTGGTGGGTCCAACGAAATACAGCCGCTGTCTCCGAGTTGTAAGAGCCTGCCCAGATTTGGGGGCGGGGGCCCAAGTTGAATAGCGCTGCTCTTCAGCAATGTGAGTTGCTTAATGCGTAACTGTGACTCTGGTGATGTCTTACTCTAAATGCTGTACAGCTGGTTGTTTGTTTGTTTGTTGGTGTTTAAGGTCCCGTCAACTACGAGGTCATTAGAGACCCGTCCACTGCGTAGTTCTAATGCATTGACTGCACAGACACTACACCAATGCGACGATTATTGGGTATTAGCAGTACCCAGCTTTCCCGAGCGACCACCCATGTCAGTACTAACTGGGGTTGCGTTGTTTAACTTCCGTGAGCAGACGAGAACTGGTGTGTCCAACGCAACTCGCCCCTCCCTGTACAGCTGGTGTCCTGGTATGAACCGTCGTGAGCCATATGATTGTTCCCACGGTTTTTTTCGGGCTTTTCAATAGTGCATTATGATGTTCAACGCCTTGCAAAGTCAAAGGTGTAGAAATGCATCTTGGCCCACTAATATTTTGAAGAAAAGCAGAGAGAGAAAGCGAAGTGCACATGCTCCATATTTGTAGGTTGCATTAAAAAGGAAAAGATATAATATTTGAAGCCCGAAGATACCGTAAATCACATTAGACTATGAATGCACTCGTAAAAAGTAGTTTTACTCAGGCTTGGTTGGAATTCTAGCGTCTAATCTTCTCCTGGTCCAAGATACGGCGTTGTTTTTTTGTTGCAAAGGTCAAGAACCCTAAGTGCTTACAGATTCCAAGTATCTACCACAAGCCTTTTCACTGCCTGATTACTTTCATTGGCACAAATGGAGTCATAAATCAATTTTTTGGAAACACTGCTGATAGAGAGCGCTCTAACACGCAATTAAAGCCTTACTAGATTAGATTTTACGAAATGGTGGTGGTGGTGGGCTCATTTTCGATAAATGGCCACTCTCTGTTATGAAGTCAGTAGACGCTTCCCCGAGTGTCGTAAATTACTTTTGGCCACTCGAAACAATGCTATTTTTTCGGTGACAATCTCTCAGTACCATAGCTACCTCGGTGGCCTAACGATTTGCGTACTTCACTTTGTGAGTTCATTGTTACAGGGTCGATCCTCGCCGAAATCAGATGAGACTTCCTAAGTGAGCTTTACGGAGAATCCGAAGTAAAGCCCTGGTTGTTGTTGGTGTTTTAGGGCCCTTCAACTATAAGGTCATTGGAACCCTGTCCAAAGTGTAGTTCTAATGCAGAGACTGCACAGACACTACACTAATGCGACGAATTTTGGGTATTAGCAGTAGGCCCTACCCTGTTTTCTCAAGCGGCCACCCATGTCAGTACTAACTGGGGTTGCGTTGCTTACCTTCAGTGATCGGACGAGAACTGGTGTGTTCAACGCAATTCGTCGCTCCCGTAAAGCCCTGGCAATGTGTGTGGTGTATACAATGTCACCCCTGGACGGAAAAAGAACTCTTTCTACATGCAAATTCATTGGCAAAATTCATAGGTCAGGTGTTCCCAAAGTGTCAGAGAAATATTCCAATTATGAGTACGGAGGGCTTTGTTTCGTTGATGCAGAGTCTGCACAGATACTACGCTAGCCATTAGTAGTACCCAGTGTCCCCAAGCGGTTACCTATGCCAGTACTAGTTGGGGTTCCGCTGCTTAACTTCAGTGATCTGACGATAATTCGTGTGTCCAACGCAATACAACTGTTCTAACCCCTCCCCCACGCGCCCCCTGTACGGAGGGGGCAACAAGACACTTTGAGCAAGCCAACATTCAGAAGAGGCGCAGCCAATCGCCAAAGTTTGGGAACCCCTGAACTAGGTGTAGGAGATCGCCCCCATCGCGTCTTGTGTCGGGTGGGAAGTAAAGCGGTGGTCAACTGTGGAGCGTAAATGTCAAAGTCACCACTGCACGAAAAAAGCCCTTTCCTTCTCCATGGAGTATATAAGTATCGATCCGCGAAATGCGCAGGTGTAGTGTTGGGGGGGGTTTCCGCTTCCTGGAGTCAGTGGAGAAAAAGTGCCCCAACAAACAGGATACTGCCTAGTAAATGGCCTGTGCGATCCTGGACCTGCTGTCGCTTTCCTGAGTTCATGGGCTTGCAGACATCACTCTGTTAGCCGTTTCTTACAGGCGAGAAGGGAGCGTCAAATGTGTTCCTATGAGAGCCTAATCGCCCTATCCCTAAGGAATTTTCCTCCTCCTCACAGTAACTGTTTGACTTCATGGTTGTAGGCTCGATGTTATCAGTTTTGGATGACGCCTTCCATCAGATGAGAGGCACAACGTGGCCCTGGGTGATGTAAACGAACCATGTCATCACTGTTCTTCCACCAACACCAGGGCGTGGGCCTCACCACCCGAACCTTTGTCGACTACACGCATGTAGCAAGAGGTTCTTCTACGTGCAAATGACGTTGTAAACACTACACGGGGCCACGGCTTTATTTCCCATCCTACCGAAAGGGCACAAGATGCCTCTCTCTCACTTCCGATAGGAGTGAACCTTAAACCACTGACTCAGTAGTCCAGTATAGGACCTCTGTCCTACCCAGAGAGCTACTGTACTGCGTCGGGCGCCAGTTCTCGTCTGATCACTGAAGTTAAGCAACGCAACCCCACCTAGTATTGGCATGGGTGACAGCTTGGAAACACTGGGTACTACTAATTGTCAAAATCGCCGTAACAGCGTAGTGCCCGTGAAGACTCTGCATTAGAACTGCACAGTGGACGGGGTTCTAATGACCATCGTAGTTGAAAGGCCCTAAACCACCAACAAAACAAACAATGCACCACCCAAGCGGATCCTGTATTTTGTGGCCTGTGAAAATTCCAACAACAGCATTTCTTGTTGAGATTTGCAATTATCGAGTCGCGCGAAGAAGGTGACAGGGGTGGACGGTCAAGGCGCCGGTTTTTGGGGTCAATTTGTAATCTGAGGAACTGCCCATAGCAGTATCCTTTATTTCCCTGTCAACTAGGATCTGTACGGTAATTGAATGTTCATACGTGAAATGTCTGTAAATCAACAAACGTCCCTGACTCCCTGACTACTAACATGCATCAATTTTAACTTTTAGCCCTCCCTACCCCATTCCTGGCTCTTTCTGTTTTCCCTCCTCTTTCTTTTTACCACTCTCCCCCTTCTTTTCTGTAGGGGAGGTAACTTATCCCTCCTTTCATCTCATCACTGTAGAGGGGATGAAGTTAAAAAAAGAGCCTTGAAAGAAAAATAAAAGCAAGCATCTGGCAACCAACGAATGATTATGATAGGCCCATAAATCCTCGAAGTCCATTCAAGTCTGCATTCAAATTGATAAAGTACACACTTGATTGAACAAAAGTTGCATTTTCTTGTTGTCTCTTTCCACTTCCCCTCCACCCCCACACCCTCTTGGCCCTATAACGTCTCTCTCTAAACCCTAGCTTTGATACTGTTAGCAGCAATATGTTTACTACTTTGCATTTCCGTTCTGGAAGCCATAAACTCCGTTTGAACATCAAAGATACATTTCATGATAATGTAACAACTTCAAAATACTCCTACCAAGGTCTCTGGAGAATAGAATATATCCCCGAAATTTAGGGTATCATCCAGCACCACCCTGAAATGAGCCAGTCCGTTTACCATGGTGGTACTGTGCTTGAGTCTGCAGTTGCAAGATTGATCCTGGCTGAAACAGATGGCTTTTTGGAACAAGATAGAATGCCCCCAAGTGCTCCTTCCGAGAAGGAAGCCCGAGGCGTAGCTCCCCTGTGGTGTTTACGATGTCACCTGCTCGTAGAAATCTCGAAAGGACTTGGCCTTGCCGGTGGGGGAGAGCTGGCTACCTTTGGGCCTTAGCTACAGTGACAGGAATTGTGTAAGGCTTGTCATGTCTGAGACAGCAAATGTAAATACAGTAGAAAGTCATCATCAATTTTCGGGTTGAAGTTGTCGGTCTACTGGTGATGTTCCTTCAGGACTCTAGAGAAGGGCGAGTCATAAAATATGTGGAGCATGACATCATACACATTACATGGGCCATGGCTTTGCTTCCCATCCGACGGAAGACGCACTGGGAGCCTCTCTCTCGCGCGCGCCTGACCGAAGCCACACCACATCGATTCTGCAGCCACTAACGCAGTAGTCGAGCGCGCTATTTCTGCGCCACCGCGGCGGGCCTAACGTATTCTGCCAGAAAAGGGATGGCGTCCGGATCACTGTGATTCCTGGGCCCGGAGAAATTTGTCCCATCGTCCTCCCCCTTTCGTCTACCCTGCCTGCACGTAAAAGAACCCTTTCTACATGAAATGTGTCGATCGGCATAATTCCCAGGTGAAAGTTAGTTTTGTTGGTGTTTTAGGGCCCTTCAACTACAAAGGCCGCCAGAGCCCCGTCCACTGCGTAGTTTTGATGCAGAGTCTGCACAGACACTACACTGTTACGAAGATAGTCTGGTATTAGCAGTACCCAGTGATACCAAACAGCGCCTGCTCTAGCCCTTATGCCGCCCCGGAGAAAAGGAGGAATTGCCACCCCTTGAAGCAGCGCTCTGCTCTCTGCGCTCCGGAAAAATGTCCGGTTTGCCGTTACCGTTACCGTTCCGGTTTACCGTTAGAGCAGGCCCTGTCCCAAAGCGGTCACCCATGCTAGCTAATGTTGCGTTGCTTAACTTCAGTGATGAGACGAGAACTGGTTGTTTGTTGGTGTTTTAGGGCCCTTCAACTACAAGGTCATTAGAGCCCCGTCCACTGTGTAGTTCTGATGCAGAGACTGCACAGATACTACACTAATGCGACGATTTTTGGATACTAGCGGTACCCAGTTTTCCTAAGCGGCCACCCATGTCAGTACTAGCTGGGATTGCGCTGCTTAACTTCAGTGATCAGGCGAGAACTGGTGTTTCCAACGCAGTACAGCCGCTTCCTCCCAGATGTAAGACCCTGCACAAAAGTGGGTGGGGGGAGCAAACTGGACACTTCATTCCCCCTTGAGGTCCATAAAAATGCAATGTGACATTGAACAAGTTGCCCTTAGTGCTACAGATCTCTAGTAATGTCGCAGTTCTGAAACGGCATTTCACTCCTAGGGTGGTCGTGGGAACTTGCTTGTTGACCTGTAGGCATTTTCAAATATTGAAGTAAGTAATTAAAGTTTTTTTTTGCCTAAAACAGGTTAAAGGGTCCTTGTAGAGAAATTCTAATAATCGTAATGTTGTTAAAAGTAAACTTTCTTAATTTTATTTGACCAAAAAATATCCGTCGTCCTGAAGGTCTTTTAAAAGCTGACTCCTCCCCATTCCATGATCTAAGACCTGATGTTTATCTTATTCTTTTCGGTCTTTGGTGATCTCATTAAATACGTCTGATTAGCCGTGTCTTAAGCTGACCTGTGGGGTCACCAGCACCCCAAACTTGTTTTATTCTCCTCTACGTCCTATCCTCTTCTTATGACTTCTTTTAAACTTGTCGTAGAACATGTTCCATCATCATTATTCCTTCTCTCCCCCCCTTCGCCCTTTAAAAAACGGATAAGCACTGACCCATGGTAGGATAGGATCACTTAATTGTTAGGGCCTTTTTCTGTTCGTATTGGTAGGGGGATTTTAAGAAGTTCCTGTCATTTCAAAGAGCATTGCCATTCATCTTATTTCCTAAAGACAAAAGGACCTACACCACCTAACCTAAATATAGTGGGTCCTTTGGTTTGGTTGGTTGGTGTTTTAGGGCCCTTCAACTACAAGGCCATTAGAGCCCCGTCCACCGCGTAGTTCTAATGCAGAGACTGCACAGACACTACACCAATGCGACGATTCTTGGGTATTAGCAGTAACCACTTTCCTAAGCTGCCACCCATGTCAGTACTAACTGGGGTTGCGTTACTTAACTTCAGTGATCAGACGAGAAGTGGTGTGTCCAACGCAATAAGCCGCTCCATAGTGGGTCCTCGGTATGTACACAACCCACCTTGTTGGAATGGGCAGAAAATTTTCCAGGGTAGGGCAAAGCTTGGGAACAATGTTCTAGGAAGGGAAGTGTGGCTGTATTGAGTTGGACACACCAGTTCTCGCCTTATCACTGAAGTTAATCAGCGGAACCCTAGCTAGGGGTGACCGCTTGGGGACACTGGGTGCTGCTAATACCGGCAGATCCTGCAATACAACTACGCAGAGGACGGGGCGGAAATGACTTTTGTAGTTGAAGAGCCCTAAAACATCAACGAAACGAACAATCGGAAGGGGAGCGTAATGCAAAGGTCCAGGAATCGGACTTTTCGATCCCTGGAAGGGAAGGCAGGTACTAACTTTCGTTCATCGATGCCAGGGTTGCGTTCATGGTTTTAGGTTTGATCCCTGTTTCCACAACTCTCTTATCGCGACTTCTTTGACAACGAGAGAGGCCCAAATACGTCGGACCTTGGTCGGGACCTGGTATTAACTTAAGAGAGAGAGAGAGAGAGAGGACGGTCTGTAAAAGACTCCAAAGACAAGGAAAGTGACCTTAAGTAACCCCCCCCTAAACCTCGGAGTACTTAAGTCCTGTCCATTGCTGATCCATAACCGGTACCTCCTTTCTGGCTTTTGAGAATATTTTGAATGCATTGACCTCCAATTCTATGTTTCTGTGTAGTGGACCAATTTCACAAACAAGTAACCGACCGACCACTTAAATTTGGCAGTTCAGTTGCTTCTTTTCAGACATTCAAAGCATTTGAAATGAACATTGCTAGGAGGTACCTCTGATACCAGGAAAATCCTACAATTGTGCCTATTCTTACTCTACTGAGACCTTTAGTACTGACGTTTATAAATTCCGTATCGATGAAAGACAGCATGGGTCTTAAAGAAGGACCTCTAAGCTATACGATGGACCCGAAATGGACACAATACTGCATTCACATTTTTTGGTAAAAGATGGAAATCGTTCTGTTTCCCCCAAACCCCTTTTTTCTGTCTATCCAATGTCTACCAATGCCTTTCCTATCCTCCAATTTCATCTCTCGCCCTCCTTCCCCTTCTCGTCCCATTCCTCATTTTCTCGTCACTCTTTTGGGGTCCCTCACTTTCTCGGACACTTCAATAGGATCTGCCATTCGTTACTAAATCCCTATTGTATTTTTTTGGAATTTGTCAGAACGATTGAAACTGCAATGACACGCTTGAATAGCGGCACATTGCTACCTGAACTGAGCCCTCGGGCAAACAGAAATGGAAGGAAACAACAACAAAAAAACTGGAACATTAAAGTGGAGGTGAGATGGGCGGACTAGATTGAGAAGGTCCTATTTGAGTGAGGAATTAGGGAGAGGCGGAAAGCTACATTGTATGCGAAGTGTATCTGAAAAAGGACAGGGGTGAGGTAGTGTACCTTTTGCTCCTCCCTCTTCCTCTCTTAACGACAAACTACTGTACCTACTTACCTACCGCCCGTTCCGCCCGCCCTTGTTCATAAAATGGTCCCAGAAAGAGAACAATCAGTTGAGAACGATAGTATTTGAAATGCAGACTTGAACAGCTGGAAAGTCAGGCTGTCTTCAGTTAAGATTGAAATGGTAGTTGATTGAAAACTTGCAGTGGCGATAAGGGCCCTATTTGAGGCACTGTGAGGAGGGGCAGGGTAGGAGGTTAAGGACAGGAAGGGGAACAACACAGAAAAGACGAGTTATTGTTGGCAGTTGACTGCTGCTCTATAGAATGTGTGTCCTATAGGCGATATAGGGTAGCGTTACTCTCTAACCCTCCATCGTCAACGGCCCTTTGTATCCAACCCCAGTCATCCTTCCTGTGTTTCATTCCCTCTCCCCCAAGCCAAACGCCCTACAATCCATCGTCCTACAATGAAATCTCGAATATCACGCTTGATTAAATCTTAAGTACAATGTTTTTTGAATGCTGATGATAGTAATGTATTCGTATAGAAGAAGGGTAAGGGCACTTTCTTCAGGGTCACATTTGTAGAAAATGGCTTGTGTGAAAAGGCGCTAAAAACTCCAATCGCTATACAAAGAGGACCAAACTAACTAATTTGAAGATGCCCATTCGAGCTTATGGGAGTGAATGGTTGAAGGAATTTGAATGGTTAATGAGGATGGCGTGCAAACTGGGAGGTGAAAGGACCATTGCTTCAAAAGTTCCATACTCGTCCTTCAGGCGGAAAATTAACCATTTGAGGCATTTTACAGTATAACAGTTTCAAAGTTTGTTCCTTTTATAGTTATGAGGTTGGAGTTGATTCCATTTGACGTATTCTGTTTCCCTCAGTCCATGGTTGTAGGATCGATCCTGGGAGGGATCCCATTGTTGTTGTTTGTTTGCTGGTGTTTCAGGGCCCGTGAACTGCAAGGTCATTAGAGCCCCGTCCACAGTGTAGCTCTTATGCAAAGACTGCACAGACACTACACTAATGCGACGATTTTTGAGTATTAGCAGTACCCAGTTTTCCCAAGCAGCCACCCATGTTAGTACTAGCTGGGGTTGCGTTGCTTAACTTCGGTGATCAGACGAGGACTGGTGTGTCTAACGCAATTCGAGGCTCCCAAATGCTCCTTTTGTCGGTTGGGAAGTGCAGCCGGGGTCTCGTGTGCGATTTCATTGCTGCGCGTAAAAGAACCTCTGAATGGACACAAGGGCGATCTATTGGACGGTGTTTTCCGCAGCCGGCTGCCAACCAAAGCTGCAACCCCTATGCTTATTTATCGTCGGTCTATTGTTCGTTGGGGCACTCTACCAACGCCAAGGGGCGAGCTCCTACACCTGGGAATTTTGCCTCATTTACCCGTTGCATAGTAGAGAGGGTTCTTTGACGCCCAAATGCCATCGTACACCACACGGGACCTCGGTTTTACTTCTCATCCGAAGGAAGGCGCACTCGGGGCTTCTCTCTCGCCTGAATGAAGCCAACCCACTTGGATCCAGTTTCAAACCTAGAACTACGGACGCAGTACTCGAGCTAGCTACATCCTGCACCATCGAGTAGATTCAGTAGTGACAAAATTGGCAGTTGTAGGAGTTCGCCTCCTGGTTGGGGCATGCTAAATAACCTACCAAGAGGAATTTTTCGACTGTGAACAGAGGGTTCGGGGCTGGGGAGAGGGGGAATGTATAGTCAGTCAAGAACCTTAAAGAAAGCAAAGAGGATGATGATAATAAAATGAAAAACGTTGGTCCTTTGACCTCTGGTTATGACTGTTGACATAATACGGTTGAACGAGTTGAAATTTATGTTGCTATGGTAATGAAGCGCAAACAAAATGCCATGACGTAAAACTAACAAATTGTTCGTATCCAACAAAAAATTTGCTCTGTGTTCTGCACTGACTTAATCACTCAATCTCCAAAAATGATTTAAGGGTATCGACAAAAAAGAACGGCCCTCATGTGGAGCTGTAAATATGCTTGAAATCCGTAAAAAAAAATTGTTGAAAAGTTTTCAAAAACGATCTGATATGCATGTAGCTTATTGTTCTATTGTCGGCCTTCACAGCTGCTAGGTGGCTGCAATACTAATTTTGAGATGTGGGGCTCGACGAGTCGAATACACTATTGCAGAACGGCTGTATTGCGTTGGACACACCAGTTCTCTTGTTTATTTGCTTGTTTTTTGGTGTTTAAGGTCCCGTCAACTACAAGGTCATTAGAGACCCGTCCACTGCATAGTTCTAATGCATACACTGCACAGACACTACACTGACACTACACTAATGCGACGATTATTGGGTATTAGCAGTACCCAGCTTTCCCGAGCGACCACCCATGTCAGTACTAACTTCAGTGATCAAACACAAGTTCTCGTCTGCTCACGGAAGTTAAACAACGCAACCCCAGTTAGTACGGACATCGGTGGCTGCTTTGGAAAACTGGGTACTGCTAATCGGAGGCGTAACGAGGGGGAGGCGAAGGGGGACAGCTGTCCCCGGGCGCAGAAGACTGGGAGTGCAAAAATGCGGTTAGAACCCGGTTTAGAGGGCGTAGATTTCGGTCTTTGTCCCCGGGCGCAGAATACCCTCGGAACGCCGCTGCTGCTAATACCCAAAAATCGTCGCATTAGTGTAGTGTCTGAGCAGTCTCTGCAATAACACTACTCAATGGACGGCGCTCTAATGACCTTATAGTTGAAGGGCCCTAAAGTACCAACAAACAACAAGTGCAATACTCATTTTAATCTGACATGGGTAGTCGCTCGGGAAAGCTGGGTTGCTAATGTTTGTTTGTTTGTTGGAGTTTAAGGTCCCGTCAACTACGAGGTCATTAGAGACACGTCCACTGTATAGTTCTAATGCATATGCTGCACAGACACTACACTAATGCGACGATTATTGGATATTAGCAGTACCCAGCTTTCCCGAGCGACCACCCATGTCAGTACTAACTGGGCGTGCGTTGCTTAACTTCAGTGATCAGACGAGAACTGGTGTGTCCAACGCAGCTCGCCGCTCCCCTGGTACTGCTAGTGTCTGTGCAGTCTATGCAGTAGAACTATGCAGTGGACGGGTCTCTAATGACCTTGTAGTTGACGGGACCTTAAACTCCAACAAACAACTCATTTTGATCTTTGGGGCTCAGCGAGTTCGATTCAACAATTGAAGAACGGCTGTATTGCGTTCGACACACCAGTTCTCGTCTGATCGCCTAGGTTAAGTAACGCAATCCCAGATAGCCCTGGAATGGTCGACCACTGGCGTTTTCGTCTGGTTGATGTTTTAGAGCCCTTAAACTACAACGGTTATTAAGGCCCTGTCCACTGCGTAGTTCTAGTGCAGAGTCTGCACAGACACTACGCGGTTATGACGACTTGTGTATTAGCAATACCCAGTGTTCCTCAGTGGACACGGGGGAGTGACGAATTGCGTTGGACACACCAGTTCTCGACTGATCACTGAAGTTAAGCAGCGCAACCCTGTACTGACATGTGGGCCGCTTGGAGAAGCTGGGTACTGCTAATACCCAAAAATCGTCGCATTAGTGTAGTGTTTGTGCAGTCTCTACATAAGAACTATGCTGTGGACGGGGCTCTAATGACTTTTGTAGTTGAAGGGTCCTTAAACACCAACAAACAACTCAGTGGACACCCATGTTAGTACTAGCTGGGATTGTGTTGCTTAACATCAGTGATCAGACGAGAACTGGTGTGCAACACATCGACCACTTATCCAACACTCCAGTATGGAGCCGCTGACGTAATAGTGGAGCTCGTTGTTTTTGCTCCACCAAGGTGGGCTTGTGCTTACCGTACGGGACAGATTTTAAAGTCACTGATTTCTGTAAAATGTTGATATTGTTTTTGACTCGTTTGAGTAAAATGACGTCACTGACCCTTTTTTGTGTGGTTAGAAACTCGACACTTTCTGCGGACTCCAGAATTCTGGACTGCGACCTGAACGCAGCGCCTTGGACCGCTCGGCCATCCTGACCTCGTGTCTCTGAAGGGGGGGGGGGGTTTAAAATATTGATCAAGAATTGAACCTGGAATTACATATGCGGTTAGAAACTCGAAATTTTTGCGGACGCCGTCAAAATGGTGAGTTGTCAGGAATGGGATTCGAACCCATGCCCAGAACTCTGGACTGCGACCTGAACGCAGCGCCTTGGACCACTCGGCCACCCTGACTTCGCACGCCTGCTGTTTTTAAAATGTTGATGAAGAATCGAACCTGGAATTACTAGCGGAAGTAGTCGAGCCCTCTACGCCAGGGGTGGCCAACTTTTGGGTACATAAGATCGACTTTTTACCTTAAAAATGTGTCGCGATCGACTTGTTGTCATAGGCGTAGTCAAAGTGGGGAGGAGAGGTTCGATACTGGACCCACTTCGGTCCAGTATCGAATCTAGACCTCAGACCTAGAAACACTGAACCACTACGTCACCAAGGTGGGTCTTAAGTCAATACATCGCGAGTGATCGACCAAAATTGGCTTCGGGATCGACCGGTCGATCGCGATCGACTGGTTGGCTACCCCTGCTCTACGCCATTTGGGTGAAAAGCACCCCGCTCTACATTAAGTCAAGTATGTATAGGTCGGCAACAATTCATGGTAGGAGCTAGGTCGGTCGCTTTGGGCCCCGCTCGAGGTCTGTGGTCTACTGCGTTAGGAGAGTAGATGTGAAATACGCCCTCTTTGGCCTACGGTGTTTGACACCTTGTCCGCCCATGGAACCTTTGCACCTGTATAATCCACAAGGATGATTTTGGTGTAGGTATGGGCCACGTCTCACCCATTCCCGACGCATTCCGTGCTACGGAGGTCAATTCGTTTCCATTTTGTTATCCGACATTTCGTATTTGACTAAGGTTTGTTATTATTTATTTACAGTTTACATGGACCGGATGGACCCCCAGTGACGCTGCCTGTAAAGCGGAACCGGATTGCTACATGGTACAGTAAATGACTGACGTGAAAATGACGTCAGTGAGTGACGTTTAGATGGGCGCGTTTTAATTGTTACTAATTACCTGTATTTTGTGTTGCAGTGTTGGGAAAGTTGCGACATGTTAAATCAGAATTTTGTCGTTTGGGGCGCTATGTGCAATCGTAACGACATCTGTGTAAGTACTGTTCCTATCGTTAACATCTTATTCCGTCTTTAGCAGGGTCGGAGTCTGCGAGTTTTCCATCTCCTCTTGGCTCCTGTTAACCCCCCCGCCCGCAACTGCTACATCCTCCTACCATTTATACCTGTAAAAAACCTACTCCTACTACTAACCCTTTTTCCGTCTATGGCAGGGTCGGATACCCTTCTTTATCCCTCTGCCCTACCATATATATCCAGGGACTGATCAAGGGGGAGCACTTCAAAAAACGGGCGCCCCAAATATTTTTAAATAATCAGAATCCCTTGTGTGGGGTAGGCCGGCATCCCCCACAGACAACTTTGCCAATATTCCTGCGGGTTCCAGACGCCTGGCTGGGGTGACCCCAGTCAGAGTATGTTCAGTGTGCCCGCAGACCCGACCCTGCCACAGGAGGGATGAGGGTATGATGACGATGAGATGATTCAAAATCGCTTGTATAATTCTAGCTAGCAATTGCGATTGGTCCTCTGCTACCCATTGGACAATGTCCCATGTTCAGTGGTTTAGCCAACAGCAGATTGCACTGCAACTGTTGGACTGCCAATATGGAAATGGGGATAGCAATGCAAAAATGCCTCATTGGTTCCAAAGTTGAATCAAGCATCAGTTGAAATATGCCCCCCATTGAGGCACTGACGGGGGGGGGGAGCAATTGCTGCATTGTTCCCCCCTCTGGATCCGCCCCTGATATATATGCGTAGTTCGACAAAATTACCAGGTGTAAAACTCGCTCCCTGGCGTCCCGTTGGTGGAATGCCGACGGTAAATAAGCGTAGGCTTCTTAGCGTTAGGTTGGCAGCCAGGTGCATAAAACACCTCATGTACCCCAATAGGGCAAAATTGGCTACCCTACCCTGCCATAGGCAAACAAAGCTACATCATGAAGTTAAGTGATCACTGAAGTTAAGCAACGCAGCCCAAGTGAGTACTGATATGGGTGGTCGGTTTAACATTGGGTGCTGCTAATTTCCCCTCTCCTATATCACGAGCGGCGAGTTGCGTTGGACACACCAGTTCTCGTCTGATCACTGAAGTTAAGCAACGCACGCCCAGTTAGTACTGACATGGGTGGTCGCTCGGGAAAGCTGGGTACTGCTAATACCCAATAATCGTCGCATTAGTGTAGTGTCTGTGCAGTATATGCATTAGAACTATACAGTGGACGGGTCTCTAATGACCTCGTAGTTGACGGGACCTTAAACTCCAACAAACAAACAAATCCTATATCACCTACTCCTACCCCCCCCCCCTCATCCGCGATCAGCCTCCACAAGGTTCGGCCCGTTATGGCTGATTGGCCAACTCCCCAACAAGTTAGTCTAACAATATAATTAATACAATACAGTATATATAATGAATTCTCGCTGTTTCAAAATTGGGTGTTCGTGAATAAAATTACAGGGTCTACGTTAATTTGGCGCATGACAATTTGGCGTATGGCAATTTGGCGTACATACAAATTTGGCGTATGACAATTTGGCGCACATACCGATCTCTTGGGTGCACAAATTTGTTCAAAATTGCAATGGTCATAACAACAATTTGCAACGGTCATAACAAATTGCAACGGTCATAACAGCAGTCATTGCAAGGTAATAGAACAATGAATGCCTACCCCAACTGTGTTATAGGGCCCTAATTTGAAGTCGATGGGCCCTAAAACACAAACAAACAAACCCAACTGTGTTATACGGGACCGTTGCGAGGACTGTTATGACAGTTGCAATGTTGAACAAATTTGGGCACCCAACAGATCGGTAGGTATGTACGCCAAATTGCCATGCGCCAAATTTGTATGCACGCCAAATTGCCATACGCCATATTGTCATGCTCCAAATTGACGTGATCCCAAAATTACAGTATAAGCATTTGTTGGGTAAACGTTTGTAAGCGTTTTTAAACATTCTATGCCATTTGCACTAAACGTGCTCAGAAACCCAAAACAGCGAAGATTCTTTAATGGTGTCACAACAATTGGAACATTGACAAACGTTTTACATAAAACAAACCTACGCAATGAGCTTGCAAACGCACGTTCGCAATTCGCAAACGAATTCGAGCGCCATTTAATCGAGTGGTGGGTAACCACTAAAAACTCATCAAATTTGCAAACGTTTTTTTTCGGCATTCACAAACGTTTTCGCGCGCCTTTTATTGACGTGTTGGTGACGTGTCAACCAAAACCGCATTGTTTGCAAACATTCTTTTAACACAAACGTTTGCAAACACTTTATATTGGCGTGCGAATGATCTTCAACATGCATGAGGTTCGAAAACGCTTTTTTATCATTCGAAAACGTGTTCGGGCATCTTTTATTCATTGCGCCACTTGGTGGTTACCAGGCTTAAGACTATAAAGCAACTACTAGCACTTCTCCCGCCTATGGCAGGGTCGGGAACCCATGTTTTCCCTCTGAATGGACACTGGATGATATTGGAAGGTTTTTTCCGCAGCCGGCTGCCGACGAAAGCTGCGAACCCTATGCTTATTTCTTTTCGGCCTACTTCTCGTTGGGGCACCCCACCGAGGTCCTTACACCTGGGAAGTTTGCCTCATTTACCCGTTGCATAGTAGAGGGGGCTCTTTTATGTGCAAATGCCATCGTACATCACACTGGACCTAGTTTTACTTCTCATCCGAATGAAGGCGCACGGGCGGCCGCTATCTCGCCCGAAAACCTAGAGCCCCGGACTCAGTTACCGAGCACGACTATTGTTTTGAGAATTTTCTTAAGTCGGACGTTATCTGCTGAGACACTGGTTCTGCTCTACGTCGTTCCTCTTCGTATTCTTAGCCCGGTTCCTGTGATAATCTTAATCCCACATGATATAGTGTTACAAGGGCTCTACTGACATCCAGAGCAATTGTCCCTACTGTAACCACCACCACCAAATGCTTACAGAAGATTTATATTCTGTTGTTCTCTCTAACAGTTTCCCGGATGTCAACAATCTTGTGGATTTTACTTACAAGGCACTGCTGGAGGTAATTTTACAAAAGCATTTGATATTTTTTTCCATGTCAAAACGTCTGACGACCTTCTTTCAGCCAACTCCCACACTAGAGTTTTTATGCGATTTTCTGTTTGTTCTCTCTCTCCCTCTCCTACAGAAAAGTCGTCTAAACAGACATTTACTTTGAAATTCACCAAATCAACAGAATTTATTCTGCGGGAGTCTGATCATAAATTACAACTTACCTGGCAGAGACCGGAAGTGGCTTCCAAATCTACCACAAATACCGAGAACATCGTCTACGTTGTTTTACGGAGATCGCACATTTATGGAGAAGTGACCAACTGGCAGGAAGTAGCACAGGTATTTGGCGATAATTTTACCTTTGTCTATTCACTTGTCGGTCATTTGGGTTGCTCAATAGGAAGCCAGTAGCAGCTGTGACCACACTATTCCAATTTCCGGTTGACAACCCTTAACAGGAAAGTAGTCAATAATTAACGCCGGGCCAATACAAGTATAACGACCAACCAACTGCAAATGGTCGCAAAGAGAATGACTCAACTTAAAACATCAATATCATCATTCCTAATCCTTTTCCTGATCACTGATGTTAAGCAACGCAATCCCCAGCTAGTACTGGCATGGGTGACCGCTTGGGATCACCGCAGAGTCTGTGTAAACTCTGCATTAGAACTACGCAGTGGACTTGGGAACACTGAGTCCTGCTAATACCCGAATTGTCCTAATAGCGTAGTGTCTGTGCAGTCTCTACATTAGAACTATGCAGTGGACAGGGCTCTAATGACCTTGTAGTTGAAGGACCCTAAAACACCAACAAAACAAACAAAATCATCAACTTTATTGGGACTCTCCGATCACACAAAGTGTAGCTTACTTTATAATTGGGGAGCGGCTCATTGAACATACCAGTTCCCGTCTGATCACTGAAGTTAAGCAGCGCAAACCCAGCTAGTACTGACATGGGTGGCCGCTTGGGAAAACTGGGTACTGCTAATACCCAAAAATCGTCGCATTTGTGTAGTGTCTGTGCAGTTTCTGCATAAGAACTATGCTGTGGGCGGGGCTCTAATGACCTTTGTAGTTGAAGGGCCCTAAAACACCAACAAACAACAACAATGGAACGTGGGTGGTAGCTTGGGAAAACTGGGTACTGCTACTACCCAAAAATCGTCGCATTAGGCGAGGCGCAAAACGAGACGATGGTGACGCAGGTTGAAGCAGCACATTAAAAAACTGCTAGCAGGCATTCGCTGCACATTGAATCGCAGTTTTTGGCTGTTTTCAAAGCAAACTTGGAGTGGACGGGGACCTGGTGCAGCGGGGGTTCAAGCCCTCCACTCCCATCTATTTCCCACTAGGTCCCCGTCGACCCCACACGCTAAAATATCCTTACGGGCAACCCACCCTCACACTCCTGCTTCGGTCTCCCCTGCCCAGGGTGCTTAACCACCTGCATTCTTGAAAAGGACCTAACGAGCTCCTCCTCCCCTCTCCTCATTACGTGTCCATACCACCTCAACGTACCCTCCATCATTTTCTTCCGCGATGTCCACTACCCCCAGACTACCTCTAATATACTCTTTCCTAATTCTATCAGGCTCTCGACACCCTCCTCATGTACTGCAGCATTCGCATCTCAGCTACTTGCAGTGTTTCTGCTTCGCGTGGCTTCAAAAATGTTTTCATTTAGTTTTCTTTGAAAATCACGCCAACTTCAAGCAGGAAACTGTGGCATGAGCACTGCGGTCCGCAGGGTCACGTGGCGCTGCGACTTAACATGCGCAACTACATACTATCATATGAGTTACAGAAATTTGTGGTAAGTCACCCCGCGTCACCTGCGGAGACTGCGTCTCATTTTGCGCTGGGCCTTAGGCAAGGCGCAAAATGAGACGCAGGGTGATGCAGGTGGCGAAGGTGACGCAGGGTGTAGCAGGCCTGCGAAATTCTGCTAGCAGGCAATCACCGCACATTGAATCGCACC
>JAAFCE010006949.1:7010567-7066831 GCA_013389805.1 Trigoniulus corallinus
ATAACAAGAGAACTTCTCTGCTTCGCACCGCTTTTTGTTATTGTCACGCCAACTTCACGCAGGAAACTGCGGCATTGGCACTGCGCTCCGTAAGGTCACGTGGCGCAGGTACTGAGTCACGTCACCCTGCGACTTAACATGCGCAACTCCTACATACTATCATGTGAGCAACAGAAATTTGTGGTGAGTCACCCTGCGTCACCTGCGGAGACTGCATCTCATTTTGCGCTGGGCCTTAGTGTAGTTAGTGTCTGTGCAGTGTCTGTATTAGAACCACGCAGTGGACGGGGTCCTAGTGACTTTGTAGTTGAAGGGCCTTAAAACACTTAACAAAAAAATACTAAATAATTGACCGTTCCGGAACTTTGTGATCGCGCTGTTGTTGACTTCAAATGTCTACTATCTGAGAGAAAAAAAAATGGGATGTAAGATGTTTTTATTTTCGTGTTTTTTATTGTTTCCTTTCTTAACCCGCCTATTTTTGTTTCACTTTTTTGTTCTGTCTGCTGCACCTCCGGGCCTTCCGTTGACAGACATCAGAATTAACAACCTCGCTCGACATCACTACATTACCACCATCAGCTACCGTTGATTTTAAAGTGATAGCGGTGACTGGAGGAGGAATGGCCGGCCAACTGGTCAGCTCTTATCAGGTTGCCAATGGCGGCGTCATCATGCCGCAGGACAGCAAGTCATCCGTCCCCACGTCTCCAGCAGTGGCCAACATCAACAAACCAACTGAAAAGCAACAGTCGTCAGAGGAACAAGCAAAGGTAAGTGAACATTATTACATTTTCTTGATCACGAACATCTTACATTTTCTCAAACCAGTGGCTTGATGGTTGACAGTTAACGAGCTTCCTACTCAACAAAAAATGCCTGCAGATCTTTAACAACACCTTCGGGGGTGGGGGGAACAAGAAAAGAATGTTTGCACCCTAGCTGAAATTACGATTTGGTGGGAGTAAGCGTAGTTGTGCACTTGACTTCATGAATTCCTGCCTGCAGGATCGAGCCTGGCCAAGGCAGATTGGCGGCGTCTTCGAGCGAATGAGCAGTCGAAAGTGCGCCTTCCGTCGAATGGAAAATAAGGCCGTGACTTCTAATGCAGGCGTGTTAAACTGGGGGTAATTCGAGGGCCACATTGGTAGCATATGCGTTGTCGTGAGGGCCATACAGTGCCCATGGCGCCCCCACCATACAGTGCCCATGGCTACTGAGTGGCAGGCTTCATATGTACATGGTGTCGATTGTGCTGGCCGCAACTCTAGGCTTCAAGAACCGCGGACCACCATTTTGACACCCCTGCTCTAACGGATACCCAGCCAGAACAGCGAACATTCCAGGTGTAGCAGCTAGTTCCTCCGTCAGAGGAACAGTGCCTCTGTTGAAGGAAAAGTGCCCCAACGAAGTAAATAGGCCGGCAATAAATAGATAAGGGGCCCAGTATGGTTTTCCCGACGCCAACTGCATGGAAAGCTGAACTCGGACATTATTGGTACAGGTTCGGCCCCGGGTCAAGAAGTAGGTGGCTTTCATCGGGTAAAAGAGAGATAAGGGCCTCGGAACAATGGGGGATTCCGCAGGATGGGAAGTAAAATTGTGGTCCCGTGTGGTGTGTACTATGCTGCTTGAAGTAAAATACACGTGCAATTTCGCAGTTGTATGAGCACGGGCTCTAGCGTCACTATAGGAAGACTTCTCTAGTGAATCCTAACAGGCCGGCAAAATGAAAAGAGTTGTGGCGTTTGGTCGGCAGCCGGCTGTGTCAGAATATCTTTCAACAGATCGCTCGTGAGTTCCGATCACTGTGCACCCGACCCTGGCATAGCGGGGAAAAGGTTAATGTCGATGACACGCAGGATCGGGCTGGAGAGAAAATTAGGCCCGGGGTAAAGCTACTACAGAGAAGACCCATTCAAGACGACAACCCGCAGTGGGAATTCGTGTTTCGCTGGCCCAGTGTGACCATGGGATAGGATGCATAGCCCACGGTAGGTGGTGGCTGGCATTATTGTAATGTCAACTCTCAAGGCTACAAATGAAGGGATGGAAAACCACAGGAATTTCATTCATTCAGAACTGAGTAGAGAAGACTTGGACCTGGGGGTTTCCCTAAAAAAATTGAAGCAGGTGTGGCACTTAAAAGAACGCCTCAGCCTCTGTTGGGTAAGACTTATATGAAGGATCTCAAAGCCTACGACCTATCGACGAACCCTTGTTTTCATCTGTTTAAGTAACTTTTAGCTTCAGGTTCATTGTAGTTGTCCACTTTTCGGAGTAAATAAGGTAGGGTAGGGTAGGGTTGATGGTTAGAAAAGGTACCTACATTTAATTGTCTGTTGTTGGCCTTGTTCTCTTCCTCTCGCAAGCTAGTAGGGAAGGGCGGAAATCAATAGGGAGGACATTTTTCTTTCTCCCATCAACGTTGCACCCTATAATTTAACTTGAAAACGCCGGAATAATTCGGGAAAAATGTTTTTGTCATCAGACTAGAAATTCTGTAATACTTTTGCACCCATCAATTGCAGTTGCAGATCCGCTTCTGTGGCTCAAAGGTAGCGTTCACGGCTATTACGTCAGTGGGTCCAGGTTCGATACTGCATCGAGGTGGGTCGACTACTTTCGGGCGCGAGAGAAGCCCCGAGTGTGCCTTCCTTCTGATGAGAACTAAAACCTAGGTCCCCATGTGGTGCATGATGGCATTTGCACGTATAAGAATCCCCTCTCCTATGCAACGGGTAGATGAGGCAAAATTCCCAGGTGTAGGAGCTCGCACCCTGGCATCGATGGAGTGTTCCAACAAACAGTAGACCGACGATGACTAAACATTGGGGTTGCAGCTTTGGTCGGCAATTGACTGCGGAAAAAATACCGTCCAACAGGTCACTCGTGTGTCCCAGAAGGACAAAAGTGGATACCTGACCCTGCCATTGGAGGGAAAAGAGTTAGTAGTTGCTAATTGCAGTTGAAGGACTTACCTGATTTTATCTGACCGAAGACGAGCTGAAAGGTCACGTATCTCGTAACGAGCGTGGTGTTTTAGGGCCCTTCAACTACAAAGGTCATTAGAGCCCTGCCCACAGCGTAGTTCTTATGCAGAGACTGCACAGACACTACACTAATGCGACGATTTTTGGGTATTAGCAGTACCCAGTTTTTCCAAGCGGCCATGCATGTCATTACTAGCTGGGGTTGCGCTACTTAACTTCAGTGATCTGACGATTGTTTGTTTGTTGGAGTTTAAGGTCCCGTCAACTACGAGGTCATTAGAGACCCGTCCACTGTGTAGTTCTGATGCAGAGACTGCACAGACACTACACTAATGCGACGATTATTGGGTATTAGCAGTACCCAGCTTTCCCGAGCGACCACCCATGTCAGTACTAACTGGGCTTGCGTTGCTTAACTTCAGTGATCAGACGAGAACTGGTGTGTCCAACGCAACTCGCCGCTCGTAGCGAGCGCATGTCTTCACTTAAACAGCGTAGTGTCTGTACAGACACTGCATTAGAACTACGCAGTGGACGGGACTCTAATCACCACTGTAGTTGAAGGGCCATAAAATACCAACGAAACAAAACAAAAGCCTTTACCTAAAAGTACTCAGGTTCACTCCTGGACAGTCGCGTACCGAGGGGGGACAGATGCCCTGGGCGCAGAAGACAGGGGGCGCAAAAATGCGGTTCACATTAAGTTTAGCGAGTGCCAGAGGGCGCAGATTTCGGTCTTTGTCCCGGGGCGCAGAACACGCCACTGCTCCTGGACGACGTCGGTGGTTTACTTTTTGGCCTGAAATATGCATTCCGCGATTCCTTACATAGGTTTGAGATGTCACCGGCCTGATCGTATCAGGAAATGTCAGAATCTGAAATTAACATCATCATCTCCAACCGTTTGACCCCACCCCCACTCTTGGTGATGCAGAGGTAGCGTGCTCAACTAGTGCATCATGATTCCAGGTTGAGATAAAGAGAGAGGCCCCCAGTGTGCCTTCTTTGGCTTTGGAGGAGAAGTAAAGTCGTGGCTGCCTGTGGTGTTTACCATGTCTGTCACCACTGTACGTCAAAACCCTCTCTACGCGGACTATAAGCGCCTTTTCACACCCCCATGATTTGAGAAGACTTCTGGCTACATCTCTAACCTAATCGGTAAAATAGCATCCCAAAAGGGTAAAAAAAATCATGGGCGTGGCTTTAGTAGACACTGAGGCGCCTAACCAGCCCTCTACCTAATTGTTTTGTAATAGGTTGGGTGAGTAATGGCGCGTGGGGAGGGAAGAAAATTGGAAAGATTTGCGCTGATTATTCAAAGCCTTAGAGAAAAAAACAACTACTAACCCCTTTTCCCGCCTGTGGCAGGGTAAGGTACCATGGGCGATGTGTTGGACGGTATTTTGACGCAGCCAGATGATGACTTAAGCTGCAACCCCTATACTTATTTATCGCCGGCCTAGTGCTCGTTGGGGCACTCCACCGAGCTCCTACTCCTGGAAATTTTGTTTCATCTACTCGTTGCACAGTGGGCCCGCCGCGGTGGCGTAGTGGTTAGCACGCTCGGCAACTACGCCAGTAGTTCTAGGTTCTATACTGGGCCGTGGTGGGCCGGCTTCTTTAGGGCGAGAGAGAAGCCGCGAGTGTGCCTTCTTTCGGATGAGAAGTAAAACCGAGGTCCCGTGTGGGTGTACGATGGCACTTGCACGTAAAAGAACCCTCTCTAATACGCAACGGGTGGATGAGGCAAAATTTCCAGGTGTAGGAGCTTGCCCCCTGGCGTCGGTAGCATTCCCCAACGAACACTAGACCGACGATAAATAAGCTTAGGGGTGCAGTTGTTGAACAGTAGAGAGGGTTCTTTGATGTGAAAATGATATCGTGCATCACGGGGGCCAAAGCTGTACTTATCATTCGACGGAAGAGCCCGAAAGTTGCCAATTAATCTCGATCCAGTATCGAACCTGGCGCCATTGTAGCTGTAGACAAGAACGCTACCTCTGCGCGGCCGATAATTTAAAATGAGACAATTCTCCAACAATGTCCTGTCTTCAGGGGCGGATCCAGGGGGGAAGAATGCAGCAATTGCTCCCCCCCCCTCAGTGCCTCAATGGGGGGCATATTTCATCTGATCCGTGATTCAACTTTGCAACTGATTAGGCATTTTTGAATTGCTGTTCCCATTTCTGTACTGCCGGTCCAACAGTTGCATTCCAATTTGCCTTTGGCTGAATCACTGAAGACAGTTGTTTGTTTGTTTGTTGGTGTTTTAGGGCCCTTCAACTACAAGGTCATTAGAGCCCCGTCCACAGTGTAGTTCTGGTGCAGAGACTGTACTGACACTACACTAATGCGACGATTTTCGGATACTAGCGGCCACCCATGTCGGTACTAGCTGGGGTTGCGTTGCTTAACTTCAGTAATCAGACGAGAACTGGTGTGTCCAACGCAATTCGCCGCTCTCGCTGAAGACAGGACATTGTTTAAGGGGCAGTAGAGGACCTATTGTAATTGCTAGCTAGAATTATACTAAGGGATATTGAATATTTAAACCCGCCGAGGTGGCGTAGTGGTTAGCACGCTTGGCAACTTCGCCACTAGTTCTAGGTTCGATACTGGACCGAGGTGGGTCGGCTTCTTTCGGGCGAGAGAGAGGCCGCGAGTGTGCCTTCTTTCGGATGAGAAGTACAACCGAGGTCCCGTGTGGGTGTACTATGGCACTTGCACGTAAAAGAACCCTCTCTACTATGCAACGGGTAGATGAGGCAAAATTCCCAGGTGTAGGAGCTCGTCCCTGGCGTCGGTAGCATTCCCCAACGAACACGAGACCGACGATAAATAAGCGTAGGGATGCAGCTTTGGCCGGCAACCGGCTGCAGAAAAAACTATAACCAATATATCGCCCTATGCCCAGTCAGGGATCACGTCACTTTGGTGCATGAGAATTTGGCGTAGTCAATTTGACGTACGACAATTTGTCGTACATACAAATTTGGCGTACGTTCCGATCTCTTGGGTGCACACATTTGTTGAAAATTGCAACTGTCGTAACCAGTGGCGGATCCAGGATTTTCGTTGGGGGGTGGTGGAGCTAAACCTCACATATGATGCAAAATATAAGTTCATATGTGCAGGGGGGGGGGGGGGTTGTAACCCCAAAAACCCCATCCTATATCCGCGCGTGGTCATAACAGTCATTGCAACGGTCCTGCATAACACAGTTGGGTTTGTTTGTGTTTTAGGGCCCATCGACTTCAAAGGTCGTTAGGGCCCTATAACACAGTTATGGTAGGCATTCATTGTTCTATTACCTTGCAATGACTGTTGTTATGACTTGAAATATGTTGTCATGACCGTTGCAATTTTGAACGAATTTGGGCACCCAAGAGATCGGTATGTACGCTAAATTGACGTACGCCAAATTGTCCTACGCCAAATTTGTAGTACGCCAAATTGTCGCACGCCAAATTGACTACGCCAAATTGTCATGCGCCAAATTGACGTAGACCCGTCCAGTCAGAGGGACAAGTTGGGTACCCCACCCTGCCATAGGCGGGGAAAGGGTTAGTTGTCTTTTTATTTTGAATATTTAAAAATATTTGGGGCGCACATTTTTTGAAGTGCTCCCCACTCGATCTGCCTCTGGATCCGCCCCTGCCTGTCTTACACCAGGGCTCTGAATTCAGGAAAATAATAGGAGGTTAGCCGGGTCTCTAATGACCTTGTAGTTGACGGGACCTTAAACACCAACAAACAAACAACAAACAAGGAGGTTAGCCCAGCACATCATTAAACGGTGGGGAGCGGAGAATTGCGTTGGACACACCAGTTCTCATCTGATCACTGAAGTTAAGCAGTGCAACCCCAGCTAGTACTGACATGGGTGGCCACTTGGGAAAACTGGGTACTGCTAAGACCCAAAAATCGTCGCATTAGTGTAGTGTCTGTGCAGTCTCTGCATCAGAATTATTCTGTGGACGGGGCTCTAATGACCTTCGTAGTTGAAGGGACCTAAAACACCAACAAACAACAAAACAAACGGTGGAACCATTTGCACCCATTACTTATCACAAAATTGAGCTCGTCGAACTCCCTTATTGATTTTTATCGCTGGTCTACGTTGGCCGCTGAGAACCTGTTAATATGGCGCCGTAAGATGTCATCGGCAGGGAGAAGTGTGTGTTGTTTTTTGTTGTTCCATCGCCGAATTTTATTCTTCGCCAAATAAACGTTCATAAAACAATTTCGATTTTTATAACTTTAGATTATACGTTTGTAAAAAGTGGTGAAGAGTTTCATTTACACTGTTCCTCACTCAGCACTAATATGGCGGCTGAGAAGCATTTAGTTGGGAGGATGTAAAAAAGAGTGGTGGGAGTCAGTTTGTTGCCAAAGCTATTGCGCCTACTCATTTCCGGAAGAGGAGGAGGGGAACTTGCAACAGTGGCTGCATACCCAAAAAATAATCTCACAAAAATAAGGCCTGCCATGAAATTACAGCAGGCTGGGAGCGGCTGTAATGCGTTGGGCACACTAGTTCTTGTCTGATCACCGAAGTTAATCAACGCAAGCCCAGCTAGTACTAGCATAGGTGGCCGCCTGGGAAAACTGGGCACCGCCTATACCCAAAAATCGTCGAATCAGCATAGTGTTTGTGCAGTCTCTGCGTTAGAACTACGCAGTGGACGGGGTTCTAATGACCGCGGGAGCGGCATATTGCGTTGGACACACCAGTTCTCGTCTGAGCACTGAAGTTAAATAACGCAACCCCAGCTAGTACTAGCATGGGTGGCCGTTTGGGAAAACTGGGCACCGCTAGTACCCAAAAATCGTCGCATCAGCATAGTGTCTGTGAAGTTTCTGGATTAGAACTATGCAGTGGACGGGGCTCTAATGACCCTTAGTTGAAAGCCCCTAAAACACCAACAAAACAAACAAATAAGAATACAGCAGAGCTGCTGTAGAGGTGATGTAGTAGCTCTACATCATCACCACTAGCCCTTTCCCCGCCTATGGCAGGGTTGGGTGTCCATTCTTGTCCCATTGCGACACATAAGCCATCGTTTAACGGTGGTGGTTTACGCAGCCGGCTGCCAACTTTATGTTGCAGCAGTCCCTGTGCTTATTTATCGTAGGCCTATTTTGATTCGTTCAAGAGGGTAAGCGCCTACACCTGGGACTTTGGCCGATCAACACATTTCATTTAGTAAGGGGTTCTTTTACGTGCAGGTAGCATCGTATGCACCACACGAGGTCACAGCATTTCTTCCCACCCGACAGAAGGCACACGGGAGGCCTCATCTCTTTGTCAGCCAGGATCGACCCTGGGAACATTGACGAAGTAATCTCTGTTGTGTCAACAATTCACCATGTGCCTTAATAAACCACACTTCCTTTCTACCCTATAACTGTCACAAACAGCCCCAAATTCTAAAAGGTCATTAGAGTATGACTCGTTAACTATCATCGTCATTATTACATTCTTGTCCCCTCCCCCAGGGGCATTGTCAGATCTGCGAGTTCTGATCCTCTACCCCGGCGTTCCTCAAAGTGTTGTCTGCGGCTCACCATTGGGCCGCGAGAATTTCCTGGTGGGCCACAAGTTTCATTGCTACATACGTTTCTGGTCAGGTCTTTTCCTGTAACCACTGGATTAGACTAAGGGCTAGAGGGCCAATGCGTTTTATATGCTTTTTTCAAGTGGGCGGAAATCAGGAAAGATTGAAAAACACTGCTCTACATCATGGTTGAAGGTTCGATCCTGGATAACTTCCTTTTTGTGACAGGGAATCTGAAGGAGCAGTGGCTTAACTTCAGTTGTGGCGCCCGGGGCAAGAGGCATCGGAAGAGCCCCCTCTCCCTTGTTGCTTGTCCTAAACATGGTACACGTATGTAGGCACTTTTTATTTGCCGTAAAGTCGTCGTGCAGACATTGTGTCGCGGCGGCTGATTTCCCGCAATGCGGACAAAGCGCCCCCCCCCCCAAAAGCGCCCAGGGTAATTTGACTCCATTATCCCCACAAGTTACGCCACTGTGCAAGAGTGCCCTCCATCCGATGTTAAATATGGCAATGACCCCGTGTGCGCTTTAAAGAACCCTTTCTGCGCTGAGTGAAATATGTGCAGATTGACAGAAACCTGGGTGTAGGAGTTCGGTCCCTGACCTCGTGTCACTAAGTTAGCCTTAATAGTGGTTGCCATTTTGGTGACCTGAAGCTGATGGGTGGAAGGTGTTGGGCAATTTTTTTGCTCACATATTATGATGATAGCTGAGAAGGTGTTGGGGAAGGTCGAGGGCTACTGAATTCAAGTTTCAGTGACCCTCATACCAATCTTCACTTTTTGTTCTCCTTCCAGGATCCTTCGAGATGGAATCTACACTTAGTGGCACTGCACCAAAATGCCAAGTTGGCCAGCGTCGACGCTGTAGTAACATGGGCCGCACCTGGTTTAACAGGTGATTTCCTGGTGACATGGGAAGTGAAAGAGGGCACATTTGCCATCACGGGCCACTTGTACACCGATTCCACCACTATCAGTTTAACTTTGTGGCCTGACACAGTGTACGGCGTTCAGGTGGAATTGGTTTCCAGTTCTCTTGAGAAAGCCTTGAGAAGCGAACCGCTGATGATTGACACACGAAACATCAATGTAATCCCATACATCGATGGCAAACCGGAAGTTACCGACAAACAACAAACAAGTAAGTTTGAAAACCTGTTCCCCGATTAAAATACTCATTAGCTGACTCAGGCATACCAATACCTGCCTCAGTGGCGCGCAGGTAGCCTGCCAGACTACTGTGTCGGTAGTTCCAGATTCGATACTGGGTCGAGGTGAATTGGCTCCTCTCGAATGAGTAATAGGCCCTCAGTGCGCCTTCCATCGGAAGGGAAGTAAAGCCATCACCTCGTGTGTATGATGTCACTGTGGAGAAACAGTGCCCCAGTGCAACAGGCTGCCCGTTAATTCGCTGTTCGGAGGAAACAAATTGGCATTCGACCCTGATATACAGGGCCGCCGAGAGTTTGGACGTGCCCCAGTGATAACAATTTTACCAAAAATAACTTCTACGCCATAGCCCCTTCCGACCCTGGGGTGGGATTTTGGAAAGAATTGAGCAACACTTTACAGTTACATTTCTAGCCTCTTGGAGAAGGGCTGCAATTGTACAATCTGTCTCCAGTCTTCTTTCGGTGGTGTTTTACGGCCCTTAAACTACAACGGTCATTAGAGCCCCGTCCACTGCGTAGTTCTAATGCAGAGTCTGCACAGACACTACGCTGTGATGACGATTTTGGGTATTAGCAGTACCCAGTGTTCCCAAGCGGTCACCCATTCTAGTACTAGCTGGGGTGGCGTGATCAGAGATCAAACGAGAACTGCTGTGTCCACTGCAGATTAAAGAACTCGTCTCTTTCTGGGTAATCAGTGTGTAGGGAGACTAGTCACCAGGGCCGGCGTGATGGGTGTGTGAACAGTGCGACGGCACAGAGCCCCGCGCATTCGGATTAATGAACCTATTGATAGAAGGGCCCCGCTTCATGTTTTCATGGAGCCCCGCATAATTAGTTTGCACAGGGCCCCGCAAAATATTGCGCCGACCCTGCTAGTCACTCTTGACAAAATACAGAGAAATGCAAAATTGGATTCGGCAGGCCCCTTCAAACAGACGCGGTGCCAGGGACATTTGCCTCCCCTCTCGACGGGCCTGATGCCATAGGCGAGAAAGGGGTTTGGATTGAGAGCAAGATTCAGAAAAGAGTGGAGTGTAAAGGATTATAAAAAATGAAGGTGACTAGTGAAGTTCACCAGACAGTGACAGAGCAAACATGCCTGGGGACAGGTCAGGGTGGGTGTTAACTGGTTAATTATGAGGAGAGGGGGACCTAAAAGCATCCCCTCTTTCTACGCACACACGCAGGCGTGAACGCTACAAATGCATGGTTGAGATGATGATGAAGTTGCATTTCTAATCCATAACCTTATTTACTTTCAGATTGCGACAGTCCATTGATAATTGCTAGTGTCGCCGTTGCGGTTTCTGCCATTGTCCTTCTTGTCCGATGTGCTTTTATCATCCGACGTTGCAGACAGAAAGGCGAAGTCTCCGCCCAGTCTGAAATGAAGATGTCACAAGGCGAGGGACATCTTAGCAACGATTCGCCCCGAAGAAAAATGCCTCTTCCGCTATTGCCCCTGCAGTTAGGAGGTGAGTCTGCTCCGCAATGTGAATGTCTTCGTGGTGTTTTAGGGCCCTTCAACTACAACGGTCATTAGAGCCCGATCCACGGCGTAGTTCCAATGCAGAGTCTGCACAGACACTACGCTGTTACGACGATTTTCGGTATTAGCAGTACCCAGTGTTCCCAAGCAGTCACCCATGGTAGAACTAGCTGGGGTCCATCATCATCATCATACCCTTATCCCGCCTGTGGCAGGGTCGGGTCTGCGGGTCCACTGAACATACTCTGAGTGTGGTCACTTCAGCCAGGGGTCTGGAGTCCGCAGGAAATATTGGTTGAATTGTCTTTGGGGGGACGCCGCAGGGTCGAGTCTGCGGGTCCAATGAACATGTTCTGACTGGGGGCACCCCAGCCGGGCGTCTGGAGTCCGCAGGAAATATTGGTTGAATTGCCTGTGAGGGCATGCCGGCCTACCCCACTGTTCCAACACCACATTCCACAACCACAATAGAAATTTTTGGCAGGTAAATTAATGCTTTGTTGGTTATAATATTGCATGGTGTCTGACCTTTTGCACAATGCGACAGGAGTCAGGCTCATGCCCGTAATACTAGCTGGGGTTGCGTTGCTTAATTTTAGTGATCAGGCGAGAACTGGTGTGTCCAGCCGCTCTCAAAAGTCTGGAAACCCCTGCATCTTGTGGGTTCATGGTCAGGATTTTGTTATAGGAAAGGGTCCATGGACATAATAAATTTGGGAACCACTGACCTAGCTAATGCCTCACAGCCTTGCATCGATTAAGTGACCCTGGACTTCTTCCCTGCAATCAACATTAGATACAGTGATGTGTAATGTAAGAAGACCAAAATTTGTGTTGTTAAATTTGATGGTCCCATTATACTTTCAGTGGACTATAAATCAGGGGTTGTTATAAGTAAGGTGACTAGGAGGTGTGCAGGGGAGGGTCTTTCTTCGTCTCCTTCTAAATTTCAAGATTATTTATGTCTTACAACTTTCTTTCTGTTATCTGCACTGAACTCTTACAACATGTGTCTCGTTTTTTGCCATGTTGTAAAGATTTATCAGGCAATTGCCACTTGTAGATGTGTTCAAAAAGTGAGAAAAATAGTTTTTGAACTTGTCTCACCTGGCAGGTGTAAAAACGTAAAAAATCCACTGTTGGTGGCTACGTTGCCGATAAATAACCCAGTCGAACTAGAGATGACCTTACGGATAACACTCTGAATGGGACATTGAAGTCAATAAGTAATTCAGGTCGTAAATAAAAGACAAGAGGGAGAGGGGGGTTGGTAAAGGCCCTCTCAAGATCCCCTTATCCAGGTGGCAACTACTCTCCCGGGATTCACATCATCCTATCACACCTTTCCGTACAGTCAGTTAAGATATAACCTTAGTTAACTTTAGCGCGCTCGGTAGCTGCGTCAGTGGTTCTAGGTTCGATACTGGCCCGAGGTGGGTTGGCTTATTTCGGGCGAGAGAGATGCCCCACGTGCTCCTTCCTTCGGATGAGAAGTAAAACTGAGGTCCTGTGTGGTGTACGATGGCATTTGCACTTAAAAGAAGGGAGAGCGGCGAGTTGTGTTGGACACACCAGTTCTCGTCTGATCACTGAAGTTAAGCAACGCAAGCCCAGTTAGTACTGACATGGGTGGTCGCTCGGGAAAGCTGGGTACTGCTAATACCCAATAATCGTCGCATTGGTGTAGTGTCTGTGCAGTGTATGCATTAGAACTATGCAGTGGACGGGTCTCTAATGACCTTGTAGTTGACGGGACCTTAAACTCCAACAAACAACAACACGTAAAAGAACCATCTGTACTATGCAACGGGTAGAACGAGGCAAAAATTTCCAGGTGCAGGAGTTGGCCCCGTGGTAACAGTGAAATTCCCCAATGAAGAGCAGATCGCCGATAAATAAGCAGAGGGGTTGCGGCTGTGGTCGGCAACTGGCTGGACAAAAACACTGTCCAATATATCACCCTTGTGTCCATTGGAGGGACAAGATGGGTACCCGACCCTGCCATAGGCGGTAAAAGGGTTAGGAGTTGCTTGTTGGTCCTAGACGGAAGTAACCAACAATGCATTCAAATAAATGTTTAGATGTCGACCCCCGCAATCGACCCCTTGTTCATCATTGACCCCCCTTTAAAATTCCATTGACCCCCTTGGGAAACACTGGTCTAGAGGTAAGTAAGGTCTGTATAAAAGATTTCGCCCCCCCTTTCCTGCCTATACCAGGATCTAGGTATCCATTTGCTCCCGCTGGAACCGGAAACATACGGGCAAACTGTTGGATAGTATTTTAAAGCTGCCGATTGCCGACCTAATGTTGCAGTCCATTGCTTCTTTAACGTCGGCCTATTTTCTTCATTGGCGACACTTTTCCTACACCTAAGATGCTTTTCATCCTCTCAGGGCCCGTTTCCTCAGATAAGAGGGCAACCTCCCACACCTGGAAATTTGGGCCATCTAGTCGTATTTACACATCACACGGGGCAACAGCTATCCTCTTTCTATTCGACAGAAGGGGAACATTGGATTTCCCTCTTGCTTCTATGCCATCTGAGAACTGTCTTCGTTGGGGCCCTTTTCATCCACCTAGGAACGATTCCTTCGAACGGGGCGAACTCTTTTACCTTTTTTTGTCTCATTGGGACACAAGGGCGATCTGTTGGACAGTATTTTTCGCAACTGGCTTCCAATCTTAGACTGCAACGCCTATGCTTAATTCTTGTCGGCCTACTGCTGTTCTTTGGGGTACTCCACTGACGCTAGGGGGCAAGCTCCTACCCCTGGATAATTTTGCTGAACTACACATGCCATATAGAAAGGGGTCTTTTCCGTGCAGTGGTGATATGCCCACACACCTTATGGGGGCCACAGTTTCATATCCCATCCGAAGAAATGCGTATTCGGGGAGCTTCGAAAGAATTCAACACACCTCGATCCAGTATCAAACCTGGAACCACTGGCGCAGTATTTGACATACTACCTACATCTGCTGTTTGTTTGTTGGTGTTTTAGGGCCCTTCAACTGCAATGGCCATTAGCGCCCCGCCCACTGCAAAATTCTAATGCAGAGTCTGCACAGCCACTACACTTTTACGACGATTTTGGGGTATTAGTAGAACCCAGTGTTCCCAAGCAGTCACCCATGCCTGTACTAGCTGGGGCTGCGCTGCTAAACTTCAGTGATCAGATGAGAACTGGCGTGTCCAACGCAATACAGCCGCTCTCCACTACGTCTGCGCCAGTGAGGCGCCCCTTTGGTTGACATCTGTCAGTCCTACATGATTTAACGTTTATTTCTTTTGACAGGAGACTGTGCCAAGACGCTTTCACCAGTGCCGCCATCATCGTCTAGCACAGACGAGAAGCTGTCAGCGTTCCGAGAATTTTTTGAAAGTTTAGACAGAGTGGCAGAATCATTGTCTCCGAAGCAGCCCAATTTTACTTCCATGTCTCAAATCGTGATACCAGAATGTCACGGTAAGGAAATCCAAATGATCTATTTGATTCAATGTTTGTTCTGGTCTGTGTCGGTGTCTCGGTGGCTACCTATGCGCCTTAGGTCAAGATGTTGACCTACCTATGTCAGGTTTTGATTGTTTTGTTGGTATTGTAGGGCCCTTCAACTACAGTGGTCAATAAAGCCCAGTCCACTGCGTAATTCTAATGCAGTTTACACAGACATTATGCTGTTACGATGATTTGGGTATTAGTAGTACCCATTGTTCCCATTCGGTCACCCCTACTAGTATTTTCTGGGGTGCGTTGCTTAACTTCAGTGATCAGGCGAGATCTGGTGTGTCCAACGCAGCACAGCCGCTCCCTATGTCCCCGGGGAGCGGCGAATTGCGTTGGACACACCAGTTCTCGTCTGATCACTGAAGTTATGCAGCGCAACCCCAGCTACTACCGACATAGGTGGCCGCTTGGGAAAACTGGGTACTGCTAATACCCAAAAATCGTCGCATTAGTGTAGTGTCTGTTCAGTTGTTCAGTTTCTGCATCAGAGCTACACAGTGGACGGGGCTCTAATGACCTTGTAGTTGAAGGGCCCTAAAACACCAACAAACAACAAATCCCTATGTCCCCATTTGTCCTATCGGTACCGGGAACACACAGGCGGGTTGTTCGACCGTATTTCGGCGCAGCCGGCTGAAGAAACCTCATTAAAAGTCGGCCTGTAGTCATTCTTGGGGCAGGTTGTTTTTTTATGGACGTCATGGAGAGCGCACCACACGGGGCCACTTAGCATTAATTGTAATAATTTGTCAAAAATTTAAAGTCAGTAGATTTCAGTAAACCCGCCTCGGTGACGCAGAGGTAGCTTGCTCGACAAGTGCGTCCAGGTTCGATACTGCCTCCAGCTAGGTTTGCTTCTTTCGGGCGAGAGAGAGAGAGAGAGGCCCCCGAGTGCCCCTTCCTTTGGATGAAAAGTAAAACCGAGGTCCTGTGTGGTGTACGATGGCATTTGCACGTTAAAGAACCCACTCTTCTATGCAACAGGTAGATGAGGCCAAATTCCCAGGTGTAGGAGCTCGGTGGCGTGCTCCAACGAACAGTAGACTGATGATAAATACGCATAGGGGGTTGCAGCTTTGGTCGGCAGCCGGCTGCAGAAAAACTATGGCCAATATATCGCCCATGTGTCCATCCTGAGGAACAAAAACGGGTACCCGACCCTGCCATAGGTGGGAAGAGGATTATTAGTTTGCAGTTGCTAAATAATTTTTGTCAGAATTTAATTATTCGGGCTACAATGCAATTTTGAAATTTCGCCTTCTAAAATATTCTGTTGTGCCAACATCTATAATCAAGGGCGAGTTGTTCATCTGTAACTAATTATTTTCACCTGGAGGGTCGAAAATAAAAAATATTTATGGTTTCATCCCCTTACCTGGTTCCCACCTATGTAATTGAGGATAATCGCTTCCACTGTTAAGCAGTCGCCATTGACTCCCGGGCTTTCAGAGTGAGGAGGACCCATCAGTCTCCATGACGTCATAATGATGCTTTCAAGTAGTCTAGAGACGATGTCCTAAATCAGAATTCCTTTACCACTTTCCCGCCTATGGCAGGGTCGGTTACCCACTTATGCCGTTGGCATTGGTGCGTTGTATCCCCCGATTGAGCTGATGTTGAAAGGGTGTGCAGTCATAAGTCGGCAACCGGCTGGATAGATGACCCTTGTGTACCCGGTTTTGGCGAGGGTAAATGGATACCTGATCCTGACATGGGCGGGAAAACGTCTAGGGATGATGATGATTATGCAGAAATGGTTCTTTTCCATTGCAGAAGTGACAGCGTGCATTCCTCATTGGGCCAGGAAAAAGTATTTGTGGAGTCCCAAAATTCAGTCAGGTTTTCTTAGATGTTTGAAAGTGTAGGACCTTAATGAGCTTGGGACCTCAGGCTTTAGGCCCGAAAAATCGACTTCTGAGTTTTGCCCTGCTGCCATAAATTTCCGTACACGGGCACTGACCACTGAGCCAGGGATTTTGCAATTATGCATGTTACTAATGTTGTTTTCCGTTTTGTTTGTAGGTAACCATAGAACGCATTTGCGCCCCAGGTCGACAAGACTTCATACTTACACCAATGACGTCTTAATGTCTGCTATGGAGGACGGCCTCTTGGATGACGGTGGCTGTAGCGTCTTTGAAACCTCTCTGCCCACGGAAACACTCCTTGGGAAGATGAAAGCAAAACGTTCCTTGTCGACGGCCATTTGAGATCTTTCTGGACTCTGGTCTGTTCACCGTGAATTTCCTCTGTCGTATTGTCTAGTCCTCGCACTTGAATTCGTCCGTGTTTCGTTTCAATTCGTCAACGAATCTTTGCTATGCTGTTAACTTCCGTTCGAGAACATTCACGAACACTGTAAACGCATGAGAATAGGCTTACTATGATAAGTGTTTGCAAACTCGACTTGAAGACGTCACACACACGTGAACTAAAAAAATGGTTCACGTTTGCCAATCTTCAGAGCAATGTGCAACATCACCAAATGTTCGCAGTCGAAGGCTGGATTCGGGCCTTCAATGTTCACAATCGAAGACTGGATCCGAACCTTCCTTGCTTGCAGTCGAAGGCTGGATTCTCACAGTTCAGTGTTCGAAAAAACTGCATTCGCACTTTCGAGGTTCGCAGTCGAAGTTTGGAATCACACCTTCATTGTTCGCAGTCGAAGGCTGGATTCGCACCTTCAGTGTTCGCGAAAACAGGAATCGCACCTTCAGTGTTCGCGAAAACAGGAATCGCACCTTCAGTGTTCGCAGTCGTAGGCTGGATTCGTACACTCGTGCGCCACACAAGTCGAAATAACAAATGTTCACTAACCGAATACGGTTCATGAACGTTTGCTAGGTGGAGAAGATACAAGACGTTTTTTTTAAAGTCCTTCCATACATTGTTGAACAATTTGACCCCGAACACGTTCGAACCAACATCGCCGGTGGTCAACAGCTTTCTACAGTGGCGAGCGACTTTCGTTCTTTTAAAAACCTTTACGAACAACCAAAGGAAAATGAAATCGTCATTTTAAACATCTACCCTACTGCATTATAATCTTGTTGGTGAATAAGTTTCATGTTCGTTGTTTGCCTGGTAGATCGGTTTGTTCGTTCACAGAGAATTGTGCAGTTTAGAATTTCAGTATGGGTCATCAACAGAAGTACCGTCGACGATTGATTAAAGATTCTTCCGTGATCGACCTGTTGACCGCTCATCGCATTCCCATCTTCCCATCATGTTCGTCCGTTCAGGACAAACACGAAGAAACATTATTGAGAACACTGCTGGGGAAACTAGTATTGTAGGACATTTTGCCAGAATTGTGAGAACAATATTGTGAACATTTGTTGTTTATGAGCTAATCTTACAGACATGTTAAAAGTTGGCTGGAAAACGCATGGTGGTGCTCAACCCATTCATCATCACCACGCCCAGTTTCCACCTTTAGTAGGGTCTGTGAATTTTGGCCCTTCTATTCTGAACTAGGCTTTTACCGTTCGATGGAATACGAATTCCTGCAGGTGAACCGTGTACACTCGTGCAAAAATGCCTTTGGATACACAAGTGGCCCCGTCTGATGTGTACGATGTCAGCTGCACGTAAAAGAACCCTTACTACAACAAGCAACTTTTAACCATTTTCCCGCCTATGGCAAGGTCGGGTACCTATCGTGTCCCCTTTAATGGATACAAGGGTTAACGCTGTTTTACGCAGCCGGCTGCTGACAAAATTGCAACTCCTATCACCGCCCGCACCGGACAAAAAGACAAATTGCCGCCCCTTGAAGCAGCACTCTGTTCGCGTGCTTTGATCTCACACTTACAGCCAAAATGGCGCCCCGGACAAAAGTCCTGGTTGCCCCTTCCACCTTAGAGCGGGCCCTGCCCCTATGCTTGTTTATCGTCGGTCTACTGTTCGTTGGGGCATTCTACCGACGCCAGGGCCTCATCTACCCGTTACATAATAGAGAGGGTTCTTTCACGTCAAATGCCATCGTACACCACACGGAACCTAGGTTTTACTTTGATCCGAAGGAAGGTTCACTCGGGGCCTCTCTTTCGCCTCGATCCAGTATCGAACCTGGAATCACTGTCGCAGTAAATGGAGCACGCTTCCTACTGCACCACCTAGGCAGGTTGTGGAAGAACCCTTACTACATGGAGTAATATAGACGTGTAGCTGGGCAAAATTTTCAGATGTCGCAGTTCGCCCTCTGTTCGAAATTAAATAAGTCTGCAGCCGGTTGCGTAAAATGAGTATCCATTCCCGCCATAGGCGGTGAAAAGGGCTTGGAATGAACATGATTATGGCCGTTATCAAAATTTGATAAAACCCGATCCTAAATACGTTTTGAAAGACTCGTAAGGTTTTTAGAATTGGGCAATTTTTGAAATGTTAGTAAAGCCTGGCTGCGTTAAGTTATTAAAGGAGCCTCATTGGGGAATCGAAAATGAAGTTTCGTTAGGTTTTTTTTGAAAATTTTCTCTTACTTTCTGATAATGATAATGGCATACTATTTTATTTTATACTTCTACACAAAAAATTTTTAAAAACGGTCGATAGTGCGCAATTCTACAAATTGCTTAGTCTTTTACCAGAATTTTGAAAAAAAAAGTCTTAATTTTGTTACTGGCCTTTTGCTATTATTAAAAAGAATGTATTCTTGATGAATTCGTTGGACGACTATCAATTAGGGCTTCATGTAACTTCTAGGGCACTTTTTGCGGAACTTTCGCACAATTCTGCAAATTTCTTAGCCTTTACCAGAATTTTGAAAAAAAAACAAAGCTAATTTTGTTACTGGTCTTTTACTATTATTTAAAGAAATTATTCGTGCTGAATTTTTTGGACAAATAGTCTATCAATTAGGGCTTCTGAAAAATTCGAGGGCAGTTTTTGCAGAAATGTTCTGAACGCCGCCGCCATGACAGTCACGTGTTTTCTGATACCACATTCATATAGTTTTTATGCTGTACATCTCAGGGATTTATCGCACGTTTTTAGCTGTTTTGTTACATTGTTTTTATATTCCTGTAACATTTCCTTGTAACCTTTAACGCTGTTTGGTTTCTAAAATGGCCACCGTTCTAATATTTTTGGAATTAACGGAATTTCGCCCTGTATATATTGAAGCCTTAAAAAATGTACATTATAATTTATTTTGCATACTTTGCATTTCTAATAATACTGATAATTATTCTATTCTTTATTATATTGTTAGCTCAAATCCTAGGGTCCAAAGATAGAATTTTGACTCTTACCTAACGGTCCTAGCCGAATTGTAGTTTTACTGGATCCAACTTATTATAATGGAATCCAGTTCCAATTTCATTATCAATAAATATTATGTTTATATCATGTTGTGTAGAATGATTTATTTAACGTCGGCTCCTCGACTACGGAAGTTAATTTAACGATATAAGTTAAGCAGTCAGTCAGTTGTTTGTTTTAGGGCCCTTCAACTACAAGGTCATTAGAGCCCCGTCCACAGCATAGTTCTTATGCAGCGACTGCACAGACACTACACTAATGCGACGATTTTTGGGTATTAGCAGTACCCAGTTTTCCCAAGCGGCCACCCAAACGATATAAGCAGGGCCGGTGGAAGCGGGCCTTTTTTCTACGACACAAAGTAGGAGTGGCTGTATTGCGTTGGACTCACCAGTTCTCGTCTGATCACTGAAGTTAAGCAACGCAACCCCAGCTAGTACTGACATGAGTGGCCGCTTGCGAAAACTGGGTACTGCTAATACCCAAAAATCGTCGCATTAGGGTAGTGTCTGTGCAGTTCCTGCATTAGAACTACACAGTGAACGGGGCTCTAATGACCTTGTAGTTGAAGGGCCCTAAAACTTCAACGAACAACAAACAAGGAAAAACGCGGAGAAGATGAGAGAAAATAGGTTGAGGTGGTATGTGCATCTGATGCGGAGAGGAGGAGGAGAGCTTACGCTGTATGTTATGGGGCAGCAGGTGGTTGAGGGCATCAGAAGTAAGTGGAGACCAAAGCGAACGTGGGAGCAGGTTGTATAGAGGGACATGATTGCGTGCGGGGTGGGTGAAAGCCTGGTGGGGGATAGACGGGTGGGAGCAGTAAATTGCGTTGGACACACCAGTTCTTGTCTGATCACTGAAGTTATGCAGCGCAACCCGAGCTAGTACTGACATGGGAAAACTGGGAACTGCTTTACCCCAAAATCGTCGCCAGTGGCGTCGTTAAGGGTTGGCGTCACCCGATGCGGTGACACCATGGTGTCACCCCCCCCTCTCCTGAAAAAAGCCACTTCTGCTTTGGTGTCACCCGGTGCGGCCCGCACCCCCTAGTGACGCCACTGATCGTCGCATTAGTGTAGTGTCTGTGCAGTCTCTGCATAAGAACTATGCTGTGGATGGGGCTCTAATAACCTTGTAGTTGAAGGGCCCTAAAACACCAACAAACAAGGGATAGATGGGAGTGGAGGATTACAACCGCAGACCCGACCCTGCCATAGGTGGGATGAGGGTGCGATGATGTTGTACACTCAGAGGGACAAGATGGGTAGCCAACCCTGTCATAGACAGAGAAAGGGTTAGGAGTTGCTTTTTGTTACCTGATCGTAAAATAATTTCCCCAAGAAAATGGGTCCTGTGCATAAGCACACCTAAGGGCAATGGTAAATCCGGCACTGCATCCAACGGAAGGCGTCCTCGGAGATTCTGTGTTAATCTCTCACCGGAAAGAAATCACCTGTCTCGGCAATGATAGGGCTTGCTACCACGGACGCACGAAGCCAACACGCTACGTCTGAGCCACCGTAGTGAAGCTTATTGCGCCTCAACGTTCTAGAATGCAAATAAGCCTTTCGTTTTGTTGAAAACCAGCCAGGGTAAGAAGCACCTCTTTTCGTAGAAAAAACTAATTAAACCCAATTGTTATCGGTGATCGTCATTTATATAAATCATTATTAAGAGGCAAGGGAGATCGGTGTTCATTTGAAACGCATTAATATGAAGCCTTGAAAGTGGATGAGAGAATTGGGAGATCAATTGTGTATGATCAGATCCTGACCTCGTTTACTCCAGGGTTAATTTTCAAGCCTGATGGAAGGTAACTTGGCGCTTTATCAGAAAAAAACTAATTATTTTTTTGTGAAAGTTTATTTTATATAGAATGATTCATTAACCATATCTGTTAAAATAACGCTTTGTGTGTATAATGTGTATAGAAATAATGGCTGTGACCAGATGGCGGGAAAGAGCATCATCCTTAATGTGTTAGCCCGCAGGCTTTAAATTTCTCAGTTCTTCCCCCTTCCAATTTCATTTCACCGTAGCCTTTGGCTCTCATCATTTCGTCCCCTTCCCCTCTCCTCCCTTAAAGTCATCTAGAATATAATATCAATTCATAAATTACGTAAACTTGTGTATAATTCAAATTTACGATCTTTTCTTCTTACTTTTATTGTCCCAATTCTGAAACCTAATTACAATCAACATTGGTGGTTACATGCTGGACTTGTGCATCTCTAGTTGCAGGTTCAACCCTTGCCGAGACGAGTGGATCCTATCGAACGAGAAAGACAAATTGTTGTTGTTTGTTGGTGTTTTAGGGCCCTTCAACTACAAGGTCATTAGAGCTCCGTCCACAGCATAGTTCTTATGCAGAGACTGCACAGGCATTACACTAATGCGACGATTTTTGGGTATTAGCGGTACCCAATTTTCCCAAGCGGCCACTCATGTCAGTACTAGCTGGGGTTGCGATGCTTAACTTCAGTGATCAGACGAGAACTAGTGTGTCCAACGCAATTCGCCGCTCCTGATACTGGATCGAAGTGGGTTGGCTTCCTTTGGGCGTTAGAGACACCCCGAGTGCGCCTACACATACTTGACTTAAAGTAGAGCGGGTTTCTTTTCACCCAATTGGCGTAGGGGGCTCGACTACTACGGCTAGTAATTCCAGGTTCGATTCTTGATCAATATTTTAAAACCACCCTTTGCGCCAAGTCAGGATGGCCGAGCGGTCCAAGGCGCTGCGTTCAGGTCGCAGTCCAGAATTTCTGGGCATGGGTTCGAATCCCATTCCTGACACCCCACCATTTTGATGGCGTCCGCTGAAAGTTTAAAGTTTCTAACCACACAAAAAAATGGTCAGTGACGCCATTTTATTCTAACGGGCCAAAAACAATTTCAACATTTTACAGAAATCAGTGACTTTAAAATTTCGTCCCATACGGTAAGCACAGGCCCACCTTGGTGGAGCAAAAACAACGAGCTCCACTATTACGTCAGCGGCTCCCTACTGGAGTGTTGGATAAGTGTTCGATATGTTGGACACCAGTTCTTGTCTGATCACTGATGTTAAGCAACGCAATCCCAGCTAGTACTAACATGGTTGTCCACTGAGTTATTTGTTGGTGTTTTAGGGCCCTTCAACTACAAAGGTCATTAGAGCCCCGTCCATAGCATAGTTCTTATGCAGAGACTGCACAGACACTACACTAATGCGACGATTTTTGGGTATTAGCAGTACTCAGTTTTCCCAAGCGGCCACCCATGTCAGTACTAGCTGGGGTTGCGCTGCTTAACTTCAGTGATAATACGAGAACTGGTGTGTCCAACGCAATTCGCCGTTCCCGAGAGAGATAGGGAGATAGGGAGAGAGACCGGGGGAGGGGGGCTCTTTCCTCGGAGAGACAAGTAGTCATGGGTTAATATGGTGTGTTTTATGCTGTTGTGAACCTGTAGTTCGGCAAAAGTTTGCAAAGTAACATGAACTCGTCATCATCCACCGTTTTCCCGTGCATGACAAGTTCTACTGTCTATTTTTGTCCTGTGGACAATATTTTACCCGGCTGACTGCCAACCAAGGTTCAGCACTAAGCGAGAACTGGTGTGTCCAACGCAATTTGCCGCTCCCTCCCAGTTCTCGTCCGATCACTTAAGTTAAGGAACGCAACCCCCAACTAGTAGGCCTACTGACATTGGTGGCCGCTTGGGAACACTGGGTACTGCTAATCAATGTTCCCTCTAAGGATTGCTGGCTCGTGTGCAAAATCAAAAACTAGTGAGCAGAGTTTTATTCGCCATACTGACCCTTCCTACGCTGAGCTAAAAATCTGTGCGGTACGAGCCCGAAACTGCGCCAGCGCACTCTAGCGCAGCTTAGAGGGAACTTTGCTGCTAATACCCAAAAATCGTCTCGTTAGTGTAGTGTCCAGTGGCGTAGCCAAAGGGGGGGGTTGGGGGTATACACCCTATCGAGTCATACCACCCCTTCCCCTCAGAAAATCCTGGTTCATGCTATCGACAGTCATATCCCCCTTCAGAAAATCCTGGCTACGCCACTGGTAGTGTCTGTGCAGTCTCTGCATAAGAACTACACTGTGAACGGGGCTCTAATGACCTTGTAGTTGAAGGGCCCTAAAACGCCAACAAACAACAAAAAAATGCCTAAGTAACATTAAAGCAGATATAGAAAAGGGAGGACTAAAGATAAATATGAAGAAGACAGACTATTTAGCTTTCAACTTTGAGTACTCTCTGGGGCGAGCTGGTGACAAAGACGCAATGGGTAAATTCTTAGGATCGCGTTCCACAGCAATGGGGAGACAGAATCGGATGTTACCCATAAAATCAATGGGAGATGGTTGATGTGGAAACAGGCAAGTGGAGTCCTGTTTGATAGTAGGGTCCCAATCAAGTTGAAAGGGAAGTTTTACAGGGCAGTGATTATGCCAGCTATGCTATATGGATCAGTGTTGGGCAGTGAGGAAGGCCTCGTAAGCCTAAATAGACTGCAAGTAGCCGAGATGCGAATGCCGCTGTACGTAAGTGGGGTGTCAGGCGCTGATAGAATTAGGAATGTGTGTATTAGAGGTAGCTTGGGGCTGGGAGGCATCGCGGAAAAAGATGAGGGACAGTAGATTGCGATGGTATAGACGTGTAATGGGAAAGGGGAGGAGTTCGTTAGGTCCATTAAGGGGTTGGGGAGTAAGCCAAGCAGCCATAACAAGCCGAACCCTAAGGAGGCTGCTCGCGGGTGAGGAGGTAGGTGTAGAGGACGTAAGAGAGGGGAAATTAGCAGCACCCAACGTTCACCACCAACCACCCATGTTGGTACTAACTTCGGTTTGCATTTCTTCAGTGATCTGACGAGAACTGGTGTGTCCAACGCAAGTCATGCAGGTGGTTGGGAGCACTCGGGGCGGGAGGAGACCAAAGCAGACGTGGCAACAGGTTGTTCGTAAGGATATGGTAGTGTGTGGGGTGGACGGGGACCTATTGGAAGATATGCCTAAGTGGAGGGCTAGAACCCACAGAACCGACCCTGCCACAGGCGGGATAAGCGTATGAGGATGAGGATGATGACTGCCAACATAATGCTGCAACCCCTATGCTTATTTATAACCGGCCTACTGTTAGTTGGGGGTACTCCACCGACGCCAGGGGCGGGTTCCTAACGTTGAAATCTTGCCGATCTACTCGTTTTGTAGGGACACGATCCCTTACACTCCTCTGACCCCACAAAAGCATACACCCCTGCAATGCACACATTTAAATGAATTAAAAAAAATCATTGTCTTTAGGTCCTATTGTCATTGCATCCTGTGTGCAACAATAGGACCTCTACATTGAGTTGCAAGACCTTTTGTAGGTGCATCCTGCATGGTCCCTTGACAGTGAATCATGGTGGGTACCCTTTTGTCACAGGACCCAACCATGGTCAAGGACCTCAGGATGCAAGGTCATAAAGGGTATGTTTTGGGGTTGGAAAGTTTTTAGGAATCAGATAGTCACAGTCAGAGATTCTAGAGACAGTCACTCACCAACCATCTAACGGTCTTGACGCAGACACTCATCAGATTGTACACTGAGACCTTCATTCGATAATCATCAAACAGTTTTGATGATTTATCAGTCAATTTCGGATTATTCATTGATTTGGTCTCGTACCGATGATTCCTTGTACCGGGTATCCTGGAATACCCGCCAGCTGACTGTCCTTGGAATAAAACCCGATTTTATCTTGTTGTTTTACCAAACGTGTGTCTCATCATTTCTTTGACACCCTGCATCATCAGTACCCGTCATATCGCGATAGTTTCATAGTAAAAGGGTTCTTTTACGTGCAAATGACATGGTACACACCACACGGGGCCAGCGCTTCACTCCCTGTCCGACGGAAGGCACACTAGATGCCTCTTTCCCTAGTCAGAAACGTCAATCCTTGATGGAACTTGGAGCCACTAACGCAGTAGTCCAACTAGTTATTACTGCGCCAATCAACGAAGTATAGAAGGCTGCCGGTATTTTCCTGCCGTGCAGTCTAGCCGTCATGTTCATAGTCCTACAGTTCCCAAACTTCACTGACTGGTGGTGGCCTTTTCTATATGTTGGCTTTGTGGAGGCGCCCTGTTGCAGAGCCATAGCAATGCATTGGCAATGGGACAAATGCCAAGAGCGTGAGGGCAGTGCCGGATTTAGATATTGAGAGGCCCAAGGCTATAACAGTTTTGAGGCCCTTTTCAAGCCCCCTTTCCTTAAGTTCTGAAGCCCGCTAAATGTTGAGGCCCTAGGCTTCAGCCTACTTAGCCTAGTGGTAAATCCGGCACTGCATGTGGGGCATTCGGACGATTTAGAACCACATGGGGGGGGGTGCAGCGGTGAACAAACCACATACCTCTGGCGCCGCTGCGGCACGTTATATCAGTTTTGCGTCTGAAAATGCCCGCAGATCGCTACGGCAGCGTAACGGCGGCGCACACGCACATCCGATCACTTAGCACCTGTTGTATATGAGGGGGGTGTCGAGAGCTGATAGAATTAGGAGTTGTTGTTGCTGGTGGCGTTTTAGGGCCCTTCAAGTACAAGGTCATTAGAGCTCTGTCCACACACGGGCGGCTCATGGGGCAGACAAACCTAGGCGGCAAGTTTCAAAGGGGCGGCTAATTTCATGCAGTCTATCGGTCATTTAAAATGTTCATAGTCATGGGTTACCCAAATTTCTCTGATTGGTGGGGCCGTTTCTAAATGTTGGCTTTCTCAAGGCGCCCTGTTGCAGAGGCATAGCAATGCAGGGCCCAGCAATGCATTGGCAATGGGACAAATGCCAAGGGTGAGAGGAGTGCACGGACAATTTATAACTGCATTCAATCAATGGGGGCGGCGATGGACCCATTTACCTAGGGCACCTGAAACCCAGGAGCCGGGCGTGCGTCCACAGAATAGTTCTTGTGCAGAGACTGCACAGAAACTACACAACGGGTAGATGAGGCAAAATTTCCAGTTGTAGGAGCTCGCTCCCTGGCGTCGGTGTAATTCCTCAAGCAATGAGGGAGCGGTGAATTGCGTTGGACACACCAGTTCTCGTCTGATCACTGAAGTTAAGCAGCGCAACCCCAGCTAGTACTGACATGGGTGGCCGCTTAGGAAAACTGGGTACCGCTAGTATCCAAAAATCGTCGCAGTAGGCAAGGCGCAAAATGAGACGCAGGGTGTATCAGCCCTGCGAAATTCTGCTAGCAGGCAATCACCGCACATTGAATCGCAGTTTTTCACCATACTTGCATCAAATAACGAGAGAACTTCTCTGCTTCGCACCGCTTTTTGTTATTGTCACGCCAACTTCACGCAGGAAACTGCGGCATTGGCACTGCGCTCCGCATGGTAACGTGGCGCAGACACTGAGTCACGTCACCCTGCGACTTAACATGCGCGACTACATACTATCATATGAGTTATAGAAATTTGTGGTGAGCCACCCTGCGTCACCTGCGGAGACTGCGTCTCATTTTGCGCTGGGGCTTAGGCAAGGCGCAAAATGAAGCCGCAGAGTGACGCAGCGTAACGCAGCCCTGCGAAATTCTGCTAGCAGGCAATCACCACACATTGAATCGCAGTTTTTCAACATACTGGTTTGCAATTTGCGTCAACTAAAATGGCTTTCAACGTAACAGTGATTGCCTGGTAGCAGAATTTCGCAGGACTGCGTCACACTGCGTCACCCTGCGGCCTCATTTTGCGCCTTGCCTTAGTGTAGTGTCTGTGCAGTTTCTGCATCAGAACGACACAATGGACGGGGCTCTAATGACCTTGTAGTTCAAGGGCCCTAAAACACCAACAAACAAACACAAGCAATGAACAGTAGACCGACGATAAATAAGCATAGGGGTCGCAGCTTTGGTCGGCAACCGGCTGCGGAAAAGCAGTGACCGATATATCGCCCTTGTGTCCATTCAGAGGGACAAGATGGGTACCCGAACCTGCCATAGGCGACAAAAGGGTTAGGAGTTTCTTTGCTTTTTTCACAGTTGCCAAATGTGTACTGGCGACATTTCACCGCATGTTAGTACGTTGGAGTGTCGCGGTGCCGCTGTTGCACCGTGCGTTAAAAAATCGGATACGTGCACCGGGCCTAAATGTCAAGCAGGATCTGAACGTAGGAGCGCCATTGTGCTCTAATCTCTAGTTGCGCAATTTCGCCACCAGGGGATAGAATGCGACGCCTGTTGCACATCGCAGACGATTCTGGAATGAATTATGTCATGTGAAATTTGAAAGTTTGGAAGAGAGTGTTTCGGAATTTTTACCCGTTTTTTTAAGGCAATTGTTTTCGGTGTCTTACTGTTATGAATGAAAATGTGTAAAGTAAATAATAATATGCTGTTGCTATAGATTTGACGGTAAGAAAAATGTTACGTCGACCACGACCTCAGGAGACTGAGGAGGATTTGCTTAAGTTACAAGAAGAGTTCTTAAAACAGCCCAATACAACAAATATATTAAAAAGAAAGTCAGATATTAGCACCGTTAACAGTGAGAAGGAAATTCAAAATGAGCCACAGGATTTGGAATCTAACCAAATGGCGACTGATGTTGACAACAGCAGTATTTCAAACAAACGTGTGAGAGTCAAGGAAACTGACAACGAAGATGGGCCAGAAATAGTAAAAGGCGCATCGTCAACATGGATCGAAGGTATTGGTTTTGAATGCCTTACTTGCATTTCCTTAGCAGTTAATTAAGGGAGAATCACATTGTGACATAATACCACAAAAATGTTTGCCATTATTTTTACATTTAGATGGTCCTTCAATTGAAACAGTGCTTTTGGATATTATAGTAAGTATTTCTCTATCAGTTCATCTGCAATGTTGTTTTATCAGGGCCGGCTCGTGAGTTTCAGGCGCACTAGGCAAGTGGGTCCATCGCCGCCACCCCCATTGAATCTAATACAGTTCTAAATTGTCCAAGCGTCCCTCACGTGCTTGGCATTTGTCCCAATACCAACATTTAGAAAAGGCCCAACCAATCAGAGAAATTTGGGAACCCCAGGACTACGAAAACATTTTAAATGACTGATAGACTGCATGGCAAGGAAGTATCTCTGAAATCAACCGCCCCTATGAAATTTGCCGCCTAGGTTTGCCTGCCCCACGAGCCGCTTCTGGTTTCCCCACATTAACAATTATAGACTGATGTTTGTTAGGAAAGAGATACAGCATCAGCAGTAGTACAACCGCCTAAGAAACCAACAGGACAGCCGTTTCCAAAAGTTTTTCACCGAGATCGAAAGGTATTTTCTCAATATGTCCTTTTCTAGTTTATCGTTCTATCGGCCCTACAGTGCCTTTCATTCCTATCCTGATTTATGAAAGAGTGAGTTGTTTCGATTTCGTTTCTCTCCCAGCAATCTCTACTCTAGTCACAATAATTGTATTTTTAAGTACCGCCTATACTTGTGTATAGGTCGAGGAATTTTCAAACTCTTTTTGACCCTTGAAAGCTTAACTCGGCTTCTACACGGATCAATAACGATTGACGGTCGTTTACCTGTATCAGTATCGCTCAAGTGTTAAAGTTTATTGGAATTTATATATATATATCAGTTCCATGTCGCGCCCATCGTGGACAGTAGATGTCAACGTTTGATCCGTTGGGGGAATCAAATTCCACATATACTTCTAGCATTGTTGTGGTTAAACCACTGAGTTTTACTGAACTTCAGGCCTTAATGCTTTTCTATTTATTGTTCGTTCTAGATGCAACAAAGCACAAGCAAAATGAGCATATTTGCGCAACAGTTACGGAAGTTTAAGGTTGCAGGTACTGACGAATCTGCACCGCGGGAGCGCACAGTGGCTTCTCCATTCACAAAACATAATGTCATGCCAGATCCAAATGTACCCGAATTGGACTTTAATTCCAGCCGCATACTTGATCTGGGTAATTAATGATCTAGTTATTAAGGTGGTTGAGCTGTTAATGCATCAAGGTGATTACTTTTTTTGCACAATATGTAGTTGAGATAGCGAAATGCTCAGCCCTGTGTAAGTTCCACTTCCTGGCATAAAGGCCTTGTCGCTGTAAGAGCGCGTTGCATTTTGCGCCTAGCATCAAGAAATTCGCACCTCTCTATTGTGAAGGCATTTAGTGACCTACGGTTGACTGTGTGTACTGCTACACAATGCCTACCTGTAATTACTAAACACAACTGATGATTTCATTTTCAGGAGAAACTAGTTGCATAATCGATGGAAGTGGCTTGTTGAGACAGGATGATAAGGGTGCCCTTGTCAAAGAAATTCATGACGAAAATGTGAAGAGACTCTCAAAGATGTCCGAGGAAGACATATTAATGGAACAGCAGCAGCTGATTCAAGTTCTAAGTAGTTAAATTATTTGTCAAGCATTAGCTAGTTAAATTTGTAATGTTATATCCGTTCTGTTTCATAATTTTTAAGATCCAGATTTGGTACTGTTTCTTAAATCAAAGAGGGCAAAAAGAGATTGCGTGTTTTCTCCAAGTAGCAGTGAAGCGTCAAATGATAACCTTTCCCACGAAGGCTTAAATGCTTCAGCAGCAACGAGTCGTTTGTCATCACTTCCAAGTGTTTCCATACACGGTATGGAAGTAAGTCCACCTTCATCGGTCTCCGTCACAAATAGTCACAAATCAGGTTAATATTCTTTATCACATTCTGTATTTAAGTATTAGCAGTATCCAGAAGTTGAAACGTAATTGTCGTAATTAGGCAGTGGTTTATTTATTGCTACATAGTATTAGTGAGGGCCAGAACTGACACAGTTCTGTGGAGCCTCGGGAAAAATCTATTAGCGAGGCCCTTCCCTTGCGAGAAATTATAACATCTGATGCGGTTTGTACAATTACCAGAAAAGACCAGTGCGGGTGCTCGTTATTGACTTTTTTTTATTAAAGGCGATACCGTTAACCACTTATATATACCGGCCTAGAGATTACGAGTTGAATGCGTGAAATTTTTTGGGAAGATAAAATACTAGTTTTATAAGAAAGTGCGGGGACCAGCTCCGAATCCCGGGAAATTGACGTCTGAGTTGGCTCTGACTAGAGCGTGTTTTTAAAACTTAAATCATACTAACACATTGTTTAAGATCATTTCATTTGTAAAGAATTATTTTGCCCAACATATATTACAAACTGTAATTCTTCCTAGCTCATTATCATTACTCCAAACTCTTTTCCTCCGGTGGCGGGATTGGATACTAATTTGCCCTGTAGGAACCGGGTACACATAAGCGAATTGCTGGCTGGTATTTTTACGCTGCCAGTTGCTGCAATTACCTGTTTTTTTAACGACGGCCTGTCGTCTTTCCTGGGGAACAACGTCGTTCACCGACGCTAGAGGCCAAGCTCATTCACCTGGAAATTTTGTTCATCTACACGTATATGTGATCCATGCAGAAAAATATCTTTTACGTTGCCCTTTGCTGAGCTTGCTTTCACGTACAGGTGACGTCATGCACACCACACCGTGTCACGACTTTACTTCCTATCTGACAGAAGGCTCGCATGTCGAAAAGAAGCCTACCGTAAATCTCACGAAGATCCGCGCTTTAAGATTCCTACTGTAGTCAGTGGCGTAACAATAGCATGAACATTGAATTTGAACAAAAAATGTCAGATTGCTCTGACGATGAAATTGAAATGTGAAAGATTTTTTTTTTATATTGCAACATCATATAAATAAGAACGTACTGTGTTGTTCAGAATATGAGGAGCAGTTTTCATTGAGAATCCCTGGTTTCATTTATAGTCCGCACTTAATGTACCACCTATGCTTCGCGTATAGTCCGCGGACTCTAGGTGAGATTTTATGGTATTTCTTGTCCGGGATCGAACCTGTAACAGTAGACTCACGAAGTCGATTACAATAACTATTGAAATGCTGATGCAAACTGTAGTTCTAACTAAGTAATCCTCTAAAATGTTTTCTCTAGATGCACATGTCTCCGAAAAATATTGAGATATGAAAGATAGCTCAATTCGAAGAGCACACTTACGTCCTTAGCTCAAATTACGCAGCTCATCTCTTTCTGAGATTTGTCTTTTTTCTATTTAATGGAGGTCTGAAGTGTGTCTTCCTTTATTTTGTTTTAAGAGTTTGAGGTATCTTTATAACTCAAGAAAAATGTTATATTTTGCAAAGTTCAAGTAATAAAAATGTTCCCCAACCGATTTAATTGACGAATAATGTTCTTTGGAATCTTCTTGTTTTTAGAATTAAATGTTGGTGAACTTCCAATTTCCTTAAGTGAAGCTAAACAATGGGTACACATGGATAAAATTGAGGAAGAAAAATTAGCTTGGATGACAAGTTTACCACAACCAAAACCAATTGATCCAAAGGTGTCATTTAAATGTGATATTTTTACGCTATTAAAAAAACTTCAATTAATACATTCTGTATTATAGACTGGTTATCAAGCTCGTTTTGATTTTGATGGCGCACTTCTCAGTCACAATTTAGATGTGCCTGTTCATCAAGGCTTACACCATCATGGAGAAGAACCAGAGGTGTGAGATTGTTCCAGAGAAGAATTTCAGAATAATGGGTTTGAAAAAAATGGGAATTTATAATTGTGATTGCACTACATTCTTTCAGGTCCCAGGTTACACATTGGAGGAGCTTCTTGTGTATTCTCGTAGTGCTGTCCTTCAGCAGAAAGTTCTTGGTCTAACTACATTATCTAAAATATTTGCTAAGGTATAGCTTTTTTACTAAGTTGTTGCAACTAACATGTGTGTTAACAATCTGTATTTAATGACTCCAGTGCAAAGAAGGATGGTATGATTACTGTCTGTCCGAACCCATTTTGCCACAAGTGCTGAGTGCAGGGATTGTGCCTATGTTACGCTGGATTTTAGATGATAACACGGAAGGAAGCTTAACTGCCGTCATTGCTGCCTTGCATTCATTGGTTGTGTCGGTTCCTGACGAGGTAAAATGATTTACCATGAAATCCTCTATTTTAGTTTTTATGTACTGAACAGTAATCCATTCCACGGATGCTCCAAAGTGATTGTTACAATGTGGTTTGTCTGTTTAAGAGATAATTAGTTCTGTTAGCAATTTTACATTGCGCATAGCAGACCAATGTCCTTCCAGGAGCCAATATGGAAGAGAAGGACAGAGGTGGTAGCGATAATTTGGCTTCATAGTTGGGAATCGAACTCTGTCCCTCTGCTCACAAGGCAGATGATGAATCAATTTCTGTAGCACCACAAAACTGTACGAATGTCTCAAATAACCCATTATATTTAATTTCATTTTAGGTTAGTTTAGATCATACCTTCCTCTGGTACCGTGGAGAAGAAATCCCCATGTTGGAACTTAGTGAAAAGGACCTTAAGAAGCACACGTCTCAAGATCAAAAACCTGGAGACAAAGCGAGGGAGGATGAACTGACAGATGACGAACTGATAAATTTAGACGTCATCAAGGGTTTGCTTCGCATGGACCTCCTTATCCGGTTAAGATATGTGCTAGAAGTTTGTCGTCCTGCCTCACCTGTAGTAGTTCAGATCTTGGAGATCCTGATAAGAATTGCTAGGCACTCTTTGGATGCTGCCCTCCAAGTAAACCGTTAATATCATTATTTTAGTCGTCACTGGTTTATTTGTGACAAGATATGTTTTTATAAACAAGGTAATGAGATGCCCAAGGCTTATGTCAACCATATTTATAGAATTTCTGCCTCAAACGTGGATTGCAGCGGGTGAGTAGTATCATGCTGTTGTAATAAATTATCGTCGCTTGTTTTAACAGATTTTTACATACTTAAAAATGTAGCCAATGATTGTGTTGAACAACAAAAGGTCTCACGAGCACATGGCGTACCTTTGCCACAGGCTGTGAAATTGATTCAAGTGTTAGCAAGTGTTGGTCGCCACGTAGCTATTGATCTATTACACAAGTACAACATTATGGACTCACTTTTGTGTTACGCGTCCATCGATCCAACTGAAGGACATATTCCCACTTTAGAAGCAATGAAGCTATGCTTGACGAGTTACAAGGCGTGGACAGTGTTCCTAAATTATGGATTAGCTGTAAATTCGTTTGTGTAAGTTTTCGTAATTTTATGGTGAATTACCTGAGAAGCCTACCTATTACACCATAGCTAATAAGTCACAGTAATGGCTTAACTCTTTGACAGAACACTTTAAACATTGTATTTGTTTATTATGTCAATTAATGCCATATTTAAGATTGAGAGTAAGGCAAACCTCCTGGATAATAAGGCTGCCCCTTACACTTGGGAATTTTCCGCGTTATGCCTCCGCGACACAGAGGTAGCGTGCCTGTGGGTCCCTATGCGTCCCTGGATGCAATTTCAGTCCTGGTCGAGTGCCTGTTCCGTGGCCTTGTAAATGCACGTAAAAGAATCCTTACTAACTGAGGTGAAATATGCGTGTAGATAGATCGGCAAGATTTTTTACGTACGGGAAGTCGCATTCTGACGTTGGCCGACGCCAAATAAACAAGGGGTTGTTGCTTTTGGTTGGCACCTGTCTGCATAAAAACACCGTCCAACAGATCGCCTCGTGTGTTCCCGGATCTAACATAAAAAGTGGGTATCCTACGCTGCCTTAGGCCGGAAATGGATTTAGAATGACGACGGCGACATTAAATGTGGCACAATAATCGTTTGCAATGATCCGCGGTTTGACAAATTGTGTTTTACCTTTCCTCATGTGTTTATGGGATCGCTAGGAATTCTGTAAAGGTTTTAGCACCCCGTCCCCTTTGTGGTCCTTAAATAGGGCTCAGATTTTGGGCACTTCAATACGGTAATGCGTCTGTTGATAATTGATTTACAACAGTAAAAATGTATTGTTTCTTTATGTATTTATATATAGCGATTTTTACCCATGTTTAATGCGGCATCTGCAGTTCTGTCAGACACTGAAAGTTGATGTCGATGTCGAAAAGAATTCATTTAGTATCGATCACGCAGCTGCACTGTTTAAATTATTGACTGCGTTCCTGAAGCTGACATTTAGAGATCCGGAAGCGGACTTCCATCTACAGAGTTGTCAGCTGGAGAATATCTTCATGGCAGCTGAATTATGTCTGAAAAAGTGGTTGTGGGAACTAACAAAGGCTGATGAGATGTCGGTAAAGTGATTTTCTGTCACGTATTGTGTCTGTAGTTCCCAAGGCTGTATTATTTTTATATTATTATTTTGTTTATTTAGCATGCATCTCTAAGATTGGTAGCTAATGTCTTGAGTTGCATTTGCACATTTTGCGAAAAGTGCACGTATCAGGTATCTTTGATAAATTATTACTAGAAACTATTTAAAGGAGTCGACGTAGTAAAAGGCTATTGTTTAATTGTCAGGAATCTTGTAAAACAACGAAGATTCTCAACAGTGTAACGGATTTATACAATAGGCATCTACTTCCATTTATGGAATCGGCAACATTCAAGAGTCTACTTCCACTGCTCAGGTAGTAATACTCGTAAAATTTGAATGTTGTAGGGCAGGCTATCTGGTGTTTCAGCAACCGCTAAGAAACCATGGTCCGGGTAATGAAACTGTCACCCGCTCCCAAAACTTTCTCCTCTTTGCAATCTCTTGCCATGAAGAGTTTGAGATGTAGAGAAGTTTTAGGCCTGTCTTACTAGTGGCGTCAGCTAACGTTTCTGCCAGGAGCAACCAGTGTTGAACTTCATACAAGTGTGTCACTTGTATGAAGTTCAGCACTGGGAGGAGGAAGGGGAAAGGAAGAGAGAGGCACCTCTAGTGTGCCTTCCGTCAGATGGAAAGCCGAGACCCCGTGTGGTGTGTGCGATGTCACCTGCCCTTAAAGGACGCCGATGAGTGTGATGGGAAGTGGTTGCAGCATTGTCTTCAGCCGGCTGCGTAAAAATCCAATAGCTCATTCCATGACATGCAATTTGTAAAATTTGTTTGTAGTCGTTTTTCAGTTCTTGGAAGTAACAAAGCCAGTGGAAGAAAGCGAGACCCACTCACACTGCCTTCACTGGGATCAGTCCTTTGGGATGGTCACCTCTGTCCAGTTTTAGATGTGAAGTCACCTTTCGTTTTCTTTACTCAACTAACTCTTTGTTTATACATGTTTCATCGCTTACATAGGAATTTAAACAAAGCGGTAAGCCTGTTTAAAATGTGCATGCACTTTAACTTCTCATGTTCTCAAACTTTGATATCCACTAAAGAAAGAACCGTATACCATTGTAGACACCATATACCATCTCACCTTGCAAAAGTTCCAATTAGTGATGAACCTTCCTAAACTCTGTAATTGCGTTTTTCAGCAAACCTCCCACCAAAAGCCAAAAACTGCAAAGATACCGTGGTGTTCCCACAAACATTTTTGCTTAGTGCCTACAATGGTGTTTTTTCTATCAAAATGTATCTCGCAGACGTTGTTTAATATTCACAAACATGGTTATCCAGCTTGTTAAGTTTGTGTTACGGAACACGACAACGTTGGCACATCAATGAAAATGTTATTCGTTTTAGGCTGTAGTCGGTCTTCTTGATGATCCAACAATACTTTCGTATTTACGGTTCTTAATGTCAAAGCCTCACGTGACGACTGCAAGTGATTGGTTTGTGAGATTCGAGACGCACTTTTTATATCATCTTCTGTTGCTGTATGAATTGATCAAATCCAATCACAACCTACACCTTTATTATGAGATGGCTCTTTATTTGCTACCAAGACTGCAGAAGGGTGATGAAGATTCAGTTACAACGCTCATGACGACTGTTATTTTTAATGTGGATTTGTTAAAGTGAGTTACCTCGCGTCGTACTTATAGTTCAGCCATGGTGAGACTTTCTGCCATTAGCTGCAATATATTATCATCATTCCTAACCCTTTTCCACTCTGCACCAGGGTCGGATAACCATTTGTCCCCAAGGAACTGGATGCACACAGGCGAACTGTATTTTTATGCAGCAGTCTGCTGACGTCTGCCTGTTTTGTTCATGGGGACACTTTCTTTAACCGATGACAGGAGTAGACATCTTGGTGGTCTGCATTTGGTGGTTTTACTTCATTCATAAAGAGTTCTCTTATTGGTCTCGGTGGCGTGTTGGACAAGTGCGTCAGTGGTTTCAGGTTCGATCCGGGACTGAAGTGAAACCATACCCTCGTGTGGTTTGTGCATTGTCACCTTTAGGTGAAAGAACCCTTACTACATGAAGTAAAATGTACCTGTAGATCGGCAAAATTTCATAGTGGCGGATGGCTGCTGCAGTAGGTCAGCAGGCTACTGATTTTCCCAGTTTCCATGAGACAAACAGGTGGAAAAAGTGTTGGGAATACTAATGATGGCATTCAGTTTTCATAAGTAGCATTTTAGTGGCTTTCCTTGAACCAGTCAGCGTCAAGATGCGATCGATGTTCTCAAAACATGACCTGTGGCTCACTGGTGGTTTGCTAAGTAGATATGTGATCTGGCCACCTCTTACTAGAAATTGGTCTAGGTTGGAGGTTAGATAGTAGGCCACTGAGTTATATGCTTTGTCCAAGTGGGTCACCATCCAAAAATTTTGAGAAATGCTACTCAAAGTAATGATGTAAATGATATAGTGTTGAGGATAATGGCAGAAAGTTATTCTTCTATTTAGCATTGAAGTTTGTTTTTTATTTTCACCGTCATTACACCCTTCTTCACCCTACACCCTTCACCCTACACCCGGTGCTTCACACCCTTTTTAATCCTCAAATTTTCCTTTTTAGAGCATTGTTGAAGAGCCTGCTACAAAATGAATGTTTGGATTCTAATTTATCTGTTGGTTATTTCAGGGAAAGCCAAGATTTAAATATAGCCCTAGAAGATTTAAGACTACAAGAAATCAATTCTTTGGGAGTAACTTCCATTGACAAACCTCATATTTCACACTACAGACTTCTTCAGCACACTTATTTATGCATCCAAGACATCTGTGATACTTACAAATATTACTTCAAAATATATTGGTCCATCAGCAACCAAAAAAGGTATCGTGGAAGCTAGATATTAGGGTTAAGAATGTGTCTTACCGTGTAACTTACCGTATTTCACGACATATAAGACGCACCTTTTCTTCCAAAATTATGGCTTTAAAAAAATCACCCGCGTCTTATATGTGAAAACTCGGACTTCATGGGTTCAATACTGACTTTTTTTCTTGTGCATGCTCTACTGAAATGAGGGCGCGTCTTATATACTCTCAAATATGGTAACTGTTTGTTTGGATTTCGTTACAGGTGGAGAGCAAAAGATGGACTCTGCATACCACAGATCTATGACTGCCTTGTGCCTTACGATTTGTTCTATCTCCCAATAACTGTGCTTTATAGGATTGTGTCTGAAGGACCAGAGATGTTGAGTAAGAAAGAGTTAATCAAAGACTGGAAAGAACTTAATACTCTGAAAGGAGTCTTACATTGCTTGCAGTGGTGTCATTTCCTTGAAACCTGGAGAAAAGATTCTGGAATTTGTCTCTCTGCTAGTGTACGATTCTGCAGATTGTCCCTGATATTCTTAATCTCGTCTGATCTTTTTCTGAATTCTGATGTGAGGGACTATCTAGAATATTTATTACGTAAAATGGCGGATAAGGGTGAACTCAGCACCCTTAATCTGGAAGATAATCCTCAATCTGGACTAGCATCGTTTCATGACTTGTAAGTACTTCATTAATTTTCAGCGCAATACATTTTACAGGAAAGTGACATATGATTGCACTTTAACCAGGTATATGCAGTTGCTTTCACAATTTGAAGGCATTTCGTATGGTGATCACTTGTTTGGCATGTTCGTCATAATTCCTATGCAGCAGCATCATTCGCTATTTCTGAGGAGAGCTTTATGGACAGAACATCTGGCCATTTCTCGGTGTTTTGGAATTGGAATTAAGGAACTCTTGGTGCCATTGAAAAGTTTTCTATTTCCAGTTGAAGATGATAAAGATTTGTTACTTGCTTATTTCAAAGCTCTTATAAATGGTAGGTTGGTGTGTGGAACCTTGTTCCGTTTTTTTTTTCAAAATGCATTATGGTTGTTGATGTCTGGCTCGGTGGCTCAACTTCACCATTGGATGTATGCAGGAGCAATGCTGACTGGGACAGGTTGTTTCCTTCAGGGGAAAGGGAAGCCCATAGTCAGTCTTCCATTGGGATGGGAAATGAAACCGTGGCCCCATATGGTGTGGAGAACAGCCCTTTGTACTTGGAGTAAGATATATTTGTAAATTGCCAAACTTTCCAATGTTCCGTGCAGCCAAGTTGCGTTGGACACACCAGTTCCTTGTGAGATCACTGAAGTTAAGCAGCGCAAGCCCACGTCAATACCAACAAGGGTTGTTGGTAAAGAATGTTGGGTGTTGCAAATTAACCCGCTCCTTTGTCCTTTCGCCTTCCTCCTCATCTCCCGTGAGCAGCCTCCTAAGGGTTCATCCTGTTATGGCTGCCTGGCTTACTCCCCAACCCACAAAACTAATCCAGTAATCCATGCTTTCGAGATCGCCTCCATGACCTCAGTGGCAGAAAAGTGCCCTAATGAAATAAGCAAGATGCTTCAGCATTAGGTGGGCACCAGGCGGCACCATACCGCCCAATAGTTTCGATGCTTTCTCAGCTCCTCATTGACATTTGGGTGCCAGACCCTGTCATAGGCGGGGAAAGGATTCGGATTAGGCTTGTTCGTCCTCTTAAGACGGATGTCCTTTCTAGATACGCGAGCTTCTCCTTTTTGCATTTGTTTCGTTGGTGTTTTAGGGCCCTGTATGGTCATTAGAGCCCCGCCTACTGCGGAGATCTAATACAGAGTCTGCACAGACACTACCCCGTTAAGACGATTTTTGGACGTCGGCAGTTCCCAGTGTTCCCAAGAGGTCACCCATGCTAGTACTAGTTGGGGTTGCGTTGCTTAACTTCAGTGATCCGACGAGAACTGGTGTGTCCAACTCAATACAACCGCTCCCTTCTTTTTGGAATACATTTCATCCTGCGAATGTACACTGGTGTCTGTGTAGCACACGGCGTCGCCATTAAATGGCCTCGACTTTATCACTAACCCCTTTTCCGCCTATGACAAGGGCGAGTCCCAGTAAAACATACCGGTGATCTGTTGATTAATGCAACCCCCCCCCCCCGTTTTTCGCCGCGGGAGTTTTCCTCCGCTAACGCGAGGGGGGAGGGTGCTCTCCTATACCTGAATGTTTTGAGGAACACATTACACGAGGTCATAACTTCTCATCCAATGAAAGGCGCACTCGGATCTTCTCTTGCACGGAAGCAGCCAGTATTTCTGCCCCACCGAGATTAGAACTCTGGTTCATTGGGTTGACTTCCAGAAATGATTTATAGTGTTTCGGGTTTCACAGGTTACATTCGACCAACGTGGTCTCCGATACTATATGCCATAGCAGTGCACCATGTTCATAGTTTTCTGTTCAGAGGTTCGTCTGAGAAGTTGGAGAAAGAACTGGTATCTTTGCAGAAACAAATGTTGTCCAAACTTGCCAAGCTGCCACTCTGCGATGAGAATGTACGTTACTTCGCATAAACTTAAAAGTTAGTTTTCAGAAATTTCTGTTAAATGGAAATTTCTTTTCAGGTGCTTTGGAAACATCTGCTTGGTTATGAGGAACCAAATGAAAACTCTGACTTGGGCTTCACCTATTCAGAAACTCCACCAGAAATGGTTCTTCGGACATTGAAACAGGTTGGAGGCACATCCGGCATATAAGTTCTCCTTAGAGGTTTGCCATTTTCGTAATTTTATTGCCAGAAAATGCAGAATTTTATTTGTAATTAAATTATATCTACTACCGTTTAAATAGGGTTGTCATTTCCAGACAGAATGTTATCAGTAATCTTTTCAGATCGTATACCTCCTTTGCCGGAAGGAATACTGCAACCCTTTCTCAATTAGCATCGATCTATTTTTTTTTTTCCATTGAAACACGGTTCCTCCACCGACGCCAGGTGGTGAGCTCCTACACCTGAAAATTTTGCAGATCCACACGTCAATTTCACTCCATTTTGAAAGGTTTACAAATAGCTGCCTCTGTGGTGCAGTGGGTAGCACGCTCGGTAACTGCGTCAGTAGTTTTAGGTTCGATACTGCACCAAGGTGGGTTGCCTTCCTTCGGGCGAGAGAGAGGCCCCGAGTGCGCCTTCTGTCGGATTAGAAGTAAAACCGAGATCCCGTGTGGTGTACGATGGCATTTGCGCGTAAAAGAACCTCTACTATGCAACGCGTAGATGAGGCAAAATTCCCAGGTGTAGGAGCTCGGCCTCCCCCCAACGTCGGTGGAGTGCCCCAACGAACAGTACACCGACGATAAAATAGGCATAGGCGTTCAGCGCCCTCATGTCCATTCAGAAGGACAAAATGGGTACTCATCTCTGCCATAGGCGGGAAAATGGTTAGGAGTTGCTTTGCTTTTGTTGCAGGGATTGCAAGTGACATTGTCCAAGGTTACCGTCTCCTCAAACAATGTTAAATGATGTTGGGATTTTTTTATATACATTTTATTACCAGTTTTCGCTGCCCTTGTGAGTCTGTCACCCCTTGACTTGAAGAGGGACCCAAGCTCACTCTAATAACCGGTGGATCCTTAAGGGCAACAAAACTAAAGAATAGCCTGAAGTAATGTGTTAAAACCTTCTGGGCTAATGTTCTGAGGATGACGGCTATTGTTCAATTGGCATTCTTGCAATGGGAGTCTAACACTTAAGTGCTCAAACGCATTCCAGCCACGGAAATTGCCTAATATGTCATGTCGGCCCTGATTAGGAGTTGGGGACATTGCCGGAGAAAAGAAGAAAGAATAGGATAGGATGAAGCCGGTTAGATCCATCACAGAGATTCAAGTTTTCAGGGGAAAAGGTCATTGAAAGCTATCAGGTGTGCAGGTTAAGTAGCGGGACATGGTGCTGTGTGGGTGAGCTGGGACCTGATTAAGAATGTGGGATGGGTGATGCCCAGAACTAGGAGACCTTACCCTACCATTAGCTTGATAATGGGAAGGATATCCATACCTCGTCTATGGTGTAGTTACTTTTATAACAGTTGTACCTAACCTGTCGGCCGTGGACCTTTCCACGCAGGGATCTGCGAAGGTCTGAGGCTTTTGATAATTTCCTGCTTCTGATTCACAGGCAGTGGCGTCGCTAGGTTTGGCGTCACCCCCTCTCCCGAAAAAAAGCCGCTTCTGCTTTGGTGTCACCCCATTTGTCCTGGTGCGAGTGGTGTCACCCGGTGCGGCCCGCACCACCCTAGTGACGCCACTGTTCACAGGCTAAATTAGATATCCATTTTCAGTTCATGTTGTTTTCTGAACTGGAAGGGCTCGCAGCAGCATAGCAGGACAGGATGTTAGAAATATCCACCAGGTGGAGTATCTGAAGTGACAGTTTAAGAGGCAGTCCCTTCCACATAATTGCACTCAATTTTCTGGAACTATAGAAGAAAGGATCCACAACAATCTTTTGTTAGGTCTGGGGGAGGGTTCACCACATTCTAAAATATTTGGAGTAAGCCGTGGTAAATAAAAAGGTTGAGAACTGTCAGTGATTATGAGTTCTGCTGCTCATCTTCCTCTCTCGTATGTGTGTTCAGCACTCAAATCACACTAATTTGGACGTGGAGCAAAGGTTAAATAACACAATAACTAACCACCCAAGATGAAAATGGTTGATTTCAATGGGTTTCCTGATTAGGAACGGTTGCGCCCGCGCAGCTGCAGGACAGTTTTAAACGACAGGCCATTAAAATGTAGCAGTAGACATGTATTGTAGATTAAATTGTGTTCACATGATGCTGCCATCATTTTAATGACTTTTTTCTATATGGGTCATTAACAGGTCAATTAGAACTATCTCATCTATTCTTTTCAAGTTTAATGACCTCATAGTTGGCACCACCACCACCCTCACCCCAAGCGAAAAGTATTTGAATGTGGTAAACGCTTGGAAGATGACGCCAAACGGAATCTTGACGATCTCGTTACTAGAAAAAAAGACGGACGACAGCTGAGCGTGGGATTGGGAGCGGGGGTCTACTGACACCCTTGTATTTTTATTATTAGCAATGTTATCATTCAATAGAGCGAATTCATCATTATTATTATCAGCCTCGAACACTCAACCAAAGAAAGAAAAAATTACTTGAAAACGGAGGCCCTTCCTCTGGCGACATAGGAAACGTGCAACCCTGAAATGGCCGACCAATGTCTAAACTGCAGACATGAACTGCGTGAGGAGGGTGGAAGTGGAAAATAATCGCGGAGAGCCTCAATTAAATTTAACAAAAATTAAAAAGGAAATCCTCACGCACACACAATCGAGAGTTCATTTCAAGTTGTGGCAATAACAAGAAAACAACCGTAGTTCGTGACGGCGAAACCGATTCGCAGCTGTTTTGTCATCAGCCGACCTGAACTGCCTGCCAAAGACATCAACATCTACCTTCACTTCACAGACAGAAGAAGAAAAAAAAAATGTCACCCAAGACACATATTTCAAAATCTGTTTAAAATCTTAAATGTTTGGCAACAGGATTAAGAAAATGATGAATTCTTCGACACTAGTGACAAACCTGACTCATCGTGTACCACCGCCCTTAAGTTCCAACTGGTCCTCAGCTTTTCTTTTGGCAACACCACTCACCGACTCTACAACGGACCTCAGCAGTGACATCTTTGAAAACTATCCGCCAAGTTTGCTGTATTTTGCCGCATTTTGTTGTGTGCTCTTTATAACGTTGGGTGTCCCAGGAAATGCAATCACCATTCTTGCTCTTGGACGTTCCAAACGGGTAAGTTTCTTTTTCTAATTGGCACATTGCCCTGTCTCTGGGTGTATCTAGGAGGAGGAAGTGCCTCTGAGTGCACGCGGAAGAAGTAAATGCCTCTGGGTTTACCTAGGAGGAGGAAGTTCCTCTGAGTGTACGTGGAAGAAGAAAATGTCTCGATGTGCCTAGGAGGAGGAAGTGTCTCTAGGGTGCACCTTTGGTTGTACCTAGAAGGGAAAGGAAGAACTAAACGTCTTTCTATTGACACAGCGAGATTGACTATTGTTGCAGTCATCATTCCTAACCCCTTTTACACCTATGGCAGGATCGCGTGCCCATCGGGACACCTGGGCCATCTGTTGGACGGTATTTTACGCAGGCTACTGCCGACCTAATGCTGCAATCCTTTAGTTATTCATCGTCGGCCTGTTCCTTCGTTGGACACTTCCTCCACCGACGCTACACCTGGAGATTTTGCCGTTCTACACTCCAACCACTCCAAATGGCTCTTTTTTTCAGCCTATGTGGCGCAGAGGTAGTGTACTAGACTACTAATAAGTTCAATCCTATCCGAGACAGGTGGTTTCGCAGAGTTGCGACGTTACGTCGGCAGCCAATCGCTTAAAACCACCCTCCAATGAGTTGCCGGTGTTCATCTCACTTGTTACTGGCCTGTCAGTTTCTTTCTGTTACTGTATCCCTCTGTTTCTGTTACTGTTGGTGTGGAAAGTTGTGCCTCGATATACCCCAGACTCATGATCGTCCGAATTTTCCATAGTCGAGACAGTGATTGGGTGACACGGTGAGATCGAGGGAGTAGTAAACGTACCTAAAGCTGCAACGACTTGCTTAACGTCGCTCTACTTTTTTCTTGTGGGCACTATCCCTCCAACGACGTCAGGGGAACGACCTCCTACACCTGGAAATTTTTCCGATCTGCACGCATAGGAGTTCTTTCCGTGCAGTGGTGACATCATGCATACAATCGGCAGAAACCCCACTTGGGGCTTCTATTGCCTCACGACGCCGCCCATCTCGGTTGGATTCAAACCTGCAATCACGTACGCTCGTGTCCAACACTGTCTCTGTGCCACTGAGGTGGACACTTTTTTGGCAAAGCTGAATTTTTGGATTAATATAAGGTTGCAGATCAGTGTGGAAATGTTCACACGTTCTAATTTTAACTCTTTCTCATTTTTCGACCAAATGTGCCTGTCGCCGGATGGGAAGACTTACGGACGGGTGACTAATGCTTACTGATCAGTGTCGAAATATTCCCACGGTCTAATTCTACCTCTTGCTCTTTTTTCGGGCAAATAGGATGGGGAAATGCGAAGCATGTGTACGATATCTACACCGTGGAAAAGACCCCTTTCAAGACGGAAAAGAAGTGTTTAACTTATGAAATTTGCTCTGGAGGACAGTGTGAACTCCTCTCTCAGGGTTCATCCCCTGTATAGGAGTATGCGTAAATGGGAGATGTAGGAGAGAGAGACAGGGGGATAACAGCTGGAACTCGTTCACTAGATTGCTCATATGCTCCAAATGAATACGAATGGACCTTCGATCCTGCCATAGGCCGGGAAAAGGGTTAGCAGTGATGTTGATTAATATATAGACAATTTCCAGGGGTAGCAGCTTGCCCTTTGGCTTATTGGACCAAACTTACCCATAATCAAGGTATTGCCGCCTTTAGGTTGGTAGCAGGCTGCTTAAATATATCAATGGTTCGCCGGTATGTACCCGGTTCCAACGGGTCATATGGCACTCCGACCCTGCCATAGGCTGTAATAGGGATAGAGATTCTGAATAATGTGTGCCCGTTTCCCGCTAGTGGCAGGGTTGGGTATCCACGTTTGTCCCACTGGGGCACATGGGCGATCTGTTGGACGGTATTTTCGTGCAGCCGGCTGCCGACCTTGACCTGATCTACAACCCCTCTATTTATCGTCGGCCTATTTTTCATCAGTGGGGCACTTCTCCTTTATCGATGTCAGGGAGCGAGCTCCTACACCTGGGGAATTTTGCCTGATGTACTCGTTGCATAGTAGAGAGGGATCTCTTCCCTGCAGTAGTGACACCGTAAGCCACACTGAGCCACGACTTTACTTCCCATCCGACGGATGGCACATTCGGGACCTCTCTCTCACTGTCGGAAGAAGCCAACCCACCTGGAACCACTGTCGCGCTAGTCGAGCACTGGAGCACGCTACATCTGCGTCACCGCAGGTCTTTTGAATTCACCTACTATATTTTGAAAACACACCAGTTGCGAATCTCAAAGAAGGGCCCTTTGCCATACTTTGAATAATGGAGAGACGCTTCTCCTATACTGCACCACCTTGCAGTAAAGGTTCTTAAGTCTCACTTCCGGTTGCCCTGAATATAACTCTTTGCTAATGGCATTCTTTTGTGACTTTCAGGTTCGAAATGCTACAGCCGCATTTATCATCAACCTGAGTTTGGCGGATTTAATGCTGTGCTCTGTCAACTTACCTCTATCGGTGTCCAATTTTCTGAACCGGGGCTGGATACATGGTGACCTCATGTGCGAACTGTTTCCTTTACTGAGATATGGTAACGTGGCCGTTTCACTTTTGTCTGTAATGGTCATTACCATCAATCGATTTGTGATGATTGCTCATCCAAAAATCTATAAAAAGGCATTTCGTCCAGTGACCATTGGTGCCATGATAGTAGCTACGTGGCTTGTGTCTTTTGGTCCTTTGCTTCCGACGTGGGTTGGATGGTGGGGTCGATTCGGTTTCGATAAAAAGGTTGGAACGTGCACCATCATCTCTGTGAATGGCCGCTCGCCAAAGTCATTCCTGTTTGTCCTGGCATTCGTCCTGCCGTGCGTCATCATCATCATCTGCTATGTCCGAATCTTCTGGGTTGTCCGTGGAAGTCGCAATAAAGCAAGGTCTCACGGATTGGCCAAGAATTCTGGTAGTCAGTCGGCACTTCAGGATCAACAAGTTCAACCTATACCAGGAAGAGCACTTGCACAGCCCACTGATCCGTTGGCCGCTAGACGGGCTCATAAAAGACAGAGGAATGGCAATGAAACTCGAGATTTAAGACTTTTGAAAATGATTCTTGTCATTTTTGGTGCATTTCTTGTCTGTTATCTGCCCTTGACCATTGTCAAGGTAATGGGTAAAGAAGAGGACATGCCTGTCCTGAACATCTTCAGTTACATTGCTGTCTATGTCACTTGTTGCACCAATCCCATTGTGTACGTAGTGATGAGTAGGGAATACAGAAGGGCTTATATCGACTTATTCACTTGCATCTGCCATGGAGGTTCTGCCGGTCTTGGAGGAGAGTTCAGTGACACTTCCAGATCTATCGGCCTTAGTGCGCGGTAGGACACGCACCGGAATCTGTGGTAGAAGCCAAATTAAACCTGAACAGTACAAGTACTATGGTCAATGTGTTCCTCTTGTTGAACCTCTCCTTCGTTCACAGGGAAGGCACCGCACATGGAATTCGTCACTTAATGGCAGTGCAGTGCAGGCTCTAGACGTGCACGCATGCGCCCGGATAACGGAACGGTCCATGCACCTGGTATTGGAAACCATTTGCATGGATCATCGGATTGTCCCAATCGAAGATCTTTGATGAGTCCCATGCACTCATCGTTGGAAGTACCTGCTGAGACATCATTAGAGGGGCCTGTGCACTCATCGTTGGAAGGGGCTGTTCGTGAATCGCAAAAGGAGCATGTGCCTTCATCATTGAAATGACCTGTTCGTGTACCATTAGAGGAGGCAGTGCACTCGTCGTTGGAAGGTCGTGCTCATGTGGCTTTGGGGAATCCTGTGTGCTAATCGTTGGAAGGGTCCATCCATGCATCATTGGATCAACCTGTGCACTCGTTAGATGGTTGGCAACGCGCTCAGCACTTCTGGAATGTGTCCACCATTTCAATCGATGGGGTCTCATCAGCGGTGGGACTTTCCACTCGACATGGCAAGCTGTTGGTACTGCTCTACAAAATGGACTCCATGGACATGTCTTGAAGACTTCTGAAATGGAACGAGCTTCTTCACGGCCCATTCCACATAAGTCAGTATGTAACTCGGGGAATTTGGTTGTTGAGATTCATGAGACACTACGATGTGTTAGTGACTATATAAATTTCGGTCTTCAAATGAAAGGCCATCAGGGTTCCTAAATATAATCGGGTCATTATTTGAATAAAAAAATCTGATATCAAATCTCTACACTTCATTGGTTCGTATTCATGGTTCGATTTCCATCTCTGTTTCCAAAATCATCGGGAGCGGCTGTATGGAGTTGGACACACCAGTTCTCGTCTGATAACTGAGGTTTAATCAAGGCGACCTCAGCTAGTACTAACTTGAGTGGCCGCTTGGGAAAACTGGGTACTGCTGATACCCAAAAATCGGCGCATCAGTGTAGTGCTGGAACTACGCAGTGGGCTGGACTCTAATGACCGTTGTAGTTGAAAGGCCCCAAAAGTACCATTGCGTTGGACACACCAGTTCTCGTCAGATCACTGAAGTGATCAACGCAACCAAACTTAGTACTGACATGGGTGGTTAGTTGGGAATATTGGGTGCTGTTAATTTCCCCTCTCCAACATCCCCCTCACCCGTGAGCAGCCTCCACAGGGTCCGGCCCGTTATGGCTGCTTGGCCGACTCCCCAACCCGTAGGCGTAAAATACTAACATACTAAAAGAAAATCAAACTCTTCCCCAGCCCATACTTCCGCTTATGGCAGGTTGGTAAGGTTGTTAAGAGGAAAGCGACTGTGGCGGAAATGAGCCGCACATTTGACACGTGGCAGATGACCTGGGGGCAGAAGCACAGTGGGAGATAGACTGCAAGGTCAATCCGGGACTTTAAGCCGTGGATCGGGACGAGGTAACCCAATTCCACGCCTACCTGCATAGTGTGGGACGAGCGTACACACCACGACGACGCCCGTGACACTTCTCTTTAGCTGTAGCACATGGGGGTCGACCAACGAAGATTCATGAAAGGGGAGGTGGGTTGCCTGACCCTAAAGACTAGTGTGGTGCCATTTGTGGACGCCATGTTGAGGAGCGAGGACTCCTGGAATGTGGTTTCTCGCCACGTAGATGAAATGCTACGTGAAAAGAACATTGAGCTGGATCAAGGAGCGATCCACGATCACCCTAAGACCCTGTGGAGCCCTAAGGACACATCAGAAGACAGCCCATTGTCCACTGGTCACTAGCCCAGTTGACAATGGTAGGTGTTTTAGTCGGTTGTCCGGCTACTGAAGTCTGATCCGAAGTGCGTAAACGCATGAAGGTTCGAGTTTGTTGAACGCACTGGAGAAGTTTTGGGCAATATTTTTATGGCTCTGGCGACTTAATGCCGCAACCCCTGATTACTTATTGTTGGGGCTATGTAGTTTCTGGAGGGGCCAAAATGGTCCCTTTCCCTAAAGTTTGAGGGGTGATAGCAGGTCATTATTCATCCTAGCTGCAGATTCGCGACGAACTTGATCTGGAGAGAACCCGTAACCCACTATAACCCCTCCAACATCAGGAAAAGAGACCATTATGGCGGCTTATTGCGTTGGACCCACCAGTTCTCGTCTGATCACTGAAGTTAGGCAACGCAACCCAGGTAGTGACATGGGTGGCAGCTTGGGAAAACTGGGTACTGCTAATGCCCAAAAATCGTCTCATTAGTGTAGTGTCTGTGCAGTCTCTGCATTACAACTATGCAGTGGACGGGGCTTTAATGATCTTGTAGTTGAAGGGCCCTAAAACACCAACAAATCAAAAAAATGGTTTGGGTAGGCATGATGTTGAATGGCCGCACACCAGTACTGGTATTGCGAGTTCCTATATTGCGTTGCACACACCAGTTCTCGTCTGATCACTGAAATTAAGCAACGCAACCCCAGATAGTACTAACGTGGGTGGCCGCTTGGGGAAATGGGTACCGCCAATACCCAAAAATCGTCGCATCAGCTTAGTGCCTGTACAGACTACATTAGAATTATGCAGTGGACGGGGCTCTAATGACAGTTGTAGTTGAAGGACCCTAAAACACCAACGAGACGAAAAGCTGCTCGTATTTGACACAGGCTCCCGGACTGCTCAGAGGTATTGAGAGGAGATATTAGAACCTTATGTGATACGATCCAGGAATGCAGTGGGTGGCAGCTTGGAAAAACTGGGTACTGCTAATACCCAAAAAATACCGTCGCATTAGTGTAATGTCCGTGCAGTCTATGCGTTAGAACTACACAGTGGACGGGGCTCTAATGACCTTGTAGTTGAAGGGCCCTAAAGCACGGTGTTTTGCCCTGTTGTAGGGCATAAGTTGATTTTGTATGTTACTCGTTTTCCGTACTAAATTTGATTAAATTCCGTCCAGTAATGATTTTTTAGAAATTTCAATAATTGTGTTTATTCTCTTAATTTTGACAGTACGCGACAAGTAGGTCACGCCGATTAGGTCACTGGACAAATTGGTCAGAGGATGGACAAATTGGTCCCAGGACGGTCTAGGTCATGCACCAGTGGCGAAGAGAGAAAGGTATATTGTTCATTATGCTTTTCCATTTCACTGTCTTTCCGAATAAAAATAACGAAACTAAATACCGCATAGCTTTTATTGTAATAATTATTTTTTATCATGCATTAATATTATTATTTATGCTATTCCATCAGGATTCCCGCCTTGGTAGCGCAGTGGGTAGCGTGCTTAGTAGGGAGCGGCGAGTTGCGTTGGACACACCAGTTCTCGTCTGATCACTGAAGTTAAGCAACGCAACCCCAGCTAGTACTGACATGGGTGGTCGCTCGGGAAAACTGGGTACTGCTAATGCCCAATAATCGTCGCATTAGTGTAGTGTCTGTGCTGTCTATGCATTAGAACTATGCGGTGGACGGGTCTCTAATGACCTTGCAGTTGATGGGACCAAAAACACCAACAAACAAGCGTGCTCAGTACTGTGTCACTGTTTCTAGGTTCGATACTGGATCAAGGTGGGTTGGCTTCTTTCGGGCGAAAGAAAGAGATGCCCCGAGTGCTCTTTCCTTCGGATGGAAAGTAAAACCGAGGTCCCAGGTGGTGTACGATGGCATTTGCACGTACAAGAACCCTCTCTACTATGCAACGGGTAGATGAGGCAAATTTTCCAGGTGTAGGAGCTAGCCCCCTGGCATCGGTGGAGCGACGACAGACAGACAGTAGACCGACGATAAATAAGCATAGGGGTTGCAGCTTTGGCTGGCAACCGGCTGTGGAAAACACTGTCCAATATTTCACCTTTGTGTCCATTCAGAGATCGAGCGGCAAATTGCGTTGGACACACCAGTTCTCGTCTGATCACTGAAGTTAAGCAACGCAACCCCAGGTAGTGCTGACATGAGTGGCTGCTTGAGAAAACGGGGTACCGCTAATACCAAAAAATCGTCGCATTAGTGTAGCGTCTGGTACTCTCTACATTAGAACTGCGCAGTGGACGGGGCTCTAATGACCTTGTAGTTGAAGGGCCCTAAAACACCAACGAACCAATCGGTTCAACCCGCCTTGACAAACATTTGTAGGTGACTTGCATAGCCAAGCATTGGACGACAGCCTTTTGACATGTGCAAAGCAACTTGACTTGCATGAGCTGTTGACACTATTCAAGTAGCATGCGAGTGCTATGTGCGCATCATGCGAGTAAAACGCTTTTAAGCACCTGGTCATAAAAAATTCCGAAGTTCTGATGGAAATAGCGCCGGTTAATAATGGTGATTTATTCCAAAGGGCCGTCGATCCATGTTAGCATCGATTGCAATTCATCAGGAAGTGTTTCAGAGAGTGTCAAAAGCGTCATCGAAACTGGCAATGGGAACAAATACCTGAAGAAAGCCTGAATCTGCCGGGGAGCTGCGAATTGCGTTGAACACACCAGTTCTCGTCTGATCACTGAAGTTAAGCAGCGCAACCCCAGCTAGTACCGACATAGGTGGCCGCTTGGGAAAACTGGGTACTGCTAATACCCAAAAATCGTCGCATTGGTGTAGTGTCCTTGCAGTCTCTGCATAAGAACTATGCTGTGCACCTTCTAGTTGAAGAGCCCTAATATGCCAACAAACAAACCAAACTGAATCTGCCAAGGTGACATTTAGCGGTTGGACACTGCGAACACTGGGTACTGCTAATTTCCCCAAATCTACCTACCCTGCTCATATCTCCCAATCACTCGAGAGCAGCCTCCACAGGGTCCGGGCCGTTATGCTTGCTTAGCCGACTCCCCCACCCGTTGACGTAACAAAGAAACAAAATTCTTCGAGGATGTCTAATCCTCGAAGTTTTGCAATTGGAAAGGCTGAGTGAGTAACACTGATGACTGGTTATTCGAATTGTATTTCATACGCCATTTCCGGTTTGGAGATCGAAGTCCATTCTAGTCCATGACTATGAATTTGAGTGTAAAGATTCCTTTTCGTCACTGATACATGACGTCAGTGTCCTGAGACCTATTTGTGCGGTGACCTAAGTGGGACTGACTCAGCGATAGCGTGCTTGAGTTCAGGAGTCCGTGATTGCAGGATCAATCCTGGCTGCCACACGTGGCTTCTGTTGAACCTGATGTGTTCGTTCTGTGTAACGGGAAGAAAAGCTGTGGTCCTGTGTGGGGCGAGCGGCTGTGTGGCTTTGGACACACCAGTTCTCGTCTGATCACTGAAGTGAAACAACGCAACCCCACCTAGTACTAGCACGGGTGACTGGTTGGGAACACTGGTTACTGCTAATACCCAAAATCGTCGTAACGGCGTAGTGTCTGTACAGATACTGCGTTAGAACTACGCAGCGGACGGGGCTCTAATGGCCGTTGTAGTTCTAGGGCCCTGAAACACCAACGAATCAAATGAAACTAAACCAGTGCGGTGCATACCCTGCATCACCTGCACAAATTGAAGTTATTTCTTCTTAGAGTAATCCTACCTCGGTGGCATAGTGGGAAGCGTGCTCGGCAACTGCGTCAGTGGTTCTAGGTTCAATGCTAGACCGAGGTAGGTTGGCTTCTTTCGGGCGATAGAGATGACCCGAGTGCGCCTTCATTCAGATGAGAAGTAGAGCCGAGGTCCCGTGTGGTGTACGTTGGGATTTGCACCCCCCCCCCCCTGCCGGCGATGGAATTCCCCAGGACTTGTCCGCTGGCTGATCAGTCCAGTATTTATAGGGCAGAACAGGACCATAAACTGTCACTTCCAACCTGGTTCGACCAATTACATTACAGAACTTTTCCGTCAGATTAGGCACATATGGGATGCCACTCTGGGTATGATATCAATGGTTCCTGGGTGTGGCAATGATAGTCTTTTATATGGAGGATTTTGGAATGATGGCGGCGATTAGGGCATGGTCTTCATCATGTTATCCACTGGCTGGATTTAGTCAGTCAATAAAATGTTTCTTTGTTCAGCGAATATGTTTTGAAGCTCTGGGAGACAGTTATAGAACTCCGCCTACAAGATAGCACTAGTGTCTAGGGAAAATCAGGGCGGGTTCAGCCCTCATAGGTCCACAATGGAGCCTATCTTTCTTTAGAGGCAGGTTGTAGAAATAGAGGTGGTAACTGTAGAGGCATTAAGCTTATGAGCTATTCCATGAAGCTCTGGGAGATAGTAGCAGAACAGCTTTCAGGGTAGAACTTCTGACTGGGGACGTAATTTGGGTTGTTGTCTAGTAGATCCACATCGGAATCCATCTTCATTCTGAGGTAGATGGTAGAAAAGCACAGGTTAGCAAAGAACGATCGCCATGCAATCTTCATTGATTTGGAGATAGCTTATGATAGTGTTCTGCAAAGGTGTGGTGACTTTCTTGTTGGTGTATTAGGGCCCTTCAACTACAAGGCCACTGCGTAGTTCTAATGCAGAGACTGCACAGACACTACACCAATGCGACGATTCTTGGGTATTAGCAGTACCCAGTTTTCTCAAGCGGCCACCCATGTCAGTACTAGCTGGGGTTGTGTTGCTTAACTTCAGTGATCAGACGAGAACTGGTGTGCCCAACGCAATAAGCCGCTCGTGGGGTGGATGAAGAAGAGTCCTGTATGATCGGAAGGTCCTAATAAAGTTGAAGGGGAATCTTTACAGGGTAGTTTGTTAGGCCAGGTATTTTATATGGATCAGTGCTGGAGCAATACGGAAGAGGCATGGGAATTTTACAGTAGCTGCGATGCGCAATCTGTGGTACATGGGTGGGGGTATGGGAAGAGGGGAGAAGGAGCTGTTTCGGTCCTCAACTGGGAGAGGGAGGGAGAGAGACAATCTGCGGGAGGGTGTGTGACAGCTTGATAGAGGTCATAAGTAGGGAGCGGCTTATTGCGTTGCACCCACCAGTTCTCGTCTGATCCTAGAAGTTAAGCAATGCAACTCAAGCTAATACTGACATGGGTGGCTGCTTGAGAAAACTGGGTACTGCTAATTCCCAAAAATCGTCTGTGCAGTTTCTGCATTATAACTACGCAGTGGACGGGCCTCTAATGACCTTGTAGTTGAAGGACCCTAAAACACCAACGAAAAAACTGTATTCAGTTTCAGTTAACTTTTAATACTGTGGGAGCGGCTGCATTGCATTGGACACACCGGTTCTCGCCAGATAACTGAAGTTAAGGAATGCAACCTCAGTTTTTGACCCCATACTAGCATGAATGACCACTTGGAAACGCTGGGTACTGCTATCGTCGTAACTGTGCAGACTCTGCATTAGAACTATGCAGTGGACGGGGCTCTAATGACCGTTGCAGATGAAGAGCCTTAAAACACCAACGAAAGAATAGGCTGCGTTCTAAACCGGGATCAATCCTGCAGTTCGGCTCATGTACTGCTTTCAATTTTATATTTATTTCCGGTACTGTAGGTCAACAAATAACAAACATACGTTGTTCACATATGAAATCGAGAAAACAAACATTTTGCTGATGTCCCAGTAAGTGGGTTAAATGTGACGTCAGGATAGCTTCCCCTATTCCAAAATGCACAAGACTGGAACAGGAAAAGCACTTTATCGGGTTATACTACACCTCTTCGAAAAAGTTACACTACTGTAAACAGGAACTATAAAATTCGTAGTAAATCAGAACATGTTGTCTTCCTTTAAAAATCGAGTATTTCCTATCCAGGTTAGGATGGTGCCCTAAATATGACGTCATCACGCGACTTCATCATCACTCCTAACCCCTTTCCTGCCTGTTGGGTCGTGGACGGCATTTTGCAAGACTTACTGCCGACCTACTTCCACATCCCCGCTTATTTTATTATTGCCATTTGTTTCTAGTTCAGTAGCTTTACTTAGTCTAGATCAGTGATTCTCAATGTGCCTGAATCCTGAAATGTGCCGCCACTGTTAATACCCATACATAAGTGACGTCAAACAAGTAGATCAATCGGTTCTGCCTTCCTAGGAGGGACTGGCTGAACCAATAGGCATGAATATTAGTTCACATTACTGGCTAACAAAGCTACTTAGTAGTTTAGTAAACTAGTCACCCGCTTGATGGCTAGGGCTAGGTTAGAAGCAACTTCTAACCCTCTTCCCGCCTATGGCAGGACCGGGTACCCATCTTGTCCCTTTGAATGGACACAAAGGCGATGCTTCACCTCATCCAGTTGCCAACCAAAGCTGCAACCCCTATGCTATTTATCGTCTTTCTACTGTTCGTTGGGATATTCTGCCGAAGCCAGGGGGTTAGCTTCTACACCTGGAAATTTTGCTTCCTCTACACCAGGCATCTCAAATATGCGGCCCACGATGGTCTTTCGTGCGGCCTGCAGAGAATTTTGAGAATTATAGGCATATTGGACGTTTTGTTCAATTAAATTCTATATAAAACGTTACTGGCAGGGCCCGCTCTAGGGAACGGGGGGTGCAACCCGGTGTGTGAGAAAAACTGCTGCTTGAACTTGAATTATATTCTTAAAGGGCGGCAACTTGTCTTTTTGTCCCGGGGCGACATAAGCGCTAGAGCGGACCCTGGCTGTATGTATTTCATACATTTTAAAAATGTACACAGCACTTATTATATACAGGTAGTTTACGCATAACTTAGGTCATAGTGCATGCAGCCTGCAGAAAGTTTCATTGCTGTAAATATGGCTCTCCAATAAAGTGAATTTGAGACCACTGATCTACACTTTCCATAATAGTTATTTTGCGTGTAGATACAATCGTACACTACACGGGACCTCGGTTTTACTTCTCATCTGAAAGAAGGCGCACTAAGGGCTTCCCTCTCGTCCGAAAGAAGCCAACCCACCTTGTTCAAGTATTGAACCAAAAACAACTGACTCAGTTACTGAGCGTACTACCCACTGCACCACCGAGGCGGCTTTTGTTAGGTTACAACTTACAGTCACACGCGGATCCAGGATGGGTTTTTTGGGGTTGCAACCCCCCATGCACATATAAACTTATTCGCATAATATATGAGAGCTTTAGCTCAACCCCCCC
>JAAFCE010006949.1:7066931-7093121 GCA_013389805.1 Trigoniulus corallinus
CCCCCCGGCGAAAATCCTGAATCCTCCACTGCTTACAGTAGGCCTATATATTTTCTTTGGCGTTTGTGTGCCACAAAATGTGTCGTTAGTGTTCCGCCAAATTTTTAAATTAATAGGGAGTTTTATTGCAACGTTTTTTGCAAACGTATGCTACGCAATGCAGACTAATCATCAACTGTGCAAACGTGAACATTTCGTGCATGTAGCTGAGTGTACGTTTTGTCATACGTTTTGCCAGACGTATGGTCTAGTGTACGTTTGACAGAACAGAAACAAAAAAAATGACTGACAGTGGAAGAGTTCTTTTGTTAGGTGGCGCTCATGTATCAGACGTTGCGGAAACGCTGCAATAAACCTTTAAGGCTGGTTCGGTGGCACGCGCAAGAGTGGCAGATACTGCGTGAGTAGACGAAGCAACACAGAAACAGATGACGTCAGTGCGCAATTATGTAGGGAGGGAGTTGAGGAATGGGGGTAAAAGTGCATTCAACTACTTTCAGAGCACAGCGCTCCCGTGCGCTTATGATTGGCTGGTTGTACTGTAGACGATGCCCATTATGTCATTACACCATTGTTTGCTCATTACACCACCTAGCGGACATTGTCAAAATCAACCAGCGCGCGTCCTATCTGCCACTTACCACTTAACGAGTACACGTGCAGTTCGTCTTGGTGACGGTGCTCTACGTCATCATTTTGTTGGCTGCGCGCGCGCTCTTTTTGCTGGTAGCGCTTGCCACTGCGGGTCTCTAATGACCTTGTAGTTGACGGGACCTTAAACACCAACAAACAACAGCTTGCCACTGAACCAGCCTTTACGTGACAAAAAAAGTTTGCGAATCGCTGGTCTAGATGTTAACGAACACAACTTCGGGAGTTCATAGTTGCAGGATCGAATCTGGTCGAGACAGATTACTGCTTTCAGCCAAAAGGAATGTTGTAAGTGCATCCATCTTCCATCAGATGAGAAGTAAAACTGTGATGCCGTGCCATGTGGCATGTACGATGTCACCACTTCATGTAAAAGAACCTTTCTTTCATCAGGTGCAACATTGTGCAATACAGTATCTTATTCTCTAGTATAATGGGATATCTGGAAAAGAATGGCATCCTTAGTCATAATCAGTGTGGGTTTAGGGGAATGGGAGAGTCATGTGACACCCAAATGGCTTTCCTGATGGATTCAAAGGCCATGACAAGCAAGATAGCAACATAACCCCAGCTAGTACTGTAATGGGAGGCCACTTGGGAAGGCTGGGTACTACTAATACCCACAAATCTGTGTGTCTGTGCAGTTTCTGCATTAGAACTTTGCAGTGGATGGAGCACTGATGACCTTGTAGTTGAAGGGTCCTAAAACACCAATGAACGAATCCATGACAAGCTGGTTTCATAAATGTCCACCTAAGGGATACATAGTATTATAGTAAGGTTACTCAGTTGGTAATGTTCTATCTGCTTGATAGACGACAGAGCGTCCTGTTCAAAGGTAGTGCATCTGAATGGAAACCCGCCACATCAGGGGTCCCTCAGAGAAGTGCATTGCAGGCATGTCAAACTCGTTGTCCCCTGAGGGCCACATGTGGCACATGTGTTGTCACATGGCAAATAACTGCACACATTACAAGTATTAAAGTCGCTTAATAAATGAAGTACCGTAAAATCTCACGTAAAGTCCGCACCTCAAATATAGTCCACACACGTCTATAGTCCGCATTAGTAATGGGTATGTTTCAAATATAGTCCGCACTTTAAAATTCCTACCGTAGTCAGTGGCACAACTTGTAGGGGCAATGAGATCAAATGAATTTGAACATGAAATATCAGATTACCCTGACGATGAAATTTAAATGTGAAAGATTTTATATTGCATTATCATATAAATAAGAACGTACTGTGTAAAATCGTGTTGTTAAGTGGAATAAAATGTTGAGAAAATGAAGAGCAGTTTTCATTGAGAACCCTGGGTTTCATTTATAGTCCGCACCCATATATAGTCCGCCCTCGCATATAGTCCACACTAAATGACCCTATGTTTCGCGTATAATCCGCGGGCACTACGTGAGATTTTATGGTAGTTTGACAAAAAAATAAAATTCTAAATGGCAACATATACTTTAATTTGCAACAACAATAAATGCATTATACAAAAATTACAGCAGTTCAAAACTGAGCATTTATTTGCTACTATTCAATCAGAGTTAAGGCCGCTTCACAATAGCAATGGGAATGGCAACAGAAACATAACTGGGAACGTCAATGTGAAATTGAGCTCCACAATAACCCCTAATGATGAATGCAACAGATGGAAAGTTGTGAAAGCACTGTAGATTTGCACTGCCAGTATACAGGTGCAGCAAGTTTTATAACTCATAAGACACACAATACCATAATTATTCTAATAAACGGCGCTCGGTTTATGTTTTCAAAGGCCATTTTGTTGCGCCGTTTATTAGAGGGCGCCAGTTTATTATTTTTTTCAATTTATAAACGGAAAGTTTTTAGCTGGACAAGTTGATTTCATTAATTTTCATTTTTGCTGATGCCACTTTCGCATCTGAATTTATTGGCAAAATGAAATTCAGAAAAATAATCAATGGTTCATTTAAAATTTAAATCCTTACCCTAGATTCAGATAACTGTAGAGGTTTAGCCACAGGACGACTACTATCATTCTCAACTGCAGAAATTGCCAACAATTTAAATGCTAAAGAATACTTTCTCTTTGAATCTTTTCTTTCAACAATATCTGCACTAAAGCTTAGTTTACACGACTGTGACTTATTAGGAAGTTCAACCTATCATGTGAAAATACTGGGAATCGCATTGCACCAGGGTCACCCACAGAATAGAGAGGAGGAAGAAAAACCCTGGGGTACACCAGTACCTCTGTTCAGGCATGAGCCTGATTCCTGATTGCAGTATAGTTGTTGTGCAAAAGGTCAGACACCATGCAATATTAAAACTGACAAAGCATTAATTTACCTGCCAAAATTTATATTTTGGGTATAAAATGTGGTGTTGGAATAGTGTGGTAGGCCGGCACCACCACACAGACAGCCAGCCAATATTCCTGTGGGTTCCAGACGCCTGGCTGGGGTGTTCCCAGTCATAGCATGTTCAATGGATCCATGGACCCAACCCTGCCACAGGCTGGATAAGGGTGTGATGATGATACCAAGTATTAAAGGGTTGATCATTAAAAAAATTCAAGTCAACTTGCACGATAACTTCCAGACAGTTTTGAAATAAATGGCCCGCCGTTTATTATTTTTTTCAGTTGACAGGTGCGCCGGTTATTGGAGGGCGCCGTTTACTAGAGGGCGCTGTTAATTAGAATAATTACGGTATTTATAAGAAGGCTCTTGTCGAAGTCGCAAGGTAAACGAAGGCAACACACGGAATATATAAGCAAAAAAAAAACGATCAGCAAACACATCATGCAACTCTAAATTGCAAAACACAGCTATGTCTTCTGGAGAAGGGAGGAGTGATGAGTGCGTCATGCTCTGCTCTGTTCCCATTGTTCAAATGGCATACGTTTAATGGGAAAGATGAAAGTTGGTGAACTTTCCTGTCCATTTATGTTTGCCATTCCCATTAACGTTTATTGTGGAGGTTGTCATTGTCATTTCACATTTAAACTTTTCTTCCCATTATCGTTTACTGTATGGTACATTCCCGTTCCAATTGCTAATGTGAGGCAGCCTTTAGTGTTTTGCCCTTAGGCTTGACACCTCTTTGTGCTGACAGTTTTTGGTATGTCAGGCTGAAATGACAATGCAGTTCCAACTTTGATCAGAGATGACAAGTGATGATCAGCCATCCTTGTTGTCTGAGAAGATTTTGTTAATTTCATAAAGGAAAATAACTGTACACAAACATAGGTAGAACCAAACATTGCCATAATCTTTGTGGCAAAGTTTCTGAAGTTCTTAAACTTTTCAGGAAGGTATGAGAAGAAACCAGGTATCCCCACTTCAAGATACTTTGCTCTGAGTGTAGAATCTGACTGTACAGTGGTACCCCGCTTAACGAACGTAATTCGTTCCAGCGATACGTTCGTTATGAGGGGTGTTCATTGTGCGGAACACAATTTCCCATAGATCTCTATGTTATATTGTGTAATTCGTTCCGGGTTGCCACGAAAAATTGTGAAAATTGTTAAGAAGTTAAAAACAAAGTGCAGTGCTGATTGTTTATGAGCGAAAACACTCTAGGACCCATTTTTGGGGGTTCATACTTCACAAAAACTAGGAATTGCCCTGCAATGAGAAGGCAGTCAATTACTTGCAGTGTGCAGTTGAGGTCCATTCTCCTACTCCCGTCAGTAGCTCGTCCATAACCAGAATAAAAAGGTATGGATTTGAGTGCTGAACCTTGGTGCACCCCAAACTTCGCTGGGGAGCCCCCAGTATTTTCCCCGAGGTGTCCTTACCCTGGCTGTGGAATGGAACCATCATACGAGTACATATCCTAAACTATTCGAATAAACCCTTTTTTCTACCCCCTTTTGCATAATGCCTGTTGTGGAACACTGGTAAGCCTTCTCCAAGTCAATAATGATGGTATGGAGATCCTTCTTAGTGGCTCTATACTTTTCTCTCATCTGCCTCAGAATGAAGATTCGTTCCATTGTGGACCTGCCTAGCATGAACCCAAACTGATTTCCACGGACACTAGTTCTATCCTGGAGGCGACATTCTATTACATTACATTGGTATAACTCATTGGATTAATACCTCTATAGTTACTACAATCTTGGACATCCTATACCAGTGGTGGCGAACCGTTTTTGAAGACGGGTCACAATAACACAAAAGAAAACCAAGAATTTGTCCACGGGTCAGATGCAAGCACTATTCAATTTTATGAATAAAAATAGGTTATTATTAATAGTGAATAAAGTTTATTAAAGGAGGGAATAGAGAACATCATCCAACTTTTATTACACCTTTAACATCATCTCATTAACACTGGGGCCACTTAAAATTGCACGGTGGGTCGCAGGTTCGCCACCACTGTCCTACACAGTTCCTAGTTCACTTTGTATATTGAACAAGCGTTCGTTATGTGAAACAAGTTCGTTATGCGATACTCCCGCGCTTTTTTGACGGTGTTCGTTATAGGGAGCATTCGTTATACGAGGCGTTCGTTAAGCGGGGTACCATTGTATTTCTAAAAGTTCCATCTGCAGGCTTTCTTCTGCCTTGGCAACATCAAAGGTGAATGGTGCTGAGAATAATGCAAACTGATGTTCAAAAGATGAGAAATCACAAAATCTTTCCTGGAATTCTTTTGACCACAGTTCCAGGTGACTGTCATACTTAGATTCAGTATTGTCAGTGTTTTTCAACTGTGCACATAGGAAAATGAACTAAATTTTTATTTGACAACTGTGACTTCCATAAGCTTTGTTTTGTAATGAGGTACTTGATGTCATCATACATCTGAGTGATGAGTTTGTTTTTACCTTGTAATTTCTGATTAACATTAGATTCAGAGTAAGAATCAGATTTAGGCCCGTCGTCCACTGGCACAATGCGATTGCAATTTGACTCAATAAAATATCGCTTTAACGTTGGGTGGGAGTCGATTCCCAGTCCAACCCTTGCTATTGTGCAGTTTGTCGTCCACCTAGACGACTGCAATGCAACTTGCTATCAACTGACAAATGACCAACTCCAAAATGACTGGTGTGTCAGTTGCATGGCCAACGCTTGTGCAACTTTAAACAAAGTGTTCATTGTCAATGCTTGTTCTGCAGTAAAGAATGCTTTATTTTTCAAAGGGCCTTAAATAAAGACATTGTCAACACATTGTCAACACATTTTGATAATCATTTTAAATAATCTTTATTTTCGATATTTTAAATATATTATAATGTGCAATTGTGATCAGGTGTTATGCACAAAACTAGCGGAAGCAGTTGAAAAGCACCCATGTGCCGAACTGCACGGTTTGCCATTGGGGATGAGACTGACAAAAACTTTGCAAGAGAGTTGTGCTGGTGGATGAAGGGATGTGCAATGCAACTCTCATAAACCGTTGGGTTGCAGTTGCATTGCGCTGGTGGACGAAGGGCCTAAGTGTGCAGTAATATCCACAGCAAAAGCCAGATCTTGGAGCCAACTTTCATTTCTTACTTCATTTGTGTTTTGACCTTTCATCTCCAAAAACATAATTACCATATTTCTTATCCCAACAAATAAAATCTTTTCAGTACTTCATGACCAGACAACCAGCAGACTTCTGTGTAGAATGGAACATCTGTGAACTGATTATCCACAGCTGACAACTGACGGTGATTGAGAGCACGGCCTCTGATATAGTTCACTGTCTTTATGGCCAAGCTAAGCATCTCTGTCAGAGGGACCACGATGGGTACCCGACCCAACCATAGGTGGGATATGGGTTAGTAGACGGTTGCTTTTTTATTCAAATTATTGTATTACATCAGAAGATTACTGATTCTGCCTCAGTGGCATAGTGGGCCGCATGCATGGTAACTGCGTCAGTGGTTTAGATTCGAAACTGAACCGAGGTGGATTAGCATTTTTGGGCGAGAAAAATGGCCCACGTGCGCCTACTTTTGGAGAAGTAAAACCGAGGTCCCGTGTGGTATTTGCACGTAAAAGAACCCTGTCTACAATGCAACGGGTGGCAAACCAAGCAACTCCTCCCCCTTTTCTAACACAGCAGGTTGCCGAACAAAGCTGCCATCCCTCTGTTTTTTTGGGTCCTTCAACTACAACAGGGGTGGCCAACTTTTGTGTACATAAGATCTACTTTTTATCTCAAAAATGTGCCGCAATTGACTTTTTATCTGAAAAAAGTGTCGCGATCGACTTGTTGTCATAGGCGTAGTCAAAGTGGGGAGGTTCGATACTGGACCGAGGTGGTTCCAGTATCGAACCTAGAAACACTGAGCCACTACGTCAATGAGGCGGGTCTTAAGTCAACACATCGCGAGTGATCGACCAAAATTGGTTTCGCAATCAACTTGTTGGCCACCCGTGAACTACAAGGTCATAGGACTCCGTCCACTGTGTAGTTCAAATGCAGAGACGCTACACCAATGTGACGTTTTTTGGGTACTAGTGGTACCCAGTCTTTCCAAGCGGCCACCCATGTTAGTACTAACTGGGTTTGCGTTGCTTAACTCCAGTGATCAGAGGAGAACTGGTGTGTCCGATGCAGTAAGCCGTTCCCTCATATTTAGCGTCGGTCTACTGTTCGTTGGGGTATTTCACCGAGGCGACGTTAGGGAGCGGCGAGTTGCGTTGGACACACCAGTTCTCGTCTGATCACTGAAGTTAAGCAACGCAAGCCCAGTTAGTACTGACATGGGTGGTCGCTCGGGAAAGCTGGGTACTGCTAATACCCAATAATCGTCGCATTAGTGTAGTGTCTGTGCAGTATATGCATTAGAACTATACAGTGGACGGGTCTCCAATGACCTCGTAGTTGACGGGACCTTAAACTCCAACAAACAAAAACCGACGCGACGCCAAAGGGCGAGCTCCTACACCTGGAAATAGTAGAGAGGGTTCTTTTACGTGCCAACGCTTTCGTACACCACACGGGACTTAGATTTTACTTGTAATCTAAAGGAAGGCACACTCGAGGCCTCTCCTCTGGCCAATCCACATCGACCCAGTATCGAATCTAGAACCACTGACGCAATCAGCGAGTATGCTACCTACTGCGCTGCCGAGGCGAGTCAACTATTCAGTGGGTAAGCAACTTCTAATCCTTTTCCCGCCTAAAGCAGAGTCGGATACACCTTTTGTCCCTCTGAATGGACATAGGGCGAATTTGGTCATAGTTTTTTTCTGCAGGTGGTTGCCGGCCAAAGCTGCACTTCTACGCTTATTTATCGTCGGTCTAGTGTTCGTTGGGGAATGCTACCGACGCCAGGGGGGCGAGCTCCTACACCTGGAAATTTTGCCTCATCTACCCGTTGCATAGTAGAGATGGTTCTTTTACGTGCAAGTACCATCGTCCACCCACACGGGACCTCGGTTTTACTTCTCATCCGAAAGAAGGCACACTCCCAGCCTCTCTCTCTCTCTCTCTCTCGCCCGAAAGAAGCTGGCCCAGTATCGAACCTAGAACTACCGACGCAGTTGCTGAGCGCGCTAATCACTACGCCACCGCGGCGGGTATGCTATGCAGCGGGCAAATGAGGGAAATTTCCAGGTGTCGCCACCTAGTGGCGGTGGAATTCCCGAAAGAAAAGACGGCCGTCGGTAACCGGCTGTGGAAAAACACTATCCAATACATGACCCTTTTGCCCATTCAGAGGTACAAGACGGGTAACCAACCCTGCCATTGGCAGGAAAAGGATTAGTAGTTGCTTTTTGAATCAGACGCTTATTGCGGTTTGAATTTTTGTCGAAACGTCTCGTAGGAAATACGCACGGAACGAACATTCGGTACCCGAACATTCTGCCCCTATCGAGTATAAATTCTATTAAAACGTTCTGCATCTCCGTAAAGGTAATCAGTACTTTAAAATTTTCAAATTCTGTTATCATTGGTGCCTTGTAATCACGTTATTTTTTGTTTACTATCGAAATGCAGGTTGAAACCAAATGTTTTGGCATAGTAGATATGTGTTGTCTTCGATATTGCACTGACCAAGCGCATAAATCGATTCTTAATCATCGATATATCGGCATATCGCGGCCATTTCGACTGGATTCAGTATGCTGCTGTAGATGATGGCTTCTGTGTCAACGCTAAGTAATGTATTGTCGAAATAACAAGTAGTGGCTTCTGGTTTGTACAAATTATTGCGAGACGTATTAATGGAGTTTCATTATTAACGGTTATTCGTGTTGTATTGTTAGTGATCTTTCTGAAAAGAAGAAACTAGTTATGACGCCGTTACCGCCATTGGTTGTTTTATACCAAACTAGTAATTACATGGTAATCGACAAGCAGTACGACATTGTGATTAATAGTAACGATTCGAGAGACAATAATGTGACTGTTCAAAACCAACTTCGGTGTAGTTTTCCTCAGCTGTGTTCCAATAAACTTAAACACGATTTTCATTTCGCACATAGGTTGGATTACTCGACTAGCGGTGCTCTATGTATAGCATTGACGAAGACTGCAGCCAGAGAAGCCATGAATGCATTTTCCAAACGTAAGACTCAAAAATATTATTTGGCAGTAGTAAGGGGTCATGTTTCGCACGAGAAATTATGCATCGATATAGGAATTGGACAAGATTCCAGACCTGATTGTCACCATCGAATGTGCACTGAAGATAAGGAGTATTGTTTGAACCCGAAACCAGCCGTCACCAGTCTACTTGTACTCGAACTTGGATATTATGACAATGAGCCGGCCACCAAAATTCTCTTGAAACCAGTTACCGGACGTCGACATCAGCTAAGGGTTCATTGTAATCATATTGGAAATACAATTGTTGGAGATTTCACTTATAGTGACAAAATGGATTGGTTACCTTATCGCATGTTTCTGCACGCCTTTCACCTAGTGATTCCCACTGCTCTGGAGAGGATAGAAGTGAAAACCCATGACCCGTTCGTGGTATCAGACGACAGAAATAAATGGAAGATATCGAAAACTGTACATAATCTTCATCCTGATGTGTACTCTAACTTGTTGTAAGACTGAGTAAGTACTAAGACTAAGTACTACTGATTAACAGAAAGCAATATGTATGCGTTACATCTACTGCAAGTTCGGGTCTCTGGGATGTCCAACAGAAAATAAAATAAAACTTCCGAAAGGCTAACATAATGCCACAACACTATTAACCGCCTGTTATGACATTAACAGGTGCTGTTGGTGTTTCTTTCCTTACTCATGCAAATTTTGAATGTTCTCGGCACTATTTGGATGTGGCATTAACTTAAAGGGATGCTGAAATAATGAGAGCAGAACTTGGTAATCGAATTGGTAGACGGAACGTATTAGATGTAATCTTGTTGGGTATAATGACGATGGATGGATGAAATCTCAAACGTTTTTAACTGTGTGGCACATCTTAACACAGTAATTTTATTCTGTTACACCGCTGAAGCAACGCTGACCTATTGATAGCACTATCAGTAATGGTCAGCCATGTTATTGATATAACTAAGAAGGTAAATTGCCATTAAGGAAAAGTTTGACTGTGACTGTTGTCTTGGAGCCATGGCCAATTGAGACCATGTGCACTGCAAGCAAGTATCTCAGTACTTTCACTTAGTGGTTTTAAGAAAACTGCAACATGTTTTTGTGATGATAATTATTACGTTACACCAGCTGTCTTCAAACTGTGTTCCGCGGAACCCCAGGGTTCCGAGATTTATCGATATACATCTCAGGGTTCCGCGAGTCAAAATGAAACTTCGTTAGCAGCGGCAAGATATACTTTTCTAAAGGTGGGATGTGGCTCCCCCAAAACATCTTATAGTTCTAAGGGTTCCGTGAGTCGACAAAGTTTGAAGACCACTGCGTTACACTAACGGATTGGGGAGGGGAGTAGGCCAAACAGCCATAACAGGCTGAACCCTTAGGAGGCTTCTCACGAGAGAGGAGCGAGTATCGTATGTTCATTTTTTTCTACAGGGAAAGAAGTTCTATGAAGAGAGTTACAGTCGCTTCATTTGCTGGACTAGCAAACACTCCTCAGGACCTTGAGTTACAGTGCACAGAAAAGTGTTTGGCTAAATAGATATTTTTGCTGGGCAACTATTTTAATTAAGAAATAGATAGTGGTTTAAAAAATGGTAATGTGCACTAAAAATGAGATTTTAAAAGCTGAATTTCATGGACAAGAAAATTATTTAGCCATTGAAGTGTTTTACAATTGATCATTTGTAAGGTAAAGTAATTAAAATTGAGTGATTTTTAACTCACAATGATCTGATTTCAGCAAAAAATAGAATTAAATAAGATTAGAAAAACGCTCAGAAATGCTTATTCAACTGCACAAAACTGTGGTTTAAAAATCTCAAACTTGTTTTATTTGCTAATTTGAGGCGTTCTGGAAGGCCAAGATCACAGTAAGCGAGGCAAGATAAGAAACTTAAGGACTGCCGTCAAAAATCTGAAAGTGAGTGCTCCTGAACTGGCCGAAAATGTTGTTTCACTTATTTCTCTGGGGAAAAGACTTCCATATGTCAAATGAAGCACAACTTGATTTCCCAAAAGTCAAGTGGATGTAGGTAAAAGTAGGTTCAACATTTATTAATGTGATGGTTGAAAGTCAGTTTGAAGGAGCCACCAACGAGAATCAAAGAATCTGACATCTGCTTTGAAGTGTGAAGGAGGCCGGGTCATGATAGGAGGCTGCATGAGTGCTACAGAATTAGAACTCCGCATTTATGCAGGTCAGTATTTAACAACTGCTTCAGTGATTACAGGTATGGTCATAGATCGAGGTGGATTGGCTGTTTTCTGGTGAGAAAGAGGCTCCGAGTGCGCTTTCTGTCGGATGGAAGGTGGAGCCATGTCAACCGTGTGTTGTGTATGATGTCACTTTAACGTAAAAGAACTCTTCTACGTTTCATAATATGTCCAGGTTGGTTGGTTGGGTCCGTGAGTACTGGCCCTCCACTTCCGTCTATCCCCAGGTTCCATCACATTCTCGTTACATGTCCATACCACCTCAATCTACTCCTTCATTTTTTTCCGTGATGTTCTGCACTCCCACAACCTACCTCGAATATACTCACTCCAAACCTCATTGAAGAAATAGGAACTCTTGTCTCTGAATGGGGTACAAGGGAGATCTATTGGACAGTGTTTTTCACAGGCCGTTGCCGACCAAAGCTCTACCATTCGTTGGGTCATTCCACCGACGCCACTGGCCGAGCTCCTACACCTGGAAATGTTGCTACCACATAGGACCGCAAGAAGGTGCACTCCGGGCACGTCTCTCCCCCGAAAGAAGCCAACCGGACTTGGTCCAGTATCGAATCTAGAACCACAGATGCAGTTATCGAGTGTGCTACCCACTTCGGCGGCTCCAACCTCACTGAAGAAATACAAAACCAAAATGGAGATTTCCAATAGATTGAAGGAAGCCTAATAACAGGGTCCTGAACATGGCCCATAGAGGACACTGCAGTTAAAGGAGGCGCAGTTGAGGAAGAGCCATGTAAATAGAATGCAAGTAGCCGAGATGCGAATGCTGCAGTACATGAGTTGCGTGTCGAGAGCGTATACCGTATTAGATGTAGCCTGGGGGTGATGGACATTGCCGAAAAAAATGAGGGAGAATTGGCTGAGGTGCTATGGACGCGTCATGAGAAGAGGAGCTCTTTAACCCTTATGTCCATACCCGGGTATCCATTTTGACTTTGAGTTGAAATAACTTTATTTTGAAAACAGATTTTGTTCTATAACGCAGATTCCCCATACTTTCATTTGTTATGAGTTGATTCACCTCAGTTTTTGGTAATAATAACTTAACTATTCGGTTAAAATTGGCTCTGAAGTTGATTTTGTCGTTGTTCAATACAATGCTTTAATAATTAATTTTCATCAGTAAGAATAATTTATTAGTATTAAATGAACAACCACATAAATGGAATGCAAATAGCTGAGATGTGAATGATACAGTGCAGGAGTGGGATTTTGATAGCTGATGGAATTGGGAATAAGTATATTAGACATAGCTTGTGGGTGAGGGACATCGTGGAAAAGAATAAGGGAGGGTATATTGAGCTGGTATGAATATCCAAAGAAGCAGGGCAGGAGCTCATTAGGTACGTTATGGGAATGCAAGTGGAAGCACCCAAGGCACAAGAAGACCAAAAGCAGACGTTGGTGCAGTAGTGTATGGGGTGAATGGGGACCTGGTGGTAGAGAGTTGAGAGTGGAGGGATGCAACCCACAAACGTGACCCTGCCACAGGCAGGAAAAGGGTATGATGATGAATGGATGCATGTGGTATGGCCATGTATCGTGAAGAGGAAAGAAGAAGGGTAAGGTAGAATCAAAACAAACTTGGGACTAGTTTGGAGGTAGGCAGGAGTGGAGAGCTAGAACCAATGGTGGATCCAAGGGTGGATCAGGGTGGAGAACTTCAAAATGTGTGCCCCAAATATTTTTAAATATTCAGAATCCCTTGGTATACATCTAGCTAGCAATTACAATAGGTCCTCTGCTGCCTCTCAGACAGTGTCCTATCTCAGTGGTTTAGCAGAAAGGATTGGACAGCAACTGTTGGACTGGTAGTATAGAAATGAGGATAGCAGTGGGAAAGGCATCATCACATGCAAAATTGAATAATGCATCAGATGAAATATGTGCCCCATTGAGGCATGGAGGGGGAGCAATTGCTGCATTGCTCCTCCTGGATCTGCCTCTGGCTAGAACCCACTGACCCAATCCTGCCACAGGCGGAATAAGGATATGATGATGATAATTCCTAAGAGATTAATGTTGTGTGGGACACCAAATGCATGAGACAAGTGTATTTGAATGTTCAGCACAATGGGTTTTTGGGTTGATAATGACTGGAAAGGCTAGTTGCACAAAAGGTTGGCTGCCTATGGTCAAAAGATTTCAGTAGAGCAATGGGTAAAGACCATCTATGGGCCGTCATTTATCAAGAAATATGACAGCTTCAGAAATACATGCATGTTGAAACATAGGTTTGCCTGAATTCCATTTCATTCAGTATGGGTACCCAGGTACCTGGCTATTGAACAACGTCAAACTTTCTGGGTATGGACATAAGGGATAAGTGCATTTCAGGAATGCACCCAGGGCAGGGGAAGACCAAAACAGACTTGGGAACAGGTCCATAAGGACATGGCAGTGCATGGGGTGGATGGGGACCTGGTGGGAGAAAGACCAAAGTGGAGGGCTGTGGAGAGCTTCCACCTCCTCATTCCACCACCATGACCACCATGTCTCCTAATATCCAAAACCCTCCATGCCCATGTGGGCATTAAAGTCCCCCCAATAATTAGGCGCTCATTCCCCTTGCCCTGTCAAATTGTGCTGTTTACTGACTACCACCTCATCAAAGGCATTCCAAAAACCTACCTTTGTTGTGCCACCCAGGCCTGCTTGGGGTCATAATACCCTGCCAAACTACTGTAACTAACATTATCCTACTGCTAATCTGAAGTGATCCCCTGCACAAAATTTCAATAAATAAACCTATTAAACCGTGACCAAATCTAGTGCCCTTCTAGGTACCTTTAATTAGATACATTTTCTAGGTCCCAGCTTAATTTCAAGTTTCTACCTTCAGCCATCTTTTTGTTTTTGGGGTTGAAAATCAATCTGGTCATAGATTGTGAATGAAGTTCACCATTGCATGTGGTGAAGAACAATCAGAGTAGTCCAAAAATTACATTTTTCAGCATCAATAATTCTGTTCTGTACATCATATATTTTGCATAATTTTCACATTTTAATGCCATTTCAATACTTGTTAAACATTTATGTACCAAAAAAAGTCATTTTGAAGCAAATCTGGTGGGTGAATAGAGGTATAACATGCTATATATCAAGTGGTGAACAAAATTCACCATGTGAGACATGTAGTATGTTTCTTTGTGATTAGTAGTGAAATGTGTAAGGAAGGCTTCTGGGAAAGTGTGGGACTTCTGGGAAAAATATTTGGCATATCTGGGAATATATTGCATCTTCTGGGAATAAATTGTGAATTCTGCCAACAATTTGGGACTTTTGGGAACCAAGTGGGATTTCTGGGAACAAATTGTGAATTCTGGGAATAAATTGCGACTTCTGGGAATAGATTTGGACTTTTGGGAACAAATTGAGACATCCTGGAATAAATTTGGACTTGTGGGAACAAATGCGCCTGCTGAAAACAAAGTGGACTTCTGGAAATAAAGTCAGGCTTCAAGGAACAATGGTGCTTCTGGGAACAAATTGTGACTTCTGGGAAGAAATTGGGACTTCTGGGAACAAAGTGTGGCTTCCAGGAACAAAGTGTGGTTTCCAGGAACAAATTGCAGCATCTGGGAACAAATTGCAACATCTGGGAACAAATTGTGACATCTGAGAACAAGTTAGGACTTCTGGGAACAAATTACGACTTTGGGAAAAAATTGCAGCATCTGGAAACAAATTGGGACTTTTGGGAACAAATTGCGACTTTTAGGAACAATCTGTGACTTCTGAGACATATTGCATCATTTGAAACAAATTGGAATTTATGGGGTCATATTGCAACTTCTGGGACCAATTTGGAACGTCTCAGAACAAATAGTGACTTTTGGGAAGAAATTGGGACATCTGGGAACACATTGAGACATCTGGGTTCCAATTGGGACTGCTGGGGAAGAATTGGAACATTTGGGAACACATAGCGACTTCTGTGATCTGATTGCAAATTCTGGGATCAAATTGTGAATTATTTCTGACCAAATTGCAGAAAAATTGTGATATCTTGGAACAAATTGGGACTTCCTGGATCAAAATGCAACTTCTGAGAACAATTTGCAACATCTGGGAACAAATTGCGACATTTGGAACATACTGCGACCTGTGGGAACAGAGTGGGACTTCTGGGAGCAATTTGGGACTTCTGGCAAAAATTTGGACATCTGGAAACACATTATGACTTCTGGGAGCAATTTCGGACTTCTGGCAAAAATGTGGACATCTGGGAACACATTATGACTTCTGATCCTAGAATTCACATTCGATATGTGAATTCTAGGATCAAATTGTGAATTATATTAACATCTGAGAACAAATTGGGACTTCTGGTAACAAATAACAACTCAAAGAACAACTTGTGACATCAGGGAAGAAATTGGGACTTTTGGGTACAAATTGTGACTTCTGGGAACAAAGTGGGACTTCTGGGAACAAAGTCAGGCTTCTGAGAACAAAGTGGGGCTTCTGGGAATAAATCATGCTTCTTGGAACAAATTGCAACTTCTGGGAACAAAATGGGGCTTCTGGGAACAAATTGGTACTCTAGAAAACAAAGTGGGACTTCTGAGAATAAACTTGGAATACCTGGGAACATATTGCGACAGCTGGGAACAAATTGTGACATCTGGGAAGATATTGTGACCTATGGGAACAAATGGGGACTTCTGGGAACAAATTGGGTAGAATGCAAGAGTTCATATGAGTTCTCCACAAACCACCAACATAACTCTGCAGTGCAAAGCCTCTCACCATCTCACCAAGTGCCATCTCTGCCAGTCCAATGTCCTACTGTATCACAAAAAATGCACAATCAACTGAGAGCCATTGCCCTGTGGTGACCCATTGTGGTGGTGGGGACTTGGACTTTGTAATAGACTCCCATGGATTACACAATCACACAATTGCAAGGTCGGTGTCCAGGGATGTACCACCACACCACTCAGAACATCCATGAAGCAGGCCAAGAGCCATACTGTAGTTACTTCTGCATCCTTTTCAATGCCACAGTATATGCAAAAATGCAAAACGATTTCTAACTGCTCAAATTGCATTTGTTTATTGTCAGTTATGCCTAGTTCCATGGCACGCGACATGAGAGAGAATAGCGCCTGAGCAGACAACAAAATTATGACGTCAACCACAGGCGCTAGGCGAAATTGCTCCTGTTGTAGTTCCGTGGCAGGCGAGAAATCATGTGAAGTGTAAATATTTCAAAAATGCCTGTAAGGTGGCGCCCACAGTGCAAAAATCCAACAACCAATAAAATTTAAAAGCTAACGTTGTTCGAAAAGCAATAGCCAATGAAATGCATGTGACAGTTGCAAGCAAGAAATGCAGTTGACTACCTCTCAACTCCACTTTTCAGTTGATTTTGCACTACCGTGGAAAAAAAGTTGAGTTCCTATGTCATCAGTTTCTGTGGCATTTCGTCTGCTCGAACGCGATTTGCGTCGGTGTCGCGTGCCACGGAACCAGGCTTTACACATTCACCTTCTAAGTGTAGGTATTAAACTTACGAGTAAATAAATTATGGCTCCCAAAAAAGTTCACTGTCATGTGAAGTTCAAAGTAGCAATGCAACAAAATAGCAATTTCCTTATGTCCTAAGGAAACATTGAGACAGGAACAACTGAAAATAAACAAAGAACTGGAGGTTTACAGTGCATCAAAAAAGAAATCACAACCAAATGGGGCGGGGGCAATGTCCTTGCATTAATCAGTGTCGCCCTAAACTATAAGAAATTATTGAGGACAAGGTCCAAGGGAAAAGCCATTACTACTAAAGCCTGATTCAGACCAGGCAAAGTAGCAAATGCAAGTATGATGTGAACAACACCAAGACAGGTCAAGTAACGCCTACCAGAATCCCTCACTGCTAACGTGCTGCTTTTGATTTTTTGCTGCTGTTAATGTATCACAGGAGAAGACATGCAGCAGTTTGACAGAAAGGATAGGGAAGCAGGCAGAGGGGTGGAGTCTTTATAGCCATAGATACAGTAAATCCCTGGAGAGCTCTAGGGAATTGCGATATGAGGAAGATTGTGAAATGGTATGTTGTCATGTTGCAGGCTCTCGTGGTGGTGGGAGTTATGTAGTCGCCTTCTATCGTCCACCAGGTGATGATCCACTCCCACTTATAAGACTGTCACAATCATTGGAGGATCTATATCAAAAGGAAGAAGGTACCACTAGTATTTCTTGGAGGGAGGCAGTGTGCAGTGTGGATTGGGGCAGTGTGCAGACTAATTTCAATTCCAGGTTATCAGGTGCTCTGAATCTTTTTCTGGAGCAATTGTACTGTAATGGGTTGGAACAGATTGTGACAATGCCTACACATGATAAAGGAGGAATTTTAGATTTAGTATTTACAAATGTGCCCAGCTCTATCAATACTATAGAGCAGTTTTTCGACCTTATTATTGGAACGGAACCCTTTGGAGGCTTTAGACTTCTCATGGAACCCTTTGGAACCTTTAGAACTTTCGTGGAGCCCCTTACAGTGACAGAAACAAACATTGACACAGGTGTGTGAGTGTTAGCATTGGCAGTTGAATTTGTGGCTTAATGCTTGAGAGAGACACCCGAAGTTCATCTTCGATAGACAAAAGTCGTTCTCGTCTCTTGTGTTTTCATTGTTATTTTTATATTTTATCTTGCCATTGGTGGAACCCTTGGGTGGACCTCATGGAACCCGGGTTGAAAAACACTGCTATAGAGTGTATTGAGGGAATACTTAGCTATTACCTGGTGGAAATATTTAGAAAGTCATTAGACATGGGCATTGTTCCATCATCATGGAAACTGGCTAATGTGGTACCAGTTTTCAAGTGCTGTATCCAAGGTTTTTGAACATATCCTATTCTCCTCTATAATGGGGTATCTGGAAAAGAATGGCATCCTTAGCAATAACCAGCATGGGTTTAGGAAAGGGAGGCCATGTGACATCCAAATGGCTTGCTTGATGAATTATATTCAAAGGGCTCTAGACAACAGAAAGCAGGTTGATGTTGTATTCTTTGACTTTGAACAGGCTTTTGTCATGGTACTCCATGATAAGCTGGTTTCAAAAATATCAAATTTAGGGATACATAGTAAGGTTACTGGGTAAAAGTGCAGTTTAACCCAAGGAATTATTTCGTCATTCGTAGCAGATGAAATGTGGCGCTTCGGTCGGTATAACGTCGTCAAAATACTAGTTCCAGGGCTTGCTGCACATGCTATTGTTTTTAAATCGTTTGGACATAATGAAAGTGATTCGCGAAATATTAGGCGTGTTGAAATCAAGGTAAAGAACTTCATAAATTTATTTAATGAATATCTTTCTCGTTATTTTAATTGGAAGCTTTCGATTGCATAAATCGAAAGCTTCCAGTTAAAATAACGAGAAATGAATTAATGAATCGAAATCATTAAATAAATCGGAAGCTTCCAGTTGAAATAACGAAAAAGATATTCATTAAATAAAGTCATGAAGTTCTTTACCTTTAAGTTCTTGGCGCTGGAACGAGTATTTGACGAAGTTATACTGACCGAAGCGCCACATTTCATCTGCTACGAATGACGAAATAATTCCTTGGGTTAAACTACACTTTTACCAGGTTACTGAGTGGGGAAGATCCTATCTGCTTGATAGACAACAGAGGGTAATGTACAAGGGTAGTGCATCTGAATGGAAACCAGCCACATCAGGAGTCCCTCAGGGAAGTGTATTGGGTCCTTTGTTGTACATTCTATATGTGAATGTCATTAGAGTTTTCCTTGAACTATTTGCGGATGACACATGTACTGCTCAGGTATTAGATGAGGGGTTATCATCCTGTGCACAATTACAACAGGATCTTCATAAGATTTACAATTGGTGTGTAAAATGGGAATTGCCATTAAATCTGAAAAAGTGTAGGATTCTTACAATATCTAGATCTAGGAAGCTACTTGATTTTGATTACTATATAGGTGGAGTGAGGTTTGAGAGAGTTGTGACCCATAAGCACCTTTGAATAATTTTAAATAGCCAATGTACCTGGAAGGATCATATTAGTAAATTGGTTGGCAGGGCCGGTCAATTCCTCCATCTGATTAGTAGGGTCATTGGGGACAGCACAAGGGAGGTGAAAGAAACAGCATATATTTCAATGGTGTGACCGATTTTGGAGTATGGTAGTCCAATTTGGTTTCCCTTCAGGCAGGAATTATCTTGGGAGATTGAAAGGATACAGAGGAGGGCAGCAAGAATTGTACTCCACAGGTTTTCTCACAGGGAGAGCATGATTAGGGAATTAGGGTGGGAAACACTATGCTGGTGGCATATATCTCACAGCATCGGTCTTTTCATCAGACTGCTGCTGGGGTGTGATGGACCTCTGGTTGGATGTGTGTGTCCCTCACTGAGTATAAAGGGAGAAAGGATCATTCACATAAATTGAAGGAGATTAGGGCACAGACAGACCCATATTACTGGTCTTTCTTACCAAGGACCATTTGGCAATGGAATAGTCTTAAAAAGGATAAAGTGGAGGGCTTCCTCAAAAGAAACCCCACCATTACTAGTGTTGTAGGGTGATCACAAGATTTTTAGCCTAGGGTTTTGGGAGCTTTATGGTTACGTATGTTGGAATGAGAGTTGGTCTCTCCACTGCCATATTGGCCAAATAAGGCTGCTTGCAGTGTAGTGAATTAGAATTAGCAGGACTTGCAGACTTTTCTGCCTAATATTTCAGTTATCTACAAGGGCCAATTTTACTGTTCTGGCTTAAAAGTCAACACAAGTAAAATTTTTTCAAAAATTTTATTTCTACAATTGCCAAAATCCTTTAGTTATTTTTTGATATAATCCCCATCCTGCATGAGCCACTTTTCTGAACCAGTGATGAGTTTGACGATCCATTCATCATATACCACATTTACACATTTGCAAATAAGACGAGTCGAATGACGAGGCGAGACTTTCGTCGAAATGTTCGCATTCATTCCTTGGATGAAGAATTACTGTTTACACATTTGCCGAATGTCTGGTCAGATGGTCATTCTCCAATCACCTCGTCGCTAGCGCCCTTTGAATTGTATTGTCTCCACAGCTAGTCATTCTCAAATCACCTCAGGTCACTCGTGCCCTTTGACTCGTGTCAAAAAACCGCTTTAATCATGAGCGCCACAAATGGTGAGGCGAACCACGAGGTGAATGACGAATGTGGTGTTCACACATTCGTCGAAACATGCTCGCCTCGTTGTATTCGTGAATGTGTCGACCGAATGTGTCGAACTCTGCAAAAATCTGTGAATATTGCAAGTGGTTGCAGACAATGTTATACAGCAGTGGTTCTCAATCTGTGTTTCATGAAACCAATTCGTGTTCCACAAAAAAATTAAATACACAAATAAAGGTGTTGGGAAAAAAATCGATGCAATTTAAAATAATTTTTGGAGGGGATGGTAATCTGCAAATGACATACTGTAGTTGTTCGTTTTATTGTTACATAAAGTGGCAGTAAGTACCAAGTGTCCCAAGTACCAAGTGGCCGCTTCTGAAAACTGGGTACCACTAGTATCCAAAATTCGTCGCATTTGTGTAGTGTCTGTGCAGTTTCTGCACAGAACTATACAGTGGACGGGCCTCTAATGACCTTGTAGTTGAAGGGCCCTAAAATGCCAACAAATAATAACAACAAAGTAGAGTGCACAACCTGCTTTAAAGTTTATGTTGAATTGTAAGTGTTCTGTGCAAGTAAAATGTTAAAGTTTAATGTTCCCTGGCTTCAAAAAGATTGAGAATCACTGTTATAGAGAACCAATTAGGAAACGCATCGAAAATTCTTATGCAATTCATCAATAGTGAACCGCCTTGCTGCTTTGAGTTCGTTGGTAATTATGGTTGGATGGCATGAACGGTGTTTGTTCTTCATCACGGATATTTGTTCTTCCACCATTAAATCAATGCTATTTTCGAACATCCCCTTCATTCATCCCACCTTCTACATACTCCTCTACAAGTTGCCCTTGAATTTCGACAGTGCGAATGCATTTTGTATTCAAAAAATCGTATAACACAGTGAACATCACAATCAGCGGGACTAGTAATGGACATAGTCGGCTCTTGTTATAACGAACCCAAAGGGGATGAAAAATTGGTTACACCCAAAAAGACCGCGGCAATTTGACCGTGGGTAAAAAGACCGTGGTAAAAGGACAGCAAGCAATGAGGTTGCATGGCAATATGACCGTGGGTAAGAAGATCACAAACAATAAAGTCTCACAGCAATAAAGATTGCAAACAATAAAGTCGCACAGCAATAATACCTGGTTTTACCTGGTTACTATTTTACCTAGCGATTGAGGTGAAAGATGCATGCAATGAATTATCTTTGGAGAGTACCTTTACAATGATCTTTACCTTCAGTCTTTCGGTTCTCCAGCCCACGAACAAGATACATATCGATTCTGTGAATGATCTTGTGTAGCCAGGAATATCCCCCGTTTGTACGAATCTTGCTTTTCTAGGAACTCCGCCTACTCATTTTTTGTGACCTTTTTGGGAGGGTCATTTTACCCTCGATCATATTATCATGCGATATAATTTTTCGCGTCCGTTTTTTTGGCGGTCTTTTAACCCTCGATCACATTACTGTGGGATCTAATTTTTTGTGGCATTTTCACCACGGTCTTTTTACCTACGATCATATTGCCATGGCCTTTTCGCCTGTCATGTGAAAAATTCGTTCGTTATATCAAGTGTTTGTTATACCATGAGGCAGAGGTGGCGCAAAGCGGGTTAAGCGGGTTTGTCGAACCCGCCCCCGGTTTCGTTTATTTTGTTAGTGTTTTAGGGCCCCTCGACTACAAGGTCATTAGAGCCCCCTCCATCTTATAGTTCTAATGCAGAGACTGCACAGACACCACACTAATGCGACGACTTTTGGGCATTAGCAGTACCCAGTCTTCCGAAGTGGCCACGCATGTCGGGAGAGGCGAATTGCGTTGGACACAACAGCGCAACCTCAGCTAGTACTGACATGGGTGGCTGCTTGGGAAAACTGGGTACTGCTAATACCCAAAAGTCGCCGCATTAGTGTAGTGTCTGTGCAGTCCCTGCATAAGAACTATGCTGTGGACGGGGCTCTAATGACCTTGTAGGCGTTGCTTAACTGGCGTGTCCAATGCAATAAGTCGCTCTCCATTGGCTCAGTCTTGTGCCGAGGTGCAAGCCTGGTTCAGCACTTTCGCCAGAACCCGGCCTCACCTTTACAAAATGTAAAATGTATTTTCTTACAAAAGGCCCCACAAAATATTTTTGAACCCGTTTCTGCAAATGCTCACACCAGCTCTGTCAAGGGGCCTTGTTTTACACATTGTTTTTGGTCCCAGGCAGTTTTCGTGTATTTCTATGACTTCTAGTGGTTGTTACCTAAATTTGCTTGCTAATTTTTTTCCCAATGGCACAAAAGGATGTTCTTTGTCTCTGACCTACGACAACCAATAGCAGTTCGTTATAAAGAGAGTCATTTAGCACTGTGGGATAATGAAGGGAGGGTTTCATTATATCTTGCGTTCATTATATCAAGCAGCTAATACATGGGAGGTATAGACATTTTGGACGGGACCAGCTTTTCGTTATATTGAACAGTTCCTTATATTGAGATTCGTTATATCAAGAGTCGACTGTAGTTGATAATGAACTGCTGCACAATATTGTCTACTTCCCCTAGCATCTTCAAACTAACTGATAGCCCTGCTAACTGACAAGAGAAAATATTACAGTAGAACTCCAATTATCCGAATCAATTGGGACCGGACCCCATTCGAATAATCAAAAATTCGGATAATTGGATTTTTTCCAAAAAAGGCTCTAATTAAATTTATTAGTTTGTATGTTGAAAATGGGAGAAAAAAATATTTTTAAATGAAAATGTTGTAATTAACCTTGTAATTAATTAAATGAAAAAGCAACACTTTTACATATTAAGCATACTTAAAAGGGCTGTACATTAGTACAGTCTTTGAAAGTCATTGCTTGCTGAACATCTCGGTCAAAGTCAGCTGTTTGACTGTCAGTATCCGTTTTTGGGCAGCCAAGTCACGCATTATTTTGCAAATCGCAGTACGTTCCCTCTTAATTTTTTTTTTCTGAAATTCTGAAAGCGATTCGGATAGTCAGGAGTTCGGAAAATTGGAGTTCTACTGTAGTTGGTAAAAACACCGCATGAAACTATATTTGCAGAAAGGAGATGCAAGCAGTTCCTAGTAAAAGAATGCGTGTGAACAGTTATTTGCTACTTGCCTGCTTTGTGACAGGTCACCCATCATACGTCCCGTGTTACTTGTACTTTTACCATGTACTTTTACCATGTACTTTTACCTTGTACTTTTACCTGTTACTTGTACTTCCCATGGTGTGAATCAGGCTTAGTGGTAGTGAGCCGATTGAAAACACTGAAGTTTGCCAAAAACAACATTTTTCGGCGGAAAAATTATCTTCAATGATGAATTTCATTCATATAGCAGTGATGGGAAAAGTGGTGTGGGGCTAAGAAATGCAGCACTTATGCCGGCTCAAGGCGAATTGGCTTCTTTCAGTGTAAAGGTCTCTATAGTGCATCTTCCAGCAGATGGGAAGTAAAGCCATGGCCCTGTGTGGTGTACATTGTTATTTGCACGTAAAAGAACCTCTCTATGAACCCCTCCCCCGGAGCTGTTCCCCAAAGAACAGTGTGACTAAGTAAACATAGGGATGCTCCTCGCCCCTCCCCAACCACCCCACATAAACCTTCAAATGTTTGGAACGCGAAAGTTAAGAAGCATCAATCTGATAATAAAGACAGAATGAAAACTTATCTTTGAACAGTCCCGTTACTGGGGTATGAAGCGCCTGTGGCAAGTGTCTAACTTGCGCCTCCCCCTAACCCAATAATGACAAGCAATTGAAAATTTTGTGCCTCAAACCCAGTTGCGCCCGTCGAGACACTAGGTGGCGCGTATTGCTGGTGCGTGTGTTATCTCGTGTGCCTGGCTTTTTGGGGATTTTCTAGCGATTTTTGAAGAAAAAAAACCAAAAAATTCAACCGCCTTCCTCAAGGCGACCAACGAGGTCACTGCAGAGTAACTGGATAAGGTAGGGCTGCAGCTCTTGGGCTCCAGAAACGGTGCAAAGCTTGGCGTGGGGTCGGCAGTTTAAGCCTGATCGCACGCTATTGGTTTTGCTGCTCCAATCGTGCAGTCGTCTGCATAGACAGACAACGTGCTGTGTGCCCAATTTCCCTGCAGCGGGAAAATTTATATACCTTCAATTTTTATTTCTTTGATTATTTACTTCTTTAATTAGTTATTTCTTTGAAAATTTATGTCTTTAATTATTTATATATATATTTTTATGAGCTCACTGTCATCATTTCCTTTGCCATCTTCATGGATGGCATGAAGTCCTAGGACTAGTCCCTTTTTGTAGCCTGTGCATAGTGTAATGCCAGGTGAGTGTTAGACCTCTACTCACCTGGCAATGATACAACCACTAATGAGTGTCTCCTGTGGGGTAGGACGGCACCCCCCACAGGTAGCCCTGCTTCTATTGCTGCGGGTTCTAGGCATCTGACTGGGGTGCCCCCAGTCAGAGCTGTCAAACAGAGTACAGGAGTCAGGCTCAGATTAGGGACTTGGAATGTGGGGACCCTCACAGGGAAAACTGGGGAATTAGTGGACACCCTCAAGCACAGACACATCAGCATTGCATTCCTCCAGGAGACTAAGTGGAGGGGAAATAGATCACAGATGCTGGGAGAAGGATATAAACTTATATACTCAGGTAGTGAAGAGGGATGCAATGGGGTGGGCATAGTATTGAGTAGGGAACTGCAACAGGGGATCACATCAGTCAATAGAATTAGTAGTAGGATAATGTTAGTCACAGTAGTCTGGCAGGGTATAGGGCTTCACCTCATAAGTGCCTATGCCCCCCAAGTAGGCCTGGTTGACACAGCTAAAGCAGATTTTTGGAGTGACTTTGATGAAGTAGTGCAGTCAGTAAGCAGTACAATTAGACAGGGCAAGGGAAATGAGCACTTAATTATTGGGGGTGATTTTAATGCCCATGTGGGCAAGGATGGTTCAGGATATGAGGAGGTGCATGGAGGATGTGGGTATGGGACAATGAACCCTGAGGGGCAGAAGGTCCTTGAAACAGCAAGAGCACATGGCCTTGCATTAGCCAATACATAGTTCAAGAAGAGGGAGAAGCACCTAATCACATTCCAGTCCCCACAGGGGAGGTCACAAATAGACTTCTTCATGGTTAGGGAGCAGCACAGGGCAGAGATACAAGATTGCTGGGCACTACCCAGTGAGGATTTCCAGAAGGAGAGTGGCCATAAGCTGCTTATGGCAGAAGTCCTAATGACAGGGGTAGTTAGGAAACATACCTGGAAAGGAGAATCTGTTATTAGGTGGTGGAAGTTGCCCACCAAGGCAGAGGAATTCAGGCAGGAGGCTCTCAGCAAGATTGACTGGGACTGGGATGGGTCAGCCAACGCCATGTGGGACAGGGTGGCTAGGAAAATTAGGAGATGTGGGGAGGCACTGTTTGGAATGGGTAGAGTAGGAGGCACTTCCCAGGGTAGGCAGACATGGTGGTGGAATGAGGAGCTGGCAGCTGCCATCAAATTAAAGAAGGCAGCTTTCCATAGATGGAGGGAAATAGGGGATCAGGTTTCCAAGACAGACTACATTCAAGCAAGGAAACATGCCAGGAGGACCATTGCCCTAGCTAAGTACCAGAAGTATGAGGCACTATATGAAACGCTGGGAACAAGG
>JAAFCE010006949.1:7093521-7116095 GCA_013389805.1 Trigoniulus corallinus
ATCTAGGATCAGTTTTCCAGAGTAATGGGGAGATTGATTCTGACGTGACCCGTCGGATTAATGCAGGATGGTTGAAGTTGAGACAGGCAAGTGGGGTCCTGTGTGATCGCAGGGTCCCAATAAAGTTGAAGGGCAAAGTTTACAGAACTGTCGTTAGGCCCGCTATGCTGTATGGCTCAGAGTGTTGGGCAGTTAGGAAGAACCATGAAAGGCAAATGCAAGTGGCAGAGATGCGAATGCTGCGCTACATGTGTGGGGTGTCACGATCCGACAGAATCCGAAACAATTATGTTAGAGGTAGCTTGGGGGTGGGGGACATTGCAGAGAAGATGAGAGAAAGGCGTTTGAGGTGGTATGGGCATGTGATGAGGAGGGGAGAGGAGGAGCTTGTTAGGTCCATTGTGGGACTGCAGGTAGTTGGGGGCAGTAGGGGTAGAGGACGACCAAAACGGACGTGGGAGCAGGTGGTGCAAAGGGACATGGAGGCGTGTGGGGTGGAGGGGGACTTGGTGGGGGATAAACGGGAGTGGAGGATTAGAACCCGCAGACCCGACCCTGCCTCGGGCGGGAGAAGGGTGAGATGATGATGATGATGAAACCCAGTTGCGCCCGTGGCGGGCACCTTTTTCGCCACGCCCTCGTTAGGACACTTATCCACTCATTACCTACAAGACTGCAGGCCATCATCGACGCAAAATAACCTAATTGCTAATAAAAAAAAAGCAACTCCTTAGCCTTTACGCGCCTATGGCAAGGTCGGGTACCTACTTGGTCCTTCTCAATTGAAACACGGGTGATCTATTGGACAGTATTTTGGCGCAGGCAGCTGCCGACAAGTGCTGCAACCCTTACGCTTATTAATCGGCGGTCCACTGTTCGTAGGGACATTCCATTGACCTCCTACACCTGGGAATTTGGTCTCATCTACACGATGCATAGTAGAGAGGGTTCATTTAGGTGCTAATGCCATTGTACACCACACGGGATCTCTGTTTTAATCTCATCCGAAGGAAGGCGCACTCGGGGCCTCTCTCCGAAAGAAGCCCGGAACCCCCACTACTTGTTGTTGTTTTTTGGCGGTTTAGGGCCCTTCAACTACACAGTTCATTAGAGCCCCGTCCACAGCATAGTTCTTATGCAGAGACTGCACAGACACTACACTAATGCGACGATTTTTGGGTATTAGCAGTACCCAGTTTTCCCAAGCGGCCACCCATGTCAGTACTAGCTGGGGTTGCGCTGCTTAACTTCAGTGATCAGACGAGAACTGGTGTTTCCAAACTCAATTCGCCGCTCTACTCCACTACTGGAAAGAAGCCAACACAACCCACCTCACTCCAGCATCGAACCTGGAACCACTGACGCAGTGGTTCCAGGTGGTTCCACTGATGGATCAATCTCATTGGCAAATACTAAATTGTAACTATGAAAAAAAACAACATCAATTATATTTTACACGTGTACTAATCCACAGAGAAGGAGAGAGCACAACGCCTTACTGTACATAAAGTGATTATAGATTTACAGAGGAAGACGACCAAAAGGCAACAATTCAGTTCTCTTTCCTACAGAGTTGCTAACCATTGTTAATTTCAGTGAGAAACGCATCATCATGCACGATACTCAACCATTCAGTAGTCACAGCCCATTGCCCTGACTGTACCGCGAACATCCTACTAGTTTAGGGTTGCCATACGCCCCACTGTCCCAGTGAGTCCCAGTGTCCCTGTCCGACAGGTTTTTCCAAACAGAGTTTAAAATATTCATATGCTAAGCAATTATTTTACGATATCACTGCATTCAGTACTGCGCATGCCTAGGTTTGGTTGGTTGTTGGTGTTTTAGGGCACTTCAACCATAAGGTCATTACAGCAGGGCCCGCTCTATGGGGGTGCAACCCGGGAAATTAGTTCGGGGCGCCATTTTGGCTGTAAGTGTGAGAAAAACTGCTGCTTGCACTTGCATTATATTCTTAAGGGGCGGCAATTTCTTTTTGTCTGGGCCGACGTAAGCGCTAGAGCCGACCCTGATAAGAGCCCTGTCCACTGCGTAGTTCTAATGCAGGGACTGCACAGACACTTTTGGGTATTAGCAGTACCCAGTTATCCCAAGCGGACACCGATGTCAGTACTAGCTGGGATTGCGTTGCTGAACTTCAGTGATCAGACGAGAACTGGTGTGTCCAACGCAATTTGCCGCTCCCTAGATTCGGTACGGGCGCGTCCACGAAAACACTTCACATTTTGTCAGTGAAACTGACTGTTCGGGACGTTTTTTGGGCCCTCTAAAATATTTTATACTTTAACGCAGTGTTTTTCAACCAGGGTTCCGCCAATAGCAAGGTAAAATATAAAAATAATAATAGGGATTTTGCGATTTCTCGTAACGTGGGCATTTCGGGACGAAAGACGAGAAGTAAAAAACCTTCTCGTCCTTCCCAGTCGTCTCCAATAAAATAAGGACGAGAAAATCACAAATAATCGCCCTCCTTTCTCACTTTTATTTATGATTTTCGGGTCCTTATTGTATTGAAGACGACTGCGAAGGACGAGAAGGCTTTTTACTTCTCGTCTTTCGTCCCGAAACGACCACGGTACGAGAAATTGCAAAATCCCTACTGAAAACACAAGAAACGAAAACGGCTTTTGTCTGTCGAAGATGAACTTCGAGTGTCTCTCTCAAACATTAGGCCACAAATTCAACTGCTAATGCTAACACACACACACCTGTATCAATTAATGTCTTTTTCGGTCACTGTATGGGGTTCCTAAATGGGGTTCCTCGGTCACTAAATGTTCCAAAGGGTTCCGTGAACAGTCTAAATGCTCCAAAGGGTTCCGTTCCAATGAAAAGGTTGAAAAACACTGCTTCAACGAGTTTGTGAAAGGATAATGCATTTTTTTTATAATAAACCTATGAATTCTTATAAAAAATATTTTTAAAGGGGGTCCCCGGGGGGATGCCCCGGTCGGTGGTCCGACAATTATGGCAACCCTATACTAATTGTAAGTTGACAGTTATGGAGCTCCTGAACCCATTCAGTTCAATTTCACTCAAATAGGGGGGCAGCAAGACCTCGCTTTCAAATTGCTATAATTTTTTTTGATTTACACGAATTGGTTAATTTCTATCAAGTACTAATATTTTCAATCACTACAGATTAAGTATGTTCAAAATGCTGAAAACGTAAACTTAGAATCTTTAAAATTTTTAAAAAGTGATTTCAAAACATGAACAGTTTTTGTCGAAAACTCCTATAAAAGCCTGATTCACACCAGAAAAGTAGCATTGGCTGGTGCGGCACTGCCATCAAAACCACGGCAATGCGGCAAAACCTACGACAACCACTCACAGGAATAAACTTACAAACTTGAGTTTCGAACACATTTTTGGCTGCTTATGCGCTTCCTCATCATCACACCCCTTTCCCGCCGGTGGTAGGATAGGGTCTTCAAGCCCACAAACTTAGGTTCCCGTCTACTCCACACAACGCCTTGTTCTTTCCTAACACCTGCTCCCATGTCTGCTTTGGTCTTTCCCTGCAGGCCCGGTTTTAAGGCTGCCACACACGATCAGTTTGGTGCGTTCACATCGATGTGACACATCAAACTGACGTGATTGTGTAAAAAAAACACGCGTGCTCACAACAAAAACTTTAACTGACGATGTGAAGAGATTCTATCACATCGGACTGACGTCAGTTAGAAGTGAGTGGGTGTGGGATTTGCTCACATCAGTTCTTCACATTAGAGGTTCTGCGCATGCCCAAACTTAAAACGTCATCTTTAAAAAATTACACAAAGGCAACGGTAGAATTACTGGTTGATGTGTACAATCAAATGACATCACATGAAGTTTAACGAAAAGGAACATAAGAACGTGGCACCTTCACACCAAACTGAACACATCGATGTGAACACACCAAACTAATCGTGTGTGACGGTCTTTAGCCATGTGCAGACTGTGCGACCGCACAGGGCCACATACCGTATGTTGCAAAAATGCACTCAAAGACAGTAGAGAGCTTGAGTGATCAGTTAGAGCAGTGATTTTCAACCAGCGTTCCCCGGAACATAAGGGTTCCTTGAGGTCCGCCCAAGGGTTCCGCAAATGGCAAGATAAAATATAAAAATAACAATGAAAACACAACGTTGGACTCGAAGTTAACTTTTGGCAGCCACATACACCATCTCTATCTGGCTATGAAGGGTCGCTTAGCAGTCATAAAGGGGCTAGGAAACATTTATCGTCATCCTCAGCTTTATAGGCATCTATTTATGGTATTAGTAAGGCCCAAGATTCTTTATGGGATCAACTGCTGGGCCACGTGTGGTCCCTCTTTATTAAATCGAATACGGAAAATGCATGATTCTCTCGTGACCTTCACCATTGAAGGGACATCAACGCAATGTCTGCAACTGGCTTCGAGTCCCCCTATTTACCCTGCTGGAAGGCGGTTTCGAGGGCAACTGCCCCTTGATGCATTAATTATACTCTCTCGACTCAAACTTCTGCATCGTGTATTCCATGGTAAGTTGGACATGCCACTTTTCCTGTCAGAACTTTATTTCCGTGTTCCACAACGTATCACTCGTTCAACAGATCTCTTTGCAATATCTGCTGGATCAAAGATTTCTATTAGAATGGCACAGGATGACTTTAATAAGCTGAAATTAACAATTGACGACTTGTTACTACCTTTTAGGCGATATTCACAAAGAGTCTCCTTATTATTAGTGAGACCTTGACAGTTCCCCCACCCACATCCCATTATCCCATTTCTCGCCAGCGATTAGTCCCCCTAGGGTTCGCCTGTTAGGGCTAATTGGCCGGCTCCACAACCCATTATTTTAACTCAAATTCAAATTTTAACTCAAATTCAAATACAAGAAACGAGAACGACTTTTGTCTGACGAAAGTGAACTTCGGGTGTCTCTCAAACATTAGGCCACGAATTCAACTCCTTATGCTAAAACACACACCTGTATCAATTAATGTTTTTTCTGTCACTGTATGGGGTTCCGCGAAAGGTCTAAATGTTCCCAAGGGTTCCGTTCCAATAAAAAGGTTGAAAAACACTGCGTTAGAGAACAACGCATGTTACACAAAGTAGACAAATTACTTCCTGCGCATGTGCAAAATTCCTAATAAGGACATGTGCACCTGCGCAGTACGTAATTCGTCTGCTTTGCGAAACATGCGTTGTACATCAACGGATCACTCAAGCTCCCTATTGTTTTTACATTGTTAACTTAGGGTCCCCCAAATGCCAAAGACCGTGACTGTTCCCCTGCCCGCGGTGCTTCTCACAACCAGGACAACTGGCATCCCCATAACGGACCTAACTAGCTCCTCCTCCCCTGTTAACACATGCCCGGACACCACCTGAATCTATTTTCTCCCTCATCTTTTCCACAACGTCCCCTACCCTTAAACTGCCAATAACGTCTTTCGCTACTAAAGCGTTTAGTGGTAATAAAATCACATGCTACTCGACTCAACTACTTTCCTAGTGTAAATCAGGAGTATAGGAAAGTTAAAATTCATGAGCATCCTGCACCTAGCAAGTAAAAAATTGAATTAAAGCGTTCAGAATAATGATGCCCTTTTTGAAGTCAAATCAGCATTAAATGTAACATACTGTATAGGTTAGTAAACGTTAGGAAACACAATAAAATAAATACACAATTATGCCTCTAAGTTGATCATGACTTTCAGTCATCCATGGTGGCATAGTCGACTTTCTTGAACGTTAGAGATCGATAAATGGCATAGCCTGCTATAATCAACACTGTCACCACCGCCAAACAGCTCCCGACGGCCACTGGTACAGTGTCGCTGCGATAAACCACTTCTGGAACTGGCGTTTCCAAAATGTCTTTCAGCACTTTACTTCCACACAGAAATTCTACATAAAATCAAAAAAAGAAAACACAAGGATATTTCATCTACAAGTCCAAGATTGATTTGTTGGTGTTTGAGAGCCCGTCAACTACAAAGGTCATTAGAGCCCCATACCCTGGAGAGTGTGAACAGACACTACTTTTTTGGGGGCATTAGCAGTAACTAGTGTTCCCACGCGGCCACTCACGTGAGTACTAATTGGGTTTGTTTCGTTGGTATTTTAGGGTCTTTCAACTACAAGGTCATTAGAGCCTCGTCGACTGCACAGACACTACACATTAGCAGTACCCAGTTTTCCCAAGTGGCCATCCATGTTAGCACTAACTGGGATTGCGTTGCTTAACTTCAGTGACCAGATTGCTTGTTTGTTGGTGTTTTAGGGCTCTTCAATTACAAGGTCATTAGAGTCCCGTCCACAGCAGTTCTTATGCAGAGACTACACTTATGCGACGATTTTTGGGTATTAACAGTACCCAGTTTTGCCAAGCGGCCACCCATGTCAGTACTAGGTGGGATTGCGCTGCTTAACTTCAGTGATCAGACGAGAACTAGTGTGTCCAACGCAATTCGCCGCTCCCTCTGGTGTGTCCAAAACAATGGATAAGGTTCGAAACCTGATTCATTACAATTATTCACCACTCTCAGGTTAGGGCGGTTTTTAACACTTTTGGACTTGACTCATAACATCTCTAGTAGCGACATTTGGCACCTATTTTTAAACTTGAGTTTTTGATCACTATGAAAATCATCTCTAACTGTAATAAGTTCCGAGTTCTTCATATATTTTGCGAATAACTTGTCCTTCTCTGCCGCCCTCAAAGAACTTCAAACATGGTAGTTGTCTGAATTTCTGTCAATTTACATTTTTCACCACTGAAATGAGCAAAAAAACAATTTTGCTAATCCACAGCACACTCATCATTAGAGGCCTTGGAAGGCGCGTTTATCTGGCCCTAACAGAACCATGCAAAAGCAATTACTAACCTTTTTCCCAACTATGGAAGACCGAGCTCCTACATCTGGAAATTTTACCGATCTACACGTTGAATGTAGGAAGGGTACTATTCTGTGCTGTGGTAATACGATACACACCACACAGGGACTCTCGGGATTTCCCATCAGGCCTCTCGCCTGAAAGAAGCCAACCCACCTTCATCCAGCACCGAAGCTGGGACCACTCATGCTGTAGTTCAGCAAATTTTTCATGAAGGTTCCCCTTCCGCCCTAGGTTTAAAACAGCAAAGTAAACAGTCCTCAAAAATAACCAGGTCTCGCCTGATAACTGAAGTTAAACAACGCAACCCCAGGTCACCTCTTCGGAACACTCGGTACTGCTCAGTACTACATAACAGTGTAATGTCTGTGCAGACTTCACATTAGAACTATGCGGTGGACAGGGCTCTAATGGCCATTGTAGTTGAAGGGCCCTAAAACACCAACGACGTAAGATATATATTAAGCAACAGCAAACAAACCTTTTCCGTACACGTCATCATTAGGTACAAATGCCTGAATTTGAATGGACTCAATGACCAAAGTGAGGTTATCCACACCGCATTTCTTGCAAAGAGGAATGACCTGACGTTCTTTGCATGAATAAGACATGTTCAGGGGCGTCTCCAAGTACACGTCTTTCTCATCACTAATCACTTCAAGTTTGTTCCCTAAACGAAAAAAACATCTTCATAAATTCATTTCTAAAAATAAGCAGACATCAGACTGAAACCATTTGGTACCAGGGTCAGTAGTTCCTGCTTGAGATGACCATTTCACTGACGACACATACCACAATAATTTCTCTGAATTCTATGGAAGAAAATGCACTGAATTAAAAGGGGCCCTACTTGGAAGTGCGTAAACCAGATGTCAAAATAAATTAACTTAAAAAAGCGTACCATAACCAACCAAAAAAGTAAAATGAAATCATGATAAACGACATAAATGCAGCCCAAACATCTAAAATATAGAGTGACAGGAAAACAAATTTTTAATTTACTATAAAGAATTCTCATTTGAGACTAGAAGTACACCGAGGTCAGGACAGGGCTGGCTGGAGGATTTTAGAGGGGTATACGAAAATAAAGTTATCATTCAATATTTGTGCAAGATTTTGAAAAATCGTAAATCATACGAGGTGTGTGAGAAAAGTAATGAGACTGATTTTTTACGTAGTAAAGTTTTTACTTTTTTCAAAAATGAATATTATCTCCTTCCTTTGGCAACTATACACTGGTTGAGTCGTTGTTCCCACTCTTGGGAGCAGAGATGGAAGGCTTCAACTGTTAGGGCTTTTAAATGGTCGGTCACAGTCATCTGAATGTTCTCCAGAGTTTCAAAAAACCTCCATAGTGCCAAAAAAGGATTGACAATGACCAAGAATTCTGCAGTCGTGTGATCACAGGTGATGAATCCTGGATATTTGAGTACAATCCTTACACAGAGTGGCAAAGAGAAACGTGGCACACTCCACTCTTTTCCTCAACCAAAAAAATGTTGAATGAGCAAATCAAGGATGAAAACAGTGCTGATTTGCTTTTTTGACACTAGATAAAGGATTTTGATCTTTTGATCGTTCATAAAGGATTTCTTCCTACAGGACAAACTGTCAATCAAGTGTTTTACCAAGGTGTCCTTGAAAGGCTCAGGAAAAGAGTGATTTTTGTGAGACCAGACATTGCAGACAAGTGAATGCTTCATCATGACAGTGCCACATGTCACATGGCCATTTCCATCAGGGAATTTTGACCTCAAAATGCATTCCTGTTGTTCCTCAACCCCCTATTCACCTGATTTGAGTCCTTGTGACTTTTCTCTTTTCCCAAAATTAAAACATGTCTTAAAAGGATGTCATTTTGGAACCCTGGAGAACATTCAAAAGACTGTGACCGACCAGTTAAATGCCCTACCAGTTGAAGGCTTCCATCACTGCTTCCAAGACTGGGAACAACTACTCCACTGGTGTATAGCTGCCAAAGGGAACTACTTCGAAGGAGATAATATTGATGTTTGAAAAAAACAAAAACTTTGCTAAATAAAAAATCAGTCTCATTACTTTTCTCACACACCTCGTATTTGCCACAACCAGGTGCCAGTAAGGACAAAAGAACTTCGAGCCAATATAGTTCAAATAATTTTTGTATTACGACATCTGATACTTATTAAAACAACAACATTACTATCATCAAAATAAAAAATAAATGAAAAAAGAATAAAACAGACCCATACCTTGACAAAGGTTATGTCAAGTTTAGCATTAGACCACGAAAAAGTTAACCTCTGCTGGTTTTCTCCACTACTACAAGAACCACCGACATCTGTATCGTCAGTGATATTTTTATTGCCATCATCCTACAGAAAACAAAATCAAAACATGAAAATCATGATAAAAACTGCTTATTTCCAAAACGAAACTTTCAATCATCATTTTGATGACGATGCCCTTGCAGAAGGAGCATGATTTGAAAATAACGCCCTTTAACAAAACTAGGATACAATAAGGAATGAGTATACTAAATGCAGTTTAGGAGTGGGAGACATAGCAGAAAAGATGAGACATGGTAAGGGCATGTTATGAGAAGAGGGGAGGAGGAGTTGCTTAGGTCCTTTACAGGGATGCAGCTTGTTGGAATTGTCCGGGGCAGAGGAAGACCAGACCAGAGCAGACGTTGGAACGGGCTGTATAAAAAAGATATGTAAGTGCACAGATGCCTAGGGATCATTTAGTGGGTGACAGAGGCGGATCCAGAGGGGGGGGGGCAATGCAGCAATTGCTCCCCCCTCAGTGCTCGATGGGGCGCATATTTCAACTGATGCATGATTCGACTTTGCAACTAATGAGGCATTTTTGCATTGCTATCCCCATTTCTATACTGCCAGTCCAACAGTTGCAGTGCAATCTGCAGTTGGCAAACATGGGACATTGTCTAATTGGCAGTAGAGGACCTATTGGAATTGCTAGCTAGAATTATACAAGGGATTCTGAATATTTAAAAATATTTGGGGCGCCCGTTTCTTGACGTGCTACCCCCTTGATCAGCCCCTGGATCTGCCCCTGGTAGGCGAGAGTGGAGGTCCAGAAATAGCAGACCCGAACTTGCCACAGGCAGATTAAGGATATGATAAAACCTTTAACAGAACCACTAACATAAATGTACGATCTCGAGAAATTTGTTGTTTCTCACGATGGAGAAAAATGCATGAATGCCGGAAAACGATTACCGTAAAATCTCACTTAGTGCCCCCGGAATATACGCGAAACAGAGGGTCATTTAGGGCGGACTATATGCGAGGGCGCACTATGTATGAGTGCGGACTCTAAATGAAACCAAGGGTTCTCAATGAAAACTGCTCTTCATTTTCTGAACATTTTATTGCACATAACAACATGACATCTTATAAAATCGTTCACATTTCAATTTCATCGTCAGAGAAATCTGACATTTCATGTTAAAATTCATTTGATCCCATTGCCCCTACAAGTTGCGCCACTGGCTACAGTAGGAATTTTAAAGTGCGGACTATACATGAGTGTGGACTATATTTGAAACATACCAATCGCTAATGCGGACTATAGACGGGTGCGGACTATATTTGAGATGCGGACTTTACGTGAGATTTTACGGTAATTTCAGGAACAATTATCCACTGTAAATAAGTAACATTAATTTTTATTTTTTTTCATGCTAAAAGTACTTTTTAAGGAAACAGAAAAAAAATGGTCTTAAATTGTCCTTTCTTTGTTTCTTTCCAGAATTTGGCCTCAACTGGCAATTCAACTTCTCCATTCCACCACCACCACTAATGCACAAGAGTGCAGTGAGTCAGTTTTTGGGATGATTTTCACCATGGTAAGGTTTCATCACCAAGGTTTTGTCAGGAAACACGCTGAAGGACAACCACGACTCATCTGTATTTTATGCATTGTGTGGTTCATAGTCAATCAACAAAGATGGCAGAACATTCCAACCATTCATCTGTATACTTCCATCAGATGGAATACTGGCCTCTTACTTACTGATAACAAATGAAACACATGCTAGCCCTTTTTCTGTCTATGGCATACTCAGGTACCCAATGTTACCCCATTGGGACAGACGGACGATTCGCATTCAGCAGTATTTTCATGCAGCTAGCTGTTGTTCGTTGGGGCACCAAAGAGCCAGCTACTACACACCTATGAATTTCGCTGATCTACTCATGGTATAGTAAGGACATTGCAATTACATAGAAGATCAACAGAAAGTAAAATCATACACAGCACATGGGCCAGCAGGCTTGCATTCCATCTGATAAGAAGTCTGTGTGCATCTGGCTTCCCGTCCACCCGAGACCATGTCTCATCCAAAAGAAGCAAATCTACCTCAATACAATAGGTTGGCTTTGCAAGTTATTTTCAAAACTATTCGTGGGAGAATATTTTGCATTCGGACCGATTCACAAGAGCTCAGGGAATGATGGATGTGGATTTGTACAATAACGGAATTCAGGACTAAGAATTCTTACTTCACTTAAGATTATAGATCAAGGCTCTAATTTAATTTTGGCAGAGACACTACCAAAAACTAGAAGGTAAGCTACAGAACGTACAGCACTTTCCAGTCAGGGAATTGTCCAGTAACCCACAAATTGCAAAAGACAATAGTCAAAACTCACCTTTCCATGTCTGCCTTCCAAGTAAATCCTGGAATCCTTCTTAAGCATTATGCAAATGTTGCCATTTTCTGCTACAAAGAAGGAATGCTTCACAGAAATTGGTGGAGATGTTGAACTATCACTTGATACTAGATAGAAATCAAGACCAATATTTTCAATCCCCAGCTCCATCAGCTTCCGTCAGTTTACACTAAAATAATTAACCTTTCAGAGCACTTGTGGATGTCATGGTTATAGGAGCTCCCTGGATTGTAGTCGTCTAGAATAAGAAAACATTGTGCTTTCAATTGTTTGTTTGTTGTTTGCGTTTTAGGGCCCATCGACTACAAAGGTCATTAGGGTCCAGAAAGACAATCACCATGGTGGGGGTGTAAATGGCCATCTCACCATGATGACAATTAATAAGGGCAAAAGCCCACTAAAAGTAATAAGAATAAAAAGGCAATAACCAAATAAATAACGAAGAATAAATACAGGCAATAACCAAATAAATAACGAAGAATAAATACAGGCAAAAGCCAAAACAGACATAAAAATGCAAGGGGCAAAGGCCAAAACAGAGAAAGCTAAAACGGGCAAAAGCCTAAACACAAAAATAAAAGGCAAAAGCCAGAACCGATACAGAAATAAAAAGGCAAAACTGTGCTTTGAAACTCACAAACTTAAAACACAAACATTTACAAGTTGTCCAGTTCTCGAAGCTTTCAAGTGGCTGCTACCAGTCAACATCTACCAAATGCCCTAATGATCAGTAGGGCACAGGGGCAGAACTGGTGTGATAAAGAGGGGACAAGTTATTTTACGTTATTTAATTGGGTCACCCAGTGTGGTATGCTTGTTTGTCTTTTCAATAAAGGCTACATTAATACTGCTAAGAGCCCATACAGGAGTTCCAACGCCCCCAACGAGTGGTGAACATACAGTACCAAACTTTAAGTATCTGGGCACATTTGAATGTTCTTCAATTAGTACCTCTGTCATACACACCGTTGCGGCCTCATCTGTTAACTCCAATTTGTTTTACTCATCATAAAGGCAGCCGCCTGTCCTTTCAGCCATTTTTGTACACTGGTCTGCATTCTCCGAGTCAAACTTCTGTCCTCCTAGCCAGCGTTTCATGTGAATAAAGAGTTGGAAGTCGGAAGGAGCCAAGTCCGGGCTGTATGGTGGGTGCTGAAACACTGGCTAGGAGGACAGGAGTTTGACTCAGACAACGAGCTGCAGACCAGTGTAGAGAATTGGCTGAAGGGCAGGCGGCTGCCTTCTATGACGAGGGCATAGAAAAGTTGGTACCACGCTATGTCAAATGTCTCAGTCGGAGAGGTGACTATGTAGAGAAATAGCTGGAAGGTGTACCTAAATGTTCCAAATAAAACAGCTTGGATTTTTACTGTGGTTTTCATTTTGCAGACCATCGGACTTTGAAAAAAAAACGCCCTCGTAGTACAGAAGAGGAATCTTACCTCATTCTCTTCATCATATCTTGATCCCCCGATGCCAGACTACCAGGTAAAACACCTAACATATTTTCTGTACACTAGCCCAGAACAGTGTAACACATTACTTCAGGCTATGGCTTTTTGTTTTGCTCCAAAGGGTTTCACTGATTATCAGCATGAGCCTGAGACACTTCTCAGTTTAGCCCACCACATTCCAGGAGTCCTTGCTCCTCAACATGGCTTTGATTGATTGATTTGTTGGTATTTTAGGCCCCTTCAACTTCAGTGGTCATTAGAGCCCCGTCCACTGTATAGTTCTAATGCAGTCTGCACAGACACTACGCAGTTACGACGATTTTTGGGTATTAGCGGTTCCCAGCGTTCCCAAGCGGCCACCCAGTACTAACTGGGGTTGCGTTGCTTAACTTCAGCGATCAGACGACAACTGGTGTAAAACGCAATACAGCCGCTCCCTCAACATGGATTGTGTGACATACCACCCAATGTCCCATGCCTCCTCCCATTCCATGGTATACCGCCCGGATGGGCCTTGGAGCCCACCTCTCTTCGTGCTCTTGCCCCCAGGTAGCTCGCCAGGTGTTCGTAGTGTGACTCCTCTCCTCCACAGTCTCTCTCTTCTTTCTGACCTCCGCCTCCCAGCAGTAGATCGCTTGACGCTCCCTAGTCTGGAGAGCGACTGGGATGGTGCCTGCAATTACCAGCACTGCTGGCTCAGAAACCGTGTAGTATGGCGAGACCCTGAGAGCACTCCATTTTTGCACATGTGTCAGTCGTCTCCAATAATCTTCTCCAGAGCCTGTGGCCAAATCTGCTCCCTATAGTAGGACAAACTGGACAACAGTCATTAGCAGTCTGTGCTTGTTTGACTACAGTCCACCAACATTAGCCATCAGTCTGCTAGCAGCATTTACACCTTTTGCTGCCTTATTTTTGGTTTGTTATTTGTGAGTTATTTAGGGCCCTTCAACTACAAGGTCATTAGAGCCCCATCCACAGCATAGTTCTTATGCAGAGACTGCACAGCCACAACACTAATGCGACGATTTTTGGGTATTAGCAGTACCCATTTTTCCCAAGCGGCCATCCATGTCAGTACCAGCTGGGGCTGCGCTGCTTAACTTCAGTGATCAGACGAGAACTGGTGTGCCCAACGCAATTCGTCGCTCCCTTATTTTTGGTCTGCTGGATGCCAATCATGCTGTCAATCATGGAACCTTATTTCACAGGCTGAACCGTTGCTCAGCAAGTTCAGATGGTCGATAACATGGTGAGTTGAATAAATATCCCACCACATTTCACTTATAATCTACAAACTCAAATACAGTAGTACAAATGTATACATACGTATCTTTCACTTACAGACTTCTCAGTGGTTGCAGTTGTGCCACTTTCTGTAACAACGGTGGCCTCATTGGTAGACACTTGATCGACAGTAGTTGTCCCACGGGTTGTGCCTTCTGTATTCCCAGCAACTACACCTGTTTTCAAATAAACACACGTGCTGTAGAACGTGGGGTTCTCAATATACAGTAAAACCAATGGTGTCAAACATGGCACCCACGATTGGGCCAGAATCTTACAATTTGGCTTGAAGACTAATCAGTTTTCACAAGGGCCATAATACACAATTTAATGTTTACCATCAGCGCTAAACACTTCATTATCAAAAAAAATTACATTGTCAGCCCTTTTCAATTTGGTCTTAAAATTTGATAAAATTCCCTATACTAAGGGATTATTAACGTTTTTTAAATGTATTAACCAGTGGCCTCACCCGGTGCGGTGACACCAAGGTGTCACCCCCCTCTCCCGAAAAAAGCCGCTTCTTCTGCTTTGGTGTCACCCCATTTCTCATGGTGTGAGTGGTGTCATCCGGTGAGGCCCGCACCCCCTAGTGACGCCACTGGTATTAACCACTTGTTCTGTCCACTAAAATATTTTGAGAAAACGTTTGTCTGCGGCCTGCAGACACTCAAACAGAATTTGGCGGCTCGCATTCACATACGAGTTTGACATACAGTTTACCATAGGGTGCCTCAGCAACTCCTACTCTTAACCCTTTTCCTGCCTATGGGAGGGTCGGGTACCCATCTTGTCCCTCTGAATAGACACAAGGGCGATATATTAGTGTTTTCCACAGCCGGTTGCCGATCAAACCTGCAACCCCTATGCTTATTTATTGTCGGTCTAATTTACTATACAGTGCCTCAGAAGCAGGAAAATTTCTTGGGTCAGGTGAGATGCGTTTACACAACGATTGTTGAAATCCCGTCGTCGGACTACCGACTAAAACACCTACCATTCTCTCCTGGGCTCTAGCTTAGGCTACGCCCGTTCTTAGATTCTAATGGCCTTTCTGGTTATTAGCGTCAGTCAGGGACGCTCCTCAGTCCAGCTCACTCTTCATATTATGTAACAACAGTAAATAACAGTAAATCATGTCCTAGGTGTATGAGCATAACATTGGCCATGGTGTCGGGGGGGGCCAGGTGACCCAGTCCAACGCTGTGCGTCAAGTGGCCCGGCTGTTGTAGGTAAAAATATGTGATGGGCGTCAATTGTCCATCGTTGGGAAGCCTGGGCAGTTTGCTCAGTCCTCTCTAACCAACCCACCTTGTGAATAGGCAAGAAACAGGAAAACGGTTCCTAAACTGCAATTATTGTGTGCCATCTTATTCTCTCCCACTCTGCTCTGTAGTCCATCGTTTGTGTTGAAAACCTCAAGTTTGTTGTAGGCTGTCAGCATTTTGTGTCGAAAGCTTTAATAAAAAAGCTTTATATTGAAAAGATTGTTTCATCCTACTTAACACTTCTACTCTCAGCTCATTAGTTTTCACCACTTCAGTTAAGAAAATTTTGTGGTTTCACAAAAACAAATAATCATTATAGGCCTATATATATACACTACCATATCAAAAGTCATGGGACAACCCTTATTTGCATGAAAATGTGACATTCTTTTGCAATATCATAGGTGGCATTCCTCCCAGCTCTATATAACAGAGAGTACACTATTATGAGATGATACTTCCGTGAATGCTGAAAGAATGTCTCAAACAAAAGAGCTTTCAGACTTCCAAAGAGGTACAATTGTCAGGTGCCATCTCACAAGCAAAACTGTTAGGGAGATGTCAACCATCCTAAACATCCCAAAATCGACCGTTCACAACATCATCCGGGCCTGGAAAGAGAAAGGCACCACAAGTGTTCCACCTAGGACTGGAAGACCCAAGATCATGTCGGCTAGAGACCAAAGAGCTCTTCATAAAATGGTCACTGCAAACCGTCACACATCGCTTGATCAACTGATGATCTTGATGATCGTTCATAGAGTCAACGGGAACTGTGAGCACCCTACTGTTTGCAGGGAACTGCATGCAATCGGTTTTTATGGCAGGGCGGCATCCCACAAACTTCAAATCAACACCAGCAACGCAGCAAGGAGATTGCAATGGTGCAAAGAGCGACGACATTGGACTCTGGATCAATGGCGAATGGTTGAATGGAGTGATGAGTCCCACTAACCATCTTGCAATCAGATGGACAGGTTTGGGTATGGTGAACGCCTGGCGAACGTTACCTGCCAAACTGTATTGTGCTCATAGTGAAGTTCGGTGGAGGGTCAGTGATGGTGTGGGGGTGCTTCTCATGGTATGAGTTGGGTGCAATCGTTTCTGTGGATGGACAGCTAAACACAGAGCGTTACCTGGACATTCTGGACAATGCAGCACTCCCATCTTTCTGGCAGCAATTTGGCAATGGCCCTTTTCTGTTTCAGCACGATAATGAACCTTGCCATAAAGTGCAGGCTGTAGGCACATGGTTTGATGAAATGGAGGTTTGAGAATTTGACTGGCCTGCACAGAGTCCCGATTTAAACCCCATTGAACATCTGTGGGATGTGTTGGAACGTCGATTGTGCACTTGTGCAGAACGCCCTACATCTGTGACCAAACTGTCCAAGACACTTATGGTAGAATGGAGTAAATTATCTGCCGCAAAATATCAAAACCTTGTGGACAGTATGCAGTGGCGGTTTTAGGCACGTGCAAACTGTGCAAATGCACGGGGCCTCACTTTTGCAAGTTGAAAGGGCCTCGCACTTTCAATTTGCACAGGTTTGCACAGGGCCTCATGTATGCTAGAACCGCTACTGACAGTATGCCCCAGAGAGTAGACGCTGTGATAGCAGCAAAAGGTGGAGAAATAAGATACTAAAATATGTACACTTAGTAAAAAAAAAGTTTTCATCCACCCAAGGTAAAAACTATGAAATGCTATATTTTTCATATAAATACAGTAAAACCCCAATTATCCGGCATCCTTGGGACCAGCCACATGTCGGACAACTGAATTTTCTGGATAACTGAAGCACTCGCATATTGAAGGGCGTATCAAATGTATAGTGATTCAAAAACGATGGATACCCCTTCCCTGTACTACAAAATGAGCCAAAAATCCACATTTATCTCAACTTTTTAAGAACACATCAACAAATGCACCTACTATACATGACTTTTCCACTTATGACACAATAGTCTTAAAAATTAGCATTGAAAGGTGTGAATACAGGCGAAGTTATTTATTTGATTCAAAATCATGTCACTTTTGCAGAATTTCTCACCTTTTGTCCTCCTCATCATACTGTAACTATTTCATAGACTTTGATTGGATTAGTTTGTGGGTTGGGGTGTAAGCCAGGCAGCCATAACAGGTCAACCCCTTAGGAGGCTGCCCAAGGGAGATGAGGAGGTAGGTGAAAGGATGAGGAAGAGGGTTAATTTGCAGCACCCAACGTTCTTTACCAACCACCTAAGTTGATATTGATGTGGGTGTGTGCTGCTTAACGGGAACTGGTGTGTCCAACGCAACTTGGCCGCACAATTTGAGCATACAAAATCGTTAGAAAGATTTTGATACAAAGTTAATAATGATGAGCCTACTCACAGGCAAGGAGATTGAACTACCTGTTAGGAGGTGCCAGGGTGAACTTTTGGGGGCCATGTTCTAAAATATTTTGCAGGGCTTTCTGTGGGAAAAAAGACATTTTACATTTTGATAAATTTTCATAAAGCCCGTGCGTTGGGCCAGGTTCCAGAAAACACTGCAGAGAGCTGTACAAGTGCATCAGTTGACATACTGTATATATTTTTGAAAGGCTGTGATAAATTTGAAGTTCTGGCTCAATTTCTAGAAAATTGATAATGCATTCACAGTATTTCAAAGCAATATTTGCATTTTGTACATCTTGATATAAGAGAAACCCAGTATGTTTAGTACTGTATGTTATACAACATCTTGAATATAAGTTTGCTTTAATAATTTGCTTTGTCTCACTTTGTAAATGTATTGCATTGCAATATAATTGTAAAATGATTCCCATTTGATGTGCCATGAATTTTATAATAGTTTGGAAACATTTATTGCCATATTGGAAAGGTAGGCCCAAAGATTTAATGTCTCCCTATGACGTAAGAGTACCATTTCTCATTGCCGGATAAATGGTAATGCCAGGTATCTGGATGCCGGATAATGAGGGTTTTACTGTAAAGGTTAATAAAATTTGATTGCAGATCTGAATTTTGCTTGTGAAACTCTATAATTTAATGTAAAACAAGTACATTTCTAATAATTTATTTAGAAATTACAGTGGTTTAAAGTGCAAAATAAGTTTTCATCATGTCAAAAAAGATTTCATCCACCTTAGACATTCATTAAATTCTTATGAAGTACTGTATAAAAAAACATTTTTAGTACCTTGTATGCCCACCACTAGCGTTTATCACTTCATTAATTCTCTGTGGCATACTACAAACTAACTATTTTGTAGTTTCTTGGCTGAAATTCATCCACTCTTCTTGACTGATGGATTTCAGTTGCATTTTGCTGGTTACACTATGATCAGCAATTTTTTACCCAACTCATCCCATAAATGTTTGATGGGGTTTAAGTCGGGAGATTGTGGAGGTGTATGAAGTCGTTTTGCCACATTAAACATGTTTGGCTATGTGTTTTGGGTCTTTATATTGCTGAAAGATAAATGACTCACTAAGACCCAATTTTTGAGCACTTTCCTTTAAATTGTTCTGCAAAATGTGTAAATAGAGATGCTGGTCCATTATTTGATCAACAAAAACGAAGTTATCAACACCTGAGGCACTCATGCACCCCCACACAAGCATACTGTCACCACCATGTTTAACAGTTGGGGTTAAGTTGTTTGGTTGAAGCTCTTGATTTGCTTTTCTCTAAACTTTACTCCTTCCATCAGATGAAAACACATTTAATTGTGATTCATCACTGAAAAGGACCAAATTCCAGAAACTCTGGAACTTATTTTGATGTTGTGTAGCAAACTTCAAACGCTTAGCTTTGTTTACTTTGCTAATGAATGGTTTCATATGAGCTGCTTGGCCATTATAACCAGCGTTTTTTAAAGTTACCCTCACTGTTTGAGAATCCACCAACACATTATAGTCATGTTTTAACATTCCAGTGAGTTTTGGGGCACTAGTTTTAGGATGTTCTCTCACTATTCTAAGAAGAGCTCAGCAATGTGCTGCTTCAATTTTTCTTTGGTCAACCACAATGAGGCTTGTCACCAATTTCATTGCTAGTTTTGTACTTCCTAATTATTAACTGGACTGTTGCATGAGGTCTTTTCTCCATTTCACCAATGTTTCATTGTGATTTTCCCTCCTTCCACAAATTAACAATTTGCCACCTAATTTCATCACTAACTTTCATTGTGCTAAGATTTAAAACTGTTAAGTGCACTGCATTGATTACTTTCTAAGCTGAACAACCCCAAATGAATTCATTAAACAGATTATTTAATTTCACAATATATTAACCAAAAATCCAAGGTGGATGAAAACTTGTTTGACATGATGAAAACTTATTTTGCACTTTAAACCACTGTAATTTCTACATAAATTATTAGAAATGTACTTGTTTTACATTAAATTATAGAGTTTCACAAGCAAAATTCAGATGTGCAATCAAATTTTATTTATCTTTATTTATAAAAAATATCGCATTTAATAGTTTTTTTTCTGGGGTGAATGAAAACTTTTTTTACTGAGTGTATATTTGGGAGTGTTTCTATTAAAGTGGTGGTGTCCCATGACTTTTGATAGGGTAGTGTATTTGTGGATATAACAAACGGAAATAAAACAGATTTTCAAACAATCACTGACATTTCACCAGGGATTTACTTTATGGTAAACCAGGTTGTAATGCTTCATTGTGTGCCAGGTTGGTAAAGGGCAAGAGAAATGATTTTGTGCAGCAATCATGCCTTTTCAAAGGCACCTCTCATGTCTCAATTTCGCCTAAGAAAAAAACACAGAACTGAGTTTCTAACCAGTCATCACCACTATCCCTATGTTTATTTATCTCCAGCCTACTATTCGTTAAGGCACTTCACTGACGCCATGGGGGGGGGGGGGGCTAGCTCCAACACCTGGTCCCCCACCCGCCATGGGGTGAGAAGGAACCATGGTGTGACTGCTGTTGGGAGCCTCTCACAGTGGCGCATATTTTTAGTCACGAGACACATGTTGTAAGAGTTCAGTGCAGATAACAGAAAGAAAGTTGTAAGACATAAATAATCTTGAAATTTAGAAGGAGACGAAGAAGGACCCTCCCCTGCACACCTCCTAGTCACCTTACTTATAACAACCCCTGATTTATAGTCCACTGAAAGTATAATGGGACCATCAAATTTAACAACACAAATTTTGGTCTTCTTACATTACACATCACTGTATCTAATGTTGATTGCAGGGAAGAAGTCCAGGGTCACTTAATCGATGCAAGGCTGTGAGGCATTAGCTAGGTCAGTGGTTCCCAAATTTATTATGTCCATGGACCCTTTCCTATAACAAAATCCTGACCATGAACCCACAAGATGCAGGGGTTTCCAGACTTTTGAGAGCGGCTGGACACACCAGTTCTCGCCTGATCACTGAAATTAAGCAACGCAACCCCAGCTAGTATTACGGGCATGAGCCTGACTCCTGTCGAATTGTGCAAAAGGTCAGACACCATGCAATATTATAACCAACAAAGCATATTTACCTGTGAAAAATTTCTATTTTGTTTGTGCAATGTGGTGTTGGAACAGTGGGGTAGGCTGGCATCCCCCCACAGAGAATTCAGCCAATATTTCCTGTGGGCTCAAGACGCCTGGCTGGGGTGCCCCCAGTCAGAGCATGTTCATTGGACCTGCAGACCCGGCCATGGTGGGATTGCACTTTACACCCCCTACCATGGAATGACTGTCTTTCTAGGCCCTAATGACCATAGTAGTTGTGGGCCCAAAAGCAACAACAACATCCAATACCTGGGAATTTTGCCAAACTACATGTAGTTACTTCCACAGCTTTACATCCCTCCTGCCAGGAAAAATAACATGCTGGAAAGTCTTTCTGAAATAACTTGAAACAGCAGTTTTCTTGGCTTGTTGGTTAGTAAGTTAGCACATACATGGGATGTTCATAGCACCCCACCAACTTAAAATGTGATTTTTTTTATCTTTAAAGTTGCCAACATTGTCCAAGTTAAAAGTACCCTTCTACTAGACCCTTTCATGTTGTTTTTCATTATTATTGCTTTAACAGAATTATTTGGCAGGCCACAGTATGATGAAAAAGTTGCTGGGGTATCCTAACACCCCACGTATGTGGTTGAGTTTTCAATATTTTAACACTTTCCTTACTGCCAGCAAAAGACTGAACTGTACTCAATCCACTGCATATTTCTTGGCAGCAGAGCTGGTGCAAGCTTTTGCAGAGCTGGGTGCGAGAAGTTTCTGGGACTAAATGTGAAAAGTTTGTGTTTAGGGGATATGAAACCCATATGTGCTGAGTGTGAAAATACCTCAATTCATTCAGAATGAAAAGAATATAATTTAATTTCATATACAGTGGTACCTTGGGTTACGAATTTAATTCGTTCGGGAAGGTAGCTTGTAACCTAAAACATTCATAAGTTGAAACGAATTTCCCATTGTACCTGCCAAATTCCAAACAACGAAATTTGAACATACGATTCAATTCGATTCTTAACCTGAAATTTATTCGTAAGCTGAGACGAAAATTTTGACGAATCTCGGTTCGTAACATGAAACCCGAGGTACAGCGGTGTTATGTAGTTATGGCTTTATTTTAACTAATTTTTTGTTCGCTACTTAACCCTTTAATGCTACACAGGAGTACTGGTGTACCCCAGGATCTTTCTTTTTCCTCTCTGCTTCTATGGGTGACCCTGGTGCAATGCGATTCACAGTATTTTCACATGATAAGTTGAACTTTCTGATAAGTCACAGATGCAGGGGCGCATCCAGGATTTTCGTCAAGGGGGGGGTTTGAGCCATAGGCAGCGATTGGAAACGCAATTTTCATTTGTCAGTGTCAATGTCGACCCAAAATTTGGGGGGGGGGGGGGGTGCAACCCCAAAAACCCCCCCATGGAGCCGCGCCCGCACCGTAAGACCAAAAAATGCAGAAACAAAAAGAAATGCTAACCCCGGATTAAAAGAATAAAAAAATGTGT
>JAAFCE010006949.1:7122083-7138237 GCA_013389805.1 Trigoniulus corallinus
CTGTCACTCGTCTGTCTGGTATTTCTGACTGTCACTCGTCTGTCTGGGTTTCTCACTGTCTCTTAATTGTTTGGTCTTTCTGACTCTCTTGTCTGACTGGTCATTTTGACTGCCTCTTGTTACTACACCAAGAAATTCATGTGATAAATATCCAACAATTTTCTGGTCTAACCTACCGCTTCTGAGTGCTTCTCAAGAAAACGTTTTACAGTGGTGAGAGCAATGTTTGCTGCCTTGTCATTTGGAAAACCTGAAATAAAACACAGAAGCATAGGTGTAATCTTCTCTTTTTGGAAAGATATTAACAATGGCCGCATCAATGTAATACGTGAATTCAAACTTCACAGCACGATTCTGCCAGGTTAGTGAAAATCTCGATAAAATGACACGTTTGGCGGAAACATTGTCATTCTCCATTAAAATAAAGGTGTCCGCTAATTTTGGACATCAAACCTTATTGGGAACACAAAAAAACAACATCAAAATCATCACACCCTTTTCCGGCCTCTGGTAGGACAGGGTCTTCAAGCCCACAAACCCCAAAACAATGACTTATCCTGCCCTATAACCTGCTTCGATGGTTGTGATCTGGCCTACCTCCACTACCTATGAAAGCGGCTGTATTGCGTTGGACACACTACTTTTCGTCTGAGCACTGAAGTTAAGCAACGCAACCCCAGATAGTACTAACACGGGTAGCCACTTTGGAACACTGGGTATTGCCAATACCCAAAAATCGTCGTAACGTGGACAAAAATTGCCCACGCAGACTCTGAAGGGAGCGGCTGTATTGCGTTGAGCACACCAGTTGTCGTCTGATCACTGAAGTGAAGCAACGCAACCCCAGATAGTACTAACATGGGTGGCCGCTTGGGAACACTGGGTACTGCTAATACCCAAAATCGTCGAAACAGCGTAGTCTCTTTGCAGACTCTGCATTAGAACTACGCAGTGGACGGGGCCCTAACGACCGTTGTATTTGAAGGGCCCTAAAACACCAACAAATCAATCTACTAGCAATTATCTGCTATTTGGATGCCTGTGTTGAAACTAACCATCTTTTCTTTCTCTTCTGTTGTCATGCCAAGTCCATACCCCCTCAAGCAATTCTAAGTCTTTTCCCCCACGTCTCCCATCCCTAAACTACCCCAAATATAATTATTTCTCACTATCTGCCTTTAATACCCTGGGAATTAGAAAACATTCTATAACGTTAAGAATTTTCATGTCTCGGTGGCTCAAAGGTATACGCACTCGTCTTCATGAGTCCAAGATCTCTACCTTGGTCAAGGAGACAGTTGTCCCAAATATGCCTTTGTGAGTTCATGTAAAACACTGGCCTGTGTGTTCATGTAAAACACTGACCTATCAGCATACTGGGACCTGTCTACGATCTCCTTCAAGATCGGTCTGAGCGATTTTTCGCCAAGAGAGGCCCTTTTGTTCTAAGTTGAAGACGATTGAGAACACCAATACTGACTTACCATAGATTCCTGTTGCAATGCATGGAAAGGCCTGCAAAAGAGTACTTTTATGAGTATTCAAAAAAAAACAAACGTAATTAAAATTATATTTCACACGCTAACCACACTCCTTAAATGATTTTCCAGTAGTAGTTTTAAGGAAGTTTCATAACAACTCTGCAGTTTCCTTGCATCGCCATTAGTTGGGCCAACAGTATGTATGACATCTGAAAATACGTCAAACAATTAACAGTTATTTCTGACAATTGGCAGTAAAATCTGGCAGCCACTGTTGAGAAGGGCAAACATTTGGCTATCAAGTACCTTTCCAACCCGGAAATCGAAATGCACATAGTGTATCTCAAAGTGAAACTCGTGCACAATGAGGCTGCAAGTAACATCATCGTTCCAAAAACCTTTACTGTCTATCGCAGTGTCTAATTCTAAAAGAACCAGGGCTCTGGAAGCTTTCCCAAAATCATCGGCAAAGGTGCCCATTCCCTTACTCCTACCAGCAGCTAATCCATGACTAGAGTGAATAAGTATGGGATAAGTGCTGACTCTTGATGCACACCCACCTGCACCTTGAAGCTTCTAGTACTGTACTGTGAAATGATGCTATAAAAATCTTTATTTTATTTCATTATTATTGTATATTTTATGCCATTAAAACACTGCAATACCGGTACAACTGGGAACAGGTGGTACAAAAAGAAATGGTTGCGTGCGGGGTGGACGGGGGGGTGTCTTGTTGGAAATAGGTGGGGTGGAGGATGACGTCCGACGGAGGATGTCGTTAGCTGACCAAACTGGTCGTAAAGTCGAACAGTTGTAAGTCGCATAGGATATCTTTATCACGACTATCTATACTATCCAAAAGTATTGCAAAAAGTTGAATGATATTTTTTTAAAGTCGTTGATACATGGACGACTGTTGCGCTGCATATTACCTTATCATTATCATTTCATGTTCTCCTACCGCCTAAGGCAGAGATGGGTTTACATTTAAGGTCCAGTGCACACATCCGAATTTTACTCGTACGGGTGCCGCAGCAATCCAATCAAGTGAAATGTCGCGAGTACACATTTGGCAACTGTTGCAGAAGGCCCGCGAAATCGCAAAACTAAGAACTTAAGATATCAACAGAACTTAAGATATCAACAGATGCGTGCAGTACCCAATAGGCCAAGAAGTACTACGTGATCGGATGTGCGGGTGCGGCACCGTTACGGTTCGGTAGGGATCTGCTGGCATTTTCAGACGCAACTCCGATATGTGAATCCACAGCGGCGCCAGAGGTGCGTGCACTCCCTCATTGTATTCCATGCCATAATTATGACGCCACACGAGTAAAAATCGGCTGCGTGCACCGAGCCTAAGTCCCAACTAGATGGTATTTTTACGTAACCGGCTGCCGACCTAATGTTGCAACTCCTTTGCTACTTCACCGTCGGCCAATTTTTCTTCATTGGAATACTTTTTCCCTACCACCGGGGATTTCGCTGATTCACTCGTTCCACGGGGACACGGTTTAATTTCCCAACTGACGGAAGGAGTACTGGTAGCAATCTGCCTTTGGCCAAGGTCAATCCTAGAACCACTGATGCACGACACACCACGATGACTAGTTCTTAAAGTTGGTTTGGTTGGTTATGCCACGTCAGCCGCTCTACCGCTAAGTGTAACTTACTGACGCCAGTAGGCAAGCTGCAGCATAAGATAAATGCACAAAAAAAAGTACTTACATTTACTAGGAAGCAGGTAACCTATAAACAAATAACACAACCATCATTAAAATACAATAAAACATTAATGCATTTAGCAGCAGACCCTGGTGAAATTACCTCCAGTAATTTTGGAGTCACCAGTGTTACATCCCCCAAAAAGTGAGCTTTCTGCTACGAGACTTTTGCCAGCAGCTCGATGAATAGCTCCATCAACTGAAAAGTCAGGAACACAAATTCAATTAAAAAGAAAAAAAACCTCTTCATCAAATTACCAACGTGTACCTCCTCCGCCTCCTAAAAGTGATACATTTGCTGCATTAACTATAGCATCAATCTCCAGGGTTGTAATATCGCCTTTCCATAAAGAGACTTTGGACGCAAATTCTGGATTTGTAGCAGCATCGAAATTTTCTTGCTCTAATGTAATAGTCACAATGAACTGAAAACGAGATTCACCTTCAAATTTCCAGAAAAGACAACAAATGTTAGCGTACCTCGTTTCTTAAATACATGAATTCTATAATAATCGGCCCACGTTGGTACCTCCTCAAGTGTCTTGAAACGTTTGCCACATTTATAAAGTTCTCTTTTCTCTTCAATTGGCATCGTAAGGAATTTGTCTGTTTGAAGACAAAGAACGGTGTTACATTCACTTTAACTTCAACTGCCTTTGTTTTCAAATGCGATACTGAACAAGCGTTTGTGGCATTTCATTTATGTATAAATTTCTAAGTCTGACCGCAGTTTATTGGGGTGTGCTTTTGTAATGTGGGACAAGCCTTAACCACTGACCTCAGCCAACGACTAACCAAAGTGCGTTAAAGCTCAATAACTATGCGTACTTGTAAAACTGCATTTAGGCGTACATAGTACAACTACAGGACACTCAATTAGATATCATTACTAACCCTTTTTCCCCGCCTATGGCAGAATTGGGCACCCATTTTTGTCCCATTGCAAACATGAGCGATATGTTGGATGGTACTTTTATGAAGCTGGCTGTCGACCTGATGCTCCAACCCACATAGTTGTCTATCGTCGGGTTAATGTTTGTTGGGGAACTTCCTACATCAGAAAATTTTGCCAATCTACTCGTTGCATAGAAGAAAGGTGTCCTTTCCATGTTGTGGTGACATCGTACAAGCCACACGGGGCCAAGGTTTTCACTTCCCATCCTACGGAAGGCACACTCGAGGCCTCCCTCTTTCTCGCCCCAAAAGAAGCCAACCAACTTCGATCCAATTGTTGTTGTTTGTTGGAGTTTAAGGTCCCGTCAACTACGAGGTCATTAGAGACCCGTCCACTGTATAGTTCTAATGCATATACTGCACAGACACTACACTAATGCGACGATTATTGGGTATTAGCAGTACCCAGCTTTCCCGAGCGACCACCCATGTCAGTACTAACTGGGCTTGCGTTGCTTAACTTCAGTGATCAGACGAGAACTGGTGTGTCCAACGCAACTCGCCGCTCTCAAACTTCGATCAAAAATCGTACCTGCAACCTCTGACGCTGTAGTCGAACATGTTACTGAGAAGGGTTTATTGAAAATACATGAGCGATGTATCTGTTGGATGGCATGTTTTACGCAGCTGGCTGCGAACCAAATGTTGCAACCTTTACGCTTTTTTTCTTCATTGGAGCACTTTCATTGTGTCCTTTACCACATAAGCAAGTCATCTTAAATATTGACCCTTTTGATGAAACTAAATAATTAGCCCAATTAAAAATTCTGAACTTTACTTTTTTCCGCTTCAACTTTCTTGCTTCTAGTCAATGGCTGATCTTCATGATACTGTCTAATGCTTGTTTTTTGAACATCTGTTGGTTCCCGTACAGACGACGTTGATTGCATTACTGAAAAAATTAAAAGGCAACAGATTTCAAAACGATGACAAGTAATTATACACGTTTAGAGGAATACTAGGATAACTGCCAACTCTTACTGGCAGTTATTACGGGTTGTCGTTTCTTCCTTCTGTTAGCATGTTTAGATTTGCTTCTACCGCCTACTGTTTCGTGAACCAATGGCACCTCTTCTAAAACGAGGCAAACATGATTATAATTACGTAAAAAAAAAGATTTTTTTCAGGCGATGCACCGACTGCCACCCCCGAGCACTAGCCTGGGACAGTGTGTCTTACGCTACTGCAGGCTAGGCTCCTCCGCATTTGCCCGTGAAGCTCCTCCAATTCTTTAGTGATAACATTACGTCTTCACAAGTCAGATTAGAACTCGGCTCACCTGCACACCAGACGGATGCCGTATCAATTTCACCACTCGCTGGGGACAGTAACAATAGCTTAGGTCTCATACTGGTAAAGTAATGAGCAGACCATTTCTTTAATATTGCGCCATCAGAGTTCAACAGCAGACTATGGAAACATTTGTGATGCCTCGCAGTTCTCAGTTAGGAAAATATTGGGGGAGCAAGCACATTTCATACTCCAGGCCAGCAAACCAGTGTTGGCTAACAGCTACCAGTTGTAAACCATGTACCATTTAGTACTGACAAATCATCTTTCTTCATCATCACTCTTGGAAGGGTGTCCACCTGTCCATCAAAACTTAGAACAAACGGGAAACATACGGGACAGTATTTTTACACAGTCGACTACCATCCTAACGCTGCAGCCTCTTGCTTTCCTTCGTTGGGATACTTTTCCTACACCAGCTCCAAAGAGAACCATAGTTCCCTCTAAGTTGCAAGCTACACACTAATTTTTATAACACTGAAAGTAACTCCTACACCTGGGAATGTAGTCAGTCTACTCGTTGCATAGTAGAAAGGGTTCTTTTACGTGCAAGTGGCATAGTACAAACCACGCAGGGCCACGACGTTACTTCCCCTCCGACTGAAGGTTCATTTGGAGTTTCTCCCTTTCGCTCAAAAGAATCGCTCTCCTCACCCCGTATCAAACCTGCAACCACGGAAGCACGAGTCAAACACACTACCTCTGCACAACCAAGGCGGGCAACTGCACCACTGAGTAGACAGACATCCCTGGTGACAATGCAATTCGATTCTGAAATAAGTGAAGATCTGGTTTGTTTAAAGCAAGATGGGAAATAAGAACCCTTACCGCTTTCCACTTTGGCATTTTCAAGTTTCGCTGTATGTTGATCACTTTCATTGCTGCAATTATCATTTTTGCTCTGCCCTTTTGACTCTTCATGAGTAAGAATCGTTTGTCGACCACCTAATAAAAAAACATAACATTCAGTAAGTCATTCGCTCAACATTGAAATCGTCCCTGTCACTAATAGAACATTCCAAAACATTCACATCCATGTCACAGACCAATGAACCACTCTGTGAAACCCAATACCACTTTCTCAACTGCGTGTTGATAATGCAGTCATTTTTATGGTAAAACATCGGCACACATTTATGCCAAAATACTGTCGGTGGGATTTTTCCCGTCCTTTAAGGGTTTCTCAAAGTCAAATCTATTTTCAAACTTTTGGCACCCACAACTGTTACCATACGACCTTAAAATTGATAAAGGCCTGATTGAATCCCTCTACACTCACATCCATACTGTCAGTGGCGGATTTAGATATTCAGAGGCCCTAGGCTATTTCAATATTGAGGCCCTTTTCAATTATCCTCCTATATAATGATTGCAATAAAATGCACAAAAATACAAAAAAATTAATCTCCTAATCAACTTTCCAATAGCAGACTTTGGGAAAATACATAACAAATACAATATCTCAAACTTTGAAGCACGCTAAAGGATGAGGCGCTAGGCTTCAGCCTACTTCGCCTAGTTGTAAATCCGGCTCTGCATACTGTATATTTCTTAAGGTACAAAAGACAAGTTTGGCACACTATACCTGTGACCTTCGGCAACCGACTACGCATAACACTCTGATTTGGGTTCATGCCTTGTACTTGCCACAACTATTCTTACTTTTCTTCAGAATGTATCGCGATTTCCTGAATGAGAAAGGTCGTAAAAATCTTACTTTATGTGGATACGGTTATATTGAAGATTACTGGTATACTTGAAACCGGTAAAATGAAATACTTGCGCAGAATTGCCTATAATTTATTCTGATCTTCCGCATTAGAAGTTTCCTCTTATATTATGGCAAATCAATGTTTTATATCATGGACATCGCCGGCCCTGATGTCATGGTTCATGCGACCATCTCTTACCATGTAGGCTTTAAAACTCTCACCTGGTCCATCACTGGCATATGCAAGTGCAACAACAATCTAGTTTTGTTAATGGTACTAATTGCCCTGTAGTAAAACCAAATGGTACACTCAAAAGTTCACTTTCTCATTCCCTCGCCCTCGTTACCATTTCATCCCGTCCATCTCACCCCTTTTTTATAGTGAACTTACTTTCCTTCTACTCCAGTGTAGCCTGATTCTACTACACCTAGGCTACTCAACCCTTGTCAAAAGTTGTTAACCGACTAGTTGGCACAGATTTACATTACACTGCCGTAATCTTCATTCACTCCTTGGGAATAAATTGCTAGCGATTCTACAGCCAGCGTGTATATAGCGGTGGGACTGGTTTAAATTACAACCGTCGTTAAAAGAATGATCGGGTTGAGGTCACTAATGACTTACTTTCACACGAATCCTCTTTTTGACTGACAGTCAAAGTCTGATTCAAATTTCCATCCACTTCTGCAGCTGCAGGCTGTCCGTTTGAATCTATGTGAAGATTGTTATTTAAGAAACCCATCGCCGTCATATCGCCTTTGTACATAACCACAGAAGGGATATCGTCGACGATCGAGCTACCAATCAATTAGTTGAAATGATAAAAAGCTTACTTTTCAAATTTCTTATTGAATGATGAGGATTTTCACCACTGTCATTAGAGTTTTCAGCCATGTTGGCGGTGACTGTTGTTTGCAAATTAGATACTGCGAATAAACGATTAGAATGCAAGTGTGCACTATAATTTAGAGTAGACGTTCTTGAACCTCGAACGTAGGGCAGACATCGCTGAACGGTGTTTAAGCCAAGTAACAAAACTTTAGTGAATGACATAATGGTGTGTGACTGCAAAAACTCTATACCTTTAATGAATCTTCGTTTCTTTCCCCGACTTCTTATGATACGGACGGCTTCAAAGAACGAAATTAACAATGTTCTATTAAATTTCTCAAATACTTCACTTGCTACACTGAGGCAATCCTTAAAACAGTAACCACAAGAAACGCTATTAAATCGATTGATAATGGTAAAGTTTTACATATTTGCTAAAAACTGTTACGACGTACTACTAAGAATCAAATGTCATTCAGACAACAATACCAAATGAAGGCAGACAGAAATAAAACGTGACCAGACACCTAACACAATCAAACGAAAATGTCAATTTCAAACGCAATGTAAGATACCGGAAGTACCACATTGCGATGGTAGTTGAAAGCGTCCTCTATGTGACACGACAGACATTAAAAACAAATGGAAAAAAATTTGGTGATCAACGAAAGGGCAACACAATATGGAAGTCCTCACTGCACATGGGGGCCGGGGGTTGCTGCCTAAGCGACCAGTCCTTCCCTGGGTGGAGGGGGCCGGGGGTTACTGCCTAAGCGCCCAGTCCTTCCATAGGTGGAGGGGCCGGGGGTTGCTGCCTAAGTGACCAGTCCTTCCCTGGTTGGATTGTTTGTTGTTCTTTGTTGGTGTTTAAGGTCCCGTCAACTACAAGGTCATTAGAGACCCGTCCACTGCATAGTTCTAATGCATAGACTGCACAGACACTACACCAATGCGACGATTATTGGGTATTAGCAGGACCCAGCTTTCCCAAGCGACCACCCATGTCAGTACTAACTGGGCTTGCGTTGCTTAACTTCAGTGATCAGACGAGAACTGGTGTGTCCAACGCAACTCGCCGTTCCCCCGGGTGGAGGGAGCCGGGCGTTGCTGCCTAAGCGACCGGTCCTTCCCTGGGTGGAGGGGGCCGGGGGTTGCTGCCTAAGCGACCGGTCCTTCCCTGGGCGGAGGGGGCCGGGGGTTGCTGCCTAAGCGACCAGTTCTTCCATGGGTGGAGGGGACCCACTCGCTCATCCCTGACGGCCGCCGGCACTAGGGTTTTGATCCCCTGCACCGGAAATTTCTTTTCTTCGGTTGACATTTTCCAGTTTCGGGTTTTTCATTCGCGGTACATGACCCTAGAATATGGCCTTCTAGAGCTACTTTATTTCGCTCCTCTCGGGCCGTCGTTTTCATGCGTCCAAATGTCATGGGGGTACAGACCTCGGCTCCCATGACAAATAATGCATCCAGTGTCTTCTACAGGGTAGGCCGGCATCCCCCCCCCACAGACAACCCGTCCAAAATTCCTGCAGCGGCTCATTGCGTTGCACACACCAGTTCTCGTCTGATCACTGAAGTTAAGCAGCGCAACCCCAGCTAGTACTCACATGGGTGACCGCTTGGGAAAACTGGGTACTGCTAATACTCAAAAATCGTCGCATTAGTGTAGTGTCTGTGCAGTCTCTGCAGAAGAACTATGCTGTGGACAGGGCTCTAATGACCTTTGTAGTTGAAGGGCCCTAAAACACCAACAAATAAACAACTCGTCTCATTATCACACCCTTATCCCGCCTATGGCAGTGTCGGGACTGCGGGTTCTAATTCTCCACTCCCGTCTATCCCCCACCAGGCTTTCATCCACCTCTCACGCTGATCCTTGAAATTAAGCAATGCAACCCCAGCTAGTACTGACATGGGTGGCCGCTTGGAAAAACTGGGTACCGCTAGTATCCAAAAATCGTCGCATTAGTGTAGTGTCTGTGCAGTCCCTGCATCCGAACTACACAGTGGACGGGGTTCTAATGACCTTGTAGTTGAAGGGCCCGAAAACACCAACAAACAAACAAAATGGGTTCTGCTAATACCCAAAAATCGTCGCATTAGTGTAGTATCTATGATTGACCTTGTTGTTGAAGGGCCCTAAAACACCAACAAACCAAACTGCACCGCAGGAAGCCAGCCCTCTTCAACCCAGTATCGAATCTGAAACCAATGACGCAGTAATCGAGAACGCTACCTTCTACCTGACCCTACCATCGGCAAGATACGGTTGTTTTCATTTGTATAGCTGCATAAACACCAAATTGGGAACAAATATCGGAAATGGCAAATAAAAAGTATGCAGTTATGAACTTAAGAAATTCGATGCCTGAAATTGTGGACAGCAAAATTCAAACGAGGAATGCGAGGTGATGAAAAAGCGATCGTTGTGGCAAAATGTTGAACTAAATTGCTGCCGTCTGCCTCCATCTATTGCCAGGTGTTACACATAAGGTACTAAGAAACAGTACTTGTGTGTTGTCAATTTTGAAGATCCCCGAAGAATTCTCAGGTGGAACTGCAAATTTATGATTGTTTTCTTTGAATAAAAGTCTGTAGTTGTTCGCATCATCTTTAATGTCCGTCTAACAGCGTAAGGTAACTATACCGATTACTTGTTTTTAGATATTCTTAAGAATTCTACAACAGCTTTGCGTGATTAACTATTTGATGGACGTTCGAAATTCTAAATTTCATAGGCAGGCTGCAAACTAGATTTGTCGATGTCAAGAATCTGTCAAATGTAATATAAAAATGGAAAAGGAATTTCTTTCACAAATGCATGCAACGCAAGATAATAGTCAGTCGTCGGATTCATCTGGCTCTTTAACATCTAGCTACGTGCAGTTAGATATGGAACATGGATTAGACGTCCATTCAAATGATGGAACGATGAAACAATTTCATGAAGAGAATTTGGCAGTAAGTCAGTCACGGTATGACTTTCCCCGTGAAGATGATTTCTCATTTGTCACTTCCACCGACAAAGGATACACGGATGGTGAGTAGAACAAACGATAGCCAGTCCTTCAAGGTATGAAGTGGTCAAATATTGATAATCTCAATGAATTTCACGTGCAATTTCTTTCAGGAATAATGGGTCAGCTGAATATTGCTCATTCCAGTCAAGGAATAGGTGATTCTGGATTGAGATTGCGAGGTATTGGAGCCTCATATTTGGAAAAACAGGGTTTTGGATGGCTATTTGATACTGATGATGCCGAAATGGAAGATAGAAGGCCACTCTTGTAAGCAGTTATCACCCATATTAATTATTTTCAATGTTTTTCAAGTAGAATTCATTTTCCTTTTCGGAGCGGCTGTATTGTATTGTCCCGGATTGGCCCGCGGAGATAAATGGTCAACCTAGGCAAAGACCATTACGGGGATGCAGGTTAATGGAAACACCTGGGGCAGAGGAAGACCAAAGCAGACGTGGGAGCAGGTTGTATGGATAGATAGGATGAGTGTGTGGAGTGGATGAGGATCTTGTGGGATTGAAAAGCCAGAACCTGCAGACCCCCACCCTGCCACAGGGGGACAAGGGTATCATGATTATGTGCATGCCAATGTTATCGTTACTGGCTTTTTCGTGGTGGTCGTAAGTGAAACAAAAATTTACTCTATATGTGAGGTAAATAGAAACCCATGTCGGTGTGTAAGAGGCATGCTCGACTACTGCATCAGTGGATCCAGATTCGATACTGTATTGAATTCTGAATTAATTTCATGGGTTGGAGATTAAGCCAAGCAGCCATAACAGGATGAACTCTTAAGAGGCTGCTCGCGGGGGATGAGGAGGTAGGTGTAGAGGACATAAGAGAGGGGAAATTTGCACGTTCTTTACCAACCATCCATGTTGGTACTAACGTGGGTTTGCGCTGCTTAACTTCAGTGATCTCACGAGAACTAGTGTGTCCATCGCAACTTGGCTGCATGAGGTGTGTTGGCTCCTTTTGGGCAAAAGAGAAAGCAGCCCTGGGTACTACTAATACCCAGAAAAAACCGTTGGAACACTGTAGTGTCTGTGCAGACTCTGCATCAGATCTAACTGTGGACGGGGCCCTAATGACCTTTGTAGTTGAAAGGCCCTAAAATACCAACGAATCAATCCAACCTTGATAAATGGTTTTTTTTAACGTCTATTTTCAGAGAGGAACTGGATATCGATTTAAAAGATATCTATTATAAAATTCGGTGTGTGGTATTCCCTTGTCCAGTGCTGGGTTATAATCGACAGGTTTTAAGAGACAATCCTGATTTTTGGGGCCCGTTGCTAATAATTCTTATATTTTCATTATTGGCTGTATATGGACAATTTAAGGTAAGAAAGGTTGTGTGTGGTCTCCACTAATTTTCAAAATATTGAAATTGAACAAAATATATTTTTCAATGTAGGTATTATCTTGGATTATAACTATTTGGATATTTGGATCATTTCTAATATTTCTGTTAGCGAGAGTTTTAGGAGGAGAAGTAAGTATATCTTATCTATGTAATATTTACTATTTTAACATTACTTACCTTCAGTTTTGACGTTTTCTAAGCTGTAAAGAAAATATTTTAGTGGTTAGGATAAATAAAACGAATTATTGATTACACAGGTATTCACAACATTAAGCCTTATTCAAGAATCCATAATGAATTATAATGAGTTTAACCTACCGTCAGTCTTTTGCTGCATTTTAAAGACGGATTCTTGAGCTCGTGTCACCCGAGTAGAAATTGCTTTTATTTGGGCAAGAACAGAAACATTGTGTTCGTTCTCCAAGATGGATCACTCGCCTCAGTGACGCAGGGGTAGCTCGCTTGACTGCTGTCCCAGTGGTTCCAGGCTGTGGTGGGAGCGGTTTAGTGCGTTGGACACAACCAGTTCTCGTCTGATCACTGAAGTTAAGCAACGCAACCCCTGTTAGTACTGACGTGGTAGCTGCTTGGGAACACTGGGCGCTGCTAATACCCAAAAATCGTCGCATTGGTGTAGTGTCGGTGCAATCTCTGCATTAGAACTACGCAGTGGACGGGGCTCTAATGACCTTTTAGTTGGAGCTCTAAAACACTGACAAACCAAACCATCCAGGCTGTGGTGGGTTGGCTTCTTTCGGGCGAGAGAGAGAGAGAGAGAGAGGCCTCGAGGTGCACTTTCCGTCGAATGGGAAGTAAGGTGGTGGTCCCGTACGATGTCACTTGCAAGTAAAAGAAGCCTGTCTATATGCAGCGAATAGATCGCCCTACCCCATCTTCAATTCCTCATTGAAGAAGCCGACGATAAATAATCATAGGGTTTGTAGCATTAGGTACCCGAGCCTGCCATAGGCAGTATGTGTTACTGCTGATTAACTCGCGAGTCCGTCATGGCAACTCCGATCCTAGTTGACATGGGTGACTGCTTTCGGACGACAGAAAAAACCCCAAAACTCGGATAGATACCTCCGTTCTTGGCCGCGAAAGCTTTTCTTGGAATGGAAGGAAATTCAGGTGCTCTTATATCGGATGGGAAATGAAGTCGTGGCCCCGTGTGGTCCGCCTGTATGTGAAGCTTAGCAAATTTCCAGGTGTAGTAATGGGATGCTTCCGAATTCCCTAAGGACATATTGTTACTTCACCCAGTATTTAAATCTGGCACTGGGTATGACAGTGTTAGTAATTCTGGCTACTACTTATTTCAGGTCAACTATTCACAGTGTCTGGGCATTATTGGATATTCAGTTTTACCTCTTATAATAACAGCAAGTACGTTACCCGTTTTACAAGGATTTATTCTTGCTTCTGTTGCTACGAAAGTAAGTGTTTTCTGCCATCAATTTACAAGAGGCATGGGCGTCCGGTGAACATTTTTCGGAGGGTGTGATTAAGCATGAAAACATTCACTAGATACAGAAAGCAAACAGACCAACTCGTAATAAAATTGTAAGAAAGCGTCCCCGGGGTCGAAGGTTACATGTCTCAATCATGATGATGATTATAATTTGCGAAATTTTTTTACTCGATTCTGCCAGGGTTGAAAGACAAGAGCCCAGTTTGTTCCCCCTCTGCGGACGCCCATGACAAAAAGATTAAATAATTTCTTTACCATTTCTTACTTTTAGTTTCTAGGTGTAGCCTGGGCAGCTTATAGTGCTGGTTCTCTACTATGTGTCGATGAGTTACAAGAGAAGAAACCACTTCTATTTTATCCAGTATTTTTGTTATACATTTATTTGTTATCTTTATATACTGGAGCATAGTTTCGTTACATGAAAAAAAATGTAAAAACTAATTTCATGAGCAGTCCCACACGTAAGTGTTATCTCTGAAATATGTTGGGATTCTCTTCCCCCTTTCTCCCTAGAGCCAGAAATGACTACTATCTAACGGCCAGTCAGTCACAATCTTAGTATATTTAACAAAAATTTCATGACATTACGAAATAAAAAATTTTTAACTAATTCAGTCTTTCTTTTTAATCGTCACATACGCAATTTGGTATAAAAAAAGTTAAATTCAGTAATAAATGACTATCTGGGACCACAAAAGTTCCTTTGTATTTAAAAAATAGCTGTCTTAGTTTAAATACATCCCCATACCTAAGTCTTAATGCAAAGAAATGTTAATTATATACAAATATGAAACCAATTACCAATGAAAGAGCATAATGAGAGAGAGGTTCCGTGCTAAGTATCAAGTTATCATGCTATTTTTCTTTACTAACTTTTTTTTCCCTTTAAAATTTAATCACTCGCCAGTCATTATTCAATAACGAGAGAGGCTGCTGCGTAACTAACGGATGAGTCCTGCATTGTTATGCAACGGCTTGATTGTGCATATTTCAGGAACTTCAAAGACATCTTGTGTCCATTCCCAGATTTCTGAAGAACTTGTATGGCCTGCAAGAGATAACGAGACATATCAAGTTAATAAACACCAGAAGTAGTGCAGTACGAGTTTAAAAACCCTTGGGTTGGTAGGAAACGCTGGGTACTGCTAATTTCCCTACTCCTACCTCTTTCTCACTCACGAGCAGCCTCCTCAGGGTCCGGCCCGTTATGGCTGCTTGGCCGACTCCCTTACCCGTTGGTGTAACAAACTAACTAACTAGTCATTGGCATCAACAATGACAAGGTCGTCTCAAAGCGGGTCACTCCAAATGCTTATCGAACACAACACTAACTGCTGTCATCCTGGATGCCATTGTCATGTCAACCCTAGTTGAAAAGGCGATATCAGCAACAACAGTCCCCATTTGACTAAATATGGTCGTGAATTGTCATCCAGAAGAAAGTCATGGAGGACCAAAAGCCTTCGTGTTCCCGTTTTTTTGTTTCGTTGGATTTTTTGGGCCCTTTAACTACAACGGTCATTAGAGCCCCCCCCGTCCACAGCGTAGTTCTAATGCAGTGTCTGCACAAACACTACACCGTTACGACGATTTTGGGTATTAGCAGTACCCAGCATTTCCGGGCGGTCACTCATGCCAGTACTAGCTCCAGTGATCAAGACCAGAACTGGTGTGTCCAACGCAATACACCCGCCCCTTCCAATTCCCACTGAATCGTGTACTTGCCTAATCTAGCCATGAGTCGTGTACTAGACACCCCATGTGAGAATCCAGCTTTACTCTTCTCCCAGTGCCTGAACTCGCCTCTTGTCCTACTCTCAACCTTGAGTCGCTTGGACAATGTGGCGACTATCTAATTAAGCAATTTCTCACGCTTTACATTTTCCTGAAGTCATCCTAAACAATTGTAACCAATTCTTACAAGATGTGACAATCATTATCTAAAGACAAAGACTGTCGACAGGCAGTGCTTTTAGCAGGCTCCGACACATGACATAATTGAATTTGGATCATCTTGTTGTCAGTTTGTTGGCGTTTCAGGGCCCTTCAACTACAAGGTCATTAGAGTCCCGTCCACTGCGTAGTTCTAATGCAGAGACCACAGACACTACACAAATGTGGCGATTTATGGGCATTAGCGGTACCCAGTTTTCCCAAGCGACCACCCATGTCAGTACTAGCCGGGATTGCATTGGTTAACTTCAGTGATCAGACGAGAACTGGTGTGTCCAACGCAATTCGCCGCTCACCCAATTTTGATTATCGATCGAGAAGTACTGACTTTCGCCAGCTTGCAAGCTACATT
>JAAFCE010006949.1:7138337-7152827 GCA_013389805.1 Trigoniulus corallinus
TTGTGAACATATTTTGCAAAAGGCTTCTATAAATATTGGCTTCAGATGCCGATTTCTGCATCTATATAGCTTACTTCCAACTGGAAACAGTAGCGGATCAAGCCTTGAAAGTGCTCCAAGCGCAACATTGTGCTCAACAAACCAAGTAACGCTTTTAAATCAATTTATTCCTTAAGGCCCCCCCCCCCCCACCCGATCAGTTTGGGGGCCCCAACACACCAAGCTGACGTGTGTGTAAAAGAAAGCGCGTGCTCATACAAAAATTTTAACTGACGGTGTGAAGAAATTCTATCACATCGGTGTGTCAGTTCGGACTGACGTCAGTTAGAAGGGAGCGTGTGTGGGGTTTGCTCACATCAGTTATTCACATTAGAGGTTCTGCGCATGCCCAAACATGGATAGAACGTCATCTTTAAAAAATTACACAAAGGCAACAGTAGAATTACTGTTGATGTGGACAATCAAATGACTTCACATGACGTTTAACGAAAAGGAACATAAGAACGTGACACACCAAACTGATAGTGTATGGGCAATTAATACCTTCACACCAAACTGAACACATCGATGTGATCACACTGAACTGAAACACCAAACTGATCGTAAGGAAATATTTTGAGCCTTTCACAGTCGCAATATGAAACTGCTAATTTTCGGAGGCCACAACGGCTCGATTGTTACACCTGCGCAATGATCCGCCACTGACTGAAGACTTTGTCTGACAATTCAAATTGTTACATTACCCATCTCAATAATTATAGATTAAGAGGCAGTATCTCATCCATCGCTGGTTTACACCCGTTACCCAACGAACTTTGAAGCACAAATGAGCAAGAGCGCCACGAGGATTGAACGCAGGGGAAATGTGGCAGAGTTGATGAATCTATAGTAGGTGGTTTGGGCCTGTTGTGACGAGAGGCTGAGCGGGTTAGAAAAGCAACCTTGGGAGCAAATTATACGGAGGGAGAAATCAGCGTTTAAAATGGATGGGAAACAGCGGGGAATGAAAAGGAAACGGATGGCAGCAACTAACAACTAGCAACCCTCCCACATACGGTATAAATTTATGCCCAACATTCAGTGATCCTTGCAATCAACGGGGAAGGTAAAAAATTGACGATTAAATTGAAATTCAATTTGTTTTACAAATAAATTTACATTTAACAGAACACCGATAGGGTGGCGTCCACAAATTGTGTTTCCAAACTTCTTAAGATATTCTGTAAATCCTTGAGGTGACATTTGCTCGATCATATCCATGCCCTGCAGAGGAACAAAAAACCGTAATTGTAAAGACAATTTCTAAAATGCAACTAAATAAACAATTGTCTCTCAATGAAAATGACTTACCAGACGATCCAATTTTTCCACCGACTGATATATTGGACCACAACTCTTGTCATAATAAGTGTAACGAAATCTATTGCCTGAAAGTTTCACAATCATCTCATACATGTTGGAAATCGGTTCAAATTAACGAAAATGATCAGAGCACATTACTCACCCCAATGACAAAAATCTGATGAGATAACGAATAAATTCTGAGGGTCAGCCAAATAATGAGCAAACAGTTTCCCATATTGGGCTTCTTTATCAGTAGACAATGAACCAACTAATATTGGAACTACTGTAAAATTATCACGATAGCTACCAAAAAAATAAAAGTAAGGGATTGCAGAATTAAGATCGTAGCTGGTTGAGTAAAAATACCATCTGCTAGATCGTAAGCGAGTCCCCATCTCAAAATGGGAACCTGACACCTTGAGAAGTTGAAAAACCCGGCCTGCAACTGCGCTAAGTAAGAACTGATAAGCAGCAGGCTGCAAAGGATGCTTAACGTTCTCTCTAAAGTTCTGTTAAAACGACGATTACAATATTATATAAGTAAGTGACTGTTGGGCAAAAACCTTACTTTTCCATCACTTTGGCTATATAAGGCAAATGCATCTCTATACTATGCTCATCTTCATCAGTTTGCACACTCATTCGTTCAAACAGCCCAGTTGAAAACAGCTCTTCATAAACTGATAAAAGATAAATTATACAGTGTCAATTTCACTCTTCATTGATTACGGATTAAATGAGTCAGAAGAAGCGTAGCCAGAACCTGACAAGATCTCCAGTACATGTGTGTTGTCATCATCATACTACTACTATAGTGCTCGCCACAAAAGTTGACACATTGGTGGGAGGCAAAGGATGAGTCCTCTTCAAAAAAAAAATAGGGAAAACATTGAAGTTGTACTTGCCATTACTGAATGAAGCCTGCCATTTAACCTTTTTTAAGCACCCTAATTTTTATAGTGAACTTTCCTTTCGTGGCGAGCACTATAGCTGGGGTTGCGTTGCTTCACTTCAGTGATCAGACGAGAACTGGTGTGCCCAACGCCGTAAGCCACTCCCTGAAACATCATCATACCCTTATCCTGCCTATAGCATGGTCGGGTCTGCGGGTTCTAGTCCTCCATCCCCGCCTGTCTGCCACTAGGGCCCGTCCAACCCACACACTACCATATCATTACGGACAACTCGCTTCAGTGTCCCCCTACCCCGGGTGCTTCCAACCACCTGCATTCCTGAAATGGACCTAACGAGCTCCTCTTCCCCTCTTCTCATGACGTGTCCATACCACCTCAACCTACTCTCCCTCATGTTGTTCCCAATGTCCACCACCCCCAGGCTACCTCTAATATATTTATTCCTAACTATCAGCTCTCGACACCCCGCTCATACACCGCAGCATGTCTAACCCGATAACTTGCAGTTACAATACAGAGTAGAAATTGTACACTAACTATGAACCCCACTGAAAGCCCTTTCATTTTTGACAATTCCGTTCTTATTGCACAATTTCAGTTTGTGCTCAAGGCATGAAAGATGACCTAGGCCCAAGAACGACAGTTTCTTTCTTTCTAATGGGAGAAAAATAACTGGAAATACACTCATGACGCTGGGTGGGGTGTACCGTTGTCACGTGTATTTCAAAGAACCAATTTTCTATAATCAGAATCTATGGATAAATGAATAACAGAAGTTTTAAATTACCCCCGTTGAGAATTCTCTTCCACTGGGAATAAAACTGTACGTTTCCTTCATATGAAAGTTACATAGTACCACCAATCGGTAGTCCTGCAGTTTGGCTACGTTTCAGACAAACAGCGCTCAGATCCAAAAAAGAATTAATTAACAAAAATAAACTTACTATTCTGATCAATTGTCAAGTCATAAAGAGGTGTTCTATATTTGGAAGTGGAAGAAAGGGCACAACCTGACAGGCGTACATGGTGGGACGGACCCAAAATGATGACATGCTTACTGTTAACAAACAATTACACATTAATAGCATTCAGCGCTTTATACATCCTTTTCCCTCACAATGGATTTTTAGCACAACACTTGTGTTCTGGCCCATGGATGGATGGATCTCAATAATAGTCATCAGATTAAGAGATATTTTTACACACTAACATTCAATAATTCATCATGTATTTGCTAAGGGCTTTAATGTTGAAACTAACCATTCAGTCTTAATTGCCAATATGCTTCATTTACCGTCTCAAAGGCTGGTCAATCATCGAAACTTCAAACTAAGTCACTCAGTAGTGTATTAACAACTTGTTACATCGATGCCAAACACTTGCAAAGTAAATTCCTAAAGTGGAGTATCTGATAAAGTATATCACGATGTGAACAATAGAAAAATAAATTCAGTATTAATTGTCCATCAAAACAACGCCTGCAACACAAGTGCCGTAAATAAAAATCCACAACATAAAAAGAGAACAGCCATTGATAATTCTTCTACCACACTGAGTAAATAGGTAATTCACAGAATTTTTGAAACTGATATCCATATTAAACAATTCCTTATTAAAAAATTCTGCTGCATGCAAAAATTTTACTTTAGCCCTACACATCACAAGAGAATAGTTCGGGAAGACTGTCCGGCGTGGTACAAAATTTCCAATTGTCAATCTTCCAGGAGACTGTTTGTTTGTTTGTTGGAGTTTAAGGTCCCGTCAACTACGAGGTCATTAGAGACCCGTCCACTGTATAGTTCTAATGCATATACTGCACAGACACTACACTAATGTGACGATTATTGGGTATTAGCAGTACCCAGCTTTCCCAAGCGACCACCCATGTCAGTACTAACTGGGCTTGCGTTGCTTTCCAGGAGACGGATCTCTTTAAAAATTAATGAATCTTCATCATTGATATCCTAAAACGACTGTAGTATACTTTGCTAGTGGGATTTTTCATGCCAGACCCATACGGCTAGAGCTCCCCAAGCACCCCAGTAACATCGCTGACCTTTGTACCCGTTCTAGTCACCCCACCCCAACACCCACCACTCCCAGGACCTCTTCCAATACGAGGGTTCCCCAAACCCTCCTGCAGGGGCTCAACGTTGGACATGCCAGTATCACATATCTGACATCCTCCACTTGATCCCTACCCCCACACAATCCACAGCCCTCCCCTCCATGTTCTGTCGCCAATGTCCTAACCCCATTTTTCAACTTTTTCCTGTACTAACCTTTGCATTGTCGTTATCACCTCCTCGCCATACCTGGGGTGCAATGTTATGCTTATTTTATTCATTATCCTGTTTATTCTCCTCTCCCAGTTGGTAGACACCCTCGTATCGCATTAACCTGCCATACTGGATTTTTCTTATGTTGTTTCCATATCCTGCACAAATATTTCATCTTACTACCCATTTCTCTCTTCCAATGTAGACCACCCCATATCACCCTGTATTGCTTCAACTGCAGTAAATTGATTCCCTTAGCGCCATATTTCATAGTGAGAGGTAGTCGCACACACTACTTATCACCATCATACAATGCCTTCTGAATGCAGTTGTTTGTCCGATCTCCGAAATCGGGCTCTCCACTCCCTCTCATAATGCATTAATTTCAATGCAATAGTGTTGTAGGCAAATCTTGATAACCAAAGTTGCATTTGGTAATATAGCAGGAGTAATACTTTATAACTGGTGGTTTTATATTAATGTTGAAGTGCCCTTCAACTACAAGGTCATTAGAGCCCCGTCCACTGCGTAGCTCTAATGCAGGAATTAATACACTAAGCCTAAGGCGACGATTTTTGGGTATTAGCAGCACCCAGTTTTCCCAAGCGGCCACCCATGTTAGTATTAGTTGGAGTTGCATTGCTCAACTTCAGTCATCAGACGAGAACTTGTGTGTCCAACTCAAAACGGCGGCCCCTTATAATAGCTGGTAATAGTCCTTTTTCTTTTTATTAGTTAGTGAAAAAAATACAGCGCGTATCCCGTGTCATCGTATTCACATGCTAACTCGAATGTGAATACGATGAAATTTCATTGTTTCCTAGCAAATGTATTGTTGCCATGGTGTCGGGTTCACAGCCCGACGACCACAGATCGCAGTTTAATAACAACACTCAATTACAGCAATTGTAATCAAGGGTTACGTATACCTATGAACAATGTTACAATCTATTACCACGTTGGTATGCCAACGAATAAGCCAATATGCCAAGGTTCCCAAAAAGTTGTCTAAAAAATCATGCCAGCAGAGTATATAATAGTCTTACATGTGTTTAGGATTAACCTGCCGATAAGCAAAGGCACCACAAGCTCCACAGTAAGTATAACCAGCGTGGCTAAAACAAAAATTGTAAATAACATGGTTAAGATATACAACGATGATGTGCAGAAGAGAAATGTGATCACTGGTACGAGATATGCCTTTCAACTTACGGAGCAATGACTGCTCTAGCAGGACTATGTGCAGCATCAGCAGAGGTAAGCCAGTCGTCCAATTGACAATGTAACTCACGTGCTACAAAGAAAATATAACCAAAATGCATTAAATATATTATTAGAACAGCAAATGCAGCAAAACGGTTGTTACAAAACATAAGGAAAAAACTGTGAGGGGAGGGGGGACGAAGGTGACGAATAAACGACTCCCAAACACCTCGTTTCGCGTCATGTCATTAACTCCTTGGATTAAGCAGTTGACCCAGAATTAGCCATGAAACACATTTCACGGTAGAGAAGAACGACGTACATTTAAAAAACAAGTCTTATTATACCCTTTATTATGGCTCTTCGGTGATAACTATTGAAAATTCAGTGTACAAAATCACAAAAGAACTCGTCAAAGAATAGAACAAGAGAACAAAGAAATGGTACCAGACAGCGTTGTTAAAAGACTGAAAAAACACGTTACATTTCAGCTAGCACATAACTTTAATCCTTGAAGGAACCCTCACGGCCAGTACATTATCTCAAATAGTGTATTATGAATAAAGGAATTAATCAAATAGTAGTGGAATAAATGCACAATGATGAGACACTCCTTGAACAATCACTTCGTTCTTACCCGATTCCGCATACCAACTACCAGCATGAGTCGCTCGTCGAACTGACATTTCGGTCCCTATCTTGTTACTCTGCTTTACTCCAGGGTCAACAATTGTATACAATTACCAAGGTAGAATACTCATAAAAGTAGTTAACCATAAATTTCATTCACATCAAGAGATATTTAATATTAAACTCTAATTCACAATAAGCCCAACGAATAGAGACACCACCACTACAGTAACCGACCAGCTGGCAGCTGATAAAAAAATACCAGGAGTAACCGACCAATAGCGACGTAGCAAGGACGAGACGTTGTGTCATACGCACCTAGTGGAGGATTACAAAGTTAAACGGTCTAGCATTAAGCAGACATGCTATCTGGAGAGCGCTCGTGGTCAGCGGCTCGTTCGGCAATGAAACCATTCTAGAATCCCATTGACTGGGAATAGCGCTTCAGAACCGATGGAACAATCCCCGCGGGAAGTCAACCGTTTCATGGGCTAAGGAAGGGTCGGCAAACTTTTGAGACACAAGAGCCGAATTTGACCCTCAGCACAATTTAAAAAATTATTCAAGTCATAAACTTATTTTTAAAAATAAGGATTACTTATATCTTTATTAAATAAAGAAATAATACACAAAGAATTGCTCTCGTTGGGTTTGACCCGTTTGAGCAATGAGTTTACACTTCCCTAGAAAGATTCCGGATGTCCACTTTGCAACGAGTTTTAATTTTCCGTTATAGTTTCAAAGATTTGCGAGGCGTATAAAATAAATGAAATCGTAATAATGTGTATAAAATCGTTGACAAACTTTACAACTTAATCCGAATTGTATTTTCATCTTTTATTTTACTTCAGAGCCACTCAAGCACACGTACCCATGGAGACTCTTTTTTTTGACCCCAGCTCTAGGTAATACCATTATCAACTTTCCGACCTCATCCAAGTTTGTTTCGTTGGTGTTTTAGGGCTCTTCAACTACAAAGATAATTAGAACCCCGTCCACTGCATAGTTGTAATGCAGCCTGCACAGACATTACGTTATCACGATTTTGGGGCATTTGAAGTATCCCAAGCGGTCACCCATGCTAGCACTAGCTAGGGTTGTGTTGCTTAACTTCAGTGATCTGACGAGAACTGGTGTGTCCAACGCAATACAGCCGCTCCCCAACTCATCTAGAAAAATATCCTAAGAATAACAGTTACATTGTTTCATTTCCCACCCCAAGTGTGACAGGATCCCTTCTGTTGGTTCTGATCCTCCACTCCCACCTGTGGCATGGTCCAGTCTGCTGGCTCTGGTCCTCCACTCTCACCTGCGGCATAGTAAAGTCCGCCGGCTCTGACCCTCCAGTCCCACATGTGGGAAGATAGTGTGCTGGCTCTGGTCCTCCACCCCCACTTATTTTCCACTAGGTGGCCATTCACCCCACACATTGCCATATCCCTTCACACAACCTGCACCCACGTTTATGTTGGTGTTCCTCTGCCCCAGATGCCTTCAATAACCAACATCCCCGTAATGGACCTCACCAGGTCCTCCTCCCTCTTATCTTTTCCACAATGTCGCCCACCTCCACACTCCTCCAAAGTCACTCTTAGTTCTACCTGCTCTTGACACCACCACCCATGTGCCACAGCATTAGCACTTTAGCTACTTTCACAATGCACAGAACTCCCTATAAATATAGCACAGCCAGTCTAACCACTGCACTGGAGAACTGCCCCTTCAACTTAGAGGGACTTAACTGTCTCCACCTCGTTCATCCTACATTGATTCTGTTGGTCACCCCACAGAGTACGTCCCCATTATTCCCCGAAACGAAAGCTATAAAAATTACTCATAACGTCGACAGTGACCAGTACTGGACATCACCTGTGCCCTTGAAGAGTGGCACTATCCAACTCTCTCGCCATGCAACAAGTATTCCATCTCCACTAGCTATCCTATTGCAGTTTCTTTTGCAATCCGATTCCTGTGGCCCTCAGTTTCGTCGGAGTTTTAGGCCCTTCCACTACAACGGTCATTAGAGCCCCGTCCACTGCGTAGTCCTAAACCAGTCTGCACAGACACTACGCTGTTGGACGATTTAGGTATTAGCAGTACCCAGTGTTCCAAACTGTCACTCATGCCAGTACTTGGTGAGATTGCGTTGCTTAGCTTCAGTGATGAGACGAGAACTGGTGTGTCCAACGCAATACAGCCGTCGAGTGGCCCTCGGGGATGCCACTTTAATGAGTATCTTATCCGGGTCCACACCTTTTCAACCATTCATCTTCCTAAGGGCCCTATTTCTTCCTCCTACACCTCTTCCACCACCCCAGAAGTTTTAGGATAAGTGTCAATGTCCTCCTCTCCCACTCCAGCAATCATGAGGCCGTGGAAATGTTCTTCCCCTTGTAATCATTGTGGTCCAAAACACTACACTAAGTGGCGGGACAATAACCGGCCATACACGCACACTTCATGCATGCTGACTAGGAGTGACAGACTCCAAGGATGTGTATTTGGAATGCGGCATTCCAAACATTTATGAACCCATTAACACTGCAGGTTAAGAATGCGAAATGCTCGTGTTAATGGAGCAAAAGAGTAAAGCAACTCCTAACCCTTTTCCCCGCCTATGGCAGGGTCGCGTACCCATCTTGTCTCTAAGAATAGACACAAGAGCGATATATTGGTTGTAGTTTTTTTTCTGCAGCCAGTTGTCGGCCAAAGCTGCACCCCTACGCATTTTTTATCATCGGTCTAGTGTTCGTTGGGGAATGCTACCGACACCAGGGGGGGGGGGGGGGGCGAGCTCCCACACCTGGAAATTTTTGCCTCATCTACCCGTTACATAGTAGAGAGGGTTCTTTACATGCAAGTGTCATCGTACACCAACACGGGACCTCGGTTTTACTTCTCATCCGAAAGAAGGCACACTCGCGGCCTCTCTCCCGTCCGAAGGAAGCCAACCCACCTCGGTCCAGTATCGAACCTAGAACTACTGGCGCACTTGCCGAGCGTGCTAACCACTACGCCACCACGGTGGGTTAATGGAGCTAGAGTACATTTTGCAAATGGCAAGAAATCATGCTTGGATTTCCATCTAGTTTGGCGTGGCATGTCAGTTTCTAACTTCAAAAATGGATGCCAGATGACCAAAGATGGTTATGTTGTACCCACACGACTAGTGTGATTGAAGTTTTAGACATGCTGTCCTTATGTGACGATGGCCTTCCTGAACTCACGAGGACTCGAACCTATCTGTTATAGAGGTGGGAAATGCGTTTGTAAGGTAATACGAAAAATGAAAAGGATGATACTGCAGTCAGAGACACTACCTGCACCCTCGAGTGGTGTTATGTAGCTCAGGGAATTAACTAAAGTTTTTAGAGATTCTGTACATTATTTGGGCCCAAGCAGCTGACCGAGTACCAGGATAATTTTTACTCGTATTACTCCATAGCCTCGAGAGCGGTCGCATTTCATTGGACACACCGGTTCTCGTCTGATCACTGAAGTTAAGCAACGCAAGCCCAGATTGTAGTGGGATGGATGACCTCTTGGGAACAATCACACCCCAAAATTCTCGTCCCTTCCATTCCAAATACTCGCCAACCTAAACCCAACCTATACTCTCCCTCCCTTAACACACGTGTTAGTTGAACGCATGTGTATGGCCGACTATCGAGAGCTACAACACTTGTAAGATAATGGGGATCGTCACAGGCCAGAAGTCTGAGCCCCACCTTAGAAAGATTGTTCATACAATACAAATTTCACTAATTCGGTAATGCTCCACAGGCCTCTGTGGGCCGCCAGTTGAATAGCCCTGATTTGGTGTGAAGTTTGTGATGTGCTGGTCTAATAGAACGACTTTGCCATACTTCTTTCCTGTGTCGCCAAACAATTACTGTTTATTGGGTAAAGGGGATGAAATTAAATAAAGGGGGTATCGCACCTCTTAAGTATGTTTTCCAATAGTTGTAGAAATCTGAATATGTGAACTGCCACATAGAATTGCAAAGGGTCCAGATATATGTAGCCCCAGCCAGGGTTTCGTTTCGTTGGTGTTTTAGAGCCCTTCAACTACAATGGTCATTACAACTCCGTCCACTGCGTAGTTATAATGCAGAGTCTGTACAGACACTACGCTGTTGCGACGATTTTTGGGTACTTGCAGTACCCAACGTTCCCAAGCGGTCACACATGCTAGTACCAGCAGGGGTTGCGTTGCTTCACTTAAATGATCAAACGAGAACTGGTGTGTCCAATGCAATACAGCAGCCACTCCTGAAGGAAGCAAACTCGCCAGTAGACTGTCTTCCAGAGGTTGGTCCATCAAGCCAGGTAGTTCATCATCAGGGAGAATCACACATTCCGATAATGTACAACCTGGAAGTAGTACACACCTGTCTGAAGGACTCACCTGTCCATTAACAATCGTTCTGTTGACTTTGGTGTAGTAGCACCACCACACCTGCTCTTATCAGAGTTTCACAGCAAGCCCCCATCTCAAATAACCGGTCCAACCTGTTGGTTTTTTTCCGTTGATGTTCTAGGGCCCTTCAACAACAAGGTCAGTAGATCTCCATCCACTGAGTAGTTGTAATGCAGAGACTGCACAGACACTACACCAATGCGACGATTTTCTGGGTATTGACTGTACCCAGTTTTCCCAAGCGACCACTCATAGCAGTACTAGCTGGGGTTGCCTTGCTTAACTTCAGTGATCAGACGAGAACTGGTGTGTCCAGCGCAATACGCCGCTCCCTCCAACCAGATGGTAATGACGATTTAAGACTGTAGTAGCCTGTTAGCCTCCCAAAGAATTGCAGCCAGAGAACAAGAAATCCAGCAATCCCTATAACGTCATCCAAAGACGTTAAGAGGCCTACTGTGCACATTATTGATGGCAACGTGCTTCTCACACAAGTCTGCATCTCCGGAATACTCGTTGCGGAAATACACTTGACACAGGAACAATATTTGGACTCCTACAAAAAACGTAAATGAGAATGTAAAACGACTCGCTCACGATTGACGTTAAATGCCAAATGATATTATCCCAACAGAGAATTCTAACCTGCCATAGGCCATGGAGTAAATTCGCCACTAGAAAGAGATTAGTTAGAATCGTTTGGCTTTGTAGTCCACGGTCTATCAAGGGAACACAATTTGCTGCACAACAACTGCAAACCTAGAAATAAAAACGAACAACCTAACAACGCCAGGCGGCGAGGTCCTACACTTGAAAACTACGTATTTGGCTTCATGCAGAAAGGGTTGTCCTGCATAGAAATGACATCAGTCATGAAGGGGGGGCCACGAAAGACGCACAGTGCCTCTCTCGCCTAAAAGAAACCTGGATGGAACCTACAACGATGTACTCACAACTCTAACACGCCGTCCAGGTTTCACCTAGTAGGGTCAAGAGGAACAAACAATATCATTGAGGTATTGTTCCAGAGGCACTTCCACAGAAGATGATGGGCAATCCATGTCTTATTCGTGCAGCACCAACAAGTTCTCAAGTCAGGCGCAAAGACATGCAACGTCTTCAATTCGTTTAGCAGAAATGCCCATCTATCATTCAATTTGCATATTCTGAAATTACAGAACTGAATGACTGCTGCAGGAGAGAGCAGAGAGCGTCCTGAATTTTATCAACAGGGTTAGCCTGTTGGGTCCAATGTCTAGAATGAATTAATAATTGCAGCTAAATAGCAGCATTCAAATGTGGAGAACGTTTGTGCCCATCAGACTTTCACTACAAATCAAAGCGGGGAAAAAATGATTAATAAAATTGCTGCAGAATCAACATCGCAGCATAGGTAGGTAAAAAAAGGACACCATTTCGAGGACAACGAAACAGAATTTATCATTCGCAGTCACAAACAAACACTTCTGGCATTACCAGGTATGAACTTTATTGAAGAGCAACAATTTTACATTTCATTTACATAAATGAAAACTAAATAATGAAAGAGACTTTTACATCGACAAAGCCCACCACTTACATCTTACAAATATTCAGTGGGGGAGAAGGAGGGGGAACAAAGAATTGTTAACAAAAGGAGAGTAGACAATGCTCCTAGATTCTTCAATCAGTGTCTTCGGCTTCATCCACAACTTCAAGGTCGCTTCCCAAACAAATATTGATGTCATCTTCAAAAGTAAAATGCAGAAGTTAGCGCCAATGCTCTTTGGACCAAGTAACCAAAGACGCCATGGTGCTTGCAATCGCATTAAAAATAGCACATTAATGTGACTGCCAGTTAGTTATATGCAAAAATTACATTCCACGCACACGGTGGAAGTATTTTCTGTCATTTTAGGAAATGCGTCTATATCGCTATTCCAAAGAGAATCCCCAAAGCAATCTCACTCATGACCGCAAGTTAGGAAACAGTTTCCTCCACAATTTTTCTCTTAAGTCATTCCTGCCAATATTGTTCGATTCGCTTCTGTAATAATCCGAGAGCATGCATGAACTCGCCAAAACGAATCCACATGCAATAGACGGTTTAAAGAGACAAACCCTTTCATCAGCAGGAAATCGTGAGATTACCAAGGCCATTCTGAGAGCAGTGAGGGGGAGAAAAACTACATCTTTATACCACTAAAAATAATGGACAATACCTTCATCAAATTGTTCAGCGTTCGGAGAATCATTTAGAAGAGCGTCGTCTAATTTCTCTTCAGCTAAATAAGAATGTTTAGGAATGTCATGATAATTAGCCCAGTGCAAGCATTCAACTAGGACAGGCCTGTAAATCGCTCATACCTTCACTTATTGGAGGCAACTCTAACGTGTCTTCATCCTCCAACAAGAAGTCATCCAACTTTTCTTCTAGAGTGATGACTGTCTGCATTTCTTCACACTTATCATCGCCTACACCAGAAACTTTAGAATTCGTCGACTCCAATTCGCCATCAGCAGACGTAGGATCAACACACTTATCACCACTGCCAGTCATATTTTCGTTCACCATACTTTCCACAACGATCTGGCCACTTAATTCAATGCCATCATCATCATCGCCAGGCTTCTCGTTTGGATTGCAAAGTTCCTCAGATAATTCACCAAATTCCTGTTTGAAACCCTCAATGCTGCTGTCCTGGTTATCGAGGAAATCTGATGAATTCTCAACCTCTTCACTTATATCAATGTCACCTGGAATGTCTAAACGACTGACTTTTTTTGTAGTGCATCGTTTACTACGCCTGGGCGCCGTGGTTCTTCTGTTCCTTGTAGCAATTCCAGATTTTCGTTTTCTAAGTTGTTTACTAGGAAAGTCATCACTTACGTTCGCATCATCTTTAGAAACCGTCTTAGAGTCATTTCCTGGTGCCCTCCCTCTAGACGCCCGAGTACTCGCATCACCTGCAGTGTACTTAGAAGATCCGACCGCTAGACCCCACTTTGGTGGGGTCAATACTACAGAACACTCTCGTGTCCTAACAACGCCTGTTGATATGCTGTGACCTCTACCACGAGAACAAACTGCTCGCTGAGGCCGCCTAATACCTGTTGAAATCGTCACTGATGCGTGACTGGAGACTTCTTCCGTTTCTTCTCGATGAACATCTCTACCAATATCACTGATCGGAGAGCTACCTTCGTTAGATTTCTCCAGCAGTTCAATGTCTTCAGCAAGTGTCTGAGACTCCGAGACAGTGTTCGCATCTTCCGACTGGCACATTTTTGGTTCCTCTTTTATACTGATAGATTCTACAACTTCTGCTTCTTTTCTTACATCTTCACATTCTTCTTCGTCTGATATTTCAACAATCTGAATAGAAGGACTCCTGTGAACTTCAACTTCATTTAAAGCACCACGAGATATTTCTTCTCCCGCGCTCTCTACATAGCACACATCAGTAGCATCATCGCCCAAAACCTCGTCATCCGTTAGTACCTCAGTCATGACATAATCATCTACTTTAGCATCTTCTGCTTCACTGGCGATCTCGTCCACCGCCTCATCTTCTGCCTCGTCCACCACCTCCATTACTTCATCTTCCACTTCACCATCAATTTCATCCTCTGCCTCCTCCACTAATCCTTCTTCCATATCCCCATCGGCTTCATCCACCACTTCACCATCCGCCTCATCTACAAGCTCTCCTTCCACTTC
>JAAFCE010006949.1:7157410-7194572 GCA_013389805.1 Trigoniulus corallinus
ACAATGGAGCTACCCGGCTGCATCCTACCAGGCACAATGGAGCTACCTGCAGCAGACATTCTACCGGGGATGATACTGCTTCCTGGTTGCTGCCGACCATGGAAACCATTACCACCCTTCTGCCAGTCACCTCTGTTCCAATTTCGATTCATCGATTTCCTTTTTTTCTTCTTTTTGGGTTCTGCTTTATTAAATAACTTCTCCGCTCCTGCCGGTACTCTATTATTCACAACGGGTTGCTCATCAGGCAAAATATCATCCGCAGTAAAATCAATTGGTCCACCAAAACCGCTATCACTGAAATTTCCACAATAACCCGAAATACGAAACGGAGATAGTTCTCCTCTTGTCTGGAAAGAAAAAAAACAAGTTCATTAGGGAATAACAAAATTCAAGCATGCAAAAACTCCAACACCGCCTGATAATGACCGACTACCAACAACACACTGGTTACGAACTAAAAGTCCCATTTTGCTACATCAGACAAGTTTGGAAAATCGCCCATCAAGCAAGCCGAAATCCATGGATGCCTAACATCTATAGACATCCTATAACGCCGTGTCCGTCCCCCCCGCCTTAGAGGCCGGGGGTTTGCGTACTCGGGAACTCCGATACTAGACTGAGGTGGGTTGGCTTCTTTCGGGGGGAGACTGAGGCTCCAAGTGCGCTTTCTTTCGGAGGAGGAAAACCGAGGCCCCGTGTTGTTTACGATGGCATTTGCACGTCAAAGAACTCTCTCTAATATGCAACGGGTAGTTAAGGTAAAATTTCAAAGTGTAGGCGCTCTCCTCCTGACGTCGGTGGAATTCCCCAACGAACATAGACCGACGCTAAATGAGCATAGGGGTTGCCGCTTTGGTTGGCAATCGGCTGTGGAAAACACTGTCCAATATATCGCCCTTGTGTCCATTCAGGGGGACAACATGGGTACCCGACCCTGCCACAGGCGGAAGTGACTTTTTAAAAAGCCGTGTTTCCCAACCTTGTTTTGGCCATGTCCCACCTAAGCCCCTCTTAAAATTCTAATTCCCCCTTGGTGACACAGATATTTCTTATTCAAAAAGAGAACTCTTTAACTGGATGAAGGCAAAACAGATTACAATTACATTAGGATAGTACAGGATAATAATGATGGTTCCATAGCCAGATTAAGGACTACGTCTGGAAACACTGGAGGCTTCCAAGTTAAGGTCGGAGTGCATCAAAGCTCAGCACTCAGCCCATACCTTTTCATCCCAGTTATGGGCGAGCTGCTGATGGGAGTAGAGGCTGGCCATCCCAGTGCATGGTATTCGCTGACGATGTGGGGAAGCTTTACGACTCCAGAAAGGATGCACAGAAGGGCCTAAATGATATATTGGAGCAGCGATAGAAAAGTGGGACCTGAAGGCTAACACATGGAAGACAGAGTACCCAGCTTTCCAATGGGAAGGTCTGGGACAAAGTGGGGACGTTCTCTCTGGAAACGAGGTGGTGCCAAAGGTACCGGAGGTTACGTATCTAGGATCAGTAATCCAAAGCAATGGGAAAATAGATTCAAATGTGGCTTATAAGATCAATGACGGGTGGTTGAAATGGAGCTATGCAAGCGAAGTCCTGTGTGATCGGAGTGTCCCGATAAAGTTGTGGGGGAAGTTTTATAGTGCAGTGGTTAGGCCAGTTGCGCTATACAGTTCTGAGTGTTGGGATGAGTGGAAGAGCCCCGTAAAGAAAATGAAAGTAGCAGAAATGCGAATACGTACTGCGGTACATGAGTGGGGTGTCAGAGCAGATGGAATTATGAATAGAGTTAGCTTGGGGGTGAGGGTCGTAGCAGACAAGATGAAAAACCATAATTTGAAGGGGCATGGACATGCGGTGAGAATGGATGGAGAGGAGATCGTTAGGTTCATTACATGGGTGCAGGTTGTTGGAAGTGCCCAGGGCAGGGGAAGACCAAAACAAACGAGGGAGCAGGTTTTGCGTAAGGATTTGAGAGTGCGGAGTAGACAGGGGTATGGTGGATGATAGGTGGGTGTGGAGGGCTAGAACCCGCAGATCCGACCCTGCCTCCGGCGTGATAAGGGTATGATCATGATGATGATAAAGTACGGAGTGGGGGGGAATTATCATCGCATCGGGTCTCGGTGAATTAAAGAATGGTCAACCAGGCACCTTGAGCAGGGCAACATTCAAAAAAGGCGCCGCCAATCGCAGATGTTTGGAAACCCCTTGGTTATACATCGCGATTACAAAGTTCCGGAACTATGGATCATAATGCCCCCCTCCCCCCAAAGGGGCGAGGGGCCAAGTTCAAATTAAAAATAAGAAACGGAAATGTTATTCTAAATGCCAGAAACAGTCGTGTGTCCAATTATGGAGCCACTATGAATACATATGAGCGATTACCCGTGTCTCTACCGAAACCGGGGTGGGGGGCGGCTTATTGCATTGGACACACCAGCTCTCTTACATACGATATCTGGCATTCGGTTGGCAAGTAGGCGGGGACCTCAAGGACCTTTCGCCTGCGAATTATCGAATGCACCATCCCGCCATCCCCCCTTTAACTATTCTCAAAGGGCAGACTGAACCAAATAATACGTAACCTTGCCATTTCTAGAAATTAAGTTAAAAAAAGACCAGAGAAAAAACTAACACACGCTTTCTTTCTGCAATGTACAGCACCCACCCACCCACCACGTCTGCACAGCTGGAGAGTTGAACTCGCGACCACCCGAATGCCAGGAAACTGTCCGAACATGTCCAGCAATGCGAACAATCCAGTGTTAATAGACATGAGTTCGTATAATAACTGACTCTTTGAATATGCTTAATTAATATCGTGACGCTACACAGGTAACAAAAAATGGGGGACTGTTGCCAGGTAATAAGGTGACGCGACGCTACATAAGTATATAAAAAAAGATAGGTTCTTGCCAGAGTAGAAAGCAAATACCATGCCAAAAAAATATCTCATTTCGTTCACCGATTACCTGCGAGGAATCCCGGTGGCTTTGATATGAATAACGACTTAACTCTTCCCGGGTATTTAAATCGTGTTCAAAGTAACGTAAACTGTCCCGCGAACTATGGGAAAACCAAATTTCTTTGGAGCCTTTGTTGTCTGACGAACCTGCAATTGGAATAAACGATCTCGAATTCAGTCTTCCGATGCCAGGAGAACGAGTTGAAGGAGGCGATCTTCTCGATTGTGAGTTCCTACTACTATTTAAAATTTCTAGCACTGACAAACTATTATATTCGTTGTTTACATCATCGGTTGGCGAATAACTGATTCGATTTCGACCAGCCAAGATGGCAGCCACGCGAGAACTACAAGACGCTGGACTCGGTCTATTTGCCGAACGCCCCCTGCGTTTCACTCCTTGCATCCCACAGCTAGAAGGGCAGTTGAAAGACTCCTCTTTAAATATATAACAATTTCAAAACAACGTCACCGATACTTTATCAATCCACTGTTTTCCAGATGACTTTATCACACGCTACAAAGACAATCAGTCTTTACTTCTTCACAACAAAAAAAACCATACAAACAAGCACAACCTCATGTTTCAACTGCGCATGCTCGATTGCGCTTTCTCGATTGTGCGTTCCTATTTAAAACTTTAGCACTAACAAACTATTATATTCGTTGTCTACATCATCGGTTGGAGAATAACTGATTCGACTTCGACCAGCCTTTTGATGTGGAAAAAACGACTTTATGACTTTATCACACGATTTGCCACACGACTTTACCAGATGAACCAAAAGTACAATCAATCCTTACTTCCTCCCCAAAGACGCGATACGAACAAGCACAACCTCATGTTTCAACTGCGCATGCGGCCGCAATCGCCGGCCGCGCCGTGCGCCGCTGCGCTCGGTTTTGACGGCAAACAGCTCAACAATGTGCGAAGCTGCGCACTGGCGAACACGATCCGCTTGATGTCGGTACATCAAACGAATCTGCTCATTCGTGCGCATGCTATTTGGACGGGGCGGCAGGCATTTTGAGCTGCAATTGTGATTTTATTATGATATCTCATTTCGTCATCATCACACCCTTTGTCCCGCCTATGGCGGGGTCGGGTCTGCGGGTTCTGGTCCTCCACTCCCGTCTATCCCTAACCAAGCCCACATCAACCCTGCACGCCACCATGTCCCTCTGAATCACCTGCTCCCACGTTCGCTTGGGTCTCCCCCTACTCCTGCTGCCACCCACCACCTGTTGCCCCATAATATACTGCGTGAGCTCCTCCCCCTCCATTCGCATCACATGCCCATACCACATCAACCTATATTCTCTCATCTCCGCAATGTCTCCCACCCCCAAGCTGCCTCTAACATGAAGCCCTACCTTCACCTTGAAGCCACTGGTATTCCCCCATGCCATCTTCACCCTAGTGGTGGAACCATCATACATATCTTGTATTATTCTGATATGCCCTTCATCCAATCCCTTTCTTCTTGGGACATCTCATACTACCTGTTGTGGGACACTATCATAGGCCTTCTTGAGGTCAACAAAGATTGCATGCAGGTCCTTCTTTACAGCTCTATGCTTCTCAACCATCTGTTGTAGAATAAAGATGGGTTCCATTGTTGACTTACCGGGCATAAACCCAAACTGGTTTCTTCGGACACTAGTACGATTTCTGAGGCGACATTCTATGACCCTCTCCCACAGCTTAACGAAAAAAATATGAGTCACTGATTCAAAGATTTTGAAACAACCAAAAGATACAGGTATGCACCAACATGGAACAGACTGCTCAACTGCAAACACATTGCTCTGTTAGGCAAGGTGCAAAATGAGACGCAGGGTGTAGCAGCCCTGCGAAATTTTGCTAGTAGGCAATCACCGCACATTGAATCGTAGTTTTTCACCATACTTGCATAAAATAATGGGAAAACTTCTCTGCTTCACACCACTTTTTGTTATTGTCATGCCAACTTCACACAGGAAACTGTGGAATTCGCACTGCACTCCACAGAGTCACATGGCACAGGCACTGAGTCACGTCACCCTGCATCTTAACATGTGCAACTTCCTACTATCATGTGACCCACAAAAATTTGTAGTGAGTCACCCTGCATCACCTGCAGGGACTGTGTCCCATTTTGCACTGGGCCCTATGCGTTGTTTTGTGCAGTTCTGCTCAATTTTGAACAGAATGCTGTTGCAGAGTGCAGCACGGCACAGTGTGATGCAGCTGGTGTGGACCCAGCATTATGAGCAACAACAAAGCTACACTTTTTATTTCTAATTTTCTTTTGGTCTGATTGGGACACATGAGTGATGTATCTGCTGGACTGCATTTTATGCAGCCAGTGGTCAACCAAATCCTGCAACCCCCTAAGTTTATATATCACCGACCCATTTCCTTCTTTCGAGAACTATTTCTCCATGGACGCCAGGGGGCAGGCTCCAGTACTGGTGAAGCTTGCTTCCAGATCAAAAAGTTGCAATAAAGTAATGTCTTCTGTGGTTGTCAATAAGGCAGGGCACAAAATGAGACTCAGGGTGACACAGGTGGCAAAGGTGTAACAGGGTGCAGCAGCCCTGCGAAGTTCTGCTAGCAGACAATCACCACACATTTAATCGCAGTTTTTCACCATACTTGCATCAAATAACAAGAGAACATCTCTGCTTCGCACTGCTTTGTGTTATTGTCATGCCAACCTCATGCAGGAAACTGTGACATTGGCACTGTGCTATGCAGGGTGAAGTGGTGCAGGTACTGGTCACGTCACCCTGTGACTTAACGTGCACAACTACATACTATCATGTTAGCCACAGAAATTTATGGTGAGCCATCCTGCATCACCTGCATCTCATTTTGCACTGGGCTTAAGGTGAATGTGCACTTTAGTTGAAACCTACTCAAAATATCTACACAAAACAGTGGTGGTAATGAGCGCCACCTAACAAACAATTCATTTAGATCATTAAACTGTAGCATTACCCAGTTATAGTTAAATCATCATCATACCATTATCCCACCTGTAGCAGGGTTGGGTATGTGGGTCCATTGAACATGCTCTGACTGGGGGCACCCTAGCCAGGCATCTGGCTGAATTGTCTGTGGGGGATGCCAGTGTTATGTTCTGGTTATTGTAAATTTATTCATGATTCAAGGCCAGAAATAACTATTAATTTTAATTTTCGATGCAAAGTTGTACTCATTATAGTAGTGGATAATAATATCCCTAGTGTGAAGTGTTTCCAATCCACAAAGCTTGAAGGGTTAATACAAATTATTGCTTTATTATATTGATTATAAAATCCAATATATACAGGGTGACTTTAAAAGTCATGCTCAAAATGAAGGGGAGGTAGAGGAGTAAAAAATAAACAATGTTTACTCTTCAAAAGATTTGATTTGAGGCTTTAATGCATATTACACATTCTGGTAACATTGCCATAATAAAAGACACTGTTTTAATTAATGGTATTCATTGATTGATTTAAATAAACTGAAGAAATAACAATCAATGCAGGATTTGAACAAAAGATTTCCATTACAACAACTGCTCAAAATTACGTCCCCTGCACTCAATGCATGCCACACATCTCCTCATAAAACTTTGACACACATTTGAAAAAACAATTGGTGTATTTCTGATTTTCTCACTCGCTGCTACTAGTCTGGCTACAAGTGTTTCAGGATCATTCACTGGTGTTTCATACATCAGACTTTGGAGATGACCCCACAAACAGGGCTGGCCATTCTGCTGCACCACCTCTGCCAATCCATCTGCCTGGGAATGTGTTGTGAAGAAATACTCGAATGTCACTTGCATAATGTGCAGGAGCTCCATCCTGTTGGAACCACATTTGCTGTCGTAACAGAAGTGGAACATCTTCTAAAAGTTCTGGTGTGTTTGTTGTAAGAAAATGAGGTAGATGTGCCCATTTAAATTTGGTGGCATAAGATATGGTCCAATTAAATGATCACCAATAATACCTGCCCACACGTTGATTTTAAATTGTGTTTGTGCATTACAAAAGTAGCATGTGGATTGACATTTGCCCAAATATGGTCATTATGATAATTGAAGTAACCATCTCGACTAAAAGTTGCTTCAACTGTAAATAAAATTTAGTTGACAAAATATGGATTATGGTTGTTTTGTTGTGTAACCCAATGGCAAAAGTTCAAACGTCTTTCAAAATCTCCATCAATCAGTCCCTGGACTTTTTGAAGATGAAATGGATGCAGTACACTACACCATCAAATGCTTGTAACTCTGTAATTAAAGCCTCAAATCAAATCTTTTGCAGAGTAAATATTGTAAATTTTTTACTCCTCCACCTCCCCCTTCATTTTGAGCATGACCTTTAAAATCACCCTATATATGTTAAAAATTTATAAAAAGTTAGCAATGAATTGAGTACATGTAATGTTATCTAGCTTGGATCCAGCTAATTAGCAAATAGACGTTCCCCACAATTAAGTATAAAGCCTATAACTCCACATATTAGAACAAATATTTCTAATATAAATATGATTAGTAATGGAGATACAATTATATCATAAATGCAAAGACAAAATAAAAATTAGTTCAGAAAATTCGTTTTCTTCCATTGAACTGGAATTAAAAAATAACATTTTTAATTTGGTGTTTTTATTCCATGAATTATATTAAAGAGTTTTCATTCCTAAAAAGTTTCTTCTTCTTCTTGAATTTAACTTCTCTCAAGATATTTGCAATCATTTTTCACAACTTAGGGACTTTAGACAAGAGCATTAAGGAATACATGTTCATTTCCTACTTTTACTTGGTTACACTGGTTGATCGGTAGTCGGTAGCACTGGCATTGACTTCCTGTGAATAGTGTTGTTAAAATGGCAGTCTTTGAATATTCCACTTGGTGAGTAAAATTGTTTTTAGTTCTTTTTTATTGTGTTCTTTGGTAGTTCTGTTGCACAAGTAACACATTTACTTAGTCACTATACTTCTTCACTATTCAGGGTTTCTTGAATGCCTTTGTCATACTGTATGTTGATTGAGAAGTTTTCTTGATTAGCGATCTGTCTTCTTCCTTGAGAATGAATGGAAGCTTTCCTTTTTCATTTCTTCCTTTTATATGCTTTTGATGTGATACATTAAAAGGTAATTTTGTTCTTTCGGGGTGAAAAGTATAGCAGACGATATGATAATAAATACATGTAGCGGTGCCGTGAAGCGCTCACGTTAAGCGATTGCGAAGCGGTCATGTGAAGCATTCGCGATATTACGAATTATTACGAATAAATTGGGAACAAATTATAAATCTTAATGAACTTTTTATAAACATGTCCAAAAAAATTACCTTTTTCAGAACTTGAAAAACTGAATATGTGCAATATTATGAATAAATCAGGAACAAATTAGGAACGAATTATGAACAAATTATTAATAAATTATGAACAATATTACGAAGGACCCAAATTACAATTATTAGGAACAATATACCGAATAATTATATGAATATTACGGAAAATTACTAACAATAACTAACACAACAACGCATGAAAATGAAAAACAATTGAACATGGCAATGAACGTGAAAAACAATTTTTATGAACATGAAATCCGAACTTTTCTGAGTAATGTTTTTTTCGTGGGTCCTATAAATTCTGTGCAACTTTGACCTCTTTGTCCCTAATTTATTCATAATATTGTTCATATTCAGTTTTTCAAGTTCCTAAAAAGGTAATTTTTTTGACATGTTTATAAAAAGTTCATTAAGATTTATAATTTGTTGCGATCGCTTAACGTGAGCGCTTCACGGCCGTGCTACATGTATTTGTTATCATATCGTCTGCTATATTTTTCACCCCGAAAAAACAAAATTACCCATTAAAATTCTTCACATTCTTTTTTGGGTTTATCCAATCCCGGGTTTGTTTTGATTCCCATTAAATTTTGGGTAATTTTGCTCTTTCGGGGTGAAAAGCATTGTGTAGTTTTTAGCAGATGATGTATAACACTAAAGTATAAGAAATACATGTTGTGGGGCTGGTGTGACTTTTTATAAACAAATTATAAACCTTTATGAACTTTTTATAAACATGACAAAAAAATTAACTTTTTGGAATGTGAAAAACTGAATATGAACAATATTATGAATAAACTAGGAAAAATTTTAGGAATAAATTAGGAAAAAAATATAAACTTTTATGAACTTTTTATAAACATGACAAAAAAATTAATGGATTTCATGTTCATAAATTTCATAAATTCATGTTTGTAATTTTCATAAATTCATGTTCGTAATTTTCCGTAATGTTTCCATAATATTCATATAATTATTCGGTATATTGTTCCTACTATTCGTAATTTCATTCCTAATTATCACAATTTGGTCCCTAATTCCTTCGTAATATTGTTCATAATTCATAAATTTGTAATATATCGTAATTCGTAATATCACTCATAAAAGGTTAATAAATTGTTATCGCTTCACATGACCACTTCACAGCCCTGCAACATGTATTTCTTATACTTTAGTGTTATACATCGTCTGCTAAAAACTATGGAATGCTTTCACCCCAAAAGAACAAAATTATCAAATTTTGAAAGTGAAATGTCTGTATTTTCATGTTGTTGTTGCAAAGGAATTTCAAAGGTTTTTCATTGCCTTTTCTTTTGCATGGTGACTTTTCAGAAAGGTGGTATTCAAGGAATTTTATTTTCTTTTTGCAGGTGTTGGGGGTTTTGAAGACATGGAAGGGTGAGTCATAATTTTTTTAATTATGTTATTTCTTCCAATAAGATGTGTAAGTTTTTGAATTGCTTGCATGGGTAAGCTGTGATTCATTATTATTCTTCTGAATGTTAAATTCCTTTTAAAGGTGAATCTTTCAAATTGCATAATTTATTTATTTCAGGGTTAATCTTAAAAGGGGGTTAGGAATTTTCCAGCCATTCTTCTCAGGAGTATCAGGTTTCTGAAATTCATCCAGGGCATTTGGAGAAAGTGGGTGTATTTGATCAAATTTTGAATTGAATTGTAAATTTTTAATGTATTTCAATGGAAATAAACATATTTTAGTTTACGAAATTTTGCATTTTCTTGGTCCTTTATTTTAGCTATAACTACAAGATAACACTGTTCCAACACTGCTTTATACAACCAAAATAGAAATTTTTGGCAGGTAAATTAATGCTTTGTTTGGTTAGGATACCTATTGCACAATAACTGTAATGCAACAGGAGTCAGGCTCATGCCCTACCAGTTATAGTTAAAGGGATAATAAAATGCACTTTGTGCACCATGTAGTCAGGCAAACTGATTAGCATCATCTATGGGGTGTTTGTGGAACTGCTCTTGCTGTGGAGCATCTGCCATATTTATGGGCTTTTGTCAATGACTTGTTAAACTACACAAAACCTCTTAGTACAGTGAAACCTGGCTAATTGGAACACATTCCAGACCATAATGTAGTGTTCCATGTAAAGAGGTTTTCCCATTATAGAAAAATCAATTTTCATTATCCTTTGCAAAAAAAGTAATAGAAGACTGTTTTGTAAAGTTAACATGCTGCAATTGTATATTAGTGAATGTAGATTCAAATTTGCAAATAGAATGATAAAAAATTATAATTTTTTGACAATGCATAGATCTTCAACTTTTTAATCATTTCTTGGCTTCTTTTGCTGTTTGGAGAGCTTCTTCCTCTTCAACTTTGGCCACATTGGCATTTTCTGAAAACTCAGTGATAATATCTTCAACAAGAGATGGTGAAACTTCTTCCAAAGAGCAGTGATAATTATTATCAAAATTGATAAATTCCTCTAATGTCATATCACATTCAAATCACTGATTTTGAAAATAATTTAAAAGAGGATCTAAGGACTCTGTGGCAGCTTGGATATCATTAGAAACTTCCAGGTCAAATCTACAGTGTTTGAAGCAATTTGAAATTGTTGCATTAGTGATGTAATTCCATGCTTCACTTATCAAGCCAATTGCATCCAACACAAACTGTATGAAATGAATTTTTTCACCTAATTCTATTTTAGCAATGAGATGTCATAAGAATGATCAATGATAACAATGCTTGAAAGCTTTTATAATACCAGCATCACAAAGTTGGATTAAGGGATGTTGAATTTTGTGGAAGGATTTTTAATGTAATATTCCCGAGTTGAATGTCTCGATGTGCAGAAAAATTATGAAGAAATAACATCTTCCAATTGCTTCTCTGGAAGGATGCATTAAACTTTCCAAGCCATTCTGCAAATAAATCAGTTGTCATCCATGCCGATTGATTATTATGCCATGTAATGGGAAGTTTGTTAATGTCAATGTTTTTAAAGCAGAATGGCTTTACCAATGGTGAGTGGTTTTAGCTTTTCACCTGTAGAATTGCATCCAAGGAGAACTGTTACTCTTTCCTTTTATATCTTAGACCTCTTGCTTTTTTTCATGCTTTTGAACAAGCAACTTTGATGGCAATGTTAAATGAAATGAGTTTATTTTTGGCACTCAAAGCATTGGAAATTAAAATTACAGTACTGTGTACTGTACCTTTGAAAAATAATCCAGTATCATCAGCATTAAAAATGTCACATTGACCATAGCCAGCACACAAATTACCAATTCTCTCTTTAAAGGTTTTGGCTGAATCCATGTCTGCAGATGTAGCTTCACCTGATCCACCCAATCATTTGATGCCTTGATAGTGTGATTTCCCAGTGTTAAGCAAACTTTCTTGCAGTTTCTAGAAGGGATCCACCAACTGGAATGACTTCCAAACCATTTCATTCAATTGGTGATTGTCTGTTTTTCTCCTTTTACATTTCCTCCCATCTTTGATGTTTTCATTGTCACAGAGTTGCAAATATTCTTCACGCCTTTTATAAATGCAGCTAACAGAACCAATTGATGCCTCAAACATTTTTGCAGTTGATCATTAACTTTTTCCTGAACTAACATCTAATTAACTCAATTTTATCTATGAAACTCAACTCATGATACCAAGGATGCCATTAGTAGCTCAATACTGTATTATGAAACAAAAACACTGTAGCAAGTCATGTGTGCAGTGTTCATAGGTTGAAATTACATTACATGAAATGCTAAAACATGTTCCATGTTCACAGTATGTGTTCTATTTATGCAGGGGGTAGTCAGTGTTAACTCTATTGAAGTTGTTCTGTTCTATATTCTAAGTGTCCCATTTTAATGAGTGTTTCATTTACAAAAGTGTTCAATTTGACAGATTTCACTGCAGTCATAGTACCATCAAAAGAAATGATAGCTCCAATACAATATTCATGGAGCAAGGGTAATTCAAATTTCATTTGCTATAAGGCAAGCAGTGGGTAGCATGCTTGGTAACTATGTCATGTAGTTCTAGGTTCAACATTGGATCAAGGTGGGTTGGCTTTTTCAGGTTAGAGGCCCTCCAAGTGCACCTTCCTTCAGATGAGAAGTAAAACTGAAGTCCTGTGTGATGTATGATGGCATTTGAAATGTAACAAAACCCATGTTGTGCACAACAAGTAGATCAGACAAAGTTCCCTGGTGTAGGAGCTTGGTGGAGTGCCCCAATGAACAGTAGACCAATGACAAATAAACATAGGTGTTACAGCATTGGCTGGTAGCCAGTTGTAGAAAAATACCATCCAATATATCATTCAATGTCCATTCAGAGGGACAAGGTGGGTACATGGCCCTATCATAGGTGGGAAAAGGATTAGGAGTTGCTACATAGTGAGTACTTTTACATGCCAATGCACAATAACTCCCTTAAGCCCCCCCATACACTGTCAGTTTCATCTTCACTTGTAAACTGTGCAATTAAAACTGTACAGAATGTCTTCAGATTAAACTGAGTGAGATATTGCAACACATACGTAGTCCTGACACTTGTTTTCATTGGCAATGAACAAAATTTAATGAATTGTTACTGCTAATGAATGGTGAACATAGATAACAACACAGATGTGAAGGCAGTGGCATAACTTGTAAGGGCAATGGGGTCCAATTTCCCCCAAAGTTGGCACCTTGTCCACAACACAATTTCTGTGCAACAACTTTAGGGCAAATAAAAAGTGCCATGTCTGCTTAGGACAAGCAACAGGGGAGGGGCTCTTCAAATGCCTCCAAGTCACATAATTTTGGTCTAAATAGGCTTATGTACATAGGATTTGTTTCAGTTCTTTAGGATTTGGTCCGAATAAGTGGTCCGATTACTCATTGGTCCAATTAACTGGATTTCACTGTACTGGAAATTGGAGAAATTTGTCGGTCAGAAGAAAGTGCCAGCAGGTTTGCCAGACAGCATGCATTAGTGTGGACTGAAAATGAAATAGTAAATGTTACTAAATATTAGCTGATATTTCCTGTCAGTTACCCCTACAGTACCATTACCTGTGCTTGTGGTTATTCACAACAATCAACTACCAGGGTGTTGACGTGCTCTACTAATACTCGGTCGAGTACCCATCTTTTCCCCTCTGAATGGACACAGGGGGGATTTGTTGGACGTAGTCTTACTCAGCCGACCACAGTTACAACCCCTATGCTGATTTATCGTCGGCGCCTTCCACCGAACTCCTACATCTGGGAATCTTGCCTCTCTACCCGTTGCATATTTTCGACGGAATATTAAAACTTCTAAAAACCTCCCTAATGATTAATTCATTTCTCACTGACTACCTGACGCTTTAACTAACCCTTCAACTGGTGCCTTCGGCGGCATTGCTACTGCATCCGCCAGATGTGCATGTGGGAACGCAATGGTGTTATCACCAAAAGATTTAGAAGACATTTAGATGAGCCTAGCCTGAAGTAATCCCCCAAAACGGTTCCAGGCTTGTGGTGGAGATGACGGTCGGTATATCGGCTGAAAAAACCTTGTTAACTATTGATCACCATGGTAACCACTTGACTAAAATATGAAACTTGTTTCATAAGTTCTTACCTGATTTGGCATGATAACTTTTAAACATATGTTGAAGACATTTAAGGTTAAAAATTACGTGAAGAAAATTGGTGTAAAAAACAAAAAGCACCACCAGTACTACAATCAAAAGGCACACAGGACCACGCTCTACAGCGCCAGTGTAAATACTGTACATTCAATAACCTCTTCTAAGATATTGCTGTAATGCCGCCATAGTCGTCAAGGCTAGTTGAAACTATAATAAACATGAATATTGAGTTAATGTCGCATGTTTCATTCAGTTTGACATCATGTTGAAGGATAGCATTGTTGGAACTTCGCTGGTGCTTTATGGATGACCCTTCGTGCCCGCAGGAAGTAGCGTTAGCGTTAGGGCTATTCTCCCGGAAGTAGGGAAAATTTAATCGTTACTGGATTAACGTTGTATTAATCAGAGGGCTATCTTACCGTTATGAATCTTTACTATTTCTGTGTCTAATAAACAGTACATTCAGGTTATAACCTAGTCATAAAATGTCATCATGCTATGTATTCAGTTTGCAGAAGTCTTACCTATTATAAACTGATACCGTAACTCTCGTACTAAATACTCCTTCAAATACTGAAGAGACAACTCTTGCCCCTTGTCGTCGATATTCCAGTGACTTTACTGCAGATGAGATTGTGCATTGTAGACTAGCTTATAAGATGACTCGACTCTGGACAATAACTTGTGACATTTACCTTGCACACCTTTCTTCCTGTTGATCCTCAGCGCCCAATCATAAAGCATGAGGTACTGAAGGTAACATGGCGACTACCATAACCAGCTCCATTGCAGCATCTCATGGACCCACCAAATTAGAATTTAACGTTGTCTACAAGACCGTCGCTACACCTTTACTATGAACCGTGGTGTGGCCAGGAACCCATTTAGGTAATCGAGATTTTTCTATTGACTGTCTTCGCTGGTATCAATATAACCTACGAACAAAGATGCAACCGTGTGGTTGTCAAACATCACATGATGGGAAAGACACAGCTGTGAAGCTTCGAGCACCTTGATGGACAAAACTGAGTGTCAGCCAGGAGTTGGGTCCTTTAGGGCTGTTTAAAGATGGTAGTACGAGAGAATGAGACGGCAGAGGGTGCACGAGTGAGCCTGTCATGAATGCTTCCACACAGCCCGGAACCCATGAAGTTGGATGGCTCACCATTTCATTACTCGAGAATGTCCCTCGTACATACTGCGATTTCCTGCTGTCCATTAGTCAGTTGTGCATTCTTTTCATTATTGTTGTCTAGCGTAGGACTTCTTTGACTCTGGGGGCTGGTACTTCAGAAATTCCTCGCTGCTCAGTTATTTTGATGGATGTTCTTTCTAGTTATCTTACCGTAGGTGCCCTATTAAGTTTTCATGTTTCTGGTGCATGGGAGGACGATGATGTTTTGGCACGTTGTGGATAGTAAAGCTGGCAAGTGTTGATAAAAGCTGCGGCCTCCATTTCGGCCCCATAACCGGTAGTGGTTAGGTAGCAGTCCTATTATAACCATTGACCTCCACTATGCCACTTCTGTTGATCTAAAAAGCATGTTATTTTTTTTTCGGGGGTTGGTGAAATATGTTTGCACACCGAGTGTCACACTCCCGTTGCTGGACTACAGACTAAAGCACTTACCATTGTCCCCTAGACACGGGCTTGGAATCGTTTAACAGCCTGTTGTTGTGCCCTTCTTGGTCCAGCCAACTTTTCATTTATGTCCTCTACATATTGGGAGATCATACCCCAGGCGTCCCTTCCCCTCCACAGCATGGCTAAAAAGCATGTTACATGTTGGAATGGCACAATAATCCACATCCAGCTGTTTACCAACAAGTTTCAATCTCCCACACCATCCTTCTGTTGCACCACCTCTTGAATTAGTGAAGTGCAAGACTATATCCCTTACCAGCCAGTATATCCTTTTTTTGGGTGAACACTGGTGTCCTTTTACAACGTACTTCTTCACCGTTTTGATTTCTCATCACCAACAATCCTACATCTACAGTGGTACTCCATGAGATATGAGATGTAGTTGAGCCTCATGGTAGTCCTGAATAAAACCAAAAAAGTTTGTGAAACGTTATACCAAGGGGCCTAAATGAAGGCATACACAACAGAGAGGTTTGCCAATCAATTATTTAAACTCATGATTTTGCAGCAAAACGCTAAAAAACACTACATCATTTCACTTTGTCACATTGCAACTCATTCTTGTTTCATTTCAAGTGTAATTACTACCTTAGGATTCCAATACTGCTGACCCCATGACAAATGTTATCAGAATGTAATCTCACCTTATAGTAAGATCTTTTGTTTATCCATTTCTATACAGCATAATCCCGCCTCGATGGTGCAGAAGTAGCGTCAGTGGTTCCAGGTTCGATCCTGGACCGAAGTGGATGACGTCTTTTAAGTGAAACAGGGGCTCCTAGTGCCCCTTCCGTCGGATTGGAATTAAAGCCGTGATCCAGTGTGATGTCTTTCGTTTAAGGGTGATTGGTGATGGACATCTGATGGCCGTTAACGCATCAGTGGTAAGTACAATTACGCTACATGCATGCCATGGGGATTCTAGCTCCCAATTGTTACTCTTGATCTTGTCCCGGTGCACCGTATACCACGCCCCATCCAGGGGCGGATCAAGGTTCCTCGGGGGCTAGGGCTTATTGAAGTTCAATAGTGTCACATTGATTAAAATTCAATGAATAATAGTATAAATAATTATTATTATATTATTAATATTAACTATTTTTACTATGTGATAAGTGCTCATTTTTAATCAAAATGTATTAAAAGTTTATGATAATTCAATTTTTGTGGGGCCCCTTGACACTTGGAGGCCCTATTAGTCTCTATGTAGATCCGCCCCTGGCCCCACCCCAGTTGGAGTTATACGATAGAAGACGCTAGTTTGATTCCCCCCAAACACAGAAGACGCTAGTTTGATTCCCCCAAAAACAGAAGACGCTATTGTATGCGCAGGAGAATTACGGGAATTGTTCAGTGCTGCACAAACACCTGACGTTATACATAGAACATATAACCAAAAACATGTCCTGCAAGTTGGAGAGGCGGCTACTAATCACAACCCACCATGAAGTTGGCTATTAAGTTAACTGCGACACTATTTGGACCCAAGTAGTCACATCAAAAATCCAATAAGGGCACCGTCTCTCATGCCCACCCTTCGTCCAACCTGCAAACCTTAACATTCTCCAGAGGTCGGCTAGGCAACGTATAACCCTAGAACAAGAATAGGCCCGCAGTCACCAAACGAAGTATGGCATCTACCCAGCCAGCAGGTTCTAGGTAGTAGACTAGGTAGAGGTGGGCCAAAGCAAAGCATTGGAACAAGTTACATGATGGGACAAAGTGCTGTGTGGGGTAGAAGGGTACCTGGTTGAGAAGAGGAAAGACTGCAGGGTCAGAACTAGATCTAACCCTGCCACAGATGGGATAAAGGAGTAATGATGATGATGATGATGATGCAGTCCGTCATCACCTGACATTTCTAATCCACGTTGAGGTCCCCTCTTCAGGTTCACTTACAAACTACAAACATTCAAAACCACAGACAAGAAACCCATTTATTACACAGCTTCTGCAAATGATATACACGAAGATATGCCAATATCACCATAGGTTCAACTCATGTCACTGAGCCAATAGCATGCACTATGGGCTACAAAATTGAATTTCAAGAAAGTTTGGTTATATTGTAAATTAAACACATTAACAGAAGTTGCAGAGGTATCTTCCAGAATTTCAATGGGAGGACAAGTCCTCACAGTTCCATCTTCTGGGAGAATGCAGAAACTGGGTCAAGTCCAAAACTTCCACGTTAAGACTTGAGGCATAACTGACTGGTGATAATGCCTGCTGAACAACGACCGCACACCAGCGGCCTTTGTGGTTCACAAAACAGACATTACCTAATCCCAATGAAGTTCCGCAGAGCTTCCACAAGCTCGCGCCGATTTTCTTCGTCACACCATCGCATGACATCAACTTCCTTCTTACGACAAAGAGTTAAGAGACGCAGAGCCTCTAAAATGTGGTATTCCATTGGGGCTAGCCTGTCGTCTGGAAAGAGTGACACTGAAACCTTTCCAGGCCATGTCTCCCCCTCCTGTTTACGAAGTGCTGCCAATTGTTCAACACACCAAGCCCGTACCGTATCACGGAGATGTTCACGAGGAATTCTTACAAGTACCAGTTGTCTACCCCACCTGACGACAACAACAAAAGTTCCCACAATCAGCAAGAAGAGGCTCGCTGATTCCCCCTGCATGGGCAAAGGTGGTGCCTTCACCCCAGTAAAGTACGTTATTCTTGGGAACCAAGTACGTTTAATAAGCCCCATAAACAAACACGCGACAGCATCACAGAAGTCGATGTTTGCCGTTCCATTGTAATAAAACTCCTGTAAATGAGCTAGTGTCACGTCGCACGACATTAATGACTCTCTCCCAATGCCAAACGGGATCGGTTGGCTTATCCAATACGAGTAGTCCCTAATTAGGGCTGAAGTGTCAGTGCAGCTATTTTGCTGCCCTTGGGCACGTTCAGCAACATAATGGCCTTCATTGTCAGCATGGCCAAATCTGGACTCGGAATCGTCCAGCATCACATTCGGGCGTCGATCATCTGGAAACAAATTCCGAAAATCATCACTTCTGCCACGACGACCGTCTGATGGTGCCATGCGGGATGCCTGACTTTCGTATTCAAAAGCCAGGTCTCTATTGAAATAGTTACTTGGACGCACCTGAAAAGATGATTCACTCGTAGAAGGGTTACCCTGCATTCTAGGGAAGTACTGAAACGATTCATCCGAATGAGTCTTCTCCACCCCCAAAAGCGTGCGACGACCACCAGAACTACAACCCGCACTAGTTGATGCCGCCTCCACAGGGCTGCCCAATAGAGTTTTATGTTTACGCGTTACATCAGAAGGTTCATCAGCCTCCTGATAAAGTCGTCTGAAATAGTTTGCTAACATGCGAGCTGCATCTGCAGCTTTTCGTGCCACCTCCCTGGGTAATGCAGCCGACGACGCTGCATTTTGCTGTCCAGAATTCATAAGCATTCCTATGCTTTTTAAAAAATTTTCTGCTCGTTCCTGCTGAGCATTTCTATAAGCTCCAGCGTTGTCATTGGAGCCATAAGCCCGGAATCTGTCATCTTTTCTCAAATTCTCGAAACCACCAATGTCAGATCCTCTACCGGGTTGACCATATAACATCGATATGATTTTTTCTTTCAGCTGCATTTCGTCTGTATAATCACCAAGTGGTTTCTGCGACTGCCCGGTATTTCCAGTGGTCTTTTCCTCTGGGATGGTTGTCTTTTTACTCATCACCCTATCCAAAATATTCCTAAGAAATGCAATATCTGACTCGTACTCAGTCTCCGGTTTAGCAATGGGAATCTGTTGTCTTGATTGATCTGGAAAGAGAGTGTGAAGAAAACATATACCTAAGACAACCAATGAAAATTCTCAGCAGTAGCCTTACCTAGCACACAAGACTTAAACTTTAATGCCTACCATTGTTCCCTACAGGAATTTCTGGCTGAAAACTACTCTCTTGACGCCATCTCTCTGGTTCAGCAGCATAATGCATGCTACTCCCATCATCGCGTTTATTGGTCCGATTCCAGCTCTCAGATACTGAACTTTTTTCTGGAATGACTTGAGCCAATATTTGAGAAACGAGCGACTGCAGGCCTGGTGAACCTTCACCACCAAACAACCTGCGCAAGTAATCAACACTGTCGTCCTTAGAAGGTCCGCCATAGGTTTCAAGGTATGAGGATGAAGATGACATGTTGCCCTAAAAGTTGTAGAGCATAAGTTACACCACACGAATATCACAAAAACTACGGCCACTGTCGTAGAGGAAATACACGATGATTTATGAACGTTTAAATCGAGATTAGCAGAAATATACATGGCTAATTCATTACTAGGGATTCTGAAATAACTTCAAACATGCTGTTCCTACTTAGTACCCCAAAACTATTGGTACCTGAAGATAGCTCCTGAATAGATTTCTTAAAGAGCACATTGATCGACATTCAGTTGACTTACTGATGAGTACAACAACGCAGGGACTGCATAGAGATCCACTATAAACCATTACCCGAACCATACACCATTGAGTACTTCCCAACAAAATGGCAAGATTAGAGTATTTGAATGATAATTCCATTGTGCCAACTAGACAAGGCACGCGTATGAAAGTGTCTCATACGTTAACGTAATGCTATCCCAATACCCAACCATTTAATCCTCGGTGCGAGCTCCGAGATAAAAAAAAAATAATTTAGACTAACTCAAGCCCCCTCTGATTTCAAAAGCTGTCAACCAATCCCTCTTGATGTTCCCAAGCCCACATCCCTTTTACTTACCTTGAATAAGCTTTCTTTGTTTCTGTCAAGGGCCTCCTTTCATTTTCCTAACTGAATAGCCTCAACTCATGGATACCCAACTCTATCATAAGTTAAAATGCATGCCAGTAGTAGATTAACCACTGCTCAGGCCATAAGTTTAATCCCACGTGGCTCGTTAACTATTTGTTCCACCAATAATGGATTAGCTGCAGTGCGAGTCCCGACCCAGAGACTCTGGATAATGGCTGCAAGCCACCATCCAGATATTATCACGTGCTGAAGCAGCACTCCAAAACTTTACGTTTGTATCATGAAAAGAAGTGGTGACCTTCAAATTTTAATGTTTGATACATCTTACGTTTCTTGGAGGGGCCCATAAGCTTCAGTTCATTCAGCCTAATTTAAAAAGTGCAGTAGATACAACTATGCATTATATACACTGCAATAATCCATAGATTCCCCCTCCTCCTTACATTTCGTTACACTCCATGTGAACCATTGAGGGTTAATTAATGACGTGGCTTCCCCTCTACTTGACTCACCAGAATGTCGAATTACCAAAATAATTACCTGAATTCATACTTAACACGTTCAAAATGTACTCTTCAGTACCTTGTCTCCGCCTTCGGCAAGCTTGACATCCTTTTCAATATTTCGCCGAGCTGCTTGCCAACTGGTCTGCCTTTCTTCGCCTTCAATTTTTATTGAAGGATTCGAGATGCTTACAAGTCTCCTCCATGGTGGTGATAATGAGCGAGACCTGGACCGATGAGTGCGGCTTGTTTTTCTAGAAGGAGATAATGAGGGCGACTGAGGTTGCCCATAGCCGAATCTTTCACTCCTTACGTTCACGGGAGAGCGTGACCGTTTCCAGCCCATTATGGTGTCACCGTGGCTTACGCTCGAAGGATTTGGTGGGTGTACTGCAACACTAACGTACGCTTCTAACGATATTAATTTTCGAAAAATCGTAAAGATTACAGCGAAGTGCAAAATGTAAAGGAAGTAAACAAGTGTTCATTCTTTTGTTACCTCTTTTCGCAGCAGTTCCCAAAATTCGCCGGTGAGGATCATCCATCTCTAACTCGTATCTTCCTTTCTTAGTTACTGGTATTTTAACTAACGAATAACAGTATGGAATTTCCTACACAATTCACACTATTTCAGACTGGTAAGCGATCTTTTAACGAAATTTTTTCACTAATCTAAAACAAGGATTCATTACAGCGATAACCAACGCGAGAAGCGAAGAGCAAACAAATCGCAACACTGCCAGGATCAACCATGTCTCCGATCGACACACTCGAAAATTCCCTATTCGGTTTCAATGTTGTCAGGTAACTAACGCTTCGGTATATTTGCATCGATACTCCTCCAGTCCACCAAAATACACTGTCATCCTATAAAAGAAAGTTACTACAATAATAAGAAATGATTACTCGCCATCAGGATATATCCGAGAGTATTTCTGAAATTAGCATTCGAGAAATCGTTGTCAAGTGTGAATGATATATATTTATCAGAAGCATCCCTGATACGATTACGTTATCATCCTGGTCAGTTTCAAGGCTGCCAGATTGGCGCTCAGAAGCCCGATAGTTTAAAAGTTGGCAAATTTTTCAGAAAAAAATTTTTAAATACTTAAAAAAAATACTTAAAAATAAGGATGTAGCCGAGAACATGACATTTACAGTACCTAGTTGCTCAAAGGAAAAGTTGACAACCGTAAATTCAACTTCCTACGGCCCTTGTGTACTTTAGCGGGTAGCTAAAGCCATGAAGCTTTCCTATGGGCATGCCGAAAAATGACAAATCTTTTGGGAACTTACAGTCACCAAAATGTGTATTTGTGCACCCAAAATATTTTCAATTACACAAAAATAAAATGAAATATTGGAACAATAACTGCTTGGATACATTCATTTCATGCATAGTCTATAATACATTCAACAAAAATGGTAAAATAATTGACCAATTATGTTTTGAAATAAAAAGAGTAAAAATCACATGCAAAAGGAGTATTTGTACACTTTGGAGCATCAAAATAACTTTGCAAAATTAATGCTTAAAAAGTAAACTAATATTTGGTATGCAATCCCTTTGCTTTAATAATCACTTCAAGGTGCTGTGGCATGGACTCCACTAGTTGTTTTGTGATATCAGTCCCAATCATGTCCCATTCTGTAAGAAGAACGTCTTTCAAGTGACTTTTGCTCATAATGTTCTTGTTTCTTACTTCCCTGTCCAATGGCATCCAAAGGTTTTCAATTGGATTAATGTGTGGTGATTGTGGTGCAGTAACAAGTTGCCTTGGAGCTTTGTACAATAACCTTTCTCTAGTTATTTTAGCCTTATGTTTGGATCATTGTCTTGGTGGAAAACAAATGATCCCTGGAGTCCCAACTTGTTGGCACTGCTGACTAAATTATGGCGCTGCACATCAATATATCCTAGAACTGTCATTCTAGTATCAATGAATGCCAGGTTTCATACTCCATCATAAGCTATACAGCCCCAGACCACCACATCACCACCTCCATGTTTGACACTTGGGAGCACATGTTTAGGATGCCAAAATTAAAGTTATTATGAAAGTCAGCTAAGGGAACTTTGATGATCCACAGTGTACAAATACTCTTTTTGCATGTGATTTTTACTCTTTTTCTTTCTAAATATTATTGGTCAATTATTTTGCCATTTTTGTTAAATGTATTATAGATTATGCATGAAGTGAATGGATCCAAGCAGTTATTGTTCAAATATTTCATTTTATTTTTGTGTAGTGAAAATATTTGGGGTGTACAAATACACATTTTACTGACTGTATCAAGGCTCTTTTACAATTATCTTCTTTTAAGGCTTTAGAGTTGTAATACTGATTTTCTAGGTCTACATCTGGCTCTGAATTGCTGTCTTCTAAGTATTCCTACAAGCACATTCAAAACCACGCTTTTAATTAAAGAGAGAGAGAGAGCTAGTCTTACAGTATGCTAATTGTTAGACCTAGAGCTCCTTTAGAAACTGGCAACTTTGAAATTTTATATACTAAATTTGAAATTCTAGATCTGCTATATTTAATATTATTTCAACATTATTTGGCATGACTATAGGAAAGCTTTATGGTTTCGGTTAGCAGGTGAGATTGTACCTGCTAAAGTACACAAGTGCCCTTCCTACGACAAACTTGATGCATTTTAAGGTTACCCATTTTAAAATGCATCATATCTTTGTTATTATTTAAATAATTGACATGCTCCTTCTTATACCTTTCAATTTCCTCCTGTAGCTTGTAATGTTAGCTCAGTTTAGTTTTCAAGCTTTTGGAGTTAACTTCAACAGCAGGGCAAGAGTGTGGTTTGGTGCCTGATGACTCCCCATGTTGTAATGCATTTTTAACATTAATCCTTACAATTTGATAAAAGGAAATTTTGACATTCTATCATAGTTTGGCATTTTTTATATCAACTGACCTTAGTATTTAATTTTTTACCTTCTAAAGGGTGTACCCCAAGGTAGTGTTCTCAGCCCTTTGCTATTTATACTTTTTCTTAATGATTTATTCACTAACTTGCCCAATACTATTCACCACATCACTTATGTGGACGACATTAAGTGTCTATGCTTGTCAAGACTCTACAAGATTCCCTTCAACTACAAAGCGCCCTTCACTTCCTCGAGCACTGGCTTCTTCACAACCACCTACAGTATCTACCAACCTCCAAAACTTGCAGGGGCGGACCAAGGCGGTAGCACTTCAAAAACAAAATGCGCCCCAAATATTTTTAATTATTGAGAATCCCTTAGTATAATTCTAGATAGCAATTACAATAGGTCGTCTACTGCCCCTTAGACAATGTCCCATCTTCAGTGGTTTAGTCAACTGCAGATTGTACTGCAACTGCTGGACTGAGAGTACAGAAATGGGCATAGCAATGCAAAAATGCCTCATTAGTTGTGAAGTTGAATCATGCATCAGTTGAAATATGCGTCCCATTTAGGCACTGAGGGAGGAGCAATTGCTGCATTGCTTCCCCCTGGATCCACTCCTGAAAAACTGATGTTGTACACTTTACCAACAAAAAAATCTCCCCTTGCTTATACCTAACAATCTCTGTCCAACTATCCTCTACAAACTGTTACTACCATCCGAGACTAAGGCCTTTTCATGGCCCAGGAACGTTCCTTCAAACTCCATACTATATACTGTAGTACCCTATATCTCACATGTAAAAGGATTTACAGTGTAATTAAGCACACCATGTGCTTACAGATGCACCCTAATTTTAGCAACCCCTTACAACTCACTAATTCTTCCTCATTTGTTATATACTATTAATTGTTGGTCCATCACTGCACCCTCTCACCTATCCAAATTAATTAAATATCATGCAAAACACCACGTCTATACATATTTCTATGCTGTCACAAAGTACTTCTCCCTCCCTGCTCATACAACCCCCTTCACCAGCTCATCCTCAACCAACGTTTTCTTCTAATCTACTATAATCTCATCGACTCTCCCCACGCCTTGTTGCACTCCCAGCTGAACTAGTTGACTTAAGGCCCCCCCATACACACTCAGTTTTATCTGCAGTTCTAACTGTACAGTTACGTGTGTGGGGAAATCTCATTGACTCTACAGTTAAAATTTTTGAACTGTAGATCTTTTGGAGTGGCAAAAGATTTAACTGTGCAGTTGAACTTCAATTTCACATGACGTGAGTGGCATTATCTTCAGTCCAAACTGTATAACACAGTAGTTCAGAAGGCATAGTGTGTGGAGCAGTGGTAAAATTCTCTGAGTTTGAACTGTGCATGTGTGGCAAAATTTCTCTTAGTTTTAACTGGACATTTCTCAACAGTCTTAACTGCACAGTTAGAATTAAAGATAAAAATGACCATGTATGGGGGGGGGCTTTCCTCATACACCTTCTATGCACTGCCAACTTAGTGATCCCATACATTGTGTTATGATGCCTTCCAACTTTTATCACCTTTCTTTCGACTTTCTCCTACTAAGTTTTCATCCGTTTTAAACTACAGTGCTCAACAGAAGCATGGGACACCCTTGAAAAGTGGTGGTTTTTAAAGAAAACATAATAAATCAAATATTTTTGACAATTGAATATTATTTTATTTACTCACAAATTATACTTTGCATTTAAAAAAACATTAAACTTGATATTTTAATTTAATTACAGGGCAAAAATCCTATGAGTTGCATTTTTCTTACAACATAGAGTCAAAAGTGAGTAACCAAGTGAAAACTTCAAACGTTTGCACATGCACATGAGAAACTATTTGATAGATTTTCAAACTTTTTTTTTTAAATTTTGTTCATTGAGGTGTGCTAAAGGGTCTCTAAAAATTGTAGAGCAATCACACTTCAAATAAATTAATTATGATCAAAAAATCCAAAACATGCCATTTTGCACCAGTCAAAAGTCAGTGACCAAAGGCAATTTTACAAAGAGTTATGCATATTTAAATGAATGAAATTGACCTTTGATAGTATGAATGATAGTAAAACATATTATATAAGCAAAATTTATCAAGGTGTGACATTATTTGTCACAAAATGGCAAGCAGACAAGAAACAAGTGAAGATCTAAGAAAGTTGATAGTTAAGCTAAGAAATGAAGGAAATACTTTTAGTAACATTTCAAAAATAGTGAACAGATCAAGTTCAACAATCAAAAAGATAATGAAGAAGTATAATGATACTGGAAATATTACAAATCTACCTCGTTCTGGTCACCCACCAAAACTTTCTAGTGCTGCAAAACGTTCAATAGTTCGTGAAGTGAAAAAGAACCCATTTTCTTCAGCTGTCAACATTGAAGAGCAAACTTCTGTTGTTGCTGGAACTTCAGTTAGTGCCAGCACTATAAGATGTGCACTCAATGATGCTGGTTTGCATGGCAGGACACCAAAAAGAAGCCATACATATCCAAAGGAAATAAAAAGGAAAGACTGGCTTTCTCACAAAAGTATAAAAACTCTAGTGCCACATATTGGAGCAATGTTCTTTTTACAGATGAGTCTAAGTTTGAAATATTTGGAAGTGAAAAGCAACCAAAAGTTTGGAGGTCAGCTAATAAAGAATTCCATCAACAAAATATTCAGCATACTGTGAAATATGGTGGAGGCTCTGTAATGGTCTGGGGGTGTATGTCAGCATCTGGAGTGGGCAACTTGGTGTTTATTGAGTCAATTATGAAAAAAGAGGACTACTTGAAAATTCTTCAAGTAAATTTACCACAAAGTGTTGCTCATTTGGGTTTAGATCCAATGTGGACTTTCCAACAAGATAATGACTCAAAGCATAAATCCAAACTGGTGATAAGAGTGGTTGCTTTATACTGTTCCCAAAATACTGGATCACCCTCCACAATCACCAGATTTAAACCCAATTGAACATTTGTGGGAATATCTTGAGAAAACAATAAGAAAACATCAAATATCCACCATCTCTAAGCTCAAAGAAGTCTTATTGGAAGAGTGGCAAAAAGTACCACCAGAATTCACAAAGAAGTTGGTGCAGTCAATGCCAAGAAGACTGGAATCAGTTATTAAAAACAATGGCAGACCAACAACGTACTGAATTTAAAAAAAAGGAGTGCAAACTTTAGTTTTCAAACGGTTGGTCACTGACTTTTGACTGGTAAAAAATGATGTGTTTGTGATTTTTTGGTCATATTTAATTTATTTTAATTTCAATTGCTGTACAATTTTTACAGACTAATTAGCACACTTAAATGAACGTATCAAAAAAAGTTTGATAATTTATCAAGTAGTTTCGGATGTAGATGCACAAACGTTTGACAGTTTTGCTTTAATAACCGCCACTTTTCAAGGGTGTTCCCATGACTTCTGTTGAGCACTGTATGTATTAACTATCTTATTCATAACACCAACCCCTTCCTATCTTCCTTCCCTCATCCCCTTTTGCTATATTCACCCCTGCATACTAATGAAGCATGCTCCAGTTCTGTAGGGCAGTGGTTCTCAATCTTTTTGAAGTCGGGAACACTAAACTGACACTTTACTAGCATGGAACACTTACAATTCAACATAAACTTTAAAGCAGGTTGTACACCTTCTACACTTGGTACTTACTACATCATCATCATCATCATACCCTTATCCCGCCTGTGGGAGGGTCGGGTCTGTGGGTTCTAGCCCTCCACTCCCGTCTATCTCTCCCCCAGTTGCATCTAAAAATTTGGCTAAAAAAAGAGATGGGGGTCATATATGACTGCATGTTGTGATATTTATCATGGAAAAGTCATCTTGTGATTCTAGGGTTAAGATTTTATTCATAGTTTTTGTCTCGCAGCCTTATTTTAACGAAGAACAGAAATGTGAAATTGTTAAAACTAGAATAAAGAATGGGAATATTTACAGTTTTGAAACAGCGGCAGTGTAAACTAGCTAATTTTCAGTAAATTGCCAGTGTCAGTGGAAACACCCTTTAAAATATCAACTGCAACGTCTAATTAATTCCTACATATTGCTCTCTGGTGACCAAATGCTTTTGGTAGACAGACTGCAATACTTAAGTTGTCATATACAGTATGCTATATGTCACTCCCAACTCGATCCATTCTTCCTTTTATGCTCAATTTGTCGTGGATTTCAATTGTCGAAATTCCTGACAGACACTAGTAAAATAATTAGCAAGCATTTGAGATACTTCAGCAGCTGTTTCAGCCATGTCTTTGGTGATTGTGTCAACTGTTACCATTGTATGCAATCCTAAATTGACGCTTGAACCTAAAGTGTTAAAAAAATGTAACAACCTTGCTTTGATCATATTAATCTCCTCTTCTGGGTTGTTATGATCAATATTTTCAGAGGCTAGAACGTCTGACTGTTTATCACCGCCACTCTGAGTTATCCCCCAATTGTATGTTCTACTTTCAGAATTAACTTTATCAAAGTTAGAACTAGAAAGCACACATCTGTCCTCCTGACTGGAATTAGTGCTGGATAATGACAATCTGCGCATTTTACGTATCAGTGACATATCATTGGATCTGTTCTTCATTGACTTCTTTCTACCTGAACTGTGGAAGTCCACATTGTCAATTCTTTTTGTTTTAAGCACATGTTTGGATTGTTGCTTATTTTTCTTACGTCTATATCTTAATGGCTTATGGGATGTTGAATGTCGACTTGAATGATAGCAATCCTCCCTTCTATGGTATTCACTATCTTCAGCTACCCACGTGGACTCAATACTATTTTCATGTTGCTTTTTAACACTTAGGTTGCTCGTCAAATCCACTTTTCCGAATTTACTTTCAGCTAGGTAACACCTTTTACGAACCCGTTCACAGTCAACTGTAGTATTCTTTTTCTTATGCTTCTTGTTTTTCTTCTTAAAAGGTGTTGCTGTGGTAAATAGCCTTGTAGCTCCAGTAGGTAAGCGTGTTCCCATTTTATGTGGCGGTTTTTCAATGTCTTTTCCACTGTCAGGACCATTATCAGCAGTTAGCCTAAATCCACATCCCTAAAATCAAACGGTTAGCATGAAATTTCAATATGAAAAATGAATAAAGGAACTAAACTGTTAATGTCAATAAAAATTATCACTCGACAAAATAATTTAATTTTTCAGGAGCCGTAGAGGAGGCACACTTTCTCTAGCAGATTATAAACAAGTGACAATGGAAAAATAGCAGTTATTTATCAGCTACATATAGCTACGTTATGAGACCTTCAAGGAATCCAAGAATGGCATCACTATAAGCCTTCACGACTGGGATAGAGATCTCCGGTTCCTGAAAAGGCGACAGTCAGACACCGACAATCAACACTTCATCGTCCACATCATTTCTAGCCTATAGCTACGTCGGATACACATTAATTACTTGAGAACATCGCCATCATCACAGGGGATATGGCAGGGTCTGGTGCCATTTCTTTTCCCATTGGGTCACTTGAGAGATCTGTTGAATGGCATTTTTACTAAGCCGGCTGCCAACCTAATGCTGAAACATATGCCACTCTTGCACGAAAGTAGGCAGTTCTTAGCTCTTGGATGGTTCTGGGAGATGGTTGTCGAATGGCAATTGCCCTCCCAAGTGCATCTCAGACGTGTTTATTAGGATTCAGGCCCAGAGACCGTGGAATCCATGAAATATCCTCACTTTGAAGATATTCAACCACCATTTGGTCCTATGTGGACGAGCATTGTCATCCATAAAAAGGAACTGAGAGCCAACTGCAACTTTGTTGTAGGGCATAAATTGCTGTCGTATATCACTTTGTCTCCATACCAAATTTTACTAAATTCTGTTCAGCAGTTGTTGAGAAATTAATTTTGAACATAAATGTATGCAGCTATATATGCCCCCTTTCACTGTCAAATTCAACGGTGATGCTAATTGAAAGCAGTTATGGAGAAGAGATCATGTAATTAGAACTAAGTAGGTAGTAAAAACTAAGCCCTGTATGTTTAATAACGTTCCCATTTAGAAACTCGGCCACATTAGCATCAATATATACAGTATGTCTTTGAATTTTTGCTTACTGAAATGAAGTTGGACAAATCAGGTGGTTTTACGTTTGCCATGCAAGATGTCCATAAGGGTCATTATAACAAAAACTTAATCCTGCTGTTACCAGTTAGTATTTCAAAAATACTGGTAGTTGAAGTCTGGTTGTAACGAACAAGGAAAATATACTAAAAACGGTTCGTTATAACGGGTGAAAGATTTCACTGGGAAACTTTCATTGTTGAAATACAGTACGTTATAACTAAGAGTTCGTTATTAACGAGTTTGCTATAGCCGAACTCTACTGTATGCTACAAATGGATGTGGCAAAAGCAAACCCTTCAACTATTGTATTTGGAAACAAAGGAGAATACCATGCAATAAGCATATTGGTTAACAGTGTGTGACAACGCACGTATTGAATTACGTTAAAACCCACTGAATGATTCCTTACCAAATGGCAACTGTGAGCATTTGCAACACAAAACCAACCAATTTCATAACTTCAAAGCCACCCATTCGATCCTCATGTTCTTCCTGCCATATGGGTTTTTGGTTCAGGGTACCCACCTCTAGCGTGTTTAGTCCGCGAGGACTGTTTCAATTTACCCCTACCCTCCACCGGTAGAGGGGCCAGTCTCTTCAGAGGCCAGTCCCTCCACGGGCAGCGGGCACTCCCTTATCCGTCACCTGGGGACGCTAATGAGAAAAAACACAGTAAGAACAAGTAACAATTTAAAATAATCCTGCTCAAGCAGTCCCTTTTCCGTACTCTTTTCACTTTCCTTACAATCTTAACTCACGAATACCTCGTCTCCTCCATTGCTATGCTTGACATCTTTTACAATACTCCACCAAGGGCGATGCCAACTGTTCTGTATTGCTTCATCTTCAATTCCTAAATTAGAAATACTATCAAGTCTCATCCATTGTGGTCAGTGCCGGATTCAGATATTGAGAGGTCCTAGGCTATTTCAATTTTGAGGCCCTTTTCCTAAATTTTGAAGCCTGCTAAATGTTGAGGCCCTAGGCTTCAACCTACTTAGCCTAGTGATAAATCCGGCACTGATTGTGGTGATAATGAGAGGGGAGCACTTGTGTACTTTAGCGGGGGCAAGGTACTACCGTCTTTTGGTCCGTGGCGGCATAAGGGCTAGAGCGGGCCTCCTCCCTGCGAACAAGATACATATCGTTTCTGTGAAGCCACGAATATCCCGTTTGTAGGGATCTACTTCTTTTTAGGCAGAGAAAAATGTCCAATAACTGTGTAACCGCTAAAGTACACAAGTGCCGAGAGGGGTTTGTACCTACTGGTGAGGATTGCTTCTTTTGAAGGATAGGAGCAGGAACACTGGGATTGTCGACGGCCGGTATTTTCATTCATATTCACCGGAGAGAGTGATCGTTTACGACGCAGAGTATTATTATAATGACTTGAGAGCGAACAATTTGGCGAGTGTACCGCAAATCCAACGTTTGATTCTAACAAAATTTTCAAAAAACAAAAACACGTAAAGAACACATAGTGAAGTGCAACATCAAATGTACCTGTAATGATAATGAACAGCATCCTGTTGTTACCATATTTCGCACTAGATCCCAAATTTCGCCGGTGAGGATAATCCATCTCTATTTCGTATTCCTAGTCACTGATATTTCTGCCTATTTTTAATTAACGACTAACAGCATACATAATTATGAATACTTTAGAAAACCAGTTCAGTTATGTTTAAAACTGTAAGACCATAATTAAAAAGTGGCGCTGTCTCCAACAATGTTTCAAACTCAAAAACACAGAAATTCCCTAATTACTTTAATACCCTAATTACCCTAGTAATCTGCGAGACTATTAAAATAAACTCTTGTTTTAAAAGGCAAACAGGCTAGAATAGCATTAAATATTCACTGATCGGAATATCTATGCGCTAACAGGCAAGAAATTTTCTTTATTTTAGCATTCCACAAAACTTTTTCAATAGTAATGATGCTATTACACGACAACATTGTCATAGTTATGCATTCCATGGTTGCCATAGTGCCCAGACGCCATTTTTTTTAAAAAAAATTTCGTCAAATTCTCGACGCATATTAATTTAGAGTAAACAACGTTTAAAAGTTGTCAATATAGGGATGGATTTGAAAATGTTATAGTTACCAGTAAGCTTCAATTCAAATTTGGAAACCGTGAATTGCATTGGCCATTTGTGAACTGGCCACAGTTTGAATAAAATCCCTAGTTGTACAGTAAGTTCAGTTCCCCGATATTTTTCTGTTTCCACAGTCCTATTTCAAATGAGGATTATGAAGAAAAGTTATGAAACTGGTCTAAACTATAATAACGAAAGGAAAGAACTAAAATGTTAGAATACAACTCACAAATTTAATGTAAGTTAATAATTACTAGATTAACATTTGGTCCAAGAATCGCATTAAGGCTTTTTTGCAGGGGTCTCATGTTTTCTTCATGTGCGGTACAACAATTGACATTTATCCAAATACAATCACGTCATTTTCTGGATTAGCATAACTCTCCAAACCTCGTGGTACCACAGCATTCTAATTAAAGGGAAGGTGCACTTACAGCAGACCTTTGTTGCCTAAATGCAGCCCCTCACCTAGGGTAGGAAGCCACCTCTAAGCATCTGAAGAGGTCCGGCAGTTCCAATGTTCACAAAGCATGAACACATCCTGTATTATTCATTCTTGTTCAAGAGTTGTCTAGTAAGTAGCAAGAGATGTCACTTAAATTTAAATAATTACGCTCCAAATTCGAATTATAGCAGATGGGAGTTGTAGTCCACTACACATGCAACATAATAGAATTCTGAGAGGCATTCAATATCAAGAATTGCATCGAGAATGTCAAGAAAGCAAGGAGTGAAGTAACGTCTAGCAACCTGAGAATGGCATAGCAAATGATTTTACAGGATTTGAAAATTAACTAACCCGTGTTATCAATGACATAATTAAGCTGGTTTCGATCTGGGGCTAACAAAAATTGAAAAGCATGATGTTCAGGACCTGCTTCAGGCACATACTGTACCAGACTAGATGATGAAAATTTTATTAACCTCAAGAGAGAACATGCTTAGGATGCCAAAATCGGTGATAATGACGAAGAAATTGATGTGGTACCGAAACAATTTACCCATCAAAGAAATAGATGTAATGGTTAGAACTGTTCAAATTTTTAAAGAAAAAACCCTTGAAAGGCTATCCTAATCTCGCGTGCTGTCATATTTTTTTTAAATTGTTTTTTACTTAAAAACGTTTCATCGTCATCATAATCATACGCTGATCCCGCTTGTGGTAGGGTAGGGTCTACGGGTTTTTAGCCCTCACTGCCGTCTATCCCACCAAGTCCCCTGCTTGCTCGCTTGTTGGTGTTTTAGGGCCCTTCAACTACAAGGTCATTAGAGCCCCGTCCACAGTGTAGTTCTTATGCTCTCGTCTGATCACTGAAGTGACCACTAGGGAACACTGGGTACTGTAAATACCCAACTCGTAACTCAGTGTAGTTCTTATGCAGCGATTGCACAGACACTACATTAATGCGACAATTATTGGGTATTAGCAGTACCCAGTTTTCCCAAGCAGCCACCCATGTCAGTACTAGCTGGGGTTGCGTTGCTTAACTTCAGTGATCGGACAAGAACTGGTGTGTCCAACGCAATTCGCCGCTCCCCCGCATTGGTCGGGACTGAGTTACCCAGTGGTCACTTCAGTGATCAGACGACACCTGGTATGTTCAACGCAATACAGTCACTCTATTATGATACGAGGAGAGGTCAAACAACAATGGACTTCACAAATTCAATTATCCAAATGTTGTATTTTGCATTTGTCAGAAAATTGATCGCACCAACCTCAGCAGGAATCGAACACACGTAAATTAACGAAAAAAGCACACAGACTATATATTTTAGCCTACAGTAGTCAGCAGCGCAGGCCTTATGAAGTGGTAAGTCTCGGGCATGTATAATTTGGGGAGGCCCAGTCGTCCACCGTCCCGGGTAACGCTCAGCATCTTATAAGTCATATTTTACAGTAGTTAAAATTGACTCCCTATTTAGTGGGAAGCCCCGGGCCGTACTGCCCGTCCCCTTGTTGTTGTTTGTGTTTTAGAGCCTGGACCTGGTAATCAGTATATATCACCAATGAGGACAAACCTTTAAACTCATAGTGGGTAAGCGCAAGTATTATTTTAACTTCGCATGTAATAGACCTGAGCAAGAACAGCATTTTCAAGTCTGAACAAATGTTTACAGTAAATGTTCGTCATGGTTGTCACTTTCTGTTGAGGAAGTACACCATCGTCACTGGATCTTGCTCTTAGCTACTAAGTGATAGTAATGACAGGGTTAACAGTCCCAATAGCGGCTGCAATAGGGATACAGTCATTCCCTGGTTACCATAATAATTCAGAACACACAAATTGCATCAAACATATCACTCGTAAAATAAAAAAAAAAACCAAATTTCAAGACCGAGATTTTATTTCCCTATTACTCACAAGCACTTCAGGTACCAGGGAAATAAGTGAATAATCTTAAAATTAATATGTCAGAAGTTTCTTTGGTGACATCCGGATTCTCAAACATTACATACTAGATTTCAGTCGTTTGTTTTTGTTTCTCAGTCCTTTTCGAGCACCTTTCACTGCACCTTTCACAATTCCCTTGAACTGCCCAATAAATTTACTCCTTTTCCTAAACAAAACATGCAACAATTTCATTTGACATGCCAAAAAATTCAAAAGTCTCTATGAAGATCAATTCTGATTCCCTTACCTTCTGTTTAACGCTTGTGTACACAGTGGTATATAAGCATAAGGATCCAAATTTTGTGAACCCGTGGCACTCTAAGAAGAAGAAAATTTTCATAGTTTAAATTGTCATCTTTGATCAAAAAATACATGCTACCACGCTAAATTACAAAGCAAGCAACTCCTAAAATTTTTCCCGCCTAGGCAGGGTCGGGTACCCATCTTGTCCCTCTGAATGGACACAAGGGCGATATATTGGTCATAGTTTTTTTTCTGCAGCCGGTTGCCTGCCAAAACTGCACCCCTACTCTTTTTTTATCGTCGGTCTAGTGTTCGTTGGGGAATGCTACCGACGCCGAGGGGGGGGGGCGAGCTCCTACACCTGGAAATTTGTGCCTCATCTACCCGTTGCATCGTAGAGAGGGTTCTTTTACGTGCAAGTGCCATCGTACACCAACACGGGACCTCGGTTTTACTTCTCATCCGAAAGAAAGCACACTCGCAGCCTCTCTCTCGCCCGAAAGAAGCCAACCCACCTCGGTCCAGTATCGAACCTAGAACTACTGGCGCAGTTGCCGAGGGTGCTAACTACTACGCCAGCTAGGCGAGTATATACGCACTGCTACAATATCATAAATTTTGTAACACGGGTCAAAATTCTAGAATTAGTAGGTTACACCAATGGGTTGGGGAGTCGGCCACGCAGCCGTAACGGGCCGAACCTTGTGATGGCTGCTCGCGGGTGAGAGTGAGGTAGCAGTGAGGGGGGAGCGGCGAGTTGCGTTGGACACACCAGTTCTCGTCTGATCACTGAAGTTAAGCAACGCAAGCCCAGTTAGTACTGACATGGGTGGTCGCTCGGGAAAGCTGGGTACTGCTAATACCCAATAATCGTCGCATTTGTGTAGTGTCTGTGCAGTATATGCATTAGAACTATGCAGTGGACGGGTCTCTAATGACCTTGTAGTTGACGGGACCTTAAACACCAACAAACAACAACAACAACAGCAGTGAGGGGATGTAGGAGAGGGGAAATTAGCAGCACCCAATATTCAACCAACCACCCATGTCGGTACTAACTTAGGCTGCGCTACTTAACTTCAGTGATCTGACGAGAACTGGTGTGTCCAACGCAACTCAGCCGCTCAAGTCTCAAAACTCTAATCCTGATCAATGCAAAGACATCTAACCATTTTCCGCCTAGGGCAGGACCCATTTTTGTCCCACGGAGGCACATGAACGATGTTTTAAAGCGACTGCCTGCCGACCTAATGCGACAATCCCCATGCTTATTTATCGTCGACCTACCGTTCGTTGGGGCACTCCATTGAGCTCCTACACCTGGGAATTTTGCCTCATCTACTCGTTGCATGAATATGTAAGTAATCCTTGTGACGGATATCTTGTTAGTGGAATTTTTCATGCTAGACCAGGGGTGAGGAACCCTTTCATTTTTGAAGACTTCATAAATTTATCTGAGTGTAGTATATAAGGGCTAGTACAATAACCAAAAGGCCGCAGTTTCCCCACCCCAGTGCTAGACCCATGTCTAATCTCCACCATTACCCCAGCAACATCTTTGTGCTTTGTATCCATTCTAGTCGTTCCACCTCAACACCAACCACTCTCACGACTTCTTCCAATGTGGTGGTTCCCCAACCCCTCCTGCAGTGGCCCACTATTGGACATGCCAGCATCGTCACCTTAATCCCCACATCAACACACCAGCCTGACATCGTCCATTTGATCCCCACATAATAAATAGCCCTCCTCCGCCGCCTGTGATCTTCGCCATCCTGTTTCCTCTCCATGACCCTGGCTTTTGCCCGAAAACAGAACTGAGCTCTCCCACGTATTATAAATTACCGCCCTCTCTAACTTCAGTTTGTTCACATACGCCCTTCTGCGTTTTCTTTGCTGCCCTTCCTTCCATATTCTGTCGCCACTGCCCTAACCCCCATTCTTTAACTTTTCCCTGTACTAACCTTTACACTGTTGTGGCCTCCTCCCCGGGGGGCAATGTTATGCCCTCTGTTTCCTCTCCCAGATGGTAGACACCCTCAAGTTATTTACTCATGCATTAACCTGCCATAATGGACTTTTCTTATGCAGTCCCCGTATCCTGCACAAGTACGTCAAGTATGAATAATAGAAAGAGTACTTTTTCCATGGAGTGGTGACATCAGACACACCACACGGGTCACGGTTTTACTCTCCTTTCTGACGGAAGGCGCACTCGGGACCTCTCTCTTGCCCAAAAGAAGCCAACGCAGCTCCATCCAGTATCAAACCTGGAACCACTGACGTAGTAGTCGAGCACGCTACCCCAGGGGGCGGATCTAGAACTTTTGGGGCCTAGGGCTTATTGAAGTCCAATAATGTTACATACATTAAATAATACACTAAATTATTATTATATATAGCAGCGATTCTCAACCACTGTGCCGCGAGATTCACGAGAATGTGCCGCGAGGTCGGGTACCCATCTTGTCCCTCTGACTGGACACAAGGGCGATATATTAGGCAGTGTTTCCCCACAGCTGGTTGCCAACCAAAGCTGCAACTCCAATGCTATTTATCGTCTTTCTA
>JAAFCE010006949.1:7194672-7215630 GCA_013389805.1 Trigoniulus corallinus
TAATAGAGAGGGTTCTTCCACGTGCAGATGCCATCGTACACCACACGGGACCGCAGCTTTACTTCTCACCCGAAAAAAAGCCAACCCACCTCGGTACAGTATTGAACCAAAAACTACTGACACAGTTACCGAGCGCCACCGAGGCAAGTTTTTGCATAGGGTTAGGTTACAACTTATATATTTTCTTTGGCGTTTCTGTGCCCCGAAATGTGTCGTTGTTAATATGCCGCCAAATTTTGAAATTAGTAAAAGTGTGCCGTGGCGAAAAAAAGGATGAGAATCGCTGATATATAGCATTAAAAATTTATGATAATTCAATTTTTGTGGGGCCTAGGACTTAAGCCATATCAGTGCCGATGTAGATCCGCCCCTGGCGCAACCTCTGCGCCACCAAGGAGGGTCTAATTATTTATCCTGTTCATCATCATCATACCCTTATCCCGCCTGCGGCAGGGTCGGGTCTGCGAGTTCTAGCCCTCCACTCCCGTCTATCTCCCACCAGGTTCCTGTCCACCACACATGCCGCCATATCCTTGCGGACAACCTGCTCCCACGTCTGCTTCGGTCTCCCCTGCCCCGTGTGCTACCGACCACCTGCATTCCTAATATGACCCTAACAAGTTCCTCGACCCCTTTTCTCATTACGAATTATTTATCCCGTTCGTGTTAGCGAAATAAATCCTGCCTACCAAGCAACAATTTAAACAAAAAAAGTACCTTAGCAGGACGTTTATTTCCGAAGGATAACACTTCAGATTTTTTGCTCGACTTTCGGCTTCGTTGACTTCTTCGTCCTATAACATTAATAACATTAATGGCAATATATTTTGAGAAGTGCTACGTACTAATATGTCTCACCATAAGATGAGCCGCCATCTGACCGATCAGCATTAAATTTTCTTTTTCTACCCTGCATAGAAAAAAGAAATCATGAAATTTAGGATAAACACTAACCAGTAATCATTCCAAACATTCTTTATCACCTTAGGAGCATCATCATAATCATCATCTTCTTCATCAGACAGACCAGTCAACAGCCTTCCAAATAATTCATCACCTAAAATAAATTTAAAACAAATTTCAGACACAATCAGTACAAGAAAAAAAAGGCCTACAAGACATTGAAAAATAGCAATGGAAAGAGAGGGGCCTTGTTGTTGTTTGCGTTTTAGGGCCCTTCAACTACAAGGTCATTAGAGCCCAGTCAACGGCATATTCTTATGCAGAGACTGCACAGACACTACACTTATGTGACGATTTGTGGGTATTAGTTTGCGGGTTGGGGTGTAAGCCAGGCAGCCATAATAGGTCAACCCCTTAGGAGGCTGCCCGTGGGAGATGAGGAGTTAGGTGAAAGGAGGAGGAAGAGGGTTAATTTGCAGCACCCAACGTTCTTTACCAACCACCCAAGTTGGTATTGACGTGGGTGTGCGCTGCAGTGTTTACAAACTGGGTATTAGCAATACCCAGTTTTCCCAAGCAAACACCCATGTCAGTACTAACTGCGGTTGTTGTTGTTTGTTGATGTTTTAGGGCCCTTCAACTACAAGGTCATTAGAGCCCCGTCCACAGCATAGTTCTACTGCAGAGGCTGCACAGACACTACACTAATGCGACGATTTTTGGTTATTAGCAGTACCCAGGTTTCCCAAGCGGCCACCCATGTTAGTACTAGCTGGGGTTGCGCTGCTTAACTTCAGTGATCAGACGAGAACTGGTGTGTCCAACGCAATTCGTCGCTCCCACTAACTGCAGTGGCGTTGCTTATCTTCAGTGATCAGAGGAGAACTGGTGTGTCCGACGCAATCCCCCCCACACACACAAATCAGAATACTGATCAATTAGTCGTTGAAATCTTACCAGATCTAGATGGTAACGACTTTCCACCCTTGTCACTCTCTTCAATAATCAGGCGACCATCACTAGAAGTCCTAAATTCATTTTTAGGACGCGGCACAGATAGTTCAGATCCATTGGAACCGCCTTTTGAAAGTAAGAAAACAAATCATATTCCCTCTATTTAAATCAAATACGACAGCCAATAAGACATTATTGGAATGTTGCACCTACTAAATATATTTTGAATGGATCTGGGTTCCAACAAGTCCACGATTTCTTTATCTGCGTCTTCATAAATGCGCGTAGTACTGCTATGCGTCTTGCGAGACAAACTTTTAGCTGGCACCTTATCATCACCATCGTCATCCTCTGACTCTTCATCCAAATTGTCCAACACCTCAAACCTGAAAGTTATACTAACGTGAATATCAAATTTTCAACCTTAAAGTATAACCAAAATAAATACCCTTTTCCCTTTTGCGGAACAGAGTGAGAATAGTCATCAGCTTCTTCTTCTTCTTCAGCATATTTCAACTTCTTCTTTTTACTTAGAGCTTCTTGCTTGCGAATATAAGTAACTAGTTTCTGGAACGTTCCAGCCTTTTTGTGAATATATTCATGCCTGCAACAAAATAACAAATACTGTTTGCTTGTTGGTGTTTTAGGGCCTTCAGCTACAAGGTCATTAGAGCCTCGTCCACTGCGTAGTTGTAGTGCAGAGACTGCACAGACACTACACTAATGCGACGATTTTTGGGTATTAGCAGCAGTGCCGGATTTAGATATTGAGAGGCCCTAGGCTATTTCAATTATGAGGCCCCTTTGAGGCCCTTTTCTTAAATTTTAAAGCCCGCTAAATGTTGAGGCCCTAGGCTTCAGCCTAATTAGCTTAATGGTAAATCCGGCACTCATTCGCAGTACCCAACAGTGATCCGACGAGAACTGGTGTCAACACGAAGGCTTACGTGCTGAATTTCACCTCCATACAACGACTACTATCCCCTTTTCCCCCTATTGTAGGGTCGGGTATCCATTTAGTCCCTCTGGGACACATGGACAATCTGTTAAAGGTGCTTTTACGCAGGTGGCTGCCGACCTACGCTGCGACCCCCCTAGGCTTATTTATCTTTGACGAACTTTACGTTGGGACTCTCCATTTTGCCGATCTACTCGTTGCATAGTAGAAAGGGTTCTTTTGCATGCAGTGTTGCCATTGTACACTTCTCACGAGGCCACGGCTTTTCTTCTCATCAGGGCCTCTCCCTATTGTTGTTGTTTGTTGGTTTTAGGGCCCGTCAACTACAAGGTCATTAGAGCACCGTCCACAGCATAGTTCTTATGCAGAGACTGCACAGACACTACACTAATGTGACGATTTTTGGGTATTAGCAGTACCCAGTTTTCCCAAGCGTCCACCCATGTCAGTACTAGCTGGGGTTGCGCTGCTTAACGCCAGTGATCAGACGAGAACTGGGGTGTCCAACGCAATTCGCCGCTCCCGCCTTTCCCTAGCCCGAATGAAGCTACCCCCAGTGTCGATCCAGTATCAAACCTGGAACCACTGGCGCAGAAGTCGAGCACGTTCCTTCTGCGCCATCGCACCTCAGTAAAACTGTCACAAGCATTTGGGGGATCCATGTACAGGTAGGTATACGCTTGTCCCGCCCATTGTTTATTTGTTGGTGTTTAAGGTCCCGTCAACTACAAGGTCATTAGAGACCCGTTGTCCCGCCCATGGTAGGGTCGATACCAACCACTTTGGCAACCCGTCTTACATGATAGGAATTGGATTGGATTAGTTTGTGGGTTGGGGTGTAAGCCAGGCAGCCATAACAGGTCAACCCCTTAAGAGGCTGCCCGCGGGAGATGAGGAGGTAGGTGAAAAGATGAGGAAGAGGGTTAATTTGCAGCACCCAACGTTCTTTACCAACCACCCAAGTTGGTATTGACGTGGGTGTGCGCTGCTTAACTTCAGTGATCTAACGGGAACTGGTGTGTCCAACGCAACTTGGCCGCAGAAGGTGTTCAAATAATATCACGTCGCTGTCTTAGAAATTTTAAAGTAAATTGTTCGCAACTGTTATGAACTCGTTAGTGGTCCTAACTCAGTGTGCAAACTTAGAACATTTTGGGGACATTTGAGGACTCGTTTGCCAAAAAAAAAAATTGGTGATAATAATGAAAATGCAATACATTAATAATTGGTGCTACGAAGCTTAAATGATGCTTACCCAAACTTCCTTATTAGACGTTGAAAGATTCTCCTAATTTTCATTCTGAAGGGCACTCTGCAGCCCTGGGGCATCTTGCTCAAACTTTCCAGTAGTTTGTCAAGATGCTGATTCAGACGGAAGTGATCGAGAGCAACTATAAACATTTTTATAAACTCCAGAGCTCCTGCAACGGCTTCGCGATACTTGGATGAGAGTAATAATACGATATTGTCTAAACACTCCCTTAACATTTCTTCTGATATCTCGCCTGAAATTGCAGAAATTCGTTTACTGAAATGTTCTAAAAAATACTGGTCAAATAATGGCAGTATTCACTGCCGAAGTTCAACGGATTTTCCAAGGAACCCACCTTTAAACCTTGAAATTATATGACCCAAAGCAACTGCTGTTGACCTGATCATTGGAGTAGAGCCACCAAATCCAGCAAATACAATCTTCAAATATTGCTTAATTAATTCTTCAAAAACAAATTAAGGCCTCGCATGAGTGCATCAAACTTCGCAACAGTTCACATGTTACAGTATTTGAAATTTAACAACTACCTTCCTGAGATTCCTCGCCCGACTCCAAAAACTTGTTTCCAATTGTTATACAAAGACTCGCCGCCGCATCTGACACTTTAGGTGGAACTCCTGTTAAATTAGCGATTACTTCTGGTAGTAACGATATGGTGAAATCTCGATCATTTTCGGATGTTTGCTTTAGGACGTGATCCAGACATCGGAGTCGAAACTAAAGCATTCGAGACAACACCATTATGTGTTAGTGTTATGCTAATGGGTTGGGGAGTCAAGCCAAGCCTAAGGAGGCTGCCAGCGGGTGAGGAGGAGGTAGGTCGTTGTTGTTTGTTGGCGTTTTAGGGCCCTTCAACTACAAGGTCATTAGAGCCCGGTCCACAGTGTAGTTCTCATGCAGAGACTGCACAGACACTACACTAATGCAACGATTTTTGGGAATTAGCAGTACCCAGTTTTCCCAAGCGGCCACCAATGTCAGTACTAGCTGGGATTGCGTTGCTTAACTTCAGTGATCGGACGAGAACTGGTGTGTCCAACGCAATTCGCCGCTCCCGAGGAGGTAGGTGTAGGGGATGTAGGAAAGGGGATATCTGCAGCACCCAACATTCCCTACCAAGCACCCATGTTGGTGTTTTAGGGCCCTTCAACTGCAAATGTCATTAGAGCCCCGCCCACAGCATAGTTTTTATGCTGATGCATCAAGTACTCTACCTCAGAGGTGCGTATTTATGATATCCACAAGAAAAAAAACTCCAGATTGGTTTTATAGAAAATTAAGGGAAGGGGAAGAGCAATGATGTCAAGAAGCCACTTCATTGGTATTTTAGGGCACTTCAACTACGAGGTCATTAGAGCCCCGTCCTCAGCATAGCTCTCATGTAGAGACTACATAGACACTAGACTAATGCGACGACTTTTGGGTATTAGCAGTACCCAGATTTCCCAAGCGGCCACCCATCTCAGTACGAGCTGTGGTTGCGTTGCTTAACTTCAGTGATCATAAGAGAATTGGTGTGTCCAACGCAATACAGCCCTCCCCTCCCATCAGGTCCCCGTCCACCCCACCCATTACCATCGCCCTTTCTCTAAATGGGGCAGCTCTGACTGGGAGCACTCCAGCCAGGCGTCTGGAACCTGAAGAAATATTTCCCGGGTTGTCTGTGGGGGATGCCGGCCTACCCCACAGGCCTACCCTACACACCGATGTCTCCACCCTCATGACATTGCGGACGCATGATAATGACGGTTGCCGTGACGGCTGCCGGCACTGGCGTTTTAATCCCCTGCACCGTAGGTTGCAAGACTTGCGAATTCTGTATCACATGTGTGCAAAATTTTGAATTCCCTGTGTCCACAGTCGCCGACAATCACGGAGCTCAACAAGGGGACGCCCATTCGGGTCGCCAAGGTTGCTCGGACTGGTAACCGCCAGCGAGCCACGGCCCCGATTACAAAGACCAAGGATCGGGAGCTGATCATGTCATTTCCGAAAAACAATCCTAAAGGGCTAAAAAGCCCCTTCCAGCCGATTGATCAGACCGGGTATCAGCCTGACCGCCCGTTTTCCAATGGAGGTCGCGGCCAAAGTGGCGTGCTGGAGACTTAGGGTCTCAACCCCCCCTTCGACGTCGTAGGGGATGCGCCCCCTCAACCACCAGGATCCGCATTCACCAGGGGTTCGGGTCTCCACACACGGCAAACACGTGGGTAGGCGTTTTCTTATGGTCGCCTCCCAGAAGAGCCTACATAGACCAGGGCCAATTACGATGTTCCAGGTTGGTATGGGTAGGATGCGTGCGTTTATACGAGGTATCTGCAAGCCACCGACATAACTCTGCAGTGCAAAGCCACTCTCACCATCAGACCAAGCGCCGTTTCTGCCGGTCTTAAGGTCCTCCTACAACACAACAAATGCAGAATCAACCGAGAGCCGTTGCCCGGCGGGAACCCATCGTGGAGGTGGGCGCTTGGACTTTATAACAGGCTCCCGTTGATTTCAAAATCACAGACACTTGTGAGGTCGGTTTCCAGGGCTGTAACACCTGACCACTCAAGAAATCCATGAAGTGGGCCAAGAAGTCATAGTTACTCCCTAGAGCAAAACACTGGACAACGGTTTTAAATGACTGTCTCCAGCACTATTGCCACAACTCCTGATAGCCTCTGACAACAAGAAAGGATGTCAGTAAACGCATCATTCCGACCTGAAATTCACCTGAGGCTTCAAGTTCAGAATAGCTCCTCATACAGGCCCGGCTCGTGGGTTTCTAGCGCCCTAGGCAAGGGGATCCATTCGGAGGCCCCATTAATTTAATGCAGTTCTAAATTGTCTGAGCGCTTCTCACACCCTTGGCATTTGTCCCATTGCCAATGCATTGCTATGCCTCTGCAACAGGGCGCCTTCAGAAAGCCAACATTTAGAAAAGGCCCCACAAATAAGAGAAGTTTGGGTACCCCAGGACTACGAGCATTTTAAATGACCGATAGACTGCATGTCAAGGAAGTACCTCTGAAACTTAGTACCTTTGAAACTTCCCGCCCTAGACAGCTGCCTAGGTTTGCCTGCCCCATGAGCCGCCTGTGCCCTCATATCGATGGGTAAAAAAAGCGTTCATAATGCACCATTATAACGAGTTAAAATGAATAAGAAAACACTTGTAACGCATACCATTTTGGAACCAGGTGAAGTCGTACTAAGCAAATCCATTAAAAGCCTTTTAAATGAGTTCAGATGACTTTGTAACACTTTCTTAAAATCTTCAGTTTTACCAGTACAAAGTTCTTCGAAAATTCTATACGCCTTCTTCTGAATAGTCCGATCGGAATGCTACACAATGAGAAGTGCACTTGAGCCTCACTGTTAAATGAAATAAAGAGCTCCTATGATGACTACTAACCTGTATAAAATCGGTGCACACGTCAAAAACTTTTTCGATTCTGTCGTAGTCGACTTTCGGCATTAGAAGTCTGATAATATCCAACAGAGCGACCCTAGAGTAAAATAAATTGACAATCGACATTAAAGCTCTATGGAGATGGTGTTTTAGGTCCCTTCAACTACAAGGTCATTAGAGCCCCGTCCACAGCATAGTTCTTATGCAGAGACTGCACAGACACTACACTACTGCGACGATTTTTGGGTATTAGCAGTACCCAGTTTTTCCAAGCGGCCACCCATGTCAGTACTAGCTGGGGTTGTGCTGCTTAACTTCAGTGATCAGGCGAGAACTGGTGTGTCTAACGCAATTCGCCGCTCCCATGGCGTTATCACGAGGGAAACTAATCTATTGCTCATGGCTTAAAAAGTTACATTACTCCCGTCCAAGATTAGGGCAGGGTCGGGTGTCCACTAATGCTCCATTAAGACGTAAGGACGATAAATCTAAAACGGCAAGCAGCCATCCTAATCCTCAATTCCTTGTTGTCTGTTTGTTGGTGTTTTAGGGCCCTTCAACTACAAGGTCATTAGAGCCCCGTCCACTGCGTAGTGCTAATGCAGAGAGTGCACAGAAACTAATACAATGATTTTTGGGCACTAGCGGTACTCAGTTTTCCCAAGTGGCCACCCATGTCAGTACTAGCTGGGGTTGCGTTGCTTAACTTCAGTGATTAGACGAGAACTGGTGTCAATCTCGCGTGCAACCAACAATTCTCAGATTTAGGGTTCTTTCACACAGGCGAGGCGACATCTTACGTAAAACAAGGGACCACGGCCTCTATCTCGCCCTAAAGAAACCAACCGCCTCGGTCCAGGATTGAAATGGGATCCACTGACGCAGTTGCTCAGTAGTTCTACAGCAGTTACAACCCTTGCACCACCTACGCGGGGTGCATTTGAAAATTGTTAATCATACATTAATTTGTCTCGACCAACCGGGCTACACAGAGGTGAATGAATTTGGTGAATGTAGTTTGGGAGTAAACCAAGCAGTCAAAACAGGACGAACCCTTAGGAGGCTGCTCGCGGGAGATGAGGAGATAGGTGTAGAGGACGTAGGGAGAGGGGAAATCTGCAGCACCCAACGTTCTTTACCAACCACCCATGTTGGTACTAACATGGGCTTGCGTTGCTTAACTTCAGAGTGATCTCACGAGAACTGGTGTGTCCAACGCAACTTCGGCTCGACAAGAGTTGCTATATACCGCTTTACAAATGCTTACCTTAGAGGTCCTTCTTCCTTCGTCGCTTTGTCCATGGCCTTATCAAATAAATTATTAATTACCTATAGGAAACATACATAAAAATTAATTTCAGACGCTCAAAAATACAGCACGGTCACAATAATGTGTTCTGCGAAGCAAAAACGGTTCTCCGAATATGCTAAAAAGTTTTCGAGTCATACCTGTGTAGTAGTAATTTGGAAATACACTTTAATGGTTTCGAAAGCAGATTGGCGAACACTCGCGCTGCACGAACTGTCTGGTGTTGTATATATATTTAAGAGGATGGGTAAGAAGTTCTTCGCATATCGTTCCATTTCTTCTCTGTTTTCATCTGCAAGTTCAAGGAAGTCAGTGTCTTATTAAACCACGCCACATTTTCCGTTAATGTTTCGTTGGTTTGTTGCAGTTTAACGCTGGGTTTACACCGCACGCAACATACTCGCGCAACTGTTTTATTAAGCTGGGTTTACACTGCGCGCAACATACTCGCGCAACTGTTTCATTAGGAAAGACTCGCGCAGTGTAAACGGGGACTCTCCCCGAAATTTGCTGCGCGAGGCAGCCTCGTGGTGAGCCACCGCACTGTCGGTTTTTGGACGCGCATCAAAGGGTTTCGCCGCTCCCACTTCGTGTACTGTTACTCTAGATACGTTTTGCATGCTTGCTTCGCGCAATATTTCGCTCAATGTAAACAGGGAGGGCGAGACGGGTGAGATTGCCTCAAGCCTGCGGAAACAGTTGCGCGAGTATGTTGCGTGCAGTGTAAACCCAGCTTAAGAAAAGACTCGCGCTAGGTAAATGGAGACTCGCCCCGAAATTTGCTGCGCGAGGCAGTCTCGTGGTGAGCCACCGAACTGTCGGTTTTTGGACACGCATCAAAGGGGTTTCGCCACTCCCACTTCGTGTACTGGTACTCCACTAGATACGTTTTGCATGCTTGCTTCGCGCAATATTTCGCGCAATGTAAACAGGGAGGGCGGGATTGCCGCAGGGGTGGGGGCGCAGTGTAAACCCAGCTTTAGGGCCCTTCAACTACAAGGCAATAAGCTGGGTTTACACTGCGCGCAACATACTCGCCACAACTGTTTCGGCAGTCTCGCCCTCTCTGTTTACATTGAGCGAACAAACATGCAACACGTATCTATAGTAACACTACACGAAGTGGGAGTGGCGAAGCCAAAAACCGATAGTGCGGTGGCTCACCACGAGTCTGCCTCGCGCAACAAATTTCGGGGTGAGTCCCTGTCTACACTGCGAGTCTTGTCTCATGAAACAGTTGCGGCGACTATGTTGCGCGCAGTGTAAACCCAGCTTTAGAGCCCCACCCACGGTGTATTTCTAAAGCTGGGTTTACACTGCGCGCAACATACACGCCCGGCTGTTACGACGATTTTGGGCGTTAACCACGCCAGTACTAGCTGGGGTCGCGGAAACCATATCGGGTGGCCCTCTCTTTCTCGTCCGAAAGAATCCACACTTCAGCAATCCATTATCGAATCTGAAACCACAAACGTAACCACGCGCAGATCCAAGACAGGGTTTTTGGGGTTGCAACCCCCCCCATGCACATATAAACTTCGCATAATATGCGAGGTTTAGCTGAACCCCCCTAACGAAAATCCTGGATCCGCCACTGAACGTAACACGGGCTCGCTACCCTTGGAACATCAATGGAGGTTCTCATATGTAACTGAACGAGAATAGAAATTATCAGTCATGTTTTTCTACCACATCGGATGCTAACTCAGCAGTTCTAGGTTCGATACTGGACAGAAGCGTTGGGCTAGTGAGAGAGGCCCCAAGTGCGCCTTCTTTCGGATGATAAGTAAAACCGAGGTCCCGTGTGGTGTACGATGACATTTGCACATAAAAGAACCCACTCTACTACGCAACGGGTAGATGAGGCGAAATTTCCGGGTGGAGAAGCTCGCCCCCAAACTGATCGTGTGTGGGCAACTCATACCTTCACACCAAACCGAACACATCGAACTGACACACCAAATTGATCGTGTGTGGCGGCCTTAAGTGATTCGCTGGATCTAAATAACCCCCCTCTCCAATTACAGTCAAACCTAGCTAAAACACACCCTGGTTATAACACTTTTCGGCTAATAACACACACAAGGGAAAGTCCCAGCCAGCGCTAATGCATAAGTATATAGAAATTGATTGGCTATAACACACTCGGATATTACATATAACACACAACTGGTTTGGTCCCTACAGCACTTTCAACGTGTGAGAGACCTCAGATATAACAAACAGCTATAACATGCAACTAGACGGCATACCCCACAGCTTAAGTAAGGCTATATGGTGCAAGAGTTTTGCTATCTAGGATCAGTTTTGCAGAGCAATGGGGAAATCGACTCTGACATGGCCTATAGGGTTAATACAGGATGCCTGAAGTGGAGACGGGCAAGTGAGGTCCTGCGTGACCGCCGGGTCCCAATAAAGATGAAGGGCAAAATTTACAGAACTGTCATTAGGCCCGCTATGCTATATGGCTCAGAGTGTTGGGCTGTTAGGAAGACCCATGAAATGCAAATGCAAGCAACCGAGATGCGAATGCTATGCTACATGTGTGGGGTGTCATGATCTGACAGAATTAGAAACGACTACATTAGAGGTAGCTTGCGGGTGGCAGATATTGTGGAAAAGATGAGAGAGAAGCGTTTGAGGTGGTATGGGCCTGTGATGAGGAGGGGAGAGGAGGAGGAGCTTATTAGGTCCATTGTGGGACTGCAGGTAGTTGGGGCACCAGAGGCAGAGGAAGACCAAAACGGACGTGAGTGCAGATGGTGCAAAGGGATATGGTGGCATGTGGGGTGGAAGGGGACTTGGTGGGGGATAGGCCGGAATGGAGGATTAGAACCCATAGACCAGACCCTGCCTCAGGTGGGAGAAGGGTGAGATGATGATGATAAAAGGATAAAATTCTCAGCAGTGTGGAATCTGGCAAAATATTTGCAGCTGACTGCAAGTGTGTGCGTCTTGAAGTATACAAGTCTAGGTCGACTTTTTGAATGCATCTATAAATTAGCATATTTTTGTTGAGTTAACATAGCTTTGGCATCATTTAGCATTGTTTCTGTTATAACGCACACTCGGTTATAACACACAGACACGAGCAGTCCCGAAGGTGTGTGTTATATCCGAGTTTGACTGTATTATGTAAAGAAACTAACCGTGATTAAGATTCTTTAAAATCAATTTTCTTAATGCTGCTTGAACTTCAACTCGCACTTCATCCCTGTCATTCAAGGCTACTCCAAGAATTTTGGCAATGTCTTTGAACGACTACATTATAAAATATGTAATTAATACATAACGAAAACTGCATGCAATTATAATATAAATAACTAACTGTCTTTAAATCCGTAGGAGAGTTGCAAAATCCGGGAAGCAAAGACCAAATCTGATAATGAAATATGGTGAAAGCCTTCGCCAGTGGAAGTTTATCTCCATTCTCTAAAGCTTTAACTGAAAAAAAAACCAGATGATAGCGGCAAAGCATCTCAATTTCAATTAAGAACATTAAGAACTTGCTCACTTTTCTTATTGCACTGCATATCAAGTTGGAGAAAGTATGTTATGAAGAACTTCAACTCCGTTTCCCTCACGTTCTCACGTAATATTGGCATTAACCAGCTATTCTCAAAGCTGCAAAATCGATGAACACTCCAATAAGAAACCCGATGTTGAATTATGCTCATGAAATTGAAGCGATTCACATTACTTGTCATCCGCCACATCTAAAGGAATCACATCTAAGACTGCTTTAGGACCCATGCTTCTAACGGCCATTCCTAAAGCATAATCCAATTCATTGATGCATGGAAACCTTTCCGACTTTCGCAAGTGGCTTAAAGATTTAAGGCACTAAAAATTCAAATTAAACAATGATAAAGATTACCACTTGATATTTTGCCTTTGAAGCTGTAGTGCAGGGGTTCCCATAGTGTGCACCGCAGCGCCCTGACTTCCTAAGGTTTGGTTCGTTGGAGTTTTAGGGCCCTTCAACTACAAGGTCATTTGAGCCCCGTCCGCTGCATAGTTCTAATGCAGAAACTGCAGACACTACACTAATGCGACGATTTTGGAGTATTAGCGGTACCCAGTTTTCTCAAGCGGCTACCCATGTTGGTACTTCTTGGGATGGCGTTGTTTAACTTCAGGGATCAAACGAGAACTGGTGTGCCCAACGCAATAAGCCGCTCTCTCCCTGACTTCCTCACAGGGGCGCCGCGAAATATTCCAAATACAAGTACGGGTTGAGGGGGGGGGGGGGGGGGAACAGCCTTGCCTCGGTGCAGGAGGTAGTGTGATCGATCACTTCGTCAGTAGTTCAATACTGGACTGAGGTGGGCTTCTTTAGGACGACAGAGGTCCCCAGTACACCTTCCGTTGGATGGGAAGTAAAGGAGGTGTAAACCGCGTGGTGTCAGTGAACAGTAGACTGAAAAAAGGCCAACAGGGCGCCATGGGCAAGCTAATATTCAAATACGGCGCCACCAATCGCAAAAAGTTAGGAACCCCTGCTCTAGTGCAACACAAGCTTTGTACCTCTTTTGTAACACACTAAATGTCACTGACAAATATGAACACTTACATCTTTAAGTATGGGAGCACAGCTCTTTCCCAGAACCTGTAAGAATTTATAAGCAAAATATATCAGCAAAGTCTCAAGGATATTGCTTCTTAGTTTCAATTTGGAAAAAAATATTACTGGCTGTCTCGTTCACTAACAACGAAACAATGTCGGCCATGATGTAAAGAATTAATACCGATTCTAAATTATTTTTAATTTCAAGGTAGTAGCCAATATGCAATCATGCTAGGCTCAAATTTATAAAACGTACCTCAAAGAGAACGACCATTACATGCAGCACCTGTTTCCATACACTATTAAACTGAAAGCTCAGACAAGACTGTAATGTACGGCAAATCTTATGAATTGGTGTAGTGGCACTTCCTGAAGCATCATTCAACATTTCCTTAATTTTTTCTTGCAGTACTGGTGCTGATCCATAAAGAAGGCCTTTCAGACAGGATGTAACGCTGCTACAAACGTCTAATCTTGACGACAGCCAACACTGAGTGACAACAGAAACAAATTTTGCCAAATGTTCCATAAAAATTTCTTCATCCAATCTGAAATACAAACCACAAGTTCAAAATAATAAACTACACTGCTCATATCAAAACTCTTCTTACAGTAAGAATTTAACTGATTAATCATCAAACTCTACTAATCGGAATACTTAATCAGAAGAAACATTGATTTGACCCAATTCATTGCCTTATAAGATACTGCTAAACCCTTTTCCTGCCCGTGGCAGGGTTGGGTTCCCATTTTTGTATCATTTTGACACATTAACGACCTGTTGGACGTTACTTTTATGCAGCCAGCTGCAAACCTAAAACTACAACTCCTATTACTGTCCGTTGGGGTACTCCACCGACAATGGATGGAGAACATCATTATTAAAGTGACCAGATCTTCCAGAGGGCAAAGCGGGACGCGGGCTTTTGGTGAGTGCTCCCAAATAGGGGTGGTGAGACATGCTTTCCTGAAGAGCAAAGAATAAAACTTGTGACTTCGTACCTACTGTACCTCAGAGCTTGAATGTGTGTCGTTCCAGCACAGGATGAATCATCATCATACCGTTATCCCGCCTGCAGCAGGGTCGGGTCTGCGGGTTCTAACCCTCCACCTAACACACACTGTCATAGCCTTATGGACAACCTGCTCCCACTTCTGCTTCGATCTCCCTCTGCCCCGGGTGCTGCCGACCACGTGCATTCCTGAAATGGACCTAATGAGCTCCTCCTCTCCTCTTCTCATTACGTGTCCATACCATCTCAACCTATTTTCCCCTCATTTTTTCGGCAATATCCACCTCCCCCGGACTACCTTTAATATACTCATTCCTAATTCAATCAGCTCTCGACACCCCACTCATATACTGCAGCATTCCCAGCTCAGCTGCTTGCATTCTGTTGACGTGGCGCTTCATCACTGCCCAGCACTCTGATCCATATAGCACAGCAGGCCTAACCACTGCCCTGCAGAACTTCCCTTTCCCTGTCTCCACTTCAACCATCCCCATTGATTGTATGGGTCACAGGACTGGTCCAGCACAGGAGGTCTGAAGTTTTAATTTGAAGTAGACGAACAGTTGCCAACCTAGAAGGATCATTCTGTGTCGGTGCTCTGTACACGTATTTCATTGACAAGTGAATGCTTCTGAGAAGTTGCCGACAAAGTGGGATAAAGGGGCGTCCCGCCGGGACTAGAGAGGGACGAAGTCTGAAATCGGGACTGTCCCGCCTAAATCGGGACGTCTGGTCACCCTATCATTATCACACCCTTTTCCCACCTGAGGCAGGGTCGCGTCAGCGAGTTCTGATCCTCCACTCCCTCCTATCCCTCACCACACCGCATGCCCCCCATGTCCCATTGCACCACCTGCTTCCACGTCCGTTTTGGTCTTCCTCTACTCCTGGTGCCCCTAATTACCTGAAATCCCATAATGGACCTGACAAGTTCCTCCTCATCACATGCCCATACCACCCCAACCAATTCTCTTTCATCTTTTCCGCGATGTCTCCCGCCCCAAAGCTAGCTCTAACGTAATCATTTCGAACTCTATCAGCTCGTGACACCCCACTCATGTAGCGCAGAACTCGCATCTCAGTCACTTGCATTTGCCTTTCATGGTTCTTCCTAGCTGCCTAACACTGAGCTATATAACATAGCGGGCCTAACGACAGTTCTGTAAACTTTGCTCTTCAACTTTATTGGGGCCCAGCGGTCGCACAGGACCCCACTTGCCTGTCTCCACTTCATCCATCCTGCATTAATTCTATGGGTCACGTCGGAATCTATCTACCCATTGCTCTGGAAAACTGATCCTAAATAACGAAACTCTTGCACCACTGGTATCCCCTCAACTCCACAACGAATCTCACCCCCTTGCCCCTGGCCACTAAAATTGAAAGCTAGGTACTTTGTCTTCTTCATGTTCACCTTAAGGCCTTCCCTCTTTCCATTGCTGTTTTAATGTCTTGCAGGAATAGGCGAGACCTTGTCTTGGGGAAATTGAAATAATCCAGAGGAGGGCAGCAAGAATTGTACACCACAGGTTTTCTCGCCAGGAGAGTTTGTCTGACATGATTAGGAAATTAGGGTGGGACACACTAAGTCAGAGGCGTGTATCTCGCAGCATTAGTCTTTTTATCAGACTGCTGCTGATGGGGTGCAATAGATCTCTGGTTGAGTATAAAGGGAAAGAGGATCATTCATAGAAATTGAAGGAGATAAGGGCACAGCGAGACTCCTACTACTGGTCTTTTCCCTTTTACCGACTAAATGCTTGTAGAATAGTTAAGTATCAGAACAAATATCCATAACCTGTGTTTTCAGAAATACAACTGTTTGACAAACTAACATCAGATGACTAATTACAGTAGAACTCCAGTTATCCGAATCAATTGGAACCAGACCCCATTCGGATAATCAAAAATTCGGATAATTGGATTTTTTCCGAAAAAAGGGTCTAAATGGGAGAAAATGGGACGTGTACGTGTACCATACTGTAAATGGAAGTCATTGCTTGCTGAACATCTCGGTCAAAGTAAGCTGTTTGACTGTCAGGATCCGTTTTCAGGCAGCCAAGTCGCGCTTTGTTTTGAAAATTGCAGTACGTTTCCTCATAATTTTTTTTTCTGAAATTCTGAAAGCGATTCGGATAATTGGCGATTCGAATGATAGGAGTTCGGAAATTGGAGTTCTACTGTAGTATATTAAAATACAGACGGACATACTTAAGAATATTTTTGAGAGCGGCCTCCATGAGTGTCATCCATGCAAGTGTTAGCTGAGAATCACCTGAAGACGGTTGGAAATCATACATTGCCTTCAAAGGAAAACGGGTAAAAAATAAACATACTTTGATTAGCTCGATATATAAGAAACTAAAAACGCATTATATGTTGCAAAACTTACGGAGATAATTTGAGCATTCAGCTTTACAGACATATCCAACGTGTTTTGATGTCCAATGAACATTCCGTGCAAAGTTTGCATGCAGCAGGTTGTCAGCAACTGAAATTGAAATCAAAGTATTCTCAGCGAATATCAATAAAAAAATGGATACCATCAACAACAATTTATAAAACGAAGAAAGTTGTAAGAGGTAAGTACTAAATATAAATCTCCAAACCCGCTTTTACATGAATTTACTTCACATGATTTTGATTTAACACAAATTAGAAAAGAAATTTCACCCTGCTTTTAAACGATTTCCTTCCAACTAACATGATCGACTCAAACTATGAAAATAAATTTCATCATAATTTCAATTTGCAGCAGGGGGGGATCCAGAGGTGGGAGCAATGCAGAAATTGCTCCCTCCTCAGTGCCTCAATGGGGCGCATATTTCAACTGATGCATTATTCAATTTCGCAACTAATGAGGCACTTTTGCATTTCTATTCCCATTTCTATACTGCCAGTTTAACAGTTGCAGTGAAATCTGCAGTTGGCTAAACCACTTAACATGGGACATTGTCTAATGAGCAGCAGAGGACCTAGCACGAGGGATTATGAATATTTAAATGTATTTGGGGCGCCCGTTTTTGTAGTGCTTCCCCCTTGATCAGCCCCTGATTTGCAGGAATTTCTCCAAACTGCATAACTTCAATAAGGAATTGGTATTGTCTGCAGCTGGAATCCATATCAACTTAGTTGGTATAAAAATTTCACAGTGCTAGGAAATTTAAATGATGAATTTTAAAATTAATTTCGATATGGTTTGCTCGTTCGATGGTATTCTAGGGTCCTGCAACTACAAGATAACTAGAGCCCCGTCCACTGCATAGTTCTAATGCAGAGACTGCATATACACTGCACGAATGCGACGATTTTTGGGTATTAGCGGTACCCAGTTTCCCCATTGTTGTTATTGTTTGTTGGTGTTTTAGAGCCCTTCAACTACAAAGGTCATTAGAGCCCCGTCCACAGCATAGTTCTTATGCAGAGACTGCATATACACTGCACTAATGCGACGATTAACGGTACCGAGTTTTCCCAAACGGCCACCCATGTCAGTACTAGCTGGGGTTGCGTTGCTTAACTTCAGTGATCAGATGAGAACTAGTGTGTCCAACGTCATAAGCCGCTCCCTGGAAACGTATCCATCGTGCAAAAATAGACCCCGGTATGTACTTACCACGTTGTTGGCTGACATCAGCCCCAAGACGGATTCACAACATGTTTTTAAATTCTGTTGTGGAAACGTTCGCATCACACTTTTCAAGAAGTTTAATAAATGAAGAGTGGTAGTCAATTCACCAACACCTATGATTATAATATCACACAAACACATTTCAACACAATGCAGTATTTAAAAACGATCTCAACATGAATAGATATCAGGCAACCAGGTTACCATGTTCTTCAAGCAGTCGAACACAATATTTTGCTGTCAATGCTGCAGCTGGGTGGCATGGCTTTGAATCTGCTCCTGATTGCATGGCATCAACTGTCAAAATCCTGTAAATCGCACGATGAGCCGCATGTCTTATCTAACATTAGAAATGTTTAATTAGTGTCAATTTTTAAAGAATAAAATGTAAGCATAGCGCGTTACGAAATCTAGAAATTACATATCATACCCGAGGCTTTGTGTGTGTTATAAACGACAATATTACATCGTACGTTTGAAGGACGGATGAATTTGTCCACACACCAACGTCTTGGGCAGCAAGTAAAACGGATAAACAACAGAGTAACTGAAAATTTCACAAATTATTAAAGATAGAGGACAAATATACAAATATACGATAAATATATACCAACCCCTTTGAGCAAGCTACATCGTTCACCAGTAATGTGCTTGGACAGGAGTTCCAGAAACAATTCTGACGTTTCCACAAATTTCACTTGCAACACAGAGGATGGAAGTCTGAAAAACAAGGTACTTGTTAAAATCATTATATGAAAATAACTTTTAAATAATTACAATTGTGAATTTTTTTTGTTTCGTTGGTATTTTATGAGCCTTCAACTACAGTAGGGCCTTCAACCCCGTCCACTACATAGGTCTAATGGAGAGACTGTACAGGCACTACGCTGATGAGACGATTTTTCAGTATTAGCGGCACCCAGTTTTCTCAAGCGGCCACCCATGTTAGTACTAGCTGGGGTTGCGTTGCTTAACTTCAGTGATCAGGCAAGCACTGGTGCGTCGTTTGTTTGTTGGTGTTTTAGGGCCCTTCAACTACAAGGTCATTAGAGCCCCGTCCACAGCATAGCTCTTATGCAGAGACACTACACTAATGCGACGATTTTTGGGTATTAGCAGTACCCAATTTCCCCAAGCGGCCACCCATGTCAGTACTAGCTGGAGTTGCGCTGCTTAACTTCAGTGATCAGGCAAGTACTGGTGTGTCCAACGCAATACAGCTGCTTCCTTCAAATGTGAAAACGTACCTCCTCATGATAACGCTAAGTAACAACGCAGCTGAAGCAACTAAATCATCACCCTCAGCACCTTTCAACACAGTCATCTACAAGTTGAGAAATACTTATTAATGAGTGGTGCAAACAAATAAATTAATTCTTTTTTGTACAACTAGAAAAAGATAAGAACCAATGCCGCAAAGTATTCCGTATCAGATTCCTTTCCACCATTGCTTTTTATTACTTCCATCACAGCTGCCAAAAGTGCTAACCAGTCCTTGCTCGCAGCAGACCCTGGCTTCCAATTTCGCAACAACCTAAAAAAAATTTACGCCATTAATTTGCATTCGAGCGAATGTTGCAATCAGAGTGAGCATTATCAATAATTGTGGTACATTTAAATCTAGACTTCACGCCATTCTGCGACAGTCTACTATATTTCTTAGAACCTGCTCAATATCGCTATTAAACGTTCATGCCACAGACATTCACATTAAAATGCTTTAAGATAACTTACTTTTCAAAAGAAGGATTCGTACAAAGTGTCCAGTTCGATGCAAAGGTATCATAGGTCTTGTTCCCAACGCTACTGGCATCATCTCTCGCAAGTGGTACGACACTGCGGCTATCTTCGATCAAATTCTGTTCAGCATTGTGCCTGTCCAAAGCTTCTGTTGTCAACTGAGACTTTAGACCTACAAAAAATGACCCATTATTAACTGAAAATACAGCATTATGTCGCGTATAATACGCACTTTTTCCCCAAAAATTGGATGCAAAGTCTGGGTGTGTATTAGACATAGGAGTAAAAAAAGAAATTTCAGCCATTTTCAGAGGAACACTAAGCAGGCATAAAGAACATTGGATCATCCATCGAAAGCAAGAGACACGTTTGCTTATTAACCTCATTTAACTTCTATTAGACGCTCTTTTTAGTTTTATAAATATAATATTTAACTACCTACACTTTATTTACCTTCATACCATAGATATATTAATACAAGTGCAACCATCGATATAATAATACTAGCGTACTACTAAAAAAATTAACAAGTCCTGTATAAAAATGAGTATTGTAAGTAATAATAATAATAAGAACCTGTGAAGAATGGACACCTGCCTACTGTGGACATTGAATGTCCTAATGTCCTTATTTTCAGTATTTTACAATGGACACTGAATTGAATCTTACATAATAATCAACAGATTTTGGGGCTATTTATTTAGCGGCATACACCACCAACAAACGCTGGGTGGTTAGAAAGTGATATGGATGATACTGTAACAGAACACAGCAAAAATGTTCTCACCCCACTTCAGGTTTGTCAGCTGTTATGGAACTGCAACAGTATGCACTTGCAGTCCATTCAGATATTTATGACTCCCTACGCGGCCTTCAGCATGAATATTAAGGCCCTTCGTCCACCGGCGCAACGCGATTGCAATCCGACTCGAAAAAATATCGTTTTAGCGTTGGATGGGAGTCGATTCCCAGTCGGACCCTTGCTACTGTGTAGTTGGTCGTCCACCTAGACGACTGCAACGCAACTTGCAATCGACTGGCAAACGACCAACTGCAAAACGACTGGCATGTCAGTTGCATGGCCGACGCTTGTGCGACTTTTTTCAAGTTTTATTGTCAACGCTAGTACAGCAACGCAGCATTTCAATATACACATATTTGTCCAATTGCAAAGAACCAGTGGTGTCACAAGAGGTCTGGGGGGGGGGGGGGG
>JAAFCE010006949.1:7229099-7242019 GCA_013389805.1 Trigoniulus corallinus
GCCAGCGGTCTTCAAACTGTGTTCCGCGAGTCAAAATGAAAATTCGTTAGCAGCGGCAAGATATACTTTTCTATTGGTGGGATAGGGTTCCCCCAAAACATCTTATAGTTTTAAGGGTTCCGTGATTCGACAAAGTTTGAAGACCACTGCAGTAGGCCGTTGGACACACCAGTTCTCGTCTAATCACTGAAGTTAATTAAGCAACGCAACCCCAGCTAGTACTAACATGGGTGACCACTTGGGAAAACTGGGTACTGCTTTTGTTTGTTGGTGTTTTAGGGCCCTTCAACTACAAGGTCATTAGAGCCCCGTCCACTGCGTAGTTCGAATGCAGAGACTGCACAGACACTACACTAATGCGACGATTTTTGGGTATTAGTGGTACCCAGTCTTCTCAAGCGGCCTCCCATGCCAGTACTAGCTGGGGTTGCGTTGCTTAATTAACTTCAGTGATTAGACGAGAACTGGTGTGTCCAACGCAAGAAGCGGCTCCCTCACCCGAATGAAACCATACCGCAGGCATGATCAAATTTGGCAGTATTGCACAAGTCCACCTCTGTTCCACCAGGACAGAGTGAAAAAGGAGAGCAACCGTTTGAAATGCCCAACATTGAATCTCAATCTCAGTTTCGTGTGGGAGCGGCGAGTTGCGTTGGACATACCAGTTCTCGTCTGATCACTGAAGTTAAGCAACGCAAGCCCAGTTAGTACTGACATGGGTGGTCGCTCGGGAAAGCTGGGTACTGCTAATACCCAATAATTGTCGCATTTGTGTAGTGTCTGTGCAGCATATGCATTAGAACTATGCAGTGGACGGGTCTCTAATGACCTTGTAGTTGACGGGACCTTAAACACCAACAAACAACAACAATCAGTTCGTGATCTGACAACTGTTATTTCTCAATTGTCATTGCTGTCATGTATGTTACAGGAAAATTACCCTTGGGTTAGAGATATTACTGGATTTGATGTTCTACCTGACCATAAAAATGTATTACTTGGTTGGATAGGGCGACGTGGTGCCCAAATTATGGAAAAACTGACGGATGAAGAAGTTGGTGAAAGCTGCGTCAAGTTGCTGGAGAAATTCCTGGGAAAGAAAATACCTGGATTATCTAAAACAATACGGTTGGGCATTCGAAATATTTTCAATAAATTTATTTAGTTATATTAAAAAAACTTTTTTTTGCACACTACAGGACGTGTTGGTACAACAATCCAAATTTCTGTGGGTCTTATTCTTTTCGAACTCTTCAAAGTGACTTGGATGGTAGTACTATACATGATTTAGAAGAACCAATTTACAAGATCCTGAAGAATGGAAAAGAGGTAATGTTGTTTGTAAAACAGATTTATTCCCCTTGTCCTTAAATGGAATGTGAACTGGGTTAAAATGCCGCTAAATGAGGATGGGGGCTGTGGTACTTGGTTCGATCCTGAACCGAGGTGGTTTGGCATTCGGACTAGAGCAGTGTTTCCCAAACTGTGGTTCGCGAAGCTAAGGCAAGTGGGTCGCCCCTCCAAAAAGTTTGGGAAGCACTGCCAGTGCCGTAACGGGGGCATGAAGCGCCTGTGGCAAGTGTCTAACTTGCGCCTCTTCGTAACACAATAATGACAAAAAAATTTTGCGCCCGAAACCCAGTTGCGCCTGTGGCGGCCGCCTTCTTCGCCACGCCCTCGTTACGGCACTGAGCACTGGAGTAGAGAGACGCCTCAGTTTGCCTTCCTTCAGATGGGAAAGAGCATGGTCCCGTGTGTTGTGTACGATGTCACCATTCGATGTACAATGTCACGATGACCTTCTTTTCTGTCTACTCAAAATAGTAGAAATAGTGTCTGGGTTATCAAAACAGTGACTTAGTAAAAAAAAAACCTAACTTAATAGTACCCTAGTGGCTTCGCTTTGATCACTGGCTATGGCACAGGGGGCCGGATTTATACAAATGGAGGGTCACTGGTTGCCCATATGTGGCATTGTGTATTAAGAGTTGACGTTCTGCCAGTATCTTATTAGGGATTTTGTGAATAGTCAGAACGAACGAAACGAAAAGCAGGTCTCAATTTGACCCCTTCTATTTTGCCTCGGCTATCATTTGGTAGCATTGCAATTATCCACTTTCATTTTGTGCCATTTAGTGGGCACCAAACAAAACACATTGCTATACTGTAGAAGTGTTATGGCAAAAAAGGAACAAAATTTAATCTAATGTACTGTTGTTACAATAACATTGCTGATAACAATTGCTATTAACATAAATCATACCCTTATTCCGCCTGTTGCAGGGTCAGGTCTGCGGGTTCTAGCCCTCCACTCCCGTTTGTCTCCCATCAGGTCCCAGTCCACCTCACACACTGCCATGTCCTTACAGACAACCTGTTCCCACGTCTGCTTCGGTCTCCCCCTGCCCCGGGTGCTACCGACCACCTGCATTCCTGGCAAGGACCTAACGCGCTAATCCTCCCCTCTTCTCATGACGTGTCCGTACCACCTTAGCCTATTCTCCCTCATTTTTTCTGCCGACGTCCACCACTCCCAGGCTACCTCTATATACGCATTCCTAATTCTATCAGCTCTTGACACGCCACTGATGTACTGCAGCATTCGCATCTCGGCCACTTGCATTCTATTGACGTGGCTCTTCCTTACTGCCAACACTCAGATCCATACAGCATAGCTGGCCTAACCACTGCCCTGTAGAACTTACCTTTCAGCTTGATTGGGACCCTTCTATCACACAGGACTCCGCTTGCCTGTCTCCACTTCAGCCACCCCCATTGATTCTACAGGTCACATGCAAGTCTATCTCCCCATTGCTTTGGAATGTTGATCCTAAACAGTTGGTAATAATGACAATTCCTACACTAAAATTATTTGATTTTGTTCTTGTAGTACCCAGTACTGATGTTTGCAGGAGAAGCTACAGAAAGAAGTCACCATTCAACAGTTCATGGGGCATTTATATCTGGAGAAAGAGAAGCAGGCCGACTCATTAAATTTTATAAAAATTCTTGAAAAAACAAAAAGATATTTATGTGATCCTGTTTCATGATGGAAAACTATGCCTAACTTTAAAATGCAGTGTATCTTGTAGAGTACTACAGCCCGTCAGAAATTGACCTTTGTTGGAAATCATAACAAAGCTAGCATGGAACCAGTGAAAGTGCTTGGAGTTTCATTTGAAATTGTCAGTACCTCATTAGCAGCTTTTCAAATTAAAACTTGATACCCAGTGCAGAAGAGAAATTAACACAAAGCAAAAAAAATTACTTCTAATTTATAACTCACCTTTTTTTTTTCTTCCCAACTCCTTTTTCTTTTTGCTTGTCCTTTATGATCAAGCTTCATATTGCAATTAACCCCTTCTTTACTGATGAATTCTTTGAAATATATGTAATATGTATGGCATGACCAAAAATATCTATTCAACAGTTGAACAGCTGCAAGTTAAAATTGTGATTAGCCAACCTACATCATCCATAAATAAATCATTTTCTTACTTATTTCATTTTTAAACACTGGCCTGAAGGGTAAAACTTTCAGTCATACCGTCCTCAAAATTTCATCCACGTCTTAAAACAGGAATTTCTTCAGTAGCTCAAGTAATGTGGCAGCACATGACTTTTCAAATTTATTGTTTTAATGATACAAAATTAAGAAATGTCAAAAAAACATTTGTCACCATATTCTCTTCACTCAATTAGTCATTTAAATTGTCAATGACTTGAACATAATTGGCGGGGAAGAGGCCATATACTCCATCTGGTGCTAAACCCTGCCACCAGCCTTCATCGATCTGATCAATGTTTGTTATTATGTCATCAGGGTTGAATGAAATTTCTGTGTCATCCGCTAGAAAGATAAATAGTGTTTAAAAAATATTAAAGTATATAAAACATGAAATTGCTACTTTTTCGGAAAAAAAATATTAGCGGTCTATTGTTGAAAGGATGTCCTGCCATTATTTCCATTAATGATTACAGTGCCCATATAGCGGCGGGCTGATGAAAAAGGTGCAAGAGGTAAAGTACTTAGAATCAACGTTCCAAAGCAAGAGGGAGATAGAGCTGATGTGATCCGTAAAGCAATGGGGGTGGCTGAAGTGGAGACAGGCATAGGAGTCCTGTGGTATAGGAGGGTCCCAATCAAGTTGAAAGGGAAGTTCTACAGGGCGCAGTGGTTAGGCCAGCTATGCTATATGGATCAGAGTGCTGGGAAGTGAGGAAGAGCCACGTTCATAGAATGCAAGTAGCCGAGATGCGAATGCTGCGGTACATGGGTGGCGTGTCGAGAGCTGATAGAATTAGGAATGAGTATATTAGAGGTAGTCTGGGGATGGTGGACATCGCCGAAAAAATGAGGGAGAATAGGCTGAGGTGGTATGGACACGTAATGAGAAGAGGAGATGAGAAACTCGTTAGGGCCATACGGGGCAGGGGGAGACCAAAGCAGACGTGGGAACAGGTTGTCCGCAAGGATATGGCGGTGTGTGAGGTGGACAGGGACCTGGTGGGAGATAGACGGGTGTGGAGGGCTAGAACCCGCAGACCCGACCCCGCCGCAGGCGGAAAAGGGCAGCGTCCATTTATGATTGTCAGGCGCTCCATATTGCTTGCAGATTTCATTTCCGAACTGTGACATTGCTAACAGCCCAACATTCAAAACCAACCAACAAACTTGTACCAGATGCAATCATCATAATACTCTTATCCTGCCTGTGGCACGGGTCGGGTCTGCGGGTTCTGGCCCTTCGCTACCGTCCACCACCCACCCCACACATTATCATATCTCTTCGTACAACCTGTTCCCACGTCTGCTTACGTGCTTCCAGGAACCTGCATCCCTGTGGTGGACCTAACCAGCTCCTCCTCCCCTCTACTCATCACATACCCATAACACCTCAATCTATTCTCTCTCGTCTTTTCAGCGATGTCCCCCATGATGAGGGCAATTCAAGAAAATCTGTTTCTGACAGCATGAAATGTCAAATGATGTGGAGCAATCATCGTAACCGACTGTTGAAAAAGGGACATAATCTCCAGGGAAACGATTAAAAGCAAGTATAAAGATGAGAGCAATTCAAGAAAATACGGAGTTTTCATTTTAGATGGTTTCTCAAGCGTTTCACTGGTTTCATTGGTGTTTTAGGGTCCTTCAACTACAACAGTCATTAGAGCACAGTCCATTACATAGTTCCAACGCAGAGTCTGCACAGACACTACGCTGTTGCCACGGTTTTTGGTTATTAGCAGTACCCAGTGTTCCCAAACGGTCACACATGTTAGTACTAGCTGGAGTTGCGTTGCTTAACTTCAGTGATCACACGAGAGCTGGTGTGTCCAACGCAATTCAGGTATAGGGCAAGTGAAAGACAAGCGGCTGCTTGCCTTGCACTGGAAGTTTCCTGTTTCTGACTGCATGGGCATGGTGCAAAACAGTTTTTCCTAAGAATTGTTTTGTTTCTGACTTTGTTACAACAGGTTAAGTTGGCCTTTCATTCGCCATGAAGTTTCTTTATGGTCGTCCGTTTAATGAGTTCCAAAGCGTACTTCATTGCTGAGGTCAACTTTATATGACCAGAATTGGTCATATAAAGTCCAATTTCTGCCAGGCAGTTTCCTTTATACTTAATTTAAAGTAGTTTTTCCTCTTTAATGGAATTCTTTCTGCAATAGTGTGTTTGTTTGTAATTTTACCCTCTCTGATGTCCCCAAAGGACCTCACTAGCTGACGGTTTTAACCGTGAAGGTGGACCAAATTTTCAGTCTATTTTCTTTGGGCAATACAAAGTAACCAGGTTTTAGTTTCCTTCTGGATTCTAGGTTTTTGATGTTGAAGACGCTCCCTCTATGGTATAGTGGAATGCAGAGCAGATAACGGGGTTGGTGAAAGATGAGACCTCACATCAAATAATGGCAAGAGTGTGCATTGCTTTCTTGTAATGCAACAATAAAACTATTGCAAACCGTCCTGCCCCAACCTCAACTACTTGCATACATATAATTAACTTACCTGCTTGGTAGTCGTAAAGTGCTCTAGCCATTAAGCCCTGTCCTCCAACATATGGCTCTTCTGCCTGTAAGTACGAATCAGCATAATTTTTCAACTCTTCCGATGTTGAACCTGTAGATGGTTTATCTAGGTGTAGCTGGTCCTCTTCCAAAACTGGATTTCTTTCTTGAGCTAAGTTCAAAAGATAATATCCAGAAATTAGAGTATATTTTCCTTCAAACTATTTAAAGTATCCTAATATATCTATAATCGCTAAAATTCTGACACTAATCCCTATTTAAAACGTCGAGAAAATAACATTAATAGTATATAATCATCACCACTAATCCTTTTCCCCCTACGGCAGGTTCTGGTGCCCCTTATTGTCCAACTAGAACACATGAACGATATGTTGGACGGGTAATTTTATGCTGTTGGCTACCAACCTAATGCTCCGACCCCAATGCTTATTAATCGTTGGCCTTCTTTTCTTCCTTTGGGTGCTTTTCCTCCACATATGCCAGAGGGGGTCCCAGCTCCTAACATGGTGCACTCCACACAAGCGCTCCAAGAAAAAGCACTCTGAAGGCCTTTTTCTCCCCTAAAGCAGCCAACCGCCTCAGTCCACGATCGATTCTGGAATTCCAGATGCCATAGCCCAGAACGCTATTACCTCTGCTGCATCATGACAGGTCAACCTACCCGCAACTAGAATTTCTGAACTATCATCTTGTACAACGTGGTCCATGTGAGGCATCACACTTTCTACATGGCAGGTTGAAGTAGATCGTTAATGGCCCTTACACCTGGGAATTTTGCCTATCTACATGATTCGTGACGAAATGGTTTTTTACGTGCAAGTGACATCGTACACACCACACAGGGCCACAGCTCTACTTCCTATCCGATAGGAAGTGCACTGGGGCCCTCACTCTCGCCAGAATGAAGCCACCCGACTCAGTACCTTTTAAGTTGCTGTTTTACGTCCCTTCAACTACATGGGCATTAGAGCCCCGTCCACTGCGTAGCTCTAATGTAGAGTCTGCACAGGCACTATGCTGTTACGACGATTTGGGTATTAGCAGTACCCAGGGTTACCAAGCGGTTATCCATGTAAGTACTAGCCGTAGTTGCGTTGCTTAACTTCAGTGATCAGACGAGAACTTCTGGGTCTAACGCAATACAGTCCCTCTACTTTTCTTGACTAAATGGATTTTTACTTACCAGTTTCAGTAAACGGATGATACTGTGATCCTTCAAGTGACTTTACTGCATTATTGGCCCCATTAGAAGAATTATAATCATCATTAGCAGCTTCCAGGGAAGCTTCACGGCTGAGACGGGACTGCAGTATGAAATTTTTATCATGGGATAATTTTTTTAAAATAAAAATCACAATTTTATACGTAATTTTATAGGGCATGCTACTCACTTGAGTGTCCAAATGTGTCACCAGCGAATCGGTTGAAGTTAATGACCGATTCTCCGCATCTCTGACAGAGACTTCTTGAACAGCTTTATTTATGTTCGAGAACCTGGACATCTGCCCAACTGAAGTATGTTGTTCGAAAATTGTCCTTGCATTCGTTGTACGCTGTCCAATCAAGTTTTGAGCTTCCTATAAAATGCACAAACGCACAATTAGCCTACCACTAATAAAATATCCTTTGAATTTCATAGGAGTCGACTAAAAGGGTCGTGGGCACTTGGTTTTGTTTCGTTGGTGTTTCAGGGTTCTTCAAGAACAACTCTGCATAGTTCTAATGCAGAGACTGCACAGAAACTATACTAAGTCGACGATTTTTGGATATTAGCTGTACCCAGTTTTCCCAAACGGCCACCCATGTCAGTACTAGATGGGGTTGCGTTGCTTAACTTCAGTGATCAGACGAGAACTGGTGTGTCCAACGCAACACGCCACTCCCACATAAGGGCTAAAATGCACGAATGCTATTCAGCAGGCTGTGTGGATTATTGATTTCCTGGGTCTATATTTGGTCAATATTTAGCGAAATTGCATAACATATAACGATAAAGTGTTGAAAACAGAAACCCTGCTATTCAGATGAAAACTTTCAACAGCTGTGCAGCAGAATATTAAACGTACCAGTCTCCTATCCACACTTGCTTGTTTACCACTTTGCTGTCGATTTAATCCATCACTATCATTCTTCTTGACTTCTGCCTTGATCTTGGTCACTTCTACGCTTGCAGTGTTTACAGAAGACTGATCATTTAACTGCCTCAGGTGATTAATAGATTTCACTCTTTCAGCTACCATTTGTTCACGTCTTTGTGCATCTTTTGCCTACCAATTCACATAGTCGCAATAAGTCACACAGACGAAAACGAATGGGTTTGTTTGAGACTAGTAACTAACTTCTCGTTCCTGGCGTTCCTTTTCGAGTTGCTGCTGCATTTCAACTGCCCGTCTGCGATCTCCTTCAATGCGGGACTTTTCTTCTGTCTATCCAAACGATATTTCCTCTTTATTTCTAAGTTGTCATCATATCAAACAGGAAATAAATTCAGAAGATATTGTACCTCTTGTCTCTCCCAAAATTTATGGCGCTCACTCGGATTAATTTCAACTGCAGGATTAGTTCGCTTGTACACAGATCCCTGCAGAAAACGAAACAAAGACATTAATTTCACAGACAAATTCTGAAACAGACATTTTGTGTTCATGACAACTCAGGTTGATATCATGATTAAAAGGGTGATAACTCACCACTGGTCCATGGTTTTGAAGAGGATCTGCTCTTTCTTTGAAGCTGTAGGCTGACCCAGTCGCCTTAGACACCATACCAATAATAACAGAAGGATCTACGTCGTCTTCAGTACGAGCATGAACAGTAACATGAGCTCCCTGCACATGACGACAATTTAAAAACAAAAATGTGACATTTAAAAGAATGCAAATATGCAGTGCAACCACAATATTGCGGAAGGGTCACTACTTTTTAAAAAATGCCAACTTCTTTTCAAAATTATCAGCGTTATATGAAACACTAGGGGTAACCCTAGTGAAAAGAATAAATAGCAGACTAATGTTAGTTACAGTAGTTTGGCGGGAAGTAGTGCTCCACCTCATGATCGCTTATGCTGGCCCCAAGCTGGCCTTGATGAACCCACAAATGTGGGTTTCTGGAGAGACTTTGATAACTTGGTGCACTCACTAGATTCTCAGGCGTGGCAGTGTAAAGGGAATGAGCGTTTATTTATTGGTGGGGACTTTAATGGTCATGTAGGCAAGGATAGTTAGGGATATGAGGAGGTTCATGGGGGATGGGGGTATGAAACAGTCAGCACAGAAGGGCAGTCAACTCTTGAGGCAGCAAGAGTACATGGCCTTACAATGCCAAATACGTGGTTCAGGAAGAGGGACAATCACCTGATCACATTCCAGTCACCATAAGGGAGTTTACAGATAGAATTCTTTATGGTCCGAGGGCAACATAGAGCAGAGGTCAGTGGTTGCTGGGCACTCCCCAGTGAAAATTTTCAAAAAGAATGTGGCCATAGGTTACTTATGTTAGAAATCCTATTGAAAGTGGCAGGCAAGGCACATTCATGGAATGGAGAGCAGGTTATTAGGCGGTGAAATTGCCCACCAAAACAGAGGAATTTACACAGAGGAAACGCATACCAACTTCAGAACAGATAAAAAAAAGAACTTACATGAAAAAAATTGGCGATATCCATAAAATGATTGGCACATTTCCCTTTTCTCTCCCCTGGGGCTCCTTCTCCTTGCTGATAATAAGATATTAAACATTTCAGTTCAAAACTTCAGGTATGTATGAAACATTTACGACATCAACAGTACAAAAATATGAAAAACAGCAAAAGTATTAAATAAGATGTCTTTACTGTCCTGCATCTACGTGTGCTCTCACCGAATATTCAAACGAAAGAGAGATCTGCATTGCATTTAGTTTACTGGACAGCTGAGGCTGCATGCTACATTCGTGTTATTGTGCACACCTGTACTAGATTTGATCACGTAAAACTATAACAAACTGGTTAATATTGATTCAAATGGAGGCTTTACAGTACTCAGCTCGGTAGTACGGATGTAGGGTACTGAGGCGTCGCTAAAGTTGGCGTCACCCCCCTCCCTCCGAAAAAAAGCTGCTTTGCCTGCACAACCGGTCAACCGTTGCTGCCCGCACCCCCAATGACGACACTGATTAGCGGTACCCAGTTTTCTCAAGTGGCTATCCATGTTAGTACTAACTGGGATTGCGTTGCTTATCTTCAGTGATCAGACGTTCGTTCGTTGGTTTTAGGGCCCTTCTACTACAAGGCCATTAGAGCCCCGTCCACTGCATAGTTCTAATGCAGAGAATGCACAGACACCATACTAATGCGACGATTTTTGGATATTAGGGGTACCCAGTTTTCCCAAACGGTCACCCGTGTTAGTACCAGCTGGGGTTCCGTTGCTTAAATTCACTGATTAGACGAGAACTGGCGTCGAACGAAATAAGCCGCTCCCTCACCCTGACGTATGGCACAACTGTGGCTTAGTAGCTTTTACAACTGGACAGTTCACAGCGGGCCACCTTCCCATCATCGCCAGTGTTTCAATAGCAGAGCTTACTACTCTCTATAGAGCACTGGAACTCATCCATGCCTTAAACCAAAAGCAATTTGTTATTGTGAAACTCCCTCGCCACCCACCAGGTGTTGCACACTGCATAACCAGGGCAAAAAAGTAGTCATCATGTGGGTCCCAGGGCATGTAGACATCAGTGGCAATGAGAGGGCAGATGGGCATGCTCAACAGGTGGCCTACCTGCTGGAAAAAAGATTCAATGGCAGTTTCCCCCTCCAATGCTTTTCTAATGGTCTGTGGCAGACTCAACCGTCTGCAGTAACCACCAACAAACTTTGCATGATTAAGAACATCCCAACACCATGGGTGCCCTCATGTTGGTGATGACAGGAGGCGGTTGCTCTTGCCTGACTGCAAATCAGGCACGCCTTCCTCACCCACTCCCACTTACTAAGGGGTGAGGAGGAACCATGATGTGGTAGCTGCTGGGCTCCTCTCATAGTAACGCATATCTTTAGTCACTGCTAGAGATACCACAAACTCTGCTTTTAACTGGCAGTCAGGTCTGAACTGTCACCTCCCTTGAGGATGACCCTCAGGAGAAAATTATAAATTAGTTTTATCACAGAGGGATACCCCATACTTTCCCCACCCTATGCCTTTTAGGCATTTGGCAGTTATTATCTTTTTATTTTTGTATCTGTTTTGGCTTTTGCCTTCTTATCTTTGTGCATACTTTGGCTTTTGCCATTTTGTCCATTTGCCTTATTGGCCTTCAGCTTTACAACCATTATTCATTTCGGCTTTGGCTTTTATAGAATGTTATCATGGTGGGACAGAACTGTACACCCCATCAGGATCAGAATGACTTTCCTGGCCAAAGTAGTTATGGGCCCATGAACCCAAACAAACAAAAACCAACAGTCCAAGACAGACTACTAACAAACGTTTTCACTATCAGTTGCATAACGTTCTTGCAACGCATCAGTCCATCCATTCTTCATCACTTGGTGTACACAGAATACCAAAATGAACACGTGGACTTGTTAGGATTACCTGATATTTATCCGCTAAAAAATTCGTGGTATGTTGCTATAAGATGACGTCCATTCGATAAAATGCAATGAAAATTATGTAACACTTTAATGGAAGCCGCAATGATTATAAATTTACATACCCAGTTAATAAGTACAAATTTTGGAAGGCTTGTCTTAGGGTCCATTACACGACAGAACGCGTACATAATTTTGCCACTATTCAAATCTTCAATCATTTCTTCAAGGCCACCATCTGTATAATATATAACAGTAAAGTTATCAATCACAGAAGAAAGAATTAACAGAGCAAGGTGCCGTGTGTTTGCATGTTAGAATAATTCAGACCATGGGATGTCAAGCTCATTTTAAGGCTCAGGCCACTTTCCCACCAAATAATATTCACGCGGGCCACTTTCCTATCAAATGATATTCACAATGGCCGCTCAGTATGCAGTTACATTGTTACTCAATCTGCTTTTCAAATTTCAGATTTTTTTAATATTCATTTAAGGAAATATTAAACTAATAATAATAAAGAACATATTAGTAAGTTAAAGAAGAATATATACTCAAAGTTAACAAATAATCAAAAGAAAATGTACACAACTACAAATGAACATGAATATAATTATGGATACTACTGGGTCTTTTGGAAGTCTTGCACAAAACAAATGAAATCAGTCACATTTGTCAGAAATATTCGAATTTTGGATCAGTGCTTACCTCCAGTTCCAGTGACTTTCAAATCAAATGATTGACTTTCATACCCAAATAATGCCCTGAAACACAATTAACTAATGAAATAAGTGTTTGGTTTTCCAGAAGACACCATTAATCAAAGGTGTCAATGAATTTATAACAAATTACATACAAACACAGTTCATCAACATCATTCGCAGTTCGCACAGAGACATCTCAGGATCCACTTCCAATCTGCCTCCCCCTATGTGCTTATTAGTTAAATTCCTCTGCTTTCGGGGATAATATCCAACATATTTCCCTTTCCACGAATAGGCTTTGGCCACTCCTTTCAATAGCATATCCAGCATAAGTGACCCTTACTTCCGCCTCCCTCGTATTTTGGAAATTTGCCCTTCTGACAGCAAAAGCTCACTCGCCTCGGTGGCGCAGTGGGTAGCTTGCTCGGCAACTGCGCCAGTAATTCTAGGTTCGATAATGGACCGAGGTGGGTTGGCTTCTTTCAGGCGAGAGAGAGGCCCCGAGTGCGCCTTCTTTCAGATGAGAAGTAAAACCGCGGTCCCGTGTGTGTGGTAATGGCATTTGCAAGTAAAAGAACCATCTCTACTAAGCAACGGATAGATCAGGCAAAACG
>JAAFCE010006949.1:7248200-7261178 GCA_013389805.1 Trigoniulus corallinus
AACTCAAAACTGTCTGACTGTAACTCTAAACAGAAAATCTGTTATTTTAAATGACAGAACGAAGAAACAGTTTAAATTAGCCAATAAACAGCAAGCTGCACAGAACGTGCAACAATCAGAAAAAGAGAGCGTGCATGGAACATTCCATGGAACACGCTACAAGGCCAAGCCCTAAGGAGGCTGCTCGCGGGTGAGGAGGTAGGTGTAGGAGATGTAGGAAAGGGGAAATTTGCAGCACCCAACGTTCTCTACCAACCACCCATGTTGGTAATAACTTGGGTTTGCGTTGCTTAACTTCAGTGATCTGACGAAAACTGGTGTGTCCAACGAAACGTAGCACGCGTTGGTTGGGGCACTCCACCGGCGACAGGTGGGCGCGCTCCTACACCTGGAAATTTTCCCCCATCTACCGTTGTCTCATCTCAACGATGCGTACTAATATAAATTAAATTAAATTTAACGCAGGTAACCACTTCTCTGTCGCCTGCATCAAAAAGAACCCCTGCTACAAAAAGCAACTCCTAACCCCAGAGGCGTCGCTATGGTTGGCGTCACCCGCTGCGGTGACACCATGGTGTCCCCTCCCCCTTCCTTCCAGTACAGATGGAGGCTGTACTGGAAAACAAAGGGTTCACATACTCCAAACTAACATTTTACAGATCTACACGTTCAACGTTGAAAGGGTTCTTTTACGTGCAGATGACAATGTGCACACTACATGGGACGATCACAGCTTTACTTTCTATGAGACGGAGAATACATGGAAGTCCTCTCTCTCGCCCAAAAGCCACGTACCATTACCTCAGGCCAAAAACGAACCTGAACCACTGACCCAGTAGTCCAGCCCCACCCTCCTGATGTCGGTGAAGGCGACGATAACCATGGGGGTTGCAGCATTCGGTCGGCAGCAAGCTGTGAAAAATAGCCTACTGTCCAATAGACTGCTCGTGTGGTTTAAGGTCTGGGTAAATGGGAACTCGCCCTTACCCTGGGTGGCAAAAAGGTTTGGAATAAAGAGGAAGGTGATGATGATGACGACACTAAAGAAGACTTTCTGCCTCTGGTAGGACGAATTTGTACTACAAGATCACGAGCGAAGCACTTAACAAGGATGCATCATGTAAGACTATAATCATTACTTTTTATTGGCAAATAATAATAATAATAAAAAATAATAATAATATTTGTTGTTAGTTAATCCTACTATTTTAGATGAATATTTTGAATTACATTATCAATAATAAAAACTAACTTGTTGATGCGGATTACAAGCATTGTCTCCACTATTCAACAAGCTTGTTATTGAAATTTGAAGTTGCGATCGGCTTCAGTTTCCAACATAAAGAACAGTGCCGGATTTGGGACGAATTAGGCCCTATGTTGGTTAAGTTATGAGGCCCCCTTATTGTGGGCCCTGTAGGTTTACACAAGCAGTTAGGCACGCATACTCAGGAAATTTAGGAGTAGTTAAAATATTACGTGTTACCTGATCAATCATTATTTTTTACAATGTTGATTGATAAGGCCCGGTGCACACATCCGATTTTTGCTCGTGGGAGTGCCGCAGCAGTCCACTGCACGCATGCGGTGAAATGTCGCCAGCAAACATTTGGCAATTGTTACAGAAGGCGTGCTCTTTTTGCCTACGAAATCGCAAAACTAAGAAACCACACTTACGATATCAACGGATGTGTGCAGCACTCAATAGGCCAGCAGTACTATGTGATCGGATGTGCCGGTGCGGCGCCGTTACGGTTTGGTAGGGATCTGCAGGCAATTTCAGGCGCAATGCGGTATCCGCAATTCCGATATGCGGAGCCGGAGGTATGTGTACACTCACCCCATTGCAACTAATGCATCCCATGCCATAATTACGATGCCGCAGTGGCGCCGCACGAGTAAAAATCTGATGTGTGCGCCGGGCCTTAAGATGGTTGTTGTTTTTCCTTTATTTCGGCTCGTTGGTACTTCAGGGCCCGTCACTTTCAACGGTCATTAGAACCCCGTCCACGGAGTAGTGCTAATGTAGAGACTGCAACAGACACTACGTTGATGCGATGATTCTTGGGTATTAGCGGTAGCCAGTTTTCCAAAGCGGATACCCATGTCATTACTAGCTGGAGTTGCGTTGCTTAACTTCAGTGATCAGACGAGAACTGGTGTGTCCAGCACAATACAGCCGCTGCCACTGTTTTCCCTAGAAGATGGGGCCCTGTGTTAAGCACAGCTAAGCAGAATGGTAAATCCGGCACTGATAAAGAATGAAATTTATCAAAAGTGTTATAATAGATTATAATATTCGAAGGAAAGTAATGTGTCATACATAGCAAGTACAATATAAACCCAATGGCGGGTCTTTGAACAGGTACAAGAAGCCTGCACTTCAGGCCTCCCAAAGCAATTTCTTATCTGACTGCAAAAGGGTAAAATTAGGGATTTAGGTTTCAATGAAATAATTTATCAGTATTTTTTATTAAGTAATCAATTGGTTTGATGGGAATATTTGCTAATTCCAAAAAATGGGGGCCCTTAAAAGTAGGTTGGAGCCTTCCAAGTGCAGGATCCGCCACCTCAAGGCATGGTTAAAATGTTGTTAAATACTGTTGAAATACTGTTACTTAAATATTAAAAAGGTGCACTATCCAAATTTAAAAAAAACATTTGAGTGCCTAAACTACAAAAAACAAAAATAATTTTAACGTTTTACACAAATTTTCAGAAAAACATCAGCACTTGGTAGATAAGAGTCAACTGTTAAGAAGTGGTTTAAAGCAGTGGTGTCAAACCAGCGACCCTCGACACAAGAATGCGGCCCGCAGCCCGAGGTACTTGCCAGAATGTGTTTACTGTGAACATTTCGCTCGCTAAAACTTTTTGGGGAAACATTTAGCGGCCTGTGGCCCGCAGACTATTATATTGATATTTGTTGGCCTGATTTCAGACACAAGTTTGACAACACTGCTACCTTTCTTCTTTTCAGAAGACACACACCATACCTGTCACTATGGTGCTCAAAGATTGTTATAAAAAAAATGAGGCGTTTGGAGGACATTTGTCCATCAAAAGGCAACTATCAGATTAATAATAGCTTTGATGAGGTTGTTACAGTCGTTGCACATTTATTGTTCAACATCTACGGCTCATTAAAATCACGTCATTCGCCTTTATCCTTTGAATGAGGCAATGCAATAAATTGCACTTTACTATTGGAATTTTAACCAAATTACTCGGTGGTTAAGATGGTTTTTTGGATTATATCAATGCACTCCCGCAGTTGATCCTCTGTAATGCATAGTGGTGGAGCAAACCGGATAATGTCGCCATGTGTCGGTTTGGCCAACAAACCATTATCTCGCAACCTCAGGCATATGTCCCATGCTTCGTATTCTATAAAATGGGAAATGAAAATGTCAAATGTATACATATCATCACCACTTACCCCTTTTCACCCCTACGGGGTAGGATCAGGTGCCCATTTGTCCCACTGGGACACACGAGCGATCTGTTGCATGGTATTCTGTATTTCGCAGCCTGCTGTCAACCTACAACTACAAGGTCATTAGAGACCAGTCCACTGTGTAGTTCTAATGCAGAGACTGCGCAGACACTACTCTATTGCGGCGATTTTTGGGTATTAGCGGTACCCAGTTTTCCCAAGCGGCCACCCATGTCAGTACCAGCTGGGGTTGCCCTGCTTAACTTCAGTGATCAGACGAGAACCGGTGTGTCCAACGCAATTCGCCACTCCCTGAAGCCACGGAAGCAGGCCAACATGGTGTATGGGGTCTTCCCCCTTAAACCCCCTTCAAAGTTCACAAATTTTAACGCAATGTTTTTCCTATTCTCAGGCATGAGCCTGCCTCATGTTGATGGGCCCTAATGACCATTGTAGTCGATGGGCCCTAAAACAACAACAAACAAGCCTCCTGTTGCATTGTAGTTATTGTGCAAAAGGTCAGACACCATGCAATATTTCATCTGCAGTAATTCACCTGCCAAAAATTTCTATTTTGGTCGTGTAATGCGGTGTTGGAACAGTGGGGTAGGCCGGCATCCCCCCACAGACAATTCAGCCAATATTTCCTGTTTGTTTGTTGGTGTTTTAGGGCTCTTCAACTACAAGGTCATTAGAGCCCCGTCCACTGTAGTTCTGATGCAGGGAGTGCATCCCAAGCGACCACCCATGTCAGTACTAATTGGGGTTGCGTTGCTTAACTTCAGTGATCAGACGAGAACTGGTGTGTCTAACACAATTTGCGCTCCCTCCAATATTTCCTGCGGTCTCCAGACGCCCGGCTGGGGTGCCCCCCAGTTAGACATTCATTGGACCCGCAGACCCGACCCTGCCACAGGCAGGATAAGGGTATGATGATTATGTTGTTTTTCCTATTCTCATTTGTCAAACGCACACTTACTTTTGTTTATAACAATTGCATTCAAGAGTCCTTTTCCCCGAACAACTTCAACTATGTCTTTTGGCAGTTTTCTTAATTCCATTCTCAAAAGTTGTCCAAGTTTATCAGCGTTTTCAGCCAATTTTTCTTCTTTAAGAACCTGTGAAAGTGATAATTTTTTTTTAAAAAAAGACAAGAAGCGACCAGGTTGACTAGGATGAAACATCTCACCATGTGTCAGTCCTCACACGGAAGACCTCGGTGGAACTATGCAGTAGGGTAAATCTTTTAGGGATGAAAGGGATGCGTCCCCCCCGCCCACAATAATGCTCATGGGGACCACTCTCTCCCACCCAGAAATTTTGAAGACTGACGGCTTTGGAACTAAGTAATTTTGGAGCCCTCCCTAATGACAATTTTCAAAAAGAAGGAGGGGGGGGGCAACAATTGGGCATTATTTCAGAAATATTGTTTCAAGTAACAGGCAAATAAATTCGCCTCTAGGCGTGCAAGTTATGACGTTTTCCGTGCTAGCAGTACCCAGTGGCGTACTGAGGATATTCTGCGCCCGCGGACAAAGACCGAAATCTGCGCCCTCTGGCACCCGCTAAACTTAATGCGAATTCATATTTTGCGCCCCTTGTCTTCTGCGCCAGGGACATCTATCCCCCTCCGCCCATCCCTCGGTACTCCACTGGTAATACCCAGTGTTCCCATTTATTAGTTTAGTTTGTTGGTGTTTTATGGCCCTTCAACTACAAGGTCATTACAGCCCCGTCCACTGCGTAGTTCTAATGCAGACACTGCACTAATGCGACGATTTTTGGGTACTAGCGATACCCAGTGTTCCCAAGCGGCCACACATGTCAGTACTAGCTGGGGTTGCGTTGCTTAACTTCAGTGAACGGATGACAACTAGTGTGTCCAACGCAATAAACCGCTCCTAAGCGGCCACCCATGCTAGCACTAGCTGGAGTTGGATCATCCCAGAAATCAGGTGTGGCTAGGATGCCAGTTGCTTTGTAAGTGAGTTGGGACGATAAAACTCCAGGCAGATGGATTATCCAGGAATGCGGTAACTACGGAGTAATTAAACCAAAGCCCTATCATGAAACCTTGACTCAGAGGATATCTGGTGGGTTTATGCCCCTCTTGACCACAGAGATTAAAGTAGAGAAGTACCAGGAAGCATTTACCTCCAAGGATGCCATTGCCACCGCTGCTGCCAGTGGATTTCCACCATAGGTTGATCCATGCTCTCCAGGCCGGATGCAGAGCATCACGTCATCATTTGCCAAAACAGCAGAAACCTTTACATAAGGAAATATTTATGCAAATCATAAAATTGTTCTGATGCTTGAATAACCAATTAAATGCCTTCATTTACTTACCGGCATTGTTCCTCCTGAAAGTGCTTTGCCCAGGGTAACAATATCTGGTTTGACATCTTCGTGGTCCACACACAACCATCTAAAATGGTACACATTTGTCTAATTAGTTTATATGCAATTATGTATAAAGCTTACCAGGGGCAGATGAAGCACTTGGAAGGACCTAAGCGCCACCTAGTTTTACGGACCAGGACAGATATCGAAATTCCTAACAATCGTCAGCCTGACACGTCCTAAACTCATCGTCACCAGGAATAATTGGTATTTTTGTCAGGCGATACACCGACCGCCATCTACCCACCTCGGTGGCGCAATAGGTAGCGTGGTCGATTTAGTGAGCCAGTGGTTCCAGGTTCGATACTGGATCAAGGTGGATTGGCTCCTTTCAAGTGAGAGAGAAGTCCCAAGTGCGCATTCCTTCGAATGAGCTCCTAAACCCGGGGTCCCGTGTGGTCAAGGATGGCATTTGCAAGTAAAATAACGCTCTTTACAATGCAACAGGATGAAGAGGCAAAGTTTTAAGGTGCAGGAGCTCGCCCCCCCCCTGGTGTCGGTGGAGTGCCCAAACGAAAAAGTAGACCGATGATAAATAATCATAGGGGTTGTAGCTTTGGTCAGCAGCCGGCTGCGGAAAAACACCGTCCGATATATCACCCTGGTGTCCATTCAGCGACAAGATGCGTACCCGACCCTGCCATTGGCAGGAATAGGGTTAGGAGTAGCTTTGCACCGACCGCCATCTCCCGAGCGTTAGCCAGAAACCGTGTGTCGCATCACTGCACACTAGGCTCCTCTACCTGTGAACGTGAGGCTCCTCCAATTCTTTTGGTGATAACATCATTACGTCTAACGTCCCCACAAGTTGGAATCGAACTCATTTCATCCGCACACCAGGCGAATACCGTATCAATTCCGCTACCCACCGGGGACATCACCAGGAATATCGCATCGCTATCGTAATAGCACCCCAATTATTGAATGTACAAAGGTAACGTTCTTGATTACTGTGACAGTGATTTCCAGTTCAATACTGGATCGAGGTCGGTTGGCTTCTTTTGGGCGAGAGAGGCTCCGAGCAGTGGCGTCACTAGGGGTTGCGGAGGGTGCGGGCCGCACCGGGTGACACCACTCATACCATGAGAAATGGGGTGACACCAAAGCAGAAGAAGCGGCTTTTTTTCGGGAGAGAGGGGGGGTGACACCATGGTGTATCCGCACCGGGTGACGCCACTGGCTCCGAGTGCGCCTTCCGTCCATCGGCAAGTAAAGCCGTGGCCCCATATGGTGTGTACGGAAGGAACCCTTCTTTTTTATGTAACGAGTAGACCGGTAAAATTCTCCAGGTAGAGGAGCTGACCCCCTGGCCCCATGAGGTGTACGATGCTATTTAGCGGTAAAAGAACCTTTTCTAATATGCAACGTGGAGATCGGCACAACTTCCAGGTGTAGGAACTCCCCTGGTCTAATGCCCCAGGGCCCAGGCCGACAAGGCTGGGTTGCAACGTTAGGATAGCATCCAGCTGCGTAAAGACTCGTACACGTGTCGCAGTGGGATAAAAGTGAGTATCTGACCCTGCCGTAAGCAGGGCTCGCTTTAAGGGGGTCGGGGAAACCTGGACAGTTGTCCGGGGCGCCATTTTGGCTGTAAGTGTGAGAACCGAGCACGCGAACAGAGTGCTGCTTCGAAGGGCGGCAATATGTCCTTTTGTCCGGGGCGACAATTTGTCTTTTGTCCGGGGCGGCATAAGTTCTAGAGCAGGCGCTGCCGTAAGGGGAAATGGGTTAGTAGTTGCTGCACTGAATGTGATTATGGTGGGCTCATGGGAGACAGTATTTCCTTACCTTCCAGTTCGACAAAGTCCTGTTTGGACCTCATCGGCAATCCACAAAACATTGTATTTATCGCAAAGTTCTCGGATTCCTTGAAGATAGCCATTGTCAGGGACGACAACGCCTGCTTCTCCTTGGATCGGTTCTACCATAAACGCGCATACGTTCGGGTCTTGAAGTGATTTCTGAAAGTTAGAGCGTCATAACAGAATGTCACGGATAGAATTCTTTTTGGAACAAAATGCAGTGTACCAAACTTTTTAATCTTAGAGGGGGGCGACAACTCTCTTACCTCTAGCGATTGAAGATCGTTATAAGGAGTAATCTCAAACCCTGGCATGAAAGGACCAAAGCCTTCATAACTCTGTGGGTCCGTTGAACTGGAAATTGCAGCTAACGTCCTCCCCCAGAAGTTGCCTTCAGCAAAAACGATTTTTGCCTGATTTTTCGGGATATTCTTCACCTTATAGCCCCATTTACGGGCCAGTTTGCATGCTGTTTCACCAGCCTCCACACCTGCGTAACAAAATACGGGTTAGTCAGTTAATTCTCCTCTTCAGAATTATCAGGATGATAATTTGGGATTTTTACACGTTAGACCTTTGATACGTAGGGCCTACTATGTAGACGTCCGCTACAATACATCTAGTAGTGTCACAGTCACACCCAAACTACTATCGCCGCACCCAGAGGGGCCAGGGCCCGCTCTAGGAGAGTGCAACCCGGGCATTAGTCCGAGGGGCCATTTTGGCTTTAAGTGTGAGAAAAACTGCAGCTTGAATTTGCATTATATTCTTAAGGGGCGGCAATTTGACTTTTTGTCCGGGGCGACGCAAGCGGACCCTGGAGGGGCTCGACCCTCCAGAATGCACTGCTACACCCAGGCAGTCGCTACCACATATAAGGATCACAACTCTCCAAAATGTCGATGATACACTCAGATCACCCCCACTTCCAGAGGGGTTCGACCCTCCAGATTGCACTGCCACGTACAGGCTATGCCGTCACACCCGGGGGGAACTGCATCAACTGCATTTGGTCCTAATGTGGAGAAACTGTTGTAATGGTCCTCATTCGAGCTTTAAATATAGAACCGGTCAGTCAGTCGAGTTTACCTAGGAGACAAGTGTCCAGTGTGTTAATCCTGGACAAGTGAACGAGAGTCTCGCATCCGGCAAAGATTCCGCCTCGTTCAACGGCAGCGAGCCAATACGTCGCCTTTCCTGAACCAAAGCAATTCAAATTCACTTGATAAGGGCTTTTTCTTTTTGTTTTGTTGGTGTTTAGGTACCTTTAACTACAAATGTCATCAGTTTGTTTGTTTGTGTTTTAGCGCCCTTCAACTACAAGGTCATTAGAGCCCCGTCCAAAGCATAGTTCTTATGCAAAGACTGCACAGATACTACACTGATGCAACGAATTTTGTGTATTAGTTGTACCCAGTTTTCCCAAGTGGCCACTCATGTCAGCAGTAGCTGCGGTTGTGCTGCTTAACTTCAGTGATCAGACGAGAACTGGTTCGTTAAACGCAATTCACCGCTCCCGAGCCACATCCACTGAGAAGTTCTACTGCAGAGTCTGTACAGAAACTACGCTGTTGGGTATCAGCAGTACCCAATGTTTCCAAGCGGTCACTCATGCTAGTAATATCTGGGGGTTGCGTTGCTTAACTGCGGAATTTTTCCGTTTCGTCGGGGTTTTAAGGCCCTTCAACAACAAGGTCATTAGAGCCCTGTCCACTGCGTAGTTCTAATGCAGAGTCTGCACAGACACTACACTAATGCGACGATTCTTGGGTTTTAGCGGTACCCAGTTGTCCCAAGCAGCCACCCATCTCAGTACTAGCTGGGGTTGCATAGCTTAACTTCAATGATCAGACGAGAACTGGTGTGTCCAACGCAATAAGCCGCTGGACCATAGTTTAATTAGTCTAGTAATTAGGATCCAACAACCATACAAATTATACAAATAATTAGGGTATTATGACTTTACCTGTGTTCATTGGCAGAACTTTGTTGTACCCAAACATTCCTGTAATGTATTGCTCATATTCGCCAAGCAAATTGCTGTAAAATGCTCTAGACGTTAAAGTGAGGATTTCAGCCTGTTTCTTCATGACTCCAACAATCTTCGGATGGCAGTGTCCTTGATTTATGGCACTATAGGCACTCAGGAAATCGTAGTACCGCTTTCCATCAACATCCCACACAAACACGCCTAGAGGTAAAAAGAAAACATTATCTGAGTGTGCCCAAGTGACCATCCAGAAAACAAAAAAGCAACTCCTAACCCTTTTCCCACCTATGGCAGGGTCGGGTACCCATTTGTCCCTCTGAATGGACACAGGGTGATATATTGGTCATATTTTTTTTTCTGCAACCGGTTGCCGGCCAAAGCTGCACCCCTACGGTTATTTAGCGTCGGTCTAGCGTTCGTTGGGGAATGCTACCGACGCCAGGGGGGGGGGCGAGCTCCTACACCTGGAAATTTTGCCTCATCTACCCGTTGCGTAGTACAGAGGGTTCTTTTACGTGCAAGTGCCATCGTACACCCACACGGGACGTTGGTTTTACTTCTCATCCGAAAGAAGGCACACCCACCACGGTCCAGTATCGAACCTAGAACTACTGGCGTAGTTGCCGAGCGTGCTAACCACTACGCCACCGCGGCGGGTCTAGTGACCATCCAGAAATGCCTACTGAAAAGCAGTAACGGAGCGAGCTTTTGTAGGGCCTTTTGTAGAAAAAAATCCCGCCTCGGTGACGCAGTGGGTAGCGTGCTCTGTAACTGCGTCCAGAGCCGTAACGGGGGTATGAAGCGCCTGTGGCAATTGTCTAACTTGTGCCTCCCCATAACCCAATAATGACAAAAAACTTAAGTTTTGCGCCCCAAATCCAGTTACGCCTGTGGTGGGCGCCTTCTTCGCCACGCCCTCGTTACGGCATTGACTACGTCAGTGGTTCTAGGTTCGATACTGGACGAATTTTGTTTTGATGGCGTTTAAGGGCCCTTCAACTACAAGGACATTAGAGCCCTGTCCACTACATAGTTCTAATACAGGAATTGCACAGACTCTACGCTAATGAGATGATTTTTAGGGTGTTAGCGGTACCCAGTTTTGCCAAGCGGTCACCCATGGTTTTGCCAAGCTGGGGTTGCGTTGCTTTACTTCGGTGATCAGACGAGAACTGGCGTGTCCAACACAGTAAGCCACTCTCAAACCTATTCCTTCCTCATCCATTCCGCGATGCCCCCACCCCCCACCCAGAAATTCCGTCTAAAATGCTCATTCCTAATTCTATCTGCTCTCGACACCCCTCTGTTCGTGAGGCTCCCCGGCAAGTGCTGAGCAGGCCCATGCGTTAAGACGGCACTGCTTTACCGAGCTCCTACACCTGGAAATTTATGTGCAATCAGTTTTAAGGTGCACTGCAAGAAGGCGCACTCGGGGCTTCACTCTCGCTCGAAAGAAGTCGACTAACCTCAATCCAGTATCGACCTTAGAACCACTGACGCAGTAATCGAGCACGCACCCTCCTACACCACCGAGGAGGGTTCTTTTAAGTTAAAGAAAACAGAATGCAAAATATCTTCAGTAGGTAGCTGCACACTTGAGAAGCGCAGCATAAAAATAGAGCTGTGCAACGTGTTGGATTACCGTAACTGGTTTTGTTGTTTCATTTCGTTGGTGCTTTAGGGCCCTTCAACTACAATGGTCATTAGAGCATCGTCCACCGCGTATTTGAAATGCAGTCTACACAGACACTACGCTGTTGCGACGATTTTGGGCATTAGCATTAGCCAGTGTTCCCAAGAGGTCAGCCATGCTAGTGCTAGCAGGTCCAGGGATAGTTAACTTCAGTGATCAGACAACAACTGGCGTGTCAAACGCAACGCAGGTGCTCCCTGGACATAACTGTTCTTTTTCGTTTTCGGCGTTTAAGGGGCCTTCAGCTATAAGGTCATTAGAGCATCGTCTACTACATAGTTCTAATGCAGAATTTGCATACACAAACTACGCTATAGCGACGATTTCTGGGTATTAGCGGTACCCAATTTTCCCAAGCGGCCATCCATGTTAGTACTAGCTGGGATTGTGTTGCTTAACTTCAGGGATCAGACGTAGAGGCGTCGCTGGAGTTGGTGTTCACTCCCCCTCTCCCGAAAAAAAAAAAGCCGCTCAGTTCCTTGTTCTGTTTTGGTGTCACCCGATGCGGCCCGTGCCCCCTGCATCCCCTAGTGGCGCCACAGATGAGATGAGAACTGGTGTGTGCAGCGCAATGTAGTAGAAGAATACTAAAGCAGAGAGCAACAGGTTGCATGGCAGAACATAATGACAATCTGGGGTAGAAATGGAGAACATTCATCGATTTTCACAGTCTAGCGATAGTAGAATTTGAAATTCGGCATCTGTTCGACTTATACAGAAATTCCATAGATACCTTTGCCTTTGCTTAGAGCAACAGGAAGAGGCTTGTAATTGTGGGCCCCATACTTTGCTTCTTTTTCAAACACCTGTTGTGATGCAGCTCCGTATTGAGTAGCTGTGGCCGGCTGAACATTCGTAGCACTCGTTCGAACTACAGGTCTGCTGATTTGTTGCACCAGTCTTCCAACATTGTTAACCGATCTCATTTTGGAAAGCATTTCTAAAAGGAGAAAAAAAGATCACAATTACCTTTCAAATACAGTTAAGTGTCTTTTCATGGGCGGCCGCATGGGAAAACCGGGTACTGCTAATACCAAAAATCGCATCAGCGTAGTGTCTGTGCAGTCTCTGCATTAGAACTACGAAGTGAACGGAACTCTAATGACCTTTTAGTTCAAGGGCCCCAAAACACCAACAAACAAACTGTAGTAGTTTGTTAATTGGTGTTTGTGGGCTCACAACTACTTTGGCTATTAGGAGCCATACACAGTAGTCGAGAACACTACCGCTGCCCCATCAAGGTTGGGGTAATCAACCCTGTCATAGACAGGATAAAGATTAGAAGTGAGGGCATTACTGTACAAATTGTTATGGCGTTGAAAGTGGCAAGTAGCAGTAAAACCCGGCATTGTTTGTTTGCTTGTTGGTGTTTTAGGGCACTTCAACTACAAGGTCATTAGAGCCCCGTCCACAGCGTAGTTCTTATGCAGAGACTGCACAGTTTTCCCAAGACTGCGCAGTACCCAGTTTCCCCAAGTGGCCACCAATGTCAGTCCTAACTGGGTTTTGTTTGTTGTTGTTTCAGGGGCCTTCAACTACAAGGTCATTAGAGCCCCGTCCACAGTGTAGTTCTTATGCAGAGACTGCACAGACACTACACTAATGCGACGATTTTTGGGTATTAGCAGTACCCAGTTTTCCCACGCAACCCCAG
>JAAFCE010006949.1:7261278-7317966 GCA_013389805.1 Trigoniulus corallinus
GCCCCGTCCACAGTGTAGTTCTTATGCAGAGACTGCACAGACACTACACTAATGCGACGATTTTTGGGTATTAGCAGTACCCAGTTTTCCCACGCGGCCACCCACGTCAGTCCTAGCTGGGGTTGCGTTGCTTAACTTCAGTGATCGCACGAGAACTGGTGTGTCTAATAATTCGCCGCTCACTAAAAACTGGCAAACCTGGACACTGACTGACCTTGGTGTCACACTCTTACATCTGGACAGAAACCTGGCCAGTTACTCCTGTTGTCATATTCTCCTCTTCAACCTTTTTGGATGAAAGGTCTCAGAATGCGCAATTTATTGAATTTTGAAATATTAAGTTGGGCAGGAGAACATTGTTCCCAAGTATAAAAGCCGAAAAGTTGTTTTTCATGTTGAATGCATTCCTGAGAAAGTAGCCCTGAAGTGGTGCGTACTTCCAAGAAGGTCTTTCAATAACAACGACAGGGCCTAGCCAATGGGTCAAATAAACGAAAAATAGTCTCGACCTTCAATTATTTACGAAGAATTTCGAATCTCCAACTTATTCATACGCAGACCTTTAGTGCATTCCACTACATTCTTGAAGGCGCCTAGCAGTTGTAACAATAATGTGGCATTACAACATGTCAGAACCACTATCACCTCTTACATACTTTTTGACAGTTTTTTTGTGTTGAAAACGAAAGCCGGCAACCAAAAAAGGCAGTGATAATGTTAAAGAATAAACGTGTCAATGATCAAAAATTCTCTGAAGACCGCTTGACCCCAAATTAGTGAGTACTGTAGTGCGTTAAGGCACGTATGCTTGTTGTTGTCGTTTGTTGGTGTTTAGGGCCCTTCAACTACAAGGTCATTAGAGCCCCGTCCACTGCGTTTCACCGCCTTCCAGTACCCAGTCCAGTACCCGCTCCAGTACCCAGTTTTCCCAAGCAGCCACCCATGTCAGTACAAACTGGGGTTGCGTTGCTTTAACTTCAGTGATCAGACGAGAACTGGTGTAAAGCAACTCCTAACCCTTTTCCCGCCTAAGGCGTACCCATTTGTCCCTCTGAATAGACACAGGGTGATATATTGGACATAGTTTTATTTGCAGCCGGTTGCCGGCCAAAGCTGCACCCCTACGCTTACTTATCGTCGGTCTAGTGTTTGTTGGGGTATGCTACCGACGCCAGGAGGCGAGCTCCTACACCTGGAAATTTTGCCTCATCTACCCGTTGCATAGTAGAGAGAGTTCTTTTACGTACAAGCGCCATCGTACACCCACACGGGACCTCGGTTTTACTCTCATCCGAAAGAAGGCCCACCCGCGGCTTCTCTCTCGCCCGAAAGAAGCCGACCCACCACGGTCCAGTATCGAACTACTGGCGTAGTTGCCGAGTGAGCTAACCACTACGCCACCACGGCGGGTCAGACGAGAACTGGTGTGTCAAACGCAATAAGCCGCCCGACAAGGTTGCAATACCATCCGTTTCACAGGCAATAGGGAGTTTTCTTGCAGCGTCAACAGACGCACGCAAAGACGTACGCAGACCACGTGACTGACAAATGCGTCAGTCAGGAAAAACTATTTTGTTGTAACGTTTAGTAAAACTTATGCCTGGTTCCATATACCCACGCGCTAACGCTATTACCGTTGAATCAGACGACACAGCACAAAAAATGGTGACGTCACACTGCTACTTGGGGTGCCGCAGAGCAGCTATACGTCCCGCATGTCACGCTGCGTTCTGATTGGCTGGCGGTTGAGCTGTCTGCTTTAAAAATGGCGGAGGATAATGTAAGACACAACAGCGGCGTGCGGTGACTCCAAATAAAACGCTGCACTTAAGGAATTGCGCTGGCGGTCCTTCGTAACGCACTTGCACAAAACGTCATCAAAATGTCGTCAGTGGCGACGTGATTAGCGTTGAAGTGTGGCGATACGGAACTAGGCATTAAAACGTAACGGCCGATAGACGAGCGCCACCTATTGACTGATGACGTCAGCCATTTGCTTTTCGTTAGCGTGAGTCCGACGTAGAATTGGTGATGCATGCGTCAAAACGCACCTTAACGTTACTGCGCGCAGTGTTTGCACTTGCGCAGTTGAATTGTCATCTGTTTAACGTAGCGTGCGTCAGCCAAAAACACTACAAGAAAACTCACTATTGTCAGGTTGGTGAGTACAGTTCCCCACTCTCTCCAATGTCCCTCATGTGGTTGGGACCCCACCGGTAGCAAACCAACTTTTAACCCTTTTCACCCCGCCTGTAGCAGGGTCGGGTACCAATCTCTGGTACAAATCACCCTTGTGTACCCACGGCAGCCGGTTACCGATCAAAGCTGCAACCCCTATGCTTATCAATCGTCGGTCTACTGTTCGTTGGAACATTGTGCCAACGCAGGGGGGGCGCGACCTCCTATAGCTTAAAATGCTGCCTCATCTACCAGTTGCATGGTAGCCAGGGTTCTTTGACGTGCAAATGCCATCATACACCACACGGGACCTCGGTTTTACTTCTCATCGAAAGGAAGGCGCACTTGGGACCTCTCTGGCCCGAAAGAACCCAACTCACCTCGGTCCTACCTCGAATCTAGAAACGTTGACGCAGAGTTACTGGGCACGCTGCCCACTTCGCCACCGAGGAGATATTTGAAGATTTTTAAAGAATTTAGGCTAAATTTCATTAATTAGCTATGCCAATGGGTGGGGGACTCGGCCAAGCAGCCAGAACGGGCCGGACCCTGTGGATGCTTATCGCGAGTAAAGGAGACTAGGAGAGGAGAAATTAGCAGCACCCAGTGTTACCAGCGAACCACCGATGTCGGTACTGCCTTGGGTTGCGCTGCTTAACTTCAGTGATCTAACGAGAACTGGTGTGTCCAACGGAATTCGCCGCTCCCAATGCAAATTGTGCATACTATACTCAAGATATTAGGTTAGTAACAAACATGGGCGACCATTTTAAATTCCAGTTGGTATTCCACACCAACTGTTTACTTATCAAAATAACAAAGTACAACATTCTTTTGATACTTCAGAGAGGTAACAAAACTCGAAAAAAATTCCGACGTTAGGAAATTTCCATTACCTTTTTTTATGGCGAGAAAAACGACTGGAAGATATTTCGCGCACCGTATGTCTTATTGCCCAAAGGCTATTTGGCACATGGAGAAATGCTTTTCAAACCCTCCGATGACCTGCTCATTTTTAACGACGTGGTGGAATATTTTTATGTGACACGTACAGGAATTATTTTAGGTGACTGACTGATCAAAAAATGTATTGCCACCTTGGCAGATTGATGTTTACTACTAATACCAAAAATCGTCGTAACAGGATAGTGTCTAAGCAGACTCTATGCGGCCAAGTTGCATTGGACACACCAGTTCACGTGAGATCACTGAAGTTAAGAAATGCAAATCCACGTTAGTACCAACATGGGTGGTTGGTAGAGAACGTTGGGTGTTGCAAGTTTCCCCCAACTACATCCCCATTTTGTTTGTTTGTTGGTGTTTTAGGGCCCTTCAACTACAAGGTCATTAGAGCCCCTTCCACAGCATAGTTCTTACGCAGACTGCTCAGACACTACACTTAGGCAAGGCGCAAAATGAGGCCGCAGGGTGACGCAGCCCTGCAAAATTCTGCTAGCAGGCAATCACCACACATTGAATCGCAGTTTTTTTAACGTCAACTAAAATGGCTTTCAGCGTAACAGTGATTTCCTGCTAGCAGAATTTCGCAGGGCTGCGTCACCCTGCGGCCTCATTTTGCTTCTTGTCTAATGCGACGATTTTTGGGTATTAGTAGTACCCAGTTTTCCCAAGTGGCCACCCAGCCAGTACTAGCTAGGGTTGCGCTGCTTAATTTCAGTGATCAGACGAGAACTGGTGTCCAACGCAATAAGCCACTCCTCCTACATCCCCTACACCTACTTCCTTCTCTCCCGCGAGCAGCCTCTTAAGGGTTTGGCCTGTTATGGCTGCTTGCCTTACTCCCCAATCCGTTAGTGTAACATAGACTTTGCATTAGAACTACTGAGTGGACCGTTTTAGTTGAACGGCCCCAAAACATACGAAACAAGAACATAAGGCTGTAAGCGGAGCTGGTGAGGTCCATCACAGATTAATGGAAGCACCCGGGGCATATGAAGACCTACTGTAAGTATGCGTGGGACCAGTTTGTACGAATGCATATGATAATGTGTGGTGTGCGTGGGAACCTGGCAAGTGATAGGCGGGAGTGAAGGGCCAGAACCCGTAAACCTGACCCTGCCACAGACGGACTCCCCCTGTTTGTAGATGCAAGTAGTGACTTGATTCAAGAATGGAAGATTCCTATGAATAAAAGGGTTAGCAAGAATATCCCGCCGATTGAAAGAAGTGCATTTGGAATACGACCCCGAGTAAAAGAAGTTAAGGACCTGTCGCAGCGTTGCATAATTAGCGTGCTGCACTATTGAGTCAGAGGTTCCTCGTTCAATCCTGGACTGGGGTGTGTGAGGATAGTGTGAAGCCATAAGAGCGCTTTCCGTATGGGAAGTAGGGAGCGGCGAATTGCGTTGGACACACCAATTCTCGTCCGACCACTGAAGTTAAGCTGCGCAACCCCAGCTAGTGCTGACATGGGTGGCCGCTTGGGAAAACTGGGTACGGCTAATACCCTAAAATCGTCGCATCAGTGTAGTGTCTGTGCAGTTTCTGCATTAGAACTATGCTGTGGACGGGGCTCTAATGACCTTGGTGTTTTAGGGCCCTTCAACTACAACAAACAACATCGGGGACGGCAGGGAACGGCGTATCGCGTTGGACATACCAGTTCTCGTCTGGTCAGTGAAGTTAATACCCAATAATCGTCGCATTAGTGTAGTGTCTGTGCAGTCAATGCATTAGAACTATGCAGTGGACGGGTCTCTAATGACCTTGTAGTTGACGGGACCTTAGACATCAACAATTGCGTTGGATGTTTTGGCCAAGTTGCGTTGGACACACCAGTTCCCGTTAGATCACTGAAGTTAAGCAGCGCACACCCACGTCAATACCAACTTGGGTGGTTGGTCAAGAACGTTGGGTGCTGCAAATTAACCCTCTTCCTCATCCTTTCACCTTCCTCCTCATCTCCCGTGGGCAGCCTCCTAAGGGGTTGACCTGTTATGGCTGCCTGGCTTACACCCCAACCCGCAAACCAATCCAAACAACAAGTATGGGAAGTAAGCTCATGGCCTCGTGTGGTGTGTACCTAAAAGAACCTTTTCTGCATTCGACATGTACAGTAGGTAAGCAAAACTTCCATGTGAAAGAGCTTGTCCCGTAGCGTGGGGAGGAAGAGAGCCCCAAGGAATGAAAATTGGCCAACGGTAACTAGGGACAGGGACTGCAAAAGTAGGCTGTAGCCGATTGCGTCTGATTGATCGGGCCTGTCTTCCAATGAAACAAAGTGAGACGCCCGACCCTACCATAAGCGAAAAAAAGGGTTAGTGACGATGATAGTAATCCATGACGGATGTTCTCTTACAAGTCTAAATCCGGTGCTTCATGTCATCTACTCCTCCTGGGATCGAAAAATGCTTGCCAATCGGATATAGGGCCTACAGATTAATGTGAGTCCTGCACCCTTCCTTCATCCCGAAACGTTGTCTCCAAGCTTTCCCTTCCCTGAAAATGTACAGTACCTGTGTAACTCCATGCAAGTCGCCACAGAAGACAAGTACTCGCCCTCTTCCCTGCGGTAACTGATGATAAATTGCTTTTCTGACATTGGAGTTACGCATAACGAAAAATTGCCCAAATTATTGAAGGTCAAACAATTGTATTAGTTTAATTCAGTATGTGTATTTAAAGGAGTGGCGTGATTTCTGGATAGTTTCCAAATCAATGGTAATTACAGGTTCGGGAAATGTTAAATGGAAAATTTGGTAATTTTTTAAAATGCTTAAACTGACTGGTTGTGACACCCCCCCCCCCCCGAAATTGCGTCACAAGTTCTTCCTTTTCAAGGGCAGGCCAGAAGTAGTCCTCCCATAATGATCTACTGAGGTACGCAGCTGACAATTTATAATAATTATCCCTTTATCCCCCCCTGCGGCAGGGTCGGGTCTAAGGGTTCTACAGTCACGCCTAACTCCCATTAGGTCCCCGTTCACACACCATTGATCTTTTGATTGGAGACAACTTGTCTGAGAGCAGCCCAGCCATGGGCCTCAAACCCATTGATGGGTTGTTTGTGGGGAGGAGATGCAGCGCACCCCGACAGAAGACATAACGCATTATCTGCCATACGACCCAAGGGTTCCACCCCTTAGGTCATTCCGGATGCACGATGACTACAGCAGGAGGCTTGTTCATTCGTCCCTAATTTACGCCAGTCTGATTTTGTTTGTTGGTGTTTTAGGGCCCTTCAACTACAAGGTCATTACAGCCCCGTCCACTGTGTAGTTCTGATGCAAGGACTGCATAGACACTACGCTAATGCGACGATTTTTGGATACTAGCGGTACCCAGGTTTCCCAAGCGGCCACCCATGTCAGTACTAACTGGGGTTGCGTTGCTTCACTTCAGTGATCAGACGAGAACTGGTGTGTCCAACGCAACTCGCCGCTCCCTGACGCCAGTCTGAGGATCTGGTCCCCTACACTGTGCTACCCCCTCTACCCTGTGCCCTGTGCCCCCTACCCCTCTACCCTATACTGTGCAACCCCCTCTGCAATGCAAGGGATAGATGATTTTGTTTAGCTACCTCACAGTGACCATACCATCCTGCCTCGGTTGTGCAGTGGGTAGCGAGCTCGAGAAATGCGTCAGTGGTTCTAGGTTCGATACGAGACCGATGTGGTGGTGTTTTAAGGCCCTTCAACTACAAGGTCATTAGAGGAGACCGATGTGGGTTGGCTTCTTTTGGGCAAGAGAGATGCCCCGAGTGCGCCTCCTTCGGATGAGAAGTAAAATCGTTGTTTCGTGTGGTGTATGATGGCATTTGCGCTTAAAAGAACCCTCCCTGCTATCTAACAGGTAGATGAGGCAAAATTCCCACGTGTAGGAGGTCGCCCCCCTCGTGAGGGGAAATTCCCCAAAAATACGAACAGTAGTAGACCAACGATAAATAAGCATAGGGGTTTGCAGCTTTGTTGTGTCCACCGTTTTGTCCATTCAGACGGACAAGATGGGAACCTGACCCTGCCAAAGGCAGGATGAGGGGTTAGGAGTTGCGTACAGTGAACATACCGCATGCTGTAGTTGAACGTGGTAATGACGTGAGCACGATTGCTACTGCAATGCCAGTTTTTTGCCATTTTGATAGAGTTGCAGGCATGCAGCTTGTTCAACGATCACGCTTGTAATGGCAAATTGGGTTATTTTGTGTAGTCTACCTCCAAATTTTTGGGCCGGCAGTCGGTACAATCAAGCTGGATAGTATGTGGCCGGCTTTAAGAGAGACAAGATGAGTACCCGATTCTGCCACAGACAGGAGAAATGTTAGAGCGGCGAATTGCGTTGGACACACCAGTTCTCGTGTGATCACTGAAGTTAAGCAACGCAACCCCAGTTAGTACTGACATGGGTGGCCGCTTGGGAAAACTGCGTACCGCTAGTATCCAAAAATCGTCGCATTAGTGCAGTGTCTGTGCAGTCTCTGCATAAGAACTACATTGTGGGCGGTGCTCTAATGACCTCGTAGTTGAAACAAACTAAAACAAACGAACAGGAAGAGTCAGAAGTTACTTGTTGCTAAGGTCGTTCGCACACACAACCACTTGCCACACAACCACTTGCAGTAGCCACTAGTGGTGGCCACTAGTCGCTGCACACGGCCACCAGTGGCAGTGACAGTGCTGGGCAGTGAAGAAAAGCCATGTAAATCAAATGCAAGTGGCCGAGATGCGAATGCTGCGGTACACGAGTGGCGTGTCGAGAGCGGATAGAATTAGGAATGCATATAACATATATTAGAGCATATTAGAGGTAGGCTAGGGGGTGATGGACATCGCCGAAAAGATGAGGGAGAATAGGCTGAGGTGGTATGGGCATGTCATGGGAAGAGGAGCTCGTTAGGTGCATCCCAGGAATGCAGGCGGTCGGCAGCATCCGGGGTAGGGAGAGACCGAAGCAGACGTGGGAGCAGGTTGTTCAGAGGGACATGGCAGTGTGTGGAGTGGACAGGGACCTAGTGGGAAACAGACGAGAGTGGAGGGCTAGAACCCGCAGACCCGACCCCGCCACAGGCGGGATAAGGGTATTATGATGATGATAAATTTACAACTGAGAACTTTTGCTTCCTTAAGACTACTGCCTTTTTTTTAGCCTAGTCAGAAATCCGTCCCTGGAGATTACAATCAAATCAGGAACATTTGGCCTAACATTTCAGAAGTCAAATGCGTTGGCGCCACAAAAATACCCAAGAGTTGATTGATAGCATGATTTCCTGTCATTTCCTGTAATAATTTATAGTCCGTAACAGCTGATTCAGGAGTTCAAGGACAATGCTATTATTTCAACAGTAAGCTGCTGCTACTCAGCACATTTTTTGATTACACGAATATTATGTCATTCACACAAGACAATGTACTACAAGATCAAATTTAACACCAGGTAGATATTCATACTAAAGAATGAAAAACATTGCACTGATCCGCGTTTGACTTACCATCTCAAAGTACAACAAACGAGTACTAACCCCCTTTCACCACCTATAGCTCCGTTTGTTTCTTTCGTTGGCACTTTAGGGCCCTTCAACTACAATGGTAATAAGAGCCCCGTCCACCGCGCCGTCCTAATGGAGCGGCGAATTGCGTTGGACACACCAATTCTCGTCCGACCACTGAAGTTAAGCAACGCAATCCCAGTTAGAACTGACATGGGTGGTCGCTTGGGAAAACTGGGTACCGCTAATACCCAAAAATCGTTGCATTAGTGTAGTGTCTGTGCAGTCTCTGCATCAGAACTACACTGTGGACGGGGCTCTAATGACCTTGTAGTTGAAGGGCCCTAAAACACCAACAAACAACAAACTAGATAGTACTAGTATGGGTGACCGCTTTGGAACACTGGGTACTGCTAATAGCCAATCGTCGTAACAGCGTAGTTTCTGTTGCAGACTGTATTAGAACTACTCAGTGGACGGGGCTCTAATGCAGAGGTCTAATGCAGGTCTCATGCGGTAGTTCTAATGCAGAGGTCTGCACAGGCACGTCGCTGTTACGACGATTAAGGAATTAACAGTACTGTGTTCCCAAGCGATCACCCATGCTAGTACTATCTGGGGTTGCATTGCTCAACTTCAGTGATCAGACGAGAACTGGCTGTCGCTGTTTGGTGGTGTTTTAGGGCCCTTCAACTGCAAGGTCATTAGAGCCCCGTCCACAGCATAGTTCTTATGCAGAGACTGCACAGGACACTACACTAATGCGACGATTTTTGGGTATTAGCAATACCTAGTTTTCCCAAGCGGTCACCCATGTCAGTACTAACTGGGGTTGCGTTGCTCAACTTCAGTAGTCAGACGAGAACTGGCGTGTTCATGGCCAAAAAGCCACTCCAGTCACCTATGGCAGGGTCAAGTACCCATATTTTTATCTCATCAAGACAACACATAATCTGTTGGACAGTACGTATTTTAGCACAGCCGGCTGCTTATTTATCGTCAGTCTACGTTACGTTGGAGCAATCCATCGACCCCAGGAGAAAGGAGAGCTCCTCATTTTGGGGATTTTACAGAGGTACACTTTTTAGTGAAAGTAATGAGGGCATTTTTAGCTTTAGGAGAAAGTTTACACACCACGACTTTATTTCCCATACAATGCGTACTAGGAGGAGCCTCCATCTCTCTCTTCCTCTCGCCCGGAAACAGTGAAAGTCACCTTGGTCCAGTATCGAACCCAGTACACTGACGCAGTGACCGACCGCAACCGAAGCGAACTCATCCTTTCATGAACCAGAAGCAGGGTCACCCCTACGGATTTTGGCTTTCTACTCCTACTTATCTCCCATTAAATTCCAACTCACCCTGCAGACTACTGTATCTCTTCATACAACCTGCTCCCTCGTCTGCCCTGTTTTTTTCGTTGGTGTATTGGGGCCCTTCAACTACAACGATCATTCGAGCCAGTCCACTGCGTAGTTGTAATGCGGAATCTGCACAGACCCCTACACGTTGCGACGATTGTTGGATATTGGCAGTACCCAATGTTGCCAAGTGGTCACCCATGCTAGTAGGCCTACTATTCGAGCTGTGTCGCTTCACTCCAGTGATCAGACGAGAACTGGCGTGTCCAACGCAATACAGCCGCTCCTACACGCGTCCACAAGGCGGCCCTCTTGATCCAGATTCGAGCCTGAAATCACCTAATCCCACCTTCAAGACGGATACTATCTGGGGCTGCGTTACTTCAGTAATTTCGGACGAGAACTAGTGTGTCCGACGCAATGCAGCCGGTACCCTCGTCTGCCCTGGCTATCTGCAATAACCTCCATCTGTGTGGAGCGGCGAATTGCGTTGGACACTCTAGTCCTCGGCAGATCGCTGGTTAAGCAGCGTAACCACAGCTAGTACTGACATGGGTGGCCGCTTGGGAAAACAGGGTACTGCTAATACCCAAAAATCGTCGTATTAGTGTAGTGTCTGTGCAGTCGGTGCATAAAAACTATGTTGTGGACGGGACTCTAATGACCTTTGTAGTTGAAGGGCCCTAAAACACTAAAAAGAAATCCATCCGTGTGAAGGATCTAACGAGATCCCAGTCCCCTCTTCTCATAACATGCCCATACCACCTCAGCCACACAATTTTTGTTTGTTTGTTTAGGAATGCTTAACATTCCCAAACGTAATCCAACACTTTGAAATGGCGGAGATAGACCGTGTTTAATACAACGCAAGGTTGCTCTACTGATTGCCAAAGTCAGGTGGTGCCATTTTCAGGAGATTTCATGAGAGGAACCGAGAGCAAAAAATACTTTTGTTTACTACAAGGTGCAAGTTGGCAGAACAGTTGCTGTTGCACGCAAACCCAACATACTGTCAGTTGACTTATTTTTAGATCTTGTTATGCAACATTGTGACGTTGCTCAGCATTCTGCGGAAGTAGATCCTCTTTCGGTCAATTACATAAAATACCAAGGAAATACAACTAAAACCGGCACAAAAACCGTTTTGTGTAGTGCAACAACACCACTGGACAGAAAAGAACCCTTGCTGCATGAAATAAAATGCAAGTGCACTCGGGGCTTCTCTTTCGCTCGAAAGAAGCTAGCCTGCCTTGATTCAGTAAGGGAGCGGCGAATTGCATTGGACACACCAGTTCTCGTCTGATCACTGAAGTTAAGCAACGCAACCCCAGCTAATACTGACATGAGTGGCCGCTTGGGAACTTTTTGGATACTAGCATCCAAAAATCGTCACACTAATGTGACGTCTGTGCAGTCTCTGCATCAGAACTACACTGTGGACGGGGCTGTAATGACCTTTTAGTTGAAGGGCCCTAAAACGCAAACAAGCAAGCAAGTTGATTCAGTATCGAACCTGGAACCACGATCGCAGTAAATCGAGCACGCTACCTGTTGCGCCACCGAGACAGGTCCTTCAGTAACAGGGCAAAAAGGCAGGGTCGGATACCCATCTTGTCCCTCTGAATGGACACAAGGGCGATCTATTGGTCATTGTTTTTTTCCACAGTCGGTTGTCGGCCAAAGCTGCAACCCCTAGGCTTATTTATCGTCGGTCTACTGTGTTCGGGGAATTCCACCGACGCTAGGAAGCGAGCTCCTACACCTGGAAATTTTGCCTCATCTACCAGTTGCTCAATAGAGCGGGTTCTTTTACGTGCAAGTGACATCGTACACCAACACGGGACCTGGGTTTCACTTCTTATCCGAAAGAAGGCGCACTCGAGGCCTCTCTCTCGCCCGAAAGAAGTCAACCCACCTCGGTCCAGTATTGAACCTAGAACTACTGGCGCAGTTGCCGAGCGTGCCAACCACTACGCCACCGAAGCGGGTCCTTCAGTAACAGGGCGATTTATTGAAAATTATCCGATTGTAAAGAGCCGCATCGCTATCATGAGCCCTCAATGTCATGGGGGGGGGGGCGTGTAGACCTCGGCACCCACGGCACATAATGCATCGAGTATCTGCCGAGGGGTGCCCCCTGTCAGAAAATGTCATCCAGAGAAGCGGCTACTCTTAGATTACGGGCGTGGAATGTGGGGATCCTTACAGGAAAAACAGGAGAGTGGTTTGAAGCACCCGGGGCAGGGGGAGACCGAAGATGTGGGAGGGTGTGCGGTGGACAGGGGGACCTGGACGGCTAGAACCCGCAGACTCTACCCTGCCACAGGCAGGATAAAGATATTATGATGGTTATGTTGACAGCCACATTGCCACAGTTAAGATCAAGACTTTATCAAGTAACGAACTCCAAAAAGCTGCACGTGGCTCGCGAGCCGCGGTATGGCAACCGCTGACCTTGACTTTACATGAAATTGAACTTCGCCAGTGCATTATATACAGTGCAGTCACAAGCAACCTATGCCAGGGGGTTTCCAAAGTGTGCGCTGCGGCTTCCTCACAGGGGCGTAGCAAAATATTCCAAATAAGAGTACTGGGGGCTAGCACCTCATCAGAAGCCAGAATGAAAATATACGAAGTAAGTGCTGAATCTTGGTGCACCCAACCAAAGGGGTTCCCAGCCAAAGTGTGCGGCTTCCTCCTTCAAAGGGGCACCACGGAATATCCCAAATTCTAAATAGAGTACGAAGGCCAAAAAAAGTCACCAAAGCGTCTTCAGGCGTCGTGGGCAAGACAGCATTCAGAAAAGACTCTGCCAATTGCAGAGGTTTGGGAACTCCTGAACTATTAGTTCAAATGAGAAATTAATGTTTGTAATGCTATTACATGATATGAAAGGTCACCCCGTTTTGCATCTCCCCAGTAGGGCGACAGGGAGAGGAGCAAGTTCAAAATTGCGAATGGGACCCTCAACTTTGTGATAGCCTTGGATTCTTGTTAAAAATAATAAAATTCGTTTTTTGCTATAATCCACAAGTTACTGTGGACCAGGATATTGAGTAATCATATCACGGGCCGCGTTTTATTAGTTGGTTCCAACGAGATTTCTCTCCAGGTCATATTACTACAAAGAAAGCAACTATAAACCCTTTTCCCGTCCAAGGCAGGGTAGGGTACCCACTTTCGTCCCTCTGGATGGACACATGGGCGATGTTTTTTTGTTGTTGGTGTTCCGTTACGTGCAAAAGACATCGTGCATCGAATGGATCACGGCTTTACTTCCCATTAGACCAGGGTTTCCCAACGGGATCGGTATCGACCCCTGGGGGTAAATGGAATTTTAATGGGGGTCAATGATGATCAGGGGTCGACATCTAAACATTCATTCGAATGAATTGTTCGTTACTTCCTTCAAGGACCAACAAGCAACTCCTAACCTTTTTCCCACCTATGGCAGGGTACGGTACCTATCTTGTCCCTCTGAATGGACACAAGGATGATATATTGGACAGCGTTTCCCCAGTCAGTTGCCGACCACAGCTGCAACCCCAATACTTGCATAGCATTAGCCTTTGATTCATTGGGGCACTTAGTTGAACTCCTACACCAGGGCATTTCGCCTCATCTACCCGTTGCATAATAGAGAGGGTTCTTTTACGTGCAAATGCCATCGTACACCACACGGGACCCCAGTTTTACTTGTCATCCAAAGGAAGGAGCACTTGAGGCGCCTCTCTCGCCCAAAAAGAAGCCAACAGTATCGAACCAAGAACCACTCACACAGTTACCGAGCACGCTACCCTCTGCGCCATAGGGGCAGGATCTTGGTAACTGTATAACCGGGTGCAAATTATCGAGAAAAATGTAAGGGGGGGGGGTTTCTATGAACCAAGCCCATACTTTTAAAAAGGGTCGATCTAACAAAAATGTTGGGAACCCCTGCATTAGACGGTTGGGGTTCACTGCACCCAGGCAGCACATTGACTCATGGCAGCCCTGGGAGTAGATGGAGATCGAAGAAGAGCTAAAGCAGGCTACAAGGCGGAATACGGAAATGACCATGGGTACAACGGAGTGAAGAGAGGGGGGGGGTCAGCCGATTTTAGCAGGGGAATAGAGTTTAAAAATCAGCAGTACCAGTAGCAAAACATCGCTTAGGTACAAAAAGGGTGCTTTGCAAGCCCCCCGATTTTTAAAGTAATAGGGCGATTTGATGGCATGATTTGTAATAAAGGGGTCCTCAAACAGCTTGCACTTTAAGACCTTGAAGTGGTTGAACCACCACAGGAGAGTTCCAGTTCTTTGGCCCGATAGTCACACAAAAAACCTTCATTACCAACCCCTTCTACTGCCTATAGCAGGGTCGGGTGTAAATTGTTGTCCAATTAGGAGGCCTGAACGATTAGATGTACTGCACTTTCACAAACCCGGCTGTCAACCCAATGCTGCAATCCTTACGGTTGTTCATCGTCGACATGTTTCCATTACTTGGGGCACATTCCCTCTACCGAACTCCTACACCTTGCGTAGTAGAAAGGGTTCTTTTCCGGTCAGTGGTGACGTCGTCTACAGAGTCAACGGCTTTATCTACTATTTGACCAAAAGTGCACTGCTGGTCCTTCTCTCTCTCTCTCAAAGACACATACCCCCAGATTTTCCGTTTTGTTGGTGTTTTAGGGCTTTTCAACAACAATGAAAAGCAGCCCCGTCCACTGTGTAGTTTGATGCAGAGACTGCACAGACACTACACTAAAGCGACGATTTTTGGATACTGGCGCTACCCAGTTTTTCCAAGCGGTCACCCATGTCAGTACTAGCTGGGGTTGTCTTGCTTCACTTCAGTGATCAGACGAGAACTGGTGTGTCCAACGCAATTTGCCGCTCACAGTTCCAGTGCAGAGACTGTACAGACACTACACTAATGAGACGATTATTGGGTATGAGCAGTACCCAGTTTTCCCAAGCGGCCACCCATGTCAGTACTAGCTGGGGTTGTCTTGCTTAACTTCAGTGATCAGATGAGAACTGGGGGTTCCCAACGCAATATAGTCGCTCCCACATCCGCCCAGAGGTCGATCGCCGTCAGTGGTTCTACGTTCGATACTGGACCTAGATGGGTTAGTTTCTTCCGGGCAAGAGATAGGGAGGCCCCGAGTGCGCCTTCTTTCGGATGAGAAGTAAATCCGAGGTTCCGTATGGCGTACGATGGCATTAGCACGTCAAAGAACCCTCTCTACTACGCAACGGATAGACGAGGCCAAATTTTCAGGTGCATGAGCTCGCCCCCCCCCCCTGGGGTCGGTGGAATGCCCCAACGAGCAGTAGACCGATGATAAATAAGCATAGGGGTGGCAGCTTTGGTCGGCAACAGGGTGTGGAAAAACACTTTCAAAAATATCGCCCTTGTGTCTATTCAGACAGAGAAGATGGGTATCCGACCCTGCCATAGGCGGTAAAAGGGTCAGAAGTTGTGTTCCGTTAGTTGGGTCCGATGTCATGGATTTGCAGACGTCCAGAAAGTAGAAAATATGGGTGCAAAAAAGAAGAAATGCAATTGAAGACGAGCGAGGAAGGAAGGAAGATTGATTTTGGAAACTCATCAGTAAATAATGCGCTACAGACTAAGGTTGTAGACGTATTTTGGGCGTAAAGTACGAGAGTGGATGTGGAGGAAAAGGGGTCCCTATGGCAACCAATCAATAATTTCGATCAATCCTTAGTGACGAATATGAAACCATTTCACTTACCCGTTAAGAAGAATTTGCCCGAGTTAAACAGAATTCGTTCCTTTCTTCTGGCGATAACTATCTCACCTCGTCTGCTAGATGCACAATTGCAACCGTCTCCGAGAAGCTTTCATTTATACGTTCATCACAATGCATTGGGATGCTGTGGTCGACGTCATCGACTCCTCCTCTCCTCAGCTTCAAGGTCAAAGGTGAAAAATAGCAAACCTAAGCACAATGCGGAAAATTTTGCAATGGCGTCTTGCCAATTGCGTCGCATCAAACACGGTCGTTTTTGTTACATCATGGAAATGGGAGGTTCTCAATGTCACATTCAAACGACGCGTTGGAGAACAGGCTGTCAAATTATTGGACTTTTAGCATCCAGCAGTAATTGTGTTTACCTGACTGGTCGTACAGGTGAAATTCATTGTTCCACCATCCTCTCTCCTCCTTTCCCCCGTCTTTCGCACGAGATTCGATATCCATTCGTCCAAAGAATCGTTTGGCGGTATTTTGCTGCAACCCCCGACTTATTTAACGCCGTTGGGGGGCCATTTGCAACCACAACCCCAGGGGCAGACTCCTACGCCTGGATTTTGCCAGGGATTGGAACTGCTGGGGGCAAGGAATTGCTTTGGACACACCAGTTCTCGTCTCATCACTGAAGTTAAGCAGCGCAGTTTATTTGTGTTTTAGGGCCCTTCATCTTCAAGGTCATTAGAGCCCCGTCCACTGTGTAGTTCTGATGCAGGGACTGCACAGACACTACACTAATGCGACGATTTTTGGGTATTAGTAGTACCCAGCTTTCCCAAGCGGCCACCCATGTCAGTACTAACTGGGGTTGCGTTGCTTAACTTCAGTGATCAGACGAGAACTGGTGTGTCCAACGCAATTTGCCGCTCCCTTAAGCAGCGCAACCCCAGCTAGTACTGACATGGATTGCCGCTTGGGAAAACTGCGTACTGCTCAGTGGCGTCACTAGGACGGTGCGGGCCGCACCGGGTGACACCACTCACACCATGAGAAATGGGATGACACCAAAGTAGAAGAAGCGGCTTTTTTTTCGGGAGAGAGGGTGACACCATGGTGTCACCGCACCGGGTGACGCCAACCCTAGCGACTCCACTGGTACAGCTAATACACAAAAATCGTCGCATTAGTGTAGTGTCTGTGCAGTCTCTGCATAAGAACTATGCTGTGGACGGGACTCTAATGACCTTGTAGTTGAAGAGCCCTAAAACGCAAACCATGGATATTACCCCATGACTGTTTCCACAAAAGAGGTGGTATGGACACGCAATGCGAAAAGGGCAGGAGGACCAGCTGGTTAGGTCAATTACAGGGATGCAGGCGGGTTGGAAGCACCCGGGGCATGGGGAGACCAAAACAGGCTCGCGAGCAGGTGTGTAGCGTGGACGCAGACGTGGTGGGAGTGGAGGGCTACAACCCGCAGACCCGACCCTGCCACAGGCGCAAAAAAAAGCAACTCCTAACCCTTTTCCCGCCTATGGCAGGGTCGGGTACCCATTTGTCCTTCTGAATGGACACAGGGGGATATATTGGTCATAGTTTCTTCTGCAGCCGGTTGCCGGCCAAAGCTGCACCCCTACGCTTATTTATCGTCGGTCTAGTGTTCGTTGGGGAATGCTACCGACGCCAGGGGCCGAGCTCCTACACCTGGAATTTTTTGCCTTATCTACCCGTTGCGTAGTAGAGAGGGTTCTTTTACGTGCAAGTGCCATCGTACACCCAAACGGGACCTCGGTTTTACTTCTCATCCGAAAGAAGGCACACTCGCGGCTTCTCTCTCGCCCGAAAGAAGCCGACCCACCACGGTCCAGTATCGAACCTAGAACTACTGGCGTAGTTGCCGAGCGTGCTAGCCACCGCGACCCTGCCACAGGCGAGATAAGGTTATTATGATGATGACGATGACCGTTCCACTCAGTGGCACAGGGGTAAGTAGCGTTGCATTTGGCTCACGAGTCCATGATTGAAGTTCAGTGGAATGATGGCTGCAGGAGGGGGCTTAAATTGATTGGAATGAAATGTTGAGGACTGCACAGTATAATCATCACAGAAACTATACATTTAAATATAAGAGCAACCACTAACCCTACTAATGCTACAAATACTCCGTCAATTTTTCACCACTGGGGCACTTCTCCCCCGACGCCAGGGGGCGGCGAGCTCCTACACCTGGAAATTTTGCCTCATCTACTCGTTGCATAGTAAAGATGGTTCTTTTACGTACAAATGGCATTGTACATACATCACACGGGGCCACGGTTTTTCTTCTCATCCGATGAAAGGCGCTGTCGGGGTCACTCCCGCCCGAAAGAACCCAACCCACCTCGATCCAGTATCCAACCTAAAAGCACTGACGCAGTTATCGAGCACGCTATCTCCTAGGCCACCGTGTGGGTCTCAATATAAAACGAAATGAAAACACAAAAGGGTGTGCCAGAGAGCGATGACCCCAGAGTTTCGTTTTCGTTGATGTTTTAGGGCCCTTCAACCACAGCGGTCATTGGAGCCCTGCCCACTGCGTAGTTCTAATGCAGTCTGCAGAGACAGAACGCTGTTACGACAATTTTGGGTATTAGCAGTACCCAGTGGCGTCACTAAGGGGGTGCGGGCCGCACCGGGTGACACCACTCGCACCATGAGAAAAGGAGGTGACACCAAAGCAGAAGAAGCGCCTTCGTTCGGGAGAGGGGGTGAGACCATGGGAGGGGGGTGTCACCGCACCGGGTGACACCAACCCTAGTGATGCCACTGGCAGTACCTAGTGTTCCCAAGCGGTCACCCACGCTAGTACTAGGGTTGCGTTGCTTAACTTCAGTGAAGAGAGCAGAACTTGTGTCCAACGGAAAACAGCCGCTCCCCGCTGGCCTCAGGTAGGCCTACGTGTACGATGTCACCTGCACGTAAAAAACTATAGGCCCCTACAAAAGCAAATCCTAACCTTGTCCTCTCCTATGGCAAGGTCGGGTGCCCATCTCCCTCTGAATGAACACAGATGATGGCGTGTGCAGCGCAATACAGCCGTTCATGACCCTCCCCCGATTACCAGGACCAGTAGGCATCAGGGGCTGACCATGTCATCTCCGAAAGTAACCTGGAGGACCGAAACGTCCCCTCCAGTCGATTAATCAGACCGGGTATCCGTCTGATCTCCAGTTTTCCGGCTGAGGCAAGTGGCAAACCAGTTTCGGGAACTTGGGGTCGCAACTCCAAACCCCTCAACCACCTGGATCCCCTTTTCTTCCCATGCACGACCAACACATGGATAGGTGTTTTGCTACGGTGTTCGCCTACATCGACCAGGGTCAATCATGATGTTCCAGGTTGGCCATCCCTGAGTCTGCACCGTTTATGGGAGCTGCGAATTGCGTTGGACACACCAGTTCTTGTCTGATCACTGAAGTTAAGCAGCGCAACCCCAGCTAGTACTGGCATGGGTGGCCGCTTGGGAAAACTGGGTACTGCTAATACCCAAAATTCGTCGTACCACTGTAGTGTCTGTGCAGTCTCTGCATTAGACCTATGCTGTGGACGGGGCTCTAATGACCTTTGTAGTTGAAGGGCCCTAAAATGCCAACAAACAACAAATGCACCGTTTATTCGCCTTTTATGACATACACTGGGGGAAACACCGTGAGGCTATTCTACCCCAGGCACACACCGGGTTGTGAAACACTAAGCAAAAGAGCGGCCGTATTGCGTTCTCGTTCTCGTCTGATGACTGAAGTTCGACAACGCAACCCCAGTCAGTACTACCATTCGTGGCCACTTGGGAAAACTGGGTACCGCTAATATCCAAAAATTGTTACATTAGCGTGGTGTCTGCAGTTCCTGCATTGGAATGGCCCCTTCGTGCTTGCACTGTGTTCTGGCAGTGGGGATTGGCTGATTTGGGTCTAAAATGCTCGTTGCCATGCAGAAGGCATGAGCGGTCCTCCTAGAAGTGTATGCCATAAATTATTGTCTAATGTTTAACTGGACCCAATTTCCATCGGGCATGCTGACACCTTGGCTAATACGCTACTATGTACCACTGCATATTGCTTTGGGAGCGCGAATTGCGTTGGACACACCAGTTCTCATCTGATCACTGAAGTTAAGCAGCGCAACCCCAGCGAGTACTGACATGGGTGGTCGCTTGGGAAACCTGGGCACTGCTAATACCCCAAAATCGTCGCATTAGTGTAGTGTCTGGGCAGTCTCTGCATAAGAACTATGCTGTGGACGGGGCTCTAATGACCTTGTAGTTGAAGGGCCCTAAAACACCAACAAACAACAACAATGCATATTGCTTACGGCTTTCAAAAAATGATGGCAGACTTTCCAGCCATACTTCAGTAGCTCTATGTTTACTTCAACTCTTTCTCTCTCCTGTTAGGATGCCCGTGCTTGCCGAAATCATATGAAGAGTAGCCTATCAATTTCGTTGAGCCACTGTGACTATATCTTCTCTATGCAGTAAGCAACTACTAACCCTTTCCCCGCCTATAAAAGGGTCGAGTACCCATGTTTGTCCCGCTGAATGGACACAAGGGCGATCTGTTGGACGTCATTTTCATATAGCCTGCCGCCGACTTGTTTTACGTGCAAGTGGCATTCAGCACACCCCACGGGACCACGGTTTTACTTCCCATCCCACGGAAGGTGCAGGGAGCGGCGAGTTGCGTTGGACACACCAGTTCTCGTCTGATCACTGAAGTTAAGCAACGCAAGCCCAGTTAGTACTGACATGGGTGGTCGCTCGGGAAAGCTGGGTACTGCTAATACCCAATAATCGTCGCATTAGTGTAGTGTCTATGCATTAGAACTATGCAGTGGACGGGTCTCTAATAACCGTGTAGTTGACGGGACCTTAAACACCAACAAACAACAGCAACGGAAGGTGCACTCGGGTCATCTATCTCTTACCCGAAAGAAGCCCGGGAGCGGCGAATCGCGTTGGACACACCAGTTCTCGTCTGATCACTGAAGTTAAGCAGCGCAACCCCAGCTAGTACTGACATGGGTACTGATTGGGTACTGCTAATACCCAAAAATCGTCGCATTAGTGTAGTGTCTGTGCAGTCTCTGCATCAGAACTACACAGTGGACGGGGCTCAAATGACATTGTAGTTGAAGGGCCCTAAAACATCAACAAACAACAACAATCGAAAGAAGCCGACCCACCTCGATCCGATAACAAACCTGGAACCACTGACGCAGTGGTTAAACACGCCACTCTCTGTGCCACCGACGCGGGTCTTTCAATCCATTCAGATAGCAGTCTAATTCCGTTGGGAATTTGAGTCATTTCTTGTCCAATGAAAGGCTCATTTGAGTCCACCAATTTCCTTGATACTATAGAACCTTTTATTTTAACGAGGGCCAATCATAAAGACCTGATCTTGTGACGTTGGGCACACCAGTTCTCGTCTGATCACTGAAGTTAAGCAACGCAATCCCAGCCAGTACTGGCTCGGGTCAAGGTACACTCACAGACCTCTCTCTCATACCAGGGGGACGGACAACAATGCAAAGATTAGTACAGTACAGAGTTAAGGAACAGGGGTTAAGGCAGTGACGACAGAGCATGGAGATGAGGGCGGCAAAGAAAACGTTGATGGTGTATGGCAGCGATCTTCAAACTGTGTTCCGCAGAACTCCATGGTTCCGCAATACATCTCTGGGGATTCAGCAAGTCAAAATGAAAATTCGTTAGCAGCTGCAAGATATACTTTTCTAAAGGTGGGACAACGTTTGAAGACCACTGGTGTATGGGGACAAGCTTAAGATAGAGAGGGAAGTAATTTATGACAATGCGTAGGTTTGTTTGTTGGTGTTTAAGGTCCCGTCAACTACAAGGTCATTAGAGACCCGTTCATTGCACATTGCATAGTTCTAATGCATAGACTGCACAGACACTACACTAATGCGACGATTATTGGGTATTAGCAGTACCCAGCTTTCCCGAGCGACCACCCATGTCAGTACTAACTGGGCTTGCGTTGCTTAACTTCAGTGATCAGACGAGAACTGGTGTGTCCAACGCAACTCGCCGCTCCCGCACAATGCGTGGGAGAGGTCACTTCCGTTTTGGGCAAGAGCTGGGTCACTGGAGACGACACAGAGGATAACAAAGATCACAGGTGGAGAGGAGGGCTGTGGCTTGTGGGGGGTTCAAGTGGAGTAGGCCAGGCACGTGTTACTGGCATGTCTAATGCTGGACCACTACAGGAGGGGTTGGGGAACCCCAACATTGGAAGCGATCCTGGGGTGAAGCGGCTAGAAGGGATGCGAAAGGCAAAGGTGTTGCTAGGGTGCTGGCGGAGGTCTAGGCATATGGGTCCAGCATGAAACATCTCACTAGCAATGTATCCGCCACAAAGGATTACATATTCATTCATATTTATATTCACATTTGGTTGATTCGTTGGTGTTTCAGGGCCCTTCAACTAGATGGTCATTAGAGCCCCGTCCATTGCACAGTTCTTATGCAGATACTGCACAGATACTACACTAACACGACGATTTTTGGGTATTAGCAGTGCCCAGTTTTCCCAGGCGGCCACCCATGTCAGTACTAGCTGAGGTTGAATTGCTTAACTTCAGTGATCAGACGAGAACTGGTGTGTCCAATGCAATAAGCCACTCCCATTATATTCCCAGTATTACTCTCACGTCAGCAGGGAATAGGTTCTAAGGGCTGTAATTTTTATGTAAATAAATCAAACTTCAAATACTAGCAAACACTATAAACCTGACACCCCCTCTCTCTATCAAATATTTATTATGTCTGATTCACTATGTCGTTCTTGTGAAAGGCCGAAAAGCTGTAGGACCAGATGGTATCCCCACCGTAGTGTGGCATAGCCTTGGGAGGACAGGGACCAAGTGGCTAGGGAAACTCTTCAGTAGAATAGCTAGTGGAGATAGAATGCCATCAGAATGGCGGGAGAGTTGGATAGTACCACTCTTCAAGGGCAAAGGTGATGTCCAAGATTGTGGTAACTATAGAGGGATAAAACTAATGAGCCACACCATGAAGCTGTGAGAGAGAGTAATGGAACGGCGCCTCAGGAATAGAACCAGTGTCCAGGGAAATCAGTTTGGGTTTATGCCAGGCAGGTCCACAATGGAGCCAATCTTTATTCTGAGGCAGATGATAGAGAAGTATAGGGCAGCAAAGAAAGATCTCCATGCCATCTTTATCGACCCGGAGAAGGCCCACGACAGGTAGTTTGGGATTATTCGAGTAGTCCAAGATATGTATGAGGGCTCCATAGCCAGGGTGAGGACACGTTGGAGGAATACTGAGAGCTTTCCAGTGAAAGTTGGGGTGCACCAAGGTTCAGCACTTAGTCCATACCTTTTCGTTGTTGTTGTTTGTTGGAGTTTAAGGTCCCGTCAACTACGAGGTCATTAGAGACCCGCCCACTGTATAGTTCTAATGCATATACTGCATAGACACTACACTAATGCGACGATTATTGGGTATTAGTAGTACCCAGCTTTCCCGAGCGACCACCCATGTCAGTACTAACTGGGCTTGCGTTGCGTTGGACACACCAGTTCTCGTCTGATCACTGAAGTTAAGCAACGCAAGCCCAGCTTTCCCGAGCGACCACCCATGTCAGTACTAACTGGGCTTGCGTTGCTTAACTTCAGTGATCAGACGAGAACTGGTGTGTCCAACGCAACTCGCCGCTCCCCATACCTTTTCGTCCTGGTTATGGACGACCTATTGACGGGAGTGGGAGAATGGGCCACTCAGTGCTTGATATTTGTTGACGATATCGGTAAAATTAGTGACAGTAGAGAACAGATAGAGACGGGACTAAACGACGTTAGAGGAGCGATAGAAAATGGAGGACTGAAGATAAACATGAGGAAGACAATATTTAGCTTTCAATTGGGAAGGACAGGAAAATAATGGGGACGTTCACTCGAGGGGCGAACTGGTGAACAAGGTGCAAGAGGTAAGGTACTTAGGTTCAACTTTCAAAAGCAGTGAAGAGATAGACACTGTAGTGACCCGCAGAATCAATGGGGGTGGCTGAAGTGGAGACAGGCAAGCGGAGTCCTGTGCGATAAGAGGGTCCCAATCAATCTGAAAAGGATGTTCTACAGGGCAGTGGTTAGGTCAGCTATGCTATATGGATCAGAATGTTGGGCAGTGAAGAAGAGCCACGTCAATAGAATGCAAGTGGCTGAGATGCGAATGCTGCGGTACATGAGTGGGGTGTCGACAGCTGATGGAATCAGAAATGAGTATATGGTGGACATCGTGGACATGGTGGACATCGCCGAAAAAATGAGAGAGAATAGGCCTAGGTGGTATGGACACGTAATGAGAAGAGGGGAGGAGGAGCTCGTTAGGGCCATACCAGGAATGCAGGTGGTCGGCAGCGCCCGGAGCTGGGGGAGACCGAAGCAGACGTGGGAGCAGGTTATCCGTAAGGATATGGCAGTGTGTGGGGTGGACGGGGACCTGGTGGGCGATAGAAGGAAGTGGAGGGCTAGAATCCGCAGACCCGACTCTGCCACAGGCGGGGGGAGGGTAGGATGATGATGATGATTCACTAGGTCGTTCTTGTGAGAGAATAGATTAAGGTGGTATGGGCATGTTATGAGAAGAAGGCAGGAACAGCTGGTTAGGTTCATTGCAGAGATGCAAGTTACTGAAAGCACCCAGGGTAGAGGAAGATCAAAGTAGACGTGAGAGCAGGTTGTAGAAAAGTGTTTGATAGTGTGTAGGGACCTAGTAGAAGACCGGTAGTGGAGGGCCTGGACTTGCAGACCCGACCCTGGCACAGGCTCCATAAATGTATTAAGATGATTTTTCCCCGTTTCCTTCTTGCAATGTTTACTTATGAGAATTCCTGTTTGTTTCATTTGTGTTTTAAGGCCCTTCAACTACAATGGTCCTTGGAGTCCCATTCACTGTGTAGTTCTAATGAAAAGTTTACGCAAACACTAGGCTGTTATGACAAGTTTTGGTATTAGCAGTATGCCCCTATCCAGTGTTCCCAGGCGGTCGCCCATGCTAGTACTAGCTCGGGTTGCACTGTGTATGAGAAGATGGCCTTTCTGATCCACCGAATTTGTCAGCATTACTGCTATTCTTGCACTTGGGGATCATTTTTAAAAGAATAACAGTTACAGTACTTGCACATACATTGATGAAATACTGATGTAACCAGTGGCGGATTTACCATCGTGCTTAGGCGTGCTTGAGCACAAGGCCCGGGGCCAGGGGCTCATGTTTTGGGAAAAGAATTTTGCAGTCAAGTAATGCATAATATTTTAACTATTCCCTAATTCCCCAAGTATGCATGCCTGACTGCCTATGTAGACCTATACGGTCTAACTCCTTCAGGGCCAAAAGAGGGCCTCATGTTTCCTAAGTCAGGCAATGGATTTAAATACAGTTGAAGCCAGAGGAGGATCCAGAGGGGGATCAATGCAGCAATCGCTCCCCTTCAGTGCCTGAATGGGGCGTAACTTATAAGGCATTTTTCCATTGCTATCTCCATATCTATACTTCAAACAGTTGCAGTCCAATCTGTAGTTGGCTAAACCACTGAAGATAGGACATTGTCTTAGGGTCAGTAGAGGACCTATTGTAATTGCTAGCTAGATGTATACCAAGGGATTCTGAATATTAAAGAATAATTGGGGCGCACGTTTCTTTTTGGTCTTCCTCTGACCCTGTTGCTTGCAGGGCCGGCTTGATGAGTGTGCGAACTGTGTGACGGCACAGGGCCCCGCCGCAGTGCGTATGCACCGCTATGTACTTATGAGCGCTGATGTAATTCATTATTTCGCACAGGGTTCTTGCCCTGGTTGCTTGCAATAACCTACATCCTCGTAGCGCCTGAACCAGCTCTTCCTTCCCTATTCTACACTGAAGTTGAAAACTAGGAGATAAAGGCATTCATTTAAATTTCTCAAAAATACTGAGCTCAAACCTAGAAATTAGGACTGCAAATAATAATGCTATAGTGCAGGTATCGGAAAGCAACTCCTAACCCTTTTCCCGCCTATGGCAGGGTCGGGGACCCATCTTGTCCATCTTATGGACACACGGGTGATCTGTTGGACGGCACTGTTCTGCAGCCGGCTGCCGACCAAGGCTCCAACCCCTATGCTTATTTATCTTCCGCCTACTGTTCGTGGGGGCACTCCACGGACGCCAGGGGGTGCGAGCTCTCACACGTGGAAATTTTACCTCATCGACTTGTAGGGCAGTAGAGAGGGTTCTTTGATATGCAAATGCCATCGTACACCACACGCGACCTCGATTTTTCCTCGCCAATAGAATGCAAGTAGCCGAGATGCGAATGCTGCAGTACATGAGTGGTGTGTCAAGAGCTGATAGAATTAGGAATGTGTTTATTAGAGGTATCAGGGGATGGTGGATATCGCCAAAAACTGAGTGAAAATAGGTTGAGGTGATATGGACACGTAATGAGAAGAGGAGCTCGTTAGGTCCATTGTAGGAATGCAGGTGGTCGGAGACAGAAGCAGACTTGGGAGCAGGCTGTCCGTTTGTTGTTTGTTTGTTGGTGTTTAAGGTCCCGTCAACTACAAGGTCATTAGACACCCGTCCACTGTATAGGTCTAATGCATACGCTGCACAGACACTACACTAATGCGACGATTATTGGGTATTAGCAGTACCCAGCTTTCCCGAGCGACCACCCATGTCAGTACTAACTGGGCTTGCGTTGCTTAACTTCAGCGATCAGACGAGAACTGGTGTGTCCAACGCAACTCGCCGCTCCCCAGGTTGTCCGTAAGGACATGGCAGTGTGTAGGGTGTATAGAGACCTGGTGGGAGATAGACGGGAGGGAGGGCTAGAACCCGCAGATCCGACCCCTGCCACAGGCGGGATAAGGGTATGATGATGATGATGCAGTACGTGAATTAAGCAAGTACAGTTCTTCAAACTATTAGTGTTACTTATAGGGGCGCCAATAAAGTTTTGCACACAGGCGCCAGGCACTACAGGAACGCCACTGCAGGGTCGGGTACCCATTTGTCTCTCTGAATGGACACATAGTTTTTTTCTGCAGCCGGTTGCCGACCAAAGCTGCACCCCTATGCTTATTTATCGTCAGTCTAGTGTTTGTTGGGGAATGCTACCGACGCCAGGGGGCGAGCTCCTACACCTGGAGTACTTATAAGGTGTTTCCTAAAATTCTGTAACACTCCATAAGCTGTAGGGTAGAAGTATTAATCACCATCGTTTGGAATCAAATGAGGTGGAGAATCGTTGGTGGATTGAAAGCAGGACAATCCTTAGTGCAGTCAAAATCTCCAGACCTGAATCCCATTGAAAATGTCTGGAATGAACTTTGAAGGGCAATGGCAAATCGCCGACCACCTTCCAAATCTATCGAGGAGCTAAGACATTCTTTGGTGCAGGAATGGGTGCAGCTGCTCCAGGGACACCCTCCACTGTCTCAAACAGTTTGATGACTGCTTTGAACAGAGGATGTGGATTGATACTCTCCTGCCGAACATTTCCTGCACCTGGTTGTCACTCTGCCTGTTCGGTCACCGAAATTCTGTTGAAAAACTGATGCGGTTTTGCAGTGGCGTAACTTCAGTTGTGGCGCCTGGAGCAAGATGCATTCGAAACGCCCCCCCCTCCCGTGTTGCTTGTCCTGAGCAGACATGGTACATATATGTAGGCACTTTTTTATTTGCCGTAATTCGTCGTACAGACATTATGTAGCGGCGGTTGATTTCCAAAAGGCGGACAAGACGCCCCCCAGGTGGCACTTTGTCCGGCGCCCGGGGCAATTTGACCCCATTGCCCCTACAAGTTACGCCACTGCAGTTTTGGAGTTTGGATTGTGCAAAATTATATGTCATTTTTGAAAAATATGTCATTGTACTTAAGTGATTGGTGCTTTAGGGTCCTCCAACTACAATGGTCATTAGAGCCGCGTCGTTTCGTTAGGGGTCTTAGGGCTCTTCAACTACAAGGTCATTAGAGCCCCGTCCACTGCATTGTTCTAATGCAGAGACTACACAGACACTACGCTAATGCGACGATTTTTGAGTATTAGCAGTACTCAGATTCCCCAAGCAGCCACCCCTGTCAGTACTAACTGGGGTTGTGCCGCTTAACTTCAGTGATCAGACGAGAACTGGTGTGTCGAATGTAATACAACCGCTTCCCATTAGAGCCTGCATAGACACTACGCTGTTACGACGATTTCGGGTGTTAACCTTGCCCAGTGTTCCCAAGCGGTCACCCATGTCAGACGAGAACCAAAGGAGCTACAGGGCCACATGTAGAGGAACCTAGGCTGAAGTAGTGTGGCAAACGGTTCCAGCCTAGTGCTTTGGAGATGGCGATCGGTGCATCGGGTGAAAAAAAACCTAGGCGAAACTTTTCTTCTTAATAATCAAGCATTTGAACTCAAAAATGAAATATGGTTTCCAAGTTAGTGAAATTTAATCGACCTTGAAGTTTTTATGAGCTACAACCCCGCCGCGGTGGCGTAGTGGTTAGCTCACTCGGCAACTACGCCAGTAGTTCTAGGTTCGATACTGGAACGTGGTGAGTCGGTTTCTTTCGGACGAGAGAGAAGCCGCGAGTGTGCCTTCTTTCGGATGAGAAGTAAAACCGAGGTCCCGTGTGGGTGTACGATGGCACTTGCACGTAAAAGAACCCTCTCTACTACGCAACGGGTAGATGAGGCAAAGTTTCCAGGTGTAGGAGCTCGCCCCCCTGGCGTCGGTAGCATTCCCCAACGAACACTAGACCGACGATAAATAAGCGTAGGGGTGCAGCTTTGGCCGGCAACCGGCTGCAGAAAAAACTATGTCCAATATATCACCCTGTGTCCATTCAGAGGGACAAATGGATACCCGACCCTGCCATAGGCGGGAAAAGGGTTAGGAGTTGCTTTTTGAAGTTTTTATGAGCTACACATTCGTACGCAGAACGTTAAAAATTAAACTGGCATGGCAGTTTCAATTGTGGTGGTACACTATATGCACTAATTAAATGTTTACCTATTACCTCTTCATTTCTCTTGGGGACGACCTGTCGCTGTTAATACAACCATTCACAATTACACGGCCTTTGCTGATACAAGCATCTTCTGTTTGTATTAGACGAAAATGAATCAGTAGCAACCCCTTGGCTATTACGTTGTTTCTTCAGCCACTTAAACGCTAAAATAGTACCACCATTCGTTATTTTCTAATATCGAATTACCTCATACCATCATCTAGTAATGTGCTGACGATTGCAAAACTAAATGTGGTTTCGAAGCACACCTGCTCTAAACGAACCCGTGTTGCAAAGCGATGCAACCCCTAACCCTCGTTCCTCTGAATGGACACTGTTGTTTGTTGGTGTTTAAGGTCCCGTCAACTACAAGGTCATTAGAGACCCGTCCTCTGTATAGTTCTAATGCATATACTGCATACACACTACACAAATGCGACGATTATTGGGTATTAGCAGTACCCAGCTTTCCCGAGCGACCACCCATGTCAGTACTAACTGGGCTTGCGTTGCTTAACTTCAGCGATCAGACGAGAACTGGTGTGTCCAACGCAACTCGCCGCTCTCTGAATGGACACAAGGGTGATACACTGGACAACGTTTTTCCGCAGCCGGTTAACGACCAAAGCTGAAACATCATTTTTGTTTCGTTGGCGTTTTCGGGACCTTCAACTAAAAGGTCATTAGAGCCCCGTCCACTGCGTAGTTTTAGTGCAGAGACTGCACAGACACTACACTAATGCGACGGATTTTTGGATATAAGCGGCACCCAGTTCTCCCAAGCGGCCACCCATGTTATTACTAGCTGTGGTTGCGTTGCTTAACTTCTCTGACCAGACGAGAACTGGTATGTCCAACGCGATAGGGAGCGGCGAGTTGCGTTGGACACACCAGCTCTCGTCTGATTACTGAAGTTAAGCAACGCAAGCCCAGTTAGTACTGACATGGGTGGTCGCTCGGGTACTGCTAATACCCGATAATCGTCTCATTAGTGTAATGCAGTGGACGGGTCTCTAATGACCTTGTAGTTGACGGGACCTTAAACACCAACAAACAACAACAATCCAACGCGATACGCCGTCCCCGTTGTTGTTTGTTGGTGTTTTAGAGCCCTTAAACTACAAGGTCATTAGAGCCCCGTCCACAGCATAGTTCTGATGCAGAGACTGCACAGACACTACACTAATGCGACGATTTTTGGGTATTAGCAGTACCCAGTTTTCCCAAGCGACCACCCATGTCAGTACTAGCTGGGGTTGCACTGCTTAACTTCAGTGATCAGACGAGAACTGGTGTGTCCAACGCAATTCGCCGCTCCCTGCCGTCCCCGTTCCAGCTTATGGCATGGTCGGGTCTGCGGGTTTAGCCGAGGCGTAGCTAGGGGGGGCAGGCGGTACATATGTTCCCCGGGCAACAAGGTACAAAGGCGCCAAAATGAGGCTTACAACATTACATTATAATAAGTGAACAAAAGCAAGCAACTCCTAACCTTTTTCCCGCCTATGGCAGGGTCGGGTACCCATCTTGTCCCTCTGAATGGACATAGGGCGATACATTGGTCATAGATTTTTCTGCAGCCGGTTGCCGACCAAAGCTGCGAACAAGGATAATGAAGGACAATAAGTGAACAAGGATAATAACTGAAGCGGCAGCAGCAAACATCCATATCCATTGTAACAGAAAAATGTAATTAAAGGGGAAAGTGGCTGGGGCGTCAATTTTATAGTTAGTCCCAAGGTGCAAAATGGGGCGCTTGCCTGTCTCCACCTCAGCCATCCCCCTTTCATTCTACGGGTCACGTCAGAGCTGAAACCCGTATGCTTAGTTATCGTTGATCTATAGTTCATTAGGGCTCCTATGCCAGGAAATTTTGCTTCATCTACGAGTTGCATAGTACAGAGGGTTCTTTGATGTGCAAATACCATCGTACACCACGCAAGACCTTCTTTTTACTTCCCAACCAAAAGAAGCCACACTCGGGTCCAGGGCCATAACGAGGGCGGGTCGAAGAAGGCGGCCGTCACAGGCGCAACTGGGTTTGGGGCGCAAAATATGCAAAGGTTAAGTAATCAGATACAATTACATTGAAGACAGTAACTGAGAAACTGTTGCTTAAAATGGACACAATTCAAGCGACACCTAAACTCAGAACAAAAGAGTACGGCGGGGCGAATGGAATAGGGAGAGAATTCCAGAGTTTAAAGACCACAGCTGGAAAACAATGACGCCAGCAATCAGAGAAAGGAAAAGTAAGGACAAACAAGAAATGGTGCCTTTTCGGGACAGAAGAAGCAGCTCAGAAAAACTGGATAATGTTATGAAAAGGGTGTAAAGGAGACCGTAGAACACTAGAAAGTTGACAGTAAACCAGAAAATCATTATAACACACACTTGTAATCCTTGTACGTAATGGAATACATAAGATTAAATGAAGAATAGAGTTGAAAGAGCTGAAGAGGTTTAAGGTGACACAGAGAGGGAAGGAAGAAAAGGGCTGGGAGACCTGAGAATGGATAAAACCTTGGCTTGGAAAATCAGGAGGAACTTTGAGGTTGGGATACCAGATTTAAGCCATTTAAAAAGATAATGGAGAGAATTAATCTTACCAAGAAGGACATTGCAATAATCAAGAAAGCAGACTGCAGAGTCAAAGGTGATGCCCAAAATGCACAGTGAAGAGAATTGAAAAGGTAGGGCCCTATACATATATCTACAGAGTTGAGAGAAGATGATGACTTAGGTCTTATCAATGTTAATTTTCATGCAGTGGGAGGCATAACAAGAGGAGAGCTGAGAAAGGAGAGGCGATACTTCCTGGGAGATCAGAGTTAGATGATTAGGAAAAAAAAGGGTTTACCAAAGAAATTGTCGTCTGCATAGGACTACAGTTGCCAATCGCCAACAACCTCTGAAAGAGAGGCCATCGACACATTGAACAACAGTGGCCCCAACACTGACCCTTGAAGGACACACTGGTGAAGCCCTGCACATGCAGAGAGGTCCTCAAGCAGGCACTCTGGCTATCAAGATGGGTTGTGAACAGCATGAACAAGAGTATGTAAGAGGTGGGTATGATCAACAGTATCAAAGGCCTTGGCTACATCAGTAATGATTGAGATATAGAACTTGGAACTCGCTAGAGAAGAGAATATTGCAGGAAAAAATAGAAAATATAGCATGAGTTACTGAGAAGTTAGGGCAAAAACTGAATTGAGACAGAGGGATCTCCAATAGAAGATCATCATAAATAAGATCATAAATCCACCTTTCCAAGAGTTTAGCAAGTGGAGAAAGAACAGCAATGGCAGTTTTCCAAAAAGGAAGAAAACCCTGTGCAACATGCACTAATTGTAAAGAAAGATCAAGAAACAGACTCTTTTGATCTAGTAATTTTACAATGAACATCGGTATACCATCAGGAACTGAGGCAACAGTATTCTTGAGATGAGCTATGTAGATGCGTAATTGAGGAAGAGTCAGGACAGGGGTAGAGGATATGCTGGAAATAGGAACATGGGAATAAGCAGCTGGGTAAGAAGAAGCAGAATTAGGTTGATTAGTGAGTAAATGAAGGGTCATCAGCAACCTCAGAATTTACTGCGGCATTGTTATTGGTAAGGTGACAAACAAGAAACTGCAATGAATACACAATTTCTGTTGGGCTGACCATTGACAGCTTAGCTTGTTTTAAGTGAAGCCTAAATTTGCACCAAGCATTAAGAAAAGAGAGATGAAAGGCAGGGCCAGCATTGGACTTCCAGACACAGAGTACACTGCAAGAGTAACGGAGGGAAGACACTTGATGAGTCCACCAGGGCTTAAATGTAGTTCGATTGGGAGAATGAGATTGGGAACAATGAAGATACATGGCTGTAGAGAATGAGCATAAACATTATTAACACAAAATAGCAAAGTCTACAAGAAAAAAGTATTTGGCTACTCCAAACAGTGTTACATTTTATATTAAAATGTTATATACTGTACTTAATCCCGTCTCAGTGGCATAGAATTTCCTGGTTCAAATTTCCAGGTTTGGTCAGTAACCCAGTGTGGAAAATCGTTTATAAGGACACCGGGTATAACATACAATTGGATTTAACCCTAGAGAGCTAATCAGTAGTTCCTCAGCCCTGTGAGACTACCCCAAACATCAAGAAATTGTGGTTTGGGTAGTTCTGCAAAACATTAGGTTTCTAATCTTTGTGTATTTTCCTAATTACCCCAATGGAGAATTTCTGCATTTTTTTATAATACTTTAATGCCCGTTTATTTAGTTTTCTTGCAGTTGGTAGTCTCCCAGACTACTGGTTAGCTGTAAGGACTGTAATAAAAACGTACTTGGGTATAGAAAAAAGAACATTTCTTCAGTGTTGAAGGGCAGTCAAAGTGTTGGAAACAGGAATTCATGCAGGAATAGATAGGCAAGTAGACTGGGATTTGGAAGAAACAGCTGATGCAATTTGGGAAGGGGTCTCCAGAAAATATGGGGAGCCATTTTAGGTGAGGCTAGAGTAGAAGGTACATTCTAGGGCAGGCAGACATGGTAGTGGAATAATGCAATAGTGGAATAATGTATACTGGCCAAGGCCAGAGATAAGGTCATTAAAGATTTATCCTGAGCCATAACAGTGAAGAATAGAAAATTTAAAGTCCTGTTTCCTCCTGTGGTAAAGAAGTGGGGACAGTTTTTCTGCAGTCTCTAATTCCTGCAGAGGGAGAGGATATAGTAATGGTGGGGTGAATGGGGGATCTTGTGGGAGATAGGCAGGTGTGCAAGGCTAGAACCTGCATACCCGACCCTGCCACAGGCGGGATTAGGGTATAGTGGTGATGATGTGGAAATGAACGTTTCTAATGTCATTTTTCTTCCTCAGCCCTTTCTTAGATTGCATGTTGTAATCGGTTGTAATACAGCATGAGTTGTAGTAAAAAAAATCTTCTCATTGGCCAGTGTGCATATTTTGGCTTAGTTAACATTACCATGGTGAACAGTTATGTTGTTTATTACAACAATTAATTTAAAATGAAGCAAAATCCAATTGATCATTGAAAATTTACTCAAATGTCGAGGTTAGAACTCATGAAACCCTGAATCAGAATGCATCTCAGGAGCAGCAAATTACCATGATTATTGAGGACTTCAATAATAAATATTTTGAAAGAAACTCCTAGGGCTAATCCCTCGCGCCTCTAGGACAAGAAAAAGCAGAATTTGTGCATTCTGCTCTAGTAGAATAACAAGTATGACAAGGTATTCCTGCCAGTGGTGTTCAATTCATTATGTGGTGACCATTGAGGAGAAGTCTGTGTTAAATCCATAAATACAAATATTTTATGATTACTTTAATATAAATATGTTTTGGATATGTCTAATATTGCATTAGGACTAAAGATGTTTATTTGATCTGTGATTTAATTACAAAAAAATGTGTTTGATTTTGGTAGTCTGAGAGACTACTGGTTAGCTACAGTGTAACAGCAATTGGATGGTTAGATCTCTAGGGTTAGCGAACAAAATAGTCAGAACCATGAAAAGCAATAAAAAAGCATTAATGTTGCTTACAAGTGACAGCATGCAATGACAATAATTATCCATCAAGAAACAGGACATTTGAAATTAAAGGGCCCTGAAACACCAACAAACAAGCACAGTTGAACAGCAATGGCGAGGAGGGGGGCTGAGGTGAACTTGAAGAAAACAGCAGAGAACTTAGCTTTCAGTAGGAGTGGTCAGGACCAAGGGGGTGTAGTTCATTGTGGCAATGAGGTGATACCAGCAGTGCAAGAGTTTAGGTATCTAGGATTGGTGTTCCAGAGCAATGGGAAAATAACTCTGACATTACCCATAGAATCAATGTGGGATTGCTGAAGTGGAGACAGGCAAGCAGTGTGCTGTGTGACAGCCGAGTCCCAATTATGTTGAAAGGGAAAGTTTACAAAACTGTAGTTAGGCCGACTATGCTATGTGGAACGGAATTTTGGGCAGTAAGGAAATTTCACAAGAGGAGAATGCAAGTGGCCAAGATGGCTACTGCATTACATGAGTGGGGTGTCACGTGCTGACAGAGTCTGCAAAGTGTACATTAGAGGTAGCTGGGGGTTGGGAAACATCACAGAGAAGATGTGAGAAAATATAAGGTGCCTTCAAAAAGTAACGAGCCGGAGGCTGGAATGTGCGAGCCGGTGACAGGATGGTGATATCGTGGCATGTGTAACAAGGTGTGGTTCTGAACAGAGCATGGAAGGTCACAGCCCATCACTAGAGGGCATGCATGCACATCATGTGACGATACAAAGTGAGCAGCAGCATGCATCCATCGTCCAATGCTGCCAGTTGCATTGACCAAGATGACCCCCTTCTGATACACTTCATGCTGCACAGGACAACAGTGAATGCCCAGTGTTACTCACAAACCTTGACCACCCTTCACCAAGCAATCAAAACAAAATGACCAGGCAATCTCACCTGTGGGGTCATTCTGCTCCACGACAATGCAAGACCTCATATGGCCAACACAGTCACGGCACTCCTGCAGAAATTGAAATGGGAGGTTCTCAGCCACCCTGCATACAGTCCAGACCTCTCTCCCTGTGATTATGCCATGTTTGGTCCCCTGAAAAGGGCTCCGAGGGGCCACCGATTCACCTCGGACGCTGACGTCAAGCTGTATGTGCCAAACTGGTTCACATTGCAGCCCAGGGAATTTTATGAGACAGCCATTCACCACCTCATGTCACAGTGGGACAAGTGCCTCAAAAACCAGGGCCAATACTTCTAACATCCAGGTACTGGTTTCCGTCGTTATGCCTCTGGCTTGTTACTTTTAGAACGCACCTTATAGGTTGTCATGGTATGGGCATGTGATGCATAAGTGCAGCCAAGTTGCATTAGACACCAGTTCTAGTGAGATCACTGAAGTTAAGCTGTGCAAGCCCACATCAATACCAACATGGGTGGTTCATAAAGAACGTTGGGTGCTGCAAATTTCCTCTCTCCTACATTCTCTACACCTACCTCCTCATCTTCTGCAAGCAGCCTCCTAAGGGTTCATCATGTTATGGCGGCTTGGCTTACTCCCCAACCCATTGAAATAATCCGAAAGGGGCGGTGGAGCTTACATGGTATATTATGGGACAGCTGGTGGCATCAGGTGTAGGGGAGACCAAAGTGAATGTGGTGGCTGGTTGTACAGAGGGACATGATTGTGTGCAGGGTAGATGAAAGCCTTGTGGGGATAGAAGGGAGTGGAGGATTAGAACCCACAGATCCAACCCTGCCATAGGCAGGATAAGGGTGGGATCATGATGAATGCATGCAGTATGTATTTGATAGCTGTAACATACTGTAATCAATATAACACCGTTAACAAGGATCCCTTCATTATAAACAATAGTATCGGTTTTAGCGAACACCGGCTACAATGTATAAAAACCGTTGGTCCCTTGAAGTTCGTTATAAACGATTTTGACTGTAATTGAGGGCACCAGAGGTAGGGAAAGACCAAAACGGACATGGGAGCAGGTGGTGCAGAGGGACATGAAGGCGTGTGGGGTGGAGGGGACTTGTTGGAGGGGATTTGTTTAGGGATAGGCAGAAGTGGAGGATTACATCCCACAGATCAGACCCTGCCTCAGGTGGTAGAAGGGTGAGAAGATGATGACTCCTATGTTGTCATTTGTTAAGCTACAGTGAGGGAAATAAGTATTTGTACACCTCAAATTTGGTGAGTATGGCTATAAATAAGCAGTATTTTTCATTTTAATGTGTATTACCATTTTTTATTTGTAAATGAGAATCTGCTATTAAAATTTGTATCAAAAATATTCAAGAGAAAATTAATTATTAAAGAAAAGCGATTTTTTTCTATGGGAAAAAGCTATTTGTACACTTGCATAATTTCACTTTTAAATCCAACATAAAACTTTCAATTTCAGAAATACTCTCTGCAATGATATAATATTCTTTTCTGCAGTATTTCAAGTGCATTTTGTGTTAATAGTTGTAAAGTTTTAATCATGGCTCCCAAGAAATGAGAGTTGTTCCAAACTGTGAAGGAAAACATTTTAATGTTATGTGCTAAAGGAAAATCATATCATGAAATAGGCAGAGTTCAAAATTGGACACTCAACAGTGCAAAGCATAATTCAAAGCAAAGAAAGAGCAGGAACCATTGAAAACAATCCATAATGTGGAAGGCAAAAATTGATCAATGACAGGGTAGTGAGCATGTTGCTTAGGGAAATTGAGAAAAATCCATTTGTGAGTAGCAAAACATTGGCCAATAACATTGCAACAGCATCTAGTATGACTATTGCACACAAAATAGTAAGAAATTACTTCCATGATGCCAGTTTAAAGAGAAGAGTTCTGAGAACCAAGCCATTCATCAGCAAAGATAACAGAGTGAAACAATTGAAGTTTGCACATGAATATCTTAAGGTCACAGTAATATTTAGTGATGATACTAAGTTCAATTTATTTGGTAGTGATTGTAAAACTGTGTGGCCCAAAGATTTATAAATGAAAAATCTTGAAGCAATTGCAAAATTTGGTGTAGCACATGTGATGGATTGGGGATGCATGGCAGAATCATGTACAGGAAATTTAGCAATCATTGATGGTATTATGAATACCACATTCTACATTGACATTTTGCACCATAAAACTTTGGGCAATGACCCAAACCATTGAGCCAGAATAATAGAATTGCTTCTATACAATACCCCAAAACGTCTTAAAACTCCTCCTAAATCCCCTGACCATAATCCAAATTTGAAGAAATGCAAATTTTCAAATAAAAAAGAGTTGAAAGGACTTCTCCATGAAGAAAGGGCCAAAAATGACCCAAGTGTAACCAGAACTCTTGTAAATTGAATAGGCAAAAGATTACAAGCTGCAATTGATACAAAGGACCTTCATACAAAATATTAAACTTTATTATTACAAAATGTTACTGAAATGCAAGTGTACAAATACTTATTTCCCTCACTATATCAATATTATTCAAAAAATAATAATAATTGTTACCTCGTTGTTGAGTTATACGAGTATCCTATCCATCTTGCCCATTTGAATAGACACAGGGACGATCTTCAGAATTTGATGACGTTTTTCCACAGCCAGCGGCCAATCAGAGCTTCAACCACTATGGTTTTTTATCGTCCATCTACTGCTGTTGGGGCACGCCACCGAGCTCCTACACCTGGGAATTATGCCTCATCTACAGTACCAGTTGCATACTAGAGAGGGTTCTTTGACGTGCAAATTACAGTACATGGTATCGACTGTAGATCAAGTATTGAATCTGGAACCACTGGTGCAGTAAATCGAGCACGCTACCTATTGCGCCACAAAGGTAGGCGAAGTTCAAGGAATAGCAAGGTTATTAGAGCTTTTAGATTTAGAGAAATAAATCAACATAACTTACTGTACATTCTGTCGTAATGAAACATTTTTGTGATTATTACTACGTTTTCTCCAGAACAAATGTGATCCCAAACAAAGACACAAACAAACAAGTTTTTAAACGATCAGAAAAAAATTTATTTTAATCTCAAAGGCTTCAAACGAATGTCTATCTTAACATGTGTATTTCACAATTCTAACAAAAATGTTTTCTTAAATTGAAACGCAACATTCTTTTGTTGCTGCATTCTCTTTCATGAACTTTGTTCCTTGAATGGATATTACTATGGCATTCATCCACCTTCAGATAAACAGTGAGATGGGGCAAAGATCGGTGTATTACTTCAGGAACGTTTGAACATTCCAGGATCTTGCAAAGCCGTTTTGTCATGCACTACAGAATAGCAGTTTTCCTACATACTGTAGGGCCAACGTCAAATACGTAAGTATGTAAATAATAGGGAGATTTAGCATTACTGTTCTTACAAACGTACGTCACATTAAGCAGACGAAAACTCAACTGTGCAAATGCAGAAACCCGCAATGTATGCGAAAGCGTATGATTTGCCAAATGTATGCTCGAACGTATGCAGCATGGGCTGATACGTTTTTCGTCTGTGTTTTAGGGCCCTTCAACTAGAATGGCCATCAAAACCCCTTCCATGGTATACTGTAGCTCTAATGCAGAGACTGCACAGACACTACACTAATGTGACAATTTTTGGGTATTAACCAAGTGCCAACCATGTCAGTACTACTGCAGCTGGGGTTGCCTCTCTTAACTTCAGTGATCAGATGAGAACTGGTGTTTCCAATGCAATAAGCCACTCCCAGCTGATACAAAATGCAGTGTTAAATATCCCTATTAGTGAGTTTGAGTGATCCATTGGTGTACAACACATGTTACACAAAGCAGACGAATTATCCTCATAATCCTTTATGCTACAGAAATGCTTGTATTGTCACATACAGTACGTAGTGCATATGGTGACGTCATGAAAATTCATGTAGTGCAATACCAGTAGCAGTTATTCAAGCAACGTGTGTAGCACTACAAGCTTACTGTAGGTGACTAAACTATTTCAATTCATTTAATTAAATATTATATTCTTAATGTTGGCACCCCGACAAACAAACTTTGCCAATACTCCTACAGGTTCCAGACGCCTGGCTGGGGTGGTTCCAGTCAGAGTATGCTCAGTGGACCCTCAGACCCGACCCTACCACAGGCGGGATAAGGGTATGATGATGATGTTCTTAATGTTCTTAAAATGAAATTACTTCTTTAATTGAAAACTATACAATTTTTTTATTTGTTCCACTTCATTTTTGGGTACTGTCAATAAGTATTGCAGTCCACCATATTCAATTGCAATATCTTCTGTGGTGGCCACCATGTTGCACTATGCAAAGAATCCTACTTGAAAAGGTGTAGCGTTTGTAGCACTACAACTGCACTACGAAGTTTTGGCTACAGTTTCAAGAGAATTCGTTCCCTATGCTAAGAAGTTGCTACGTACAGTAGCTTTTATGAACAGCAATTTTCGTATTCTTCACTACGTAGCACAATACGTAGCATAAAAGATTATGCAGTATGTCCTGCACAGGTGCACATGTCCATATTAGGAATGCTGCATATGTGCAGTATGTAGTTCGTCTGTTTTGTGCAACATACAGTACGTTGTTTGCCAACAGATCACTCAATCTCGCTATTTTTATGCCTCGAAAAGCAAAACTGTTACCAAACTTTGCCCCAACTTTACTGCTTTATCAAGTGGATAGATGCCTAAGGCTGTAGCCATGGTGGAGCGGAGAGGAAAGAGGTGAGGATAGTAATGAGGACCGCTACAAAAACAAAAGGTCACATTTCAATGGAAATGGCCATGGTGAAGAGTGGAGGAAAGAAGAGAAGAAAGAGGTGTAGAAAAGCAGAGAGGTGGGAACAAAAAAGTTTGTTTTCACTGCATGGTGACCGTTGTTCAATGCCCATTTTGCAGTTGCACCTCTTTTCACTAGGTGGCGCCAGCAAAAGAAAATGGTTTCCTCACCACTCCACCATGGCCATGCATTTCTCTGCTTTCATCATTGCATATCACTCTTCTTACATCTCCTCTCTCCTCTCTGCTCCACCATGGCTGCAGCCATAGTAATATACAGTTCAACCGCGATAATGAAAACCCCTAGGGGACCCACCATAAGTGTCTTCATTAACCATGTGTTTTCATTATCCAGAATGTTCAATTTTAGGTCTAATTGGTGCTAATTTGGCTGGGACCTACCCTGGCTGTCTTCATTAACCAGACAATTTCGTTATGGGGGAACTTCATTATCAGGGGGTTGGACTGTGCTGAACTTTGCCCTATCTCACTGTTTTTGGGAGGTGGATGCCCATTGAATGAATATGCTCATATATTTTCAAACATATAAATTAAATAACTGTTATTTGATGTGATATTGCCAATCTGATTTGGGGCATCATAGATTAAATACATTTTCAATTTTCACAACCTTTTCTTCCATTTTGGTGGGGGGGACACAGTTACTATTAGTAAAATACATATATTGATACATCCACCTTTTTAAAAAGGTTAATGTTAGAACTTTAAAAACCAATGTAAATAATGTATGAACTTTGCACATAACAAAACACTTTTTAGCGAGGATTATAATTAAACATGTAATGCATGTTCGAAAAAAAATGATTAAAATGAAAAATGGTTAAAAGGCAATCAATAAAGCTTTTTTTTAAGTAAAACCATTGTGTAATATGAATAATATGAATCACAGACGCAGCACTTACTGTATAAACTCATTCCAACGCATTTGTTACCTACCATCATTGGGAGGTGGTTACTTCATGCCTGTTCTTCAATTTTGACAGTTAAAATTAAAGATTTTTCAATTTTTGTTGGTGGTTTACAACCCTTCAACTACGACGGTCATTAGAGCCCCGTCCATTGCATAGTTCTAATGCAGAGTCTGCACAGACACTACCCTTTTTGGGTATCAGTACCCAGTATTCCCAAACGGTCACCCCATGCTAGTACTAGCTGGGGTTGCGTCGCTTAACGTCAGTCCTCAGACGAGAACTGCTGTGTCCAACGCAATACAACAGCTCAAAGACCTTTCAAACGGTTGACATCAGGGGCGGGTCCAGGGGGAGAAATGCAGCAATTTCTCCCGCCTCAGTCACTCAATGGGGCGCATATTTCAACTGATGCATGATGGAATTTTGTAAGGGATTTTTGCATTTGCTATTCCCATTTCTATACTGCCAGTCCAATCTGCAGTTGGCTACACCAATGAAGATAAGACATTGTCTAAGGGGCAGTAGTGGACCTACTGTAATTGCTAGCTATATTTATACTAAGGGATTCTGCATATTTAAGAATATTTCGGGCTCACTTTTTTGAAGTGCTCCCCCTTGATCCTGGATTAGATTTGTGGGTTGGGGAGTAAGCCAGGCAGCCATAACAGGATGAACCCTTAGGAGGCTGCCCGCGGGAGAAGAGGAGGAAGGTGAAAGGACAAAGGAGAGGGCTAATTTGCAACAACCAACGTTCTTTACCAACCACCCTTGGTGGTATTGACGTGGGCTTGCGCTGCTGAACTTCAGTGATCTAACGGGAATTGGTGTGTCCAACGCAACTTGGCTGCACAACGCAACCTCCTTGAAAACCGTCCTTGAATACGCCCCTGGTTGACATGGACAATTCTTCAACAGAACTTGCAAATGTTTGCACTTTCAAATTTGCCATTTCAAATTTACAATACATTAGTATGTTACTCCAACGGTTTGGGGAGTCAGCCAAGCCGCCATAACGGGCCAGACCCTGTGGAGGCTGCTGGCGGATGAGAGGGAAGTAGAAGTAGGGATTTAGGAGTGGGTAAATTGTCCGAGCGTCCCTCACGTCCTTGGCATTTGTCCCATTGCCAATGCATTACTATGAATCTGCAACAAGGTGCCTCAAGAAAGTGAACATTTAGAAAGGGCCTCACCAATCACAGAAATTTGGAGACCCCAGGACTATGAACATTTTAAATGACCGATAGACTGCTTGTTGTTGTTTGTTAGTGTTTTAGGGCCCGTTGACAACCGATAGACTGCATGGCAAGGAAGTACCTCTGAAATTAGCCGCCCCTTTGATGTTTGCTGCCCTAGGCAGCCGCCTAGGTTTGTCTGCCTCATGAGTCGCCTGTGAGAGGGCGGTCCGCGAAACTCAAGATATACTTTCAGAGGTCCGCAATACCAAAAAGGGTCCCCGAACCCTGATTTACATCATGAGGGATACCCCCCCCCCCCCATATCATCATCATCATGCTACTACTTTCATCCCGCATGTGGCACAGTCGAATCTCCACCCTACACACGAACATACAATGCACTTTACATATAACCCCTAATATACAGTATGTTATAGAAATTCCACAAAAACATTTTAAGTAGCTCAAATTTCTGTGAATTATAATAGAAATTAAACTCACCTACTACTTAGTCTATATATAAAATAGATTCCTAATTGTTTTTGTTTTATATGTAAGACTAATATACAGTAAGAATGTGGGAAAGCGTTGCCACCTCAGTAGCCACAATGACATCAAATACGGTAGGGCCTACAGTATAAATTTTAGGGGTTGATGTCACTGGAAAGCGCCAAATAAATCCCTGGGAATTTATTTGGTTTTCAATAATTAAAGTGATAACTAATGTTCACAGCTAATTTCGTTTTTCATGTTTAAATTACTGCTACCCAAGTATGAAATGTCCCCTTTTTTGTTTCGTTGCTGTTTTAGGGCCTTTCAACTACAAGGTCATTAGAGTCCCGTCCACTGATTAGTTCTAATGTAACACGACATATACCTTGTATACATTGCTCTGATGCCCACTGTAAAAAAGTTCACTGATGCCCATTGTAAAGCGTCAGGGTCAAGTCAGGTCAGAAAAAAACCTTCCATTAAAGTATCCGATGCCTTAACACGTCTGATGAAAATCTAAAAATCTAGATCTTCGTCTGATGCGTGTTACAGCACTTCACACATTAACACGCCTCATCAGAGCAATGGGCACATTACCATTCAAAATAAGGGTTGAGGTTTTTTAACAACACGTGTTGTGTCATGTTAACACGTCACGTCTGAGTAGTGTGTATGCAGCTTAACATTTTGTCATCTTTCTTTAAAATCCACGTACGTCCCATTTTCCTTGGTTTTCACATTAATTAAGAAATCTTAGTGAAACAATCTGAGGGGAATGAATTCACAGACCTCGTACATCTGTCAGCAAACTGTGCCCCTCTGCAGGGCAATTTTTGTTATTCCCACCTATTGATAACAGTATCAGTTATAAGTAGTTTTTCCAATCTCCTGTAAAATTTGCTTTTTTGGACTTGACTTGCTTTTTAAAGAAAGGTGACGATTTATTTCTCTCCTTATGACAAGATGCATAACTTTGTTTATACTGTATAACTCTGAGTTATGTAGTGTAGACCAGGCATTTTGGTCCTTGGGGTACCCCGAGGACCAAAATTATAACATGTGCATTGTCACGATGGCTATTCAGTGTTGACCTTTTTCATGCATCAAAAGGCCGGACCCGCTGCTGCGAGTTTATTTGGCACGAGAATTGCTGAAATGGCACATGGCGTCTCCTTCCAACTGTACCCGGGAGCAACTCAGTGGCGTAGCCAGGTTTTGGCGTCAGGGGGAGCAGCAAACATATTAAGAAGGCGCCAATTTTCAATCTTAAAAAGGCGCCATTTTCTGAAAATTTCCCAAAAGTTACTCAGCCTCAGTGGCGTCACTAGGGCGGTGCGGGCCTCACCAGGTGACACCACTTGCACCATGGCAAATGGGGTGATACCAAAGCAAAAGAAGCGGCTTTTTTCGGGAGAGGGGGGTGACACCATGGCGTCACTGCACCAGGTGACGCCAACCCTAGCGTCACCACTGCTCAGCCTTAATTACTTTCTATCATTTTGACAGAGGTCTTTTATATATGGCTGTGGTGGCGTCACAGGGGGGGGGGCGGGGAATGCGGGCCACACCGGGTGACACCACTTGCACCATGGTAAATGGGGTGACACCACAGCAGGTGTCACCCCATGTCCCGGTGTCACCTCACCGGGTGACGCCAACCTTAGCGACGCCACTGTATGGCTGCAGTCTTTTGTAGGTACATGCAGCATCAATGCCCGCTCTAGGGGAGTGCAACCCAGATATTAGGGAGATTTAGCAATGTGTTTTTTAAACGTATGTCACGGTTAGCAGACGAAAATGGAAACACACAGGCACAAACACCAGCTTGAGATACAGAGCATGTACGATTAGACGTATGATTTGCCTGACCTACAGAGGACTGTACCATTCAACGTAGCATTTGAAACAATAGAGTTTTCTGGCTGCGGTTCTATCCAACGTACAGTATGCTATGCAATGCAGACGAATTGTCAACTGTGCAGACTCAGATATGGCCGAAGTCTGCGCAGTTCATGGATTCGTCTGCATTGCGTTGCGTACGTCGGATAGAACCGCAGTCAAAAAACTCTAAAATGTTTTTCACGCTTCCTTTCGCAAAGCAATAGGTGGCGCTCACAGCTCAATCATAAGTGGGTTCGACATCGTTGTGCAAAAACTCATTTTTAAACATTTATCGTATGTTGATCATGTGGTGTTCTGATGCTGATGCGTGCATACGTTTTACCTAGTAATAAATCTCCCTATTAGTCCGGGGTGTCAGTGTGAGAAAAACTGCTGCTTGAACTTGCATTATATTCTTCAGGGGCGACAATTTGCCTTTTTGTCTGGGATGACATAAGCACTAGAGCGTAGCCCTGGCAGCATATACGGTATATACTACATGTTATCGATTGGGAAGGCCTCAATTCTAGGCTTAAAGAACGCATGCGGACCACAGAACGCCAGTTTAACACCCAGTGGTGTAGACCCAGTTTAAAGAGAGAAATTCCCAGATACATGACACGTAGGCAGGCGTTCATATCTAATATACTTGCATCAAAGTACAAATATTGAACATCAATCCAACAACTTGAAAGCTTACATTTCTACTAATATCTGCTGAAAATGAAAGATAATAATGTTGTATATAATAAAATTTCAGTTAGTAAATCCTGTGATGTCTGCTGTACAATGAAATTCAGGTATTATTCAAAGAAGGTGATACTTTGAAAGAAGAACTAATTTTTTTTTATAGTAAATTTCACTGGTTTCTCTAAAACATCATGATTATAGCCTCTGTCGACACTGTCTCCCTTTCTATTTATATAAAAAAATAAGATAAATTCCATATTATGAAAAATGTATCCCATGATTTTAAATTATCTAAAATTTATACATAAAAGAATTGTTTTATAAAATTCTTCCAAAAAAAAAAAAAGAAAGTAAACAACAACAACAAAAAACCATTTCTTACGACCAGTTAAAATAATCCTTCATTGTCCCTTTGCATGCTCTTGCACTTCCACACCATTTTCTTTCTACCAACTGGGGACAAGGCTTTCCTCCTCGACGATTATGTTTCAGAACTGTTCTGGATCTTGTTGATTCTCCAAGTCCACAGGAAACGCTGCATGGTATCCAATCTGACCATTCACTGACTTGACAATTCCTTGGGCTTCCTACAACAGAACATTTATTTCAAGTAGCGTTATAAATCAGCATATCTGCAAATGCGACAGGTTCAACACCCCTCCTCTTCCCCAAATGTCAGGGCCGTAATGAGGGCGTGGCGAAGAAGGCGGCCGCCACGGGCGCAACTGGGTTTGGGGCGCAGAAAGTTAGCGAAAGTTAAGACGCCACAGGCGCTTCATACCGCCGTTACGGCACTGCCAAATGTAACACATTCTTGACTATATCACAGAGCTGCTGTAATGCGTTGAGCACACCAGTTCTCGCCTGATCACTGAAGTTAAGCAACGCAACCCCAGCTAGTACTGTCAGGATAGTAGAGGTCCAAATAACAGTAGCAGTGGCCTAATGGCAATTTTCAATTGATGCCGTTTCCTAAACAATTTTCTCGATTGCTGGATTAATTTCATGGATTGGGGAGAAAGCCAAGCAGCCATAACAGGACGGACCCTTAGGAGGCCGCTCACGGGAGATGAGGAGGTAGGTGTAGAGGATGTAGGAGAGAGGAAATTTGCAGCACCCAACGTTCTTTACCAACTACCCATGTTGGTACTAACGTGGGCATGCGCTGCTTAACTTCAGTGATCTCTCGAGAACTGGTGTGTCCAGCGCAAATGATGTCCAAGAAATGGAAAAGGATGAGCCCTCCTGCAAAGTGCTATCGGCTGCCCAGAATTTCTTTCTACGAAATGGAAAAGGGCTACCGAGTGCTGCTTCCACCACACTTCAAAAATATATTGTCTCCGCCGAGACCTCGTACTGGTCGAGAAACAGTTTAAGGCTGGGATATCATACTCAGAGCAAAAGCAACTCCTAACCCTTTTCCCGCCTACGGCAGGGTCGGATACCCATCTAGTCCCACTGAATGGACACACGGGTGATATGAATGATATTTGTTCCGCAGGCGGCTGCCGAGCAAAGCTGCAACCCCTATTCTTATTTGTCGTCGGTCTGCTGTTCGTTGGGGCACTACAACGAGCTCCTACACCTGGGAATTTTGTCGTATCTACTCTTGCATAGTAGATAGGGTTCTTTGACGTGCAAATATCATGGTACACCCAGTGCCGGATTTAGTTACTGAGAGGCCCTAGACTATTTCAATCTTGAGGCCCTTTTCAAGCTCTTTTGAGGCTTTTAAGTTTTGGAGCCCGCAAAATGTTGAGGCCCTAGGCTTCAGCCTACTTAGCCTAGTGGTAAATCCGGCACTGGGTACACCACACTGGATACACATCGCATTAGACGGAAGGCACACTCGGGGCCTCTCTTTCTCGTCCGAAAGAAACCAACCCACGTTGATTCAATATCGAACCTGGAACCATTGGGGCAGTAACTGAGCGCACTACCTCCTGCGCGCCGAGGTGGGTGATGGGCAGAATGGGTAACAATAGAAATAAATGTGCTGTCTGCACGAATTTTACTTGTTAAATAAATGGCCAGCCGGTGAAATTAGGTTGACACTCCTGGTGTAAAGTCTGACCCGCCGCGGTGGCGTAGTGGTTAGCACCCTCGGCAACTGCGTCAGTAGTTCTAGGTTCGATAGGTGGATCGGTTTCTTTCGGGCGAGAGAGAGGCCGCGAGCGTGCCTTCTTTCGGATGAGAAGTAAAACCGAGGTCCCGCGTGGGTGTACGATAGCACTTGCACGTAAAAGAACCCTCTCTACTATGCAACGGGTAGATGAGGCAAAATTTCCAGGTGAAGGAGCTCTCCCCCTGACGTCGGTAGCATTCCCCAACGAACACTAGACTGACGATAAATAAGCGTAGGGGTGCAGCTTTGGCCGGCAACCGGCTGCAGAAAAAACTATGACCAATATATCGCCCTATGTCCATTCAGAGAGACAGGATGGGTACCCAACCCTGCCATAGGCGGGAAAGGGATTAGGAGTTGCTTTTTTTCACTCCCGGTGTAAAGGCTACTTACTTTTTCTATTAATTCGCCTCTTGCTTCCTTGAGGTGTATTATAGGTTTCCACGATGCTATTTATTACTTTATGAGTTGGTCTCGAAGTCTGGGCATTTGAAGAAATGTGATGGCTTCTAGGTTTATGAGTAGTCATCACTCTTGCTATTAACGGCATTGTAGTCGTTGTAGTAGTGGTAGGCTCGGGGCGTCCATTTGTTGAATAATGAAAGATGTCAACATCGTTATTGACCTCGTCCTTTGCTTCAAATCCATGCTTGCTGATAATGGCATCATCTTCATCATAGTGAAATACTTGACTAAGTGCATATTCTTTCGCCTTTAGGAACTGAAATTAAAAATAATTTCTCTGAGTGATGCGGAATTTCTTCTCCCCTTCAAAGGTCCAACAACTCTATGCCTTTGATAGCTCCCCGTTCTCAATGAATGTCCAAACATTCTCAATCAAACCCTTGGAACCTTTATTCCATTTCTCCGACCTTGAGCCATGAGGATGGTATTCATAATGGCTAGGGCAAACCACCCCTACCTTTTTTGCCCATTCTAACGGGGATCCCTAAGCTAGACCTAAATAGAACCAATTCTCTTCATCTCGATGTGCACTTACTATCTCAGGATTCTCTCATCTTTTCGGCAACCTTTCTCTCATCGATCCTAAATTACCCCATAATGCATATATAGCTCAGTCTCTCTACCCTCTTTTTATCCCCTCTTTCCCTCTACAGTACACTATCACTTTTCCTGTCTACCCTTTCTCCCAGGGCCGTAACGAGGGCGTGGCGAAGAAGGCGGGTTTGCGGCGCAAAATATTGAAGTTTTTTGTCATTATTGGGTTACAGGCAAACGAAAGTTAGACACTTGCCACAGGCGCTTCTTACTCCCGTTATGGCACTGCCCAGTCCCTTCCGTTTTATCCCTTTCTCCCTCTCCCTTTCTATCCCTCCTCTCTTGCCCTTCGCTCACTCTCCCATTCTATCCTTTCTCTCCTTCTTTATCCTTTCAATCCATCCTGCTTCTTTATTTCCCTCTCAACTCTATCCCTTTGCTCACACTCCCATTCTATCCTTACTCTCCCTCTTTATTCTTTCACTTCCTCCTTCATCCCCCTCAATTCTATCCCCTTTCTCTCCTTTTGCTCACTCTCCCTTTCTCTTTCCCTTTGTCACTGTCCCATTCTATCCGTTCTCTCCCTCTTTATACTTTTATTCACTCCTTCTTTATTGCACCCCCTCTCTCACATCACTTCATCCCCCCTCATGCACTCTGCTTATCCTTTCATAATCTCTGTTTATCATATCACACTCCCTGTTTATTGTTTCTCACTCTTTGTTTATCCCCCTCTCTCTTTTTCTCTCTGATTATCCTCCCTCACTCCCTCTGATTATCTTTACCACTCTCTCTGTTTACCCTTGTCACTCATAGCCTTCACTCTCAATCTCTCTTATCACCTCACTGTACAGCACTACTCATTTCATATTCATCCTTCATCATCTTAAAGCTCATTTCCCTTCCTCTTAGTTTCCTATAGGAAGACTTTGCAATCCTTACAAAGTTGTCTGCCTACCCGTTTAGGGATCTTAAGTTCTACGTTAATTGTTCCAAACTTATGTGTGAGTTCTGGTAGGTAGACCTCTCGTATGAACCCAAAAACACTGAGTCCTCAATTCTGACTAATAGAAGTAAGACTTCCATATCAACCCCTGAGTAGGGTCAGCATGGCACCAGTCATTCGTCTGACCATCAGAATGCCACTTCTGGTGAGAAGATGGCTGCTAATGTTTTCTTTTTTGATCTAAGATTCTGACAGACTTCCCAAGAGTCTACTTACTCCCAGCCAGTAATAATTCCACAATTTCCCATTCAAGTTGTATTGGATTAATTCTGCCCATCAAAAAGGGGAGAGCATTGTGGGGAGTTTCTAGTGAGTTTTCTTGTAGCGTTTTTAGCCAATGTACACGCAATGTTCAACTGCACAGGTCAAAATACTGCACACAATTATTGTACATTGGATGTGGTTTACACCATACTGCTACCGTCAGTCAATAGGTGGCGCTCCTGTATCAGCCGTTATGTTCAAAGTTTTGGCAAACGTTAAGGTACATGTACATGGACAGTGTTTTTGGTCAGTAATTCAGTGTCAGTGTTCTCAGTGAGGTGTAAACACTTGTCAGTAAGCACTGCCATCTGGTAGTCAGTTGGCTGACACGCACTGACAACAAAAATCACTGCCCACGTGTAAACACCGCAATTTCTCACTGCCTCTTCCGACTGACAAAGAGAAATTCACTGATGCGTTTGAAGCCAGTGTTAATGCACTGGCGAAATTGAAAACAAAGAAATACTAAGTTTGGAGTGTTCAAAATGAAAAAATCTTAAACATTGATGTGAGAAAACATCAATTTGGATAAAATATACATCTTAGCATTTATATATATATATCTTTGCAAAGGCAAACTAGTGACCATGCTAGATAGTTAAGGCAAACGACATAAACATAAGACTGAGCATACTTAAAATTTTTTACGTTTACGTTTTACATAGCTATTAGTGAGGGCATATGAATTTTTAGTCGTGTTGCCCGACTGGTGCACAACACTGGCACTCGCCAAATAATGAATTACTCCTACAAACCACGTTTACTCTGCATGACACCTGTATTTCGTGGTGCAGCAGTATATGAGGGGCAGCCTATGTTATCACGGCATATTCTAAACAGTTGAATCATTGATACAATTCTGTTTGGGGACATGCTTAAATTCCTAAATATCTGAAAATTCATTTCACCATCTAATTAAAAAAATTATATTAATTAAAAAACCACTAGTGCCCTGTAAATCGACGTAATTTAGGCTATATTTTTACCGACTCCATTTGATTTTTAAAATTCGGACATAAGGTAGCGACACACACATGCACCAAATTTTAGGTTGGTCGTTTTTAAGCATCGCCGCTGCCGCTATTTTTTATGTACAGTTTAGCAGACGAACATCATGTAAACGACTTTGACGATGTGAATTTTACGTTTTAAGTTTTCCGTCTATGTCGTTTGCCCTAACTATCTATTATATTCACAGCTGTGAAAGTTAAATAATTGAAGCGGCAGTTGGACTCATGGCACTGACATGGCTTCGTTTTCTTTGGCAATTAAACAGCTGTCAGTGATCACTGGCTCACTGACGTCAAATGTACACTGCCAACGCTTTCACCAGTGACAACACTGACATTTAGAGCTCGTCGTGTAAACAGACTGCCAGTGCACTGATAGTTTTTATGTCAGTACACTGACCAATGACGCTGCCCGTGTACATGTACCTTTACAAAAAATACTTTTTTCTTTCCTAATGGCCCTTCAATCACGTGGTCTGTGTACACCCTTGCGTGTGTCCGTTGATGAAGCAAGAAAACTCCCTTCTATTTTGCACAAAACTCAGTGCTTGACAAGGTGTTTGGAAGTGTATGGCAGTGCTTGATGATAGCTGACCAGGGAGCGGCGAATTGCGTTGGACACACCAGTTCTCGTCTGATTACTGAAGTTAAGCAGCGCAACCCCAGCTAGTACTGACATAGGTGGCCGTTTGGGAAAACTGGGTACTGCTAATACTGCAAAATCGTCGCATTAGTGTAGTGTCTGTGCAGTCTCTGCATAAGAACTATGCTGTGGACGGGGACCTTTTAGTTGATGGGCCCTAAAACACCAACAAACAGATAGCTAACCAAGGAAAGCAGGGGCGAATCCAAAGGGCGAGCAATTGCTGCATTGCTCCCCAGCGCCTCAATGGGGCGCATATTTCAACTGATGCACAATTCCCATTCCTATACTGTCAGTCCAATCTGCAGTTGGCTAAATCACTGAAGATTGGACACTGTCCACACTTAGCTAGATTTATGCTAAGGGATTCTGAATACTTAAAAATACTTGGGGCCCACTTTCTTCGAATTGCTCCCCTCCGGATCCGCCCTGAAGGAAAGATCTCATCGTGTTCTTTATCGACCAATCATGGTGCAAGAAGCTTCCATGCCATGTCGGACAGCTCCCAAGAATTCCCAACAGAAGCCCAGATGGTACTAGCAAGGGTGACCACTTCGGAACATTGGATACCGCTACCCAAATCATCATAACAGCGTAGTGCAGTGGCGTCACTGGGGGGGGGGGGGGTGACGCGCGTGACACCACTCGCACCATGAGAAATGGGGTGACACCAAACCAGATTTTTATTGTTTGTTTTGTGTTTAAGGTCCCGTCAACTACAAGGTCATTAGAGACCCGTCCACTCCATAGTTCTATCGCATATACTGCACAGACACTACACCAATGCGACGATTATTGGGTATTAGCAGTACCCAGCTTTCCTGAGCGACCACCCATGTCAGTACTAACTGGGCTCGCGTTGGTTAACTTCAGTGATCAGACGAGAACTGGTGTGTCCAACGCAACTCGCCGCTCCCACCAAACCAGAAGAAGCGGCTTTTTTTCGGGAGAGGGGGTGAGACACCATAGTGTCACCGCAGCGGATGACGCCAGCCCTAGTGACGACACTGGCATTGTGTCTGTGCAGACTCGGCATTCGAACTATGCAGTAGATGGGGCTCTAAGGACAATTTTAGTTAAAGGGTCCTAGAACATCACAAAACAAACCAATCCCAAGAATTTCATGGAATGCACTGAGATCTGCATGAACGAATGCAACGTGTATGTACAGAAGTTTGTACAAAGTGTATGATCACGTATGGGGGCCTTTAGGGGCACTGACACTTGATCTCAAAGTTTCCATGAATACTTTCCCGTTCCTGATTGAAAACCTGGATTAGGGGACCATTTTCAGTTCATTTTTCAGAAGTAGGGCTCCCAGGAGGACAAGCCCAATAAAATATCCACCAAACAGTACAGCTGAAATTCCATTTTAAGCAATAGTCCCTTTCCAAATCCCTGTAGGTTCAATTACAAACAGATTTTCTCCAACTACAGAAGAGGGGTTTGCAAGATCTTGAAGGTTCCCCCATAAGCCACAAGATTTAGAGGCAGTGCCGTAACGAGGGCGTGGCGAAGAAGGCGCCCGCCACGAAGGGCCATTATTGGGGTACGGGGAGGCGCAAGTTAGACACTTGCCACAGGCGCTTCATACCCCCGTTACGGCACTGTTTAGAGGGGTCGGTGGTGTAAATAAAAGGTTGACAACCAGGTGTTTTACATATTCAAAGTGTTATAATCATGTTAAACTTTCTTCGGAAGAACATTCTTTCACACTTCCGGTTGCACCGTTTTAAGTCAAAAATGCAGCATATCAAAGTATTCTGAAGGTGGGCGAAAGGAAATAGGAACAAAGAAATAAATTTGGCATGTTACTGTGAGAAAAAAAAATATTCTTTGTGTGCTATTTGAAGCAACAAAAAATATTACTGGAATCTATCTGGATATAATTACCTTAAATGTTGCAAAAGTCGGAAGTTTCTTGAGACTGGGATAAAAAAACGAATTCGCAGGATGATTTGGAAAGTGTGCCGTTATTTGATACATCTTTTCTTGGGGTGAAGTAGCCCAATTTGGAGCAGTAAAAGTGAAGCCATTGTCTGTGCCAGAATCGACAGGATCTGCATTGACGACCAACGTCTCAACCCATTTCCCGTCTTTGCATAAATCTAAACTGTCTGTTCCAATGATCCAATCCGGGCTTGGAATAATCCGTGACATCAGTGAGACCTGGAAGAATAAAAAATATTTTTAGAAGTCCATACCTCGAAATCGAAATTCTCATAATACAAATCGATTTCTTTTGGCAGGGGGGGGGGGCAACCCGGACATTTGTCCGGTGCACTATTGTGGCTGTAAGTGTGAAAACAGAGCACGCGAACAGAGCGCTGCTTCACGGGGCGGCAATTTGTCTTTTTGTCCGGGGCGGCATAAGTGCTAGAGCAGGCGCTGACTCGAGATGTTATTAGGACCCTAACTTGCTATCAGGGTCAGTGGAGTAGCTAGGGGGGAGCAAAGGGGAACATGTCCCCGGGCGTAGAATTTAGGGACGCCTAGTTGATACTGCATAATTACGAATATACTCACAATATGCCAAGTTGTGTTGGACACACCAGTTCCCGTGAGATCACTGAAGTTAAGCATCGCAAGCCCACGTCAATACCAACTTGGGTGGTTGGTAAAGAATGATGGGTGCTGCAAAATAACCCTCTGCAAAATCTCCCTCGTCGAGCAGCCACCTAAGGGTTCGTCCTGTTATGGCTGCCTGGCTTACTCCCCAACCCACAAACTAATCCAATCCAGTACAAAATGCAAGTTTTCATGTTCTAAAATTCAGAAAATTCGGGGAAGGAATAGCTGATCCCCTTATGGCTCACACCTTGTTACGTTTCTTCTTTCGTTGGTGTGTTAGGACCTTTCGTCTACAAAGGTCATTAGGGCCCTGTTCACTGCGTAGTTCTAATGCAGAGTTTGCACAGACACTACGCTGTTAAGACAATTTCTTGGGTCTTAGCAGTACCCAATGGTGACAAGCAGTCACCCATGCTAGTACTAGCTGGGGTACCATGCTTAACTTCAGTGATCAGACGAGAACTGGTGTGTCTAACACAATGCAGCCGCTCTTCACCTTGTCACTGTTGGTGTTTTAGGGCCCTTCAACTACAAGGTCATTAGAGCCCCGTCCACAGCATAGTTCTTAAGCAGAGACTGCACAGACACTACATTAATGCGACGATTTTTGGGTACTAGTGGTACCCAATTTGCCCAAGCGGCCACCCATGTCAGTACTAGCTGGGGTTGCGCTGCTTAACTTCAGTGATCAGACGAGAACTTGTGTGTCCAAGGCAATTCGCCGCTCCCTCACCTTGTCACGAGGGGCGAGGAGTAGGCGCAAAACCAACATTGTCCCCGGGCGCTGAAAACCCTAGCTACACCACTGATCACGACATGTGTGCTACCTACATTGCAGAACTGTTACTAATCATTATCCCGGCCCATTGTTTGTTTGTTGGTGTTTAAGGTCCCGTCAACTACGAGGTCATTAGAGACCCGTCATAGTTCTGGTGCATAGACTGCACAGACACTACACCAATGCGACGATTATTGGGTATTAGCAGTACCCAGCTTTCCCGAGCGACCACCCATGTCAGTACTAACTGGGCTTGCGTTGCTTAACTTCAGTGATCAGACGAGAACTGGTGTGTCCAACGCAACTCGCCGCTCCCATCCCGGCCCAATTTTGTCCTGTGATTTCTTGATGTGGCACTCCATCGACGCGATGACAGGACGCGAGCTCCTACACACAGAAGAAAGGCTTCTTTCCCGTACAACATCGCACACCACATGGTCCACGGCTTTGCTTCCCATTGTTTTCGTTGGTGTTTTAGGGCCCTTCAACTACAAGTTCATTAGAGCTCCGTCCACTGCTTAGTTCTAGTGCTGAGACTGCACAGACACTACACGATTGCAACGATTTTCGGGAATTAGCAGTACCTAGGTTTCCCAAGCGGCCACCCATGATAGTGCTATCTGATGTTTTTGTTGTTGTTGTTTTCTTGGTGTTTTAGGGCCCTTCAACTACAAAGGTCATTAGAGTCCCGTCCAATGCTTAATTCTAATGCAGAGATTGCACAGACACTATATTGATTCGACGATTTTGGGGTATTAGCTGTACCCAGTTTTCCCAAGCGGCCACCCATGTTAGAACTAGCTGGGCAGGCGTTATTTAACTTCAGTGATCAGGCGAGAACTGGTGTGTCCAACGCAATTAGCCGCTAACAGGAGTCTCTTTCTCTCACACCCGAAAGAAACCAGCCCTCTCCGATGCAGCAGGGAGCGGCGAATTGCGTTGGGCACACCAGTTCTCGTCTGAAGTGCGGAGGGACATGGTTGCGTGCAGGGTAAATGAGGGTTTGGTGGGGGATAGGCGGGAGTGGAGGGTTAGAACCTGCAGACCCGACCCTGCTAAAGGCGGCATAAGGGTGATGATGATGATGATGTTGGGGTATTACTCAATTATAACCCGTCATCAAATATGAGAGAGGGGGAAACAAATTACTAGTCTGAAAATATAAACAAACTTTGGAATGATTTCCATCGACAAAAAATTCTGCTTCAGTCCTTCCGGCTCCTGCATTAATAGGCGGTGCAGAAAACTCATCATAAATTCCCCCTTCTCCTTGGGATTCTGCATCTAAAACGTCACTTTTTCCAGTTTCGGCAAATATTTTCACTCCATTCGATGCTTCATTACCCAGATGCCAAAGGACGTAGTTGGCATCATGAGAGCGCCCTGAAAATAGAAAACAGTTCAAATTTAACTCTAAAAAACATACTAAAAACTAAAAAAGAAAATTCTAGAAACTATTTCAAATCATCATATACCATAACGTAAGCTACAACATTCCTGGTTCTGACAAAGCAGCTCCCCTAACCCCTTTCCCTCCTATGGCAGGGTCGTGTACCAATCTTGTCCCTTTGAAAGGACACACGGATGATCAATTGGACAGTGGTTTTCAGCAGCCGTTTTGCCGGTGTCACGCGTCAAAGCGTCCGGGGTCTACCTCAAAGTGCCCAGCCAGACACTTTGAGGCAATTTTTGAGTACCTCAAAGTGTCCACCATCTAGTTCCGGATGCAGATGCCCGAATTTGCCTCTTTTCTGCATAGCACATAAGCACTGCAGAGCAGATATGCAACGTGAATTAAGGCGAAATTTATGCCAAATGTGAGACCAGTGTTGCCAGATCTGAAGACTAAAAAGTAGCATTGCTGTACACCAAAAGTAGCGGATTTGAAGCATTTGTAGCCCAAATGAAAATGAATCATTTTCCTTTTGTTTTGTTGTTTGTGTTTAAAGTCCCGTCAACTACAAGGTCATTAGAGACCCGTCCACTGCGTAGTTCTGATGCATAGACTGCACAGACACTACACTAATGCGACGATTATTGGGTATTAGCAGTACCCAGCTTTCCCGAGCGACCACCCATGTCAGTACTAACT
>JAAFCE010006949.1:7318066-7339792 GCA_013389805.1 Trigoniulus corallinus
TTGAAGTGGAGTTCTGTGTCATAGGAGGGTCCCAATCAAGTAAAAGAAGTTTTGCAGGGCAGTGGTTAGGCCAGCTATGTTATATGGATCAAAGTGTTGGGCAGTGAGAAAGAGCCACGTAAACAGAATGCAAGTAGCCAAAATGAGAATGCTGTGGTACATGAGTAGGGTGTCGAGAGCTGATAGAATTAGGAATGGGTATATTATAGGTAGCCAGGGGTGGGGGACATCACGGAAAAGATGAGGAGAGGAAGTTGAAGTGGTATGGACACGTAATGAAGGGAGGAGGAGCTCGTTAGGTCCATTACAGGAATATTGGTTGTTGGAACCACCCGGGGCAGGGGGGATCAAAGCAGACATGAGAGGTGGATGAGGACCTGGTGGTAGCATGGTGGGAGTGGCGGGCAAGAGCGCATAGACCCGATCCTACCACAGACAGGATAGGGGCATTATTATGATGATTGCACCTTTATATGTAACTATAACAAAGTAGCGTATTTTAAAGATTTATAGCGCTCAGACAATTAAAGGTAGCCCAAAAAGTAGCGTGTCGTCCAATTTGAATTTTTTGTAGCAAGGACACTTAAAAAGTAGCCCAATCCGCTACTTGTAGCCCAATCTGGCAACACTGTGTGAGACTTACCGTCTCGCAGATGATGCAATAATCTTCCATTTTTTAATAGAAACCACTTTCTGATGCACCAACGGGATAGGAGCCATCACTAAGATAGGTCACAATCTCATCATATTTTTTTGGGATCTATATCCTTCCGTCCACAAGGTGACGATTTCTGGCACACACTACAAGGTGGGGGTCTGTTATGACCCCCGACATCATTATCACCAAACCCTTATCACGCCTATGACAGGGTCGGGTTTGCAGGTTCTAGTCCTTCACTCCTGCCTATCTCCCACCAGGTCCCCGTCCACCCCAGACACTACCATATCCTTATGGACATCCTGCTCCCACGTCTGTTTAGTACCCAGTGTTTCCGACCAGCCATCCCTGTCGGTACTAACTTGGGTTGCATTGCTTAACCAGAAATAAAATATGCTAATTACTTAGGAGATCCACCAACTTTCCTAGATAGGTAAAGAAAACATGGGAGAACAGGTACTCAAAGGTTGGTTAAGAGTGGAGAAAGTGGTACATGTGTAGACACAATTTTGTAGGTCTGGGGTCTGCCGCGGCCCCACCTTGTGGACGGAAGGATATTGCATGTATTGCTAGGGAAAATGAAAACGCCAGCTCTGCAAATGAGTTTTGTGGGAGAGTGCTTTAGCAAACACTGAAATTGCTTTGACATTATTGGTGGGCCAAAAATCCCTAACGTGGGAAACAACCGGGACACTTTGAGGTATGTGTTAAATTACCTCAAAGTGTCCGGCCGGACACTTTGACGCGTGACACCGGCCAAAGCTGCAACCCTCTATGATTATTTATCATCGGTCTACTGTTCGTTTGGGCACTCCGCCGAGCTCCTGCACCCAGTGGGGGGGCATGGGGTACAGATGTCCCCATGCGCCAAGGTACAGAGGCGCCAAAATGAGGCTTACAACGTTACATTATAATAAGTGAACAAGGGTAATAAATCGGTCATAAGTGAACATGTAATCATTGGTCCATTGTAATGGAAAAATTTGATTAAAGGGGAAGGGGCTGGGGCGCCAATTTTATAGTTCGTCCCCGGGCGCAAAATATCCTAGCTACGCCACTACCTGCACCTGAGAATTCTGCCTCACCTACCCGTCGCATAGTAGGGACCCTCCCTACTATGCGACGGGTTACAAGGTTATTGACGTGCAAATGTCATCGTACATCATACGGGACCTCGGTTTTACTTCTCATCTGAAGGAAGACGCACTTGGGGCCTCTCTCTCACCCAAAAGAAGCTAACCCATCTCGATCCAGTATCGAACCTGGAACCACCGACGCAGTGAACCGGGCAACTGCCTCCTGTCCCACCGAAGTGGGTCATTCCTGGGGCTGACTATTAATTGTTGTATGTCGCATGAGGCCGTTTAAAAAAATTGATGCTGTTCACAAAATCCATTTCCGGTGCCTAATTTCCCTCACCTTAGACCTTTTCTTGCTAACCTTCACGGTTGCTTTCTAATTGTCTTTCTGACACCAGTTGTGCAGCTAAGAGACAGTTCCCCTTATCAGGCCTGTGGCAGCGTCGGGGTCGGATGCGTTAGATCTGGCTCTCCACTCCCGCCTATCTCCCATCAGGCCTCCATCCACCTCAACATCATATCCCGTCGTACAACTGCTCCCACGACTGCTTTGGTCTTCGTCTGCGTTGTTGTTAATGGGCCCACTACTACTTTGGTAATTAGGGCCCAGAAAAGTCATTCTGATCATGGTGGGGGTGTAAAGATTCGTCCCAACACAAAAGCCAGTAACACAAAAGGATAAAACGGCAAGGGCCAAAACATATACAAGGATAAAAAAAGGCAAAAGCCAAGACCAACACACGGAGAACAGGTGCTTCCAAAGAGGCGTTCCCAGGATGTTTGCAATAACCTGCATCCTGCAATGGACCTAACCACCTCGGCCATCCATCTTCCCAAAAAATGCCCGCACGCCCCTCACTCCCAAACTGCCCTTAATATGCACATCCTTATTCTATTAGCTCCTGACACCCCACCCAACACTCTGGCCTAACTACTGCCTTGTAGAACTTTCTCTTCATCTTTATAGGGATCATCCAGTCATACAGGACTCCACTTGCCAGTCTCCACTATATCCATCATCATCATCATACTCGTATCCCGCCTATGTCAGGGCCGGGCCTGCGGTTTCTAGTCCCCCACTCCCGCCTATCACTCACCAGGTCCCCGTCCAACCCACACACTACCATTTCCTTGCGGACAACCTGCTCCCACGTCTGCTTTGGTCTCCCCCTGCCTCTGGTGCTTCCAACCACCTGCATTCCTGAAATGGACCTAACGAGCTCCTCCTCCCCTCTTATTACGTGTCCATATCACGTCAACCGATTCTCCCTCAGTTTTTCGCGATGTCCACCACCCCCAGACTACCTCTAATATACTCATTCCGAATTCTATCAGCTCTCCACACCCCACTCATGTACCGCAGCATTCGCATCTCTGCTGCTTGCATTTTATTTACATTGCTCTTCCTCACTGCAGTGGCGTCACTAGGGGATGCGGGCCGCACCGGGTGACACCACTCGCACCATGAGAAATGGGGCGACACCAAAGCAGAAGAAGCGGCTATTTTTCGGGAGAGGGGGTGACGCCAACCCTAGCGACGCCACTGCCTCACTGCCCAACACTCTGATCCGAATAGCATAGCTGGTCTAACCACTGCCCTGTAAAACTTCCCTTTCAACTTGATTGGCACCCTCCTATCACAGGAGTCCGCTTGCCTATCTCCACTTCAACCATCCCCCATTGATTCTATGGGTCACATCCGAGTCCAGCTCCCTGTCTCCACTTTATCCACTCTACATTAATCCTATGGGTCACATCCGAATCACGTGGTGATGAAAGGGTGAAATACCTTTCAGTTGTTTCATGATACCACAAATTCATGACCTAATACTTTTACAGGAAAAATGAAATAGGGCGGCCTTTCGGGGAAGAAGTCGTCAAAAAATATGAGGTAATTTATGAAGGAAGCAGTGATGCGCAGCCAGGTGAGGGTAACTGTAAGAACTTGAACCAACTCCTAACCCTTTTCCCGCCTATCACCCACCAGCTTGCCATCCACTCCACACACCTGCTCCCACATCAGCTGGGAGCGCCCGTGTACACCGTTCATGTCGGGAACGGCGAATTGCGTTGGACACACCAGTTGTCGTCTGATCACTGAAGTTAAATAGCGCAACCCCAGCTAGTGCTGACATGGGTGGGAGCTCCCTGAAAACCGGGTACCGCTAATACCCAAAAACTGTCGTCGCATTAGTGTAGTTAGTGTACTGTGCAGTGTGTAGTGCTGTGGACGGGGCTCTAATGACCTTGTAGTTGAAGGGCCCTAAAACGCCAACAAACCAACCCAACACACATCTGCTTGTGGTGGACTTCCTCCTCCGCTCCTCTCATCACACGCCCATACCACCTCAATCTATTCTCCCTCATTTTATCCACGATGTTCCCCACCCAAAACTACCCCTAATATACCCACCCACTCCTGATTCTCCTTGCTCTCGACACCCCACCCATGTACTGCAGCGTTCGTATTTCAGCTACCCTCATTTTTGTTTCATGGCTCTTTCGCACTGCCCAACACTCTGATCCATATAACATAGCCCCCACCAACGGCCGTAACGAGGGCGTGGCGAAGAAGGCGGCCGCCACAAGCGCAACTGGGTTTGGGGCGCAAAATGTTTAAGTTTTCTGTCATTATTGGGTTACAGGCAAGCGAAAGTTAGACACTTGCCACGGGCGCTTCATACTCCCGTTACGGCACTGCCCCGACCTATCCACTGCCCAATAGAATTTCAACTTCAGCTTGATTGGGACACTCCACTTCTTCTACCCTACATTGATCCCTATGGGCAGTGCCGGATTTACCACTAGGCTAAGTAGACTGAAGCCTAGGGTCTCAACATTTAGCGGGCTTCAAAACTTAAAAGGGCCTCAAAATTGAAATAGCCTAGGGGCCTCTCAATATCTAAATCCGGCATTACCAATACGTCACAATGAAATCTAACAAGCTGGCCTCTGCGTTGGGCACACCAGTTCTCGTCCAATCACTGAAGTTAAGCAACGCAACCCCAGCTAGTACTGACATTGGTGGTCGCTTGAGAAAACCTAGTACTGCTAATACCGCGTTACTGACGTAGTGCCTGTGCAGTCTCTGCATACGAACTATGCTGTGGACGGGGCTCTAATTCCCTTGTAATTGAAGGGCCCTAAAACACCAACAAACAACAACAAGTCAAGCGGTCACCCATGCTAGCTCTAACTACCTGGGGTTGCTTGCTTAACTGCAGTGATCGGACGAGAACTGGCGTACCCAAAGCAATGCAGCCGGTCCTGTGTGCCTTGCAGGCAGGGTAAATGAATCATTCGGGGGTTAAAAAGGAAGCACTGTTTTTGTCATTATCCAAGAACCATCAAATAGGTCAAAGAGAACCTTGACCCAAAATCGGTGAACTCGAGAAGCTTGCAGCATCTCTCGGTCTCTAAATGAAATCGTGACACTTATTGCATGTCAACACTTGCCATAAAATTGGTGGTGATGTCATGTCGCAACCGGTGTTTGTCGAGTGTCAAAAACAACACAAATCTATTCAAGGTGGTTATCTACCTTGATATCAGAGGTCACTGCATCATTCTAAGGGAGTAACAGGGAATTACTTTTCTCTACGGAACAACGGGCCATGACCAGCTCTTTCTTTTTAGTTCAAAACGAATCAAAATAAACTCAACACCACATCTGAAATAGGCATTTTATGGCTGCTATTGACAATTTAATGGCCGATACAACGACATTTTCCGAATTCAACATAAATTTATTCTATGTTTATCACGGTATTTATTTTTTACCAGGTAACAATTTCGAATCATTTCAAGGTCCTTCAAATTCGACAGGTCATTGCAATACAAGTTCAGTCAAACCAAGTCATTATGGGCCTCTCTCTTTCTCCCTATTTTAATTGCGATATAATCGTTGATAAAATTTTGGTTCAAAAATTGTCAATTTACAACCTATGGTGACAATTGAATTTCGATATTAAAGATTAAGAAGACCCTTGACCCTTTTTTGTTTCGTTGGTATTTTAGGACCCTTCAACTACAAAGGTCATTGGAGCTTTTAGTAGTGACTTCGATATGATACCGCATTGACACATTCGCGAGTGAGGCAAATGGCGAGGCGAGACATTCGCCCAAACGTTCCCATTCATGCTTTCCATGCGAATGACTGTTCACACACTCGCCGAATGTCTCGAGAGATGGTCATTCTCCAATCGTCTCGGGTCACTCGTGCCCTTTGACTCGTGTCATACCGCATTTACACATTCGCGAATAAGACGAGTTGAACGGCGAGGCGAGACTTTCGTCGAAATAGTGTATTCACATTCATACTTTGGATGAAGAATGATTGTTCACACATTCGCCGAATGTCTTGCCAGATGGTCATTCTCCAATCGCCTCGGGTCACTCGCGCCCTTTGACTCCTGTCAAAAAAACCGCTTTCAACGCGAGCGCCACGAATGGCGAGGCGAACCACGAGGTGAAGGACGAATGTGGTGTTCACACATTCGTCGAACATGCTCGCCTCGTCGTATTCGCGAATGTGTAAATGCAGTATAAAGAAACCGCCTTCAACACGAGAGCGACGAATGGCGAGGGGAATGACGAGTGTGGTGTTCACACATTCGTCTCATGCCACAGTTACACGTTGGCGAGTAATCGCGAGGCAAGGCTTTCGTCGAAACGTTCGCATTCCTGATTTCGATACTAATGACGGTTCACACATTCCCGAATGTCTCGCCAGACTGTCATTCTCCAATCGCCTCCGGTCACTCGCGCCCTTTGACTCGTGTCAAAAGACCGCTTTTAAGGCGAGCGCCACGAATGGCGAGGCGAACCACAAGGTAAATAACGAATGTGGTGTTCACACGTTCGTCGAACATACTCGCCTCCCCATTCGCCTGGTCTTACTCGCGAATGTGTAAATCCAGTATTACAGATTAAAAAGACCCTGGACACTTTTTCTTTCGTTGGTGCTTTAGGGCCCTTCAACTACAAAGGTCATTAGAACCCCGTTCACTGCGTAGTTCTAATGCAGAGTTTGCGCATAGACAATACACTGCTACGACGATTTTTGCGTTTTCACACTACCGCGTGTTCCTCAGGGGTCAAGTGAAACAACGCAACCCCAGCAAGGGCGACCGTTTGGCAACACTAGGTACAGCTAATACCCTAAAATCGTCCTAATAACGCAGTGTCTGTGCAGACTCTGCATTAGAATCATGCAGTGGACTGAGCTCTAATGACCTTTGTAGTTGAAGGGCCCTAAAGCACCAACGAAACAAACCCAAGGGGTCACTCTTGCTAATACTATCTGGGGTTTCGTTGCTTAAGTGCAGTCATCCGACGAGAGCATGTGCGCCCAACGCAATACCGCAGTTCCCCGCAATGGGTTGATGTTTAAGGGCCTTTCAACTGCAAGATCATTAGAGCCCCGTCCACTGAGTAGTTCTAATGCAGGAGCTGTCCATACACTACGCTAATGCGACGACTTTTGGGTATTAGTGGTACCCAAATTTCTCCAGCGCCCACCCATGTTAGTATTAGCTGGGGTTGCTCTGCTTCAGTGATCAGACGAGAACATGTGCGTCCCACACAACACGGCAGCTCCCCGCAATGGAACAACAAAGGGGGCCGGCCCTATGATCGGCGGGAAAAGGGTTTGTTTACGTCCTGGTTGGCCCTACACCAGGTTTGGAGACGGTAGGGTAGATTCCAACCCTTCTCTCAAATGCGTGAATAGACACCGAGGTCAGAGATATAGAGACGAGAGGTCCTTAAGTGTGCCTTCATCGGACGAGAATTAAGACCGTAACCCAAGCCAGTACTAGCTGGGGTTGCGTTGCTTCACTTCAGTGATCAGACGATAACTGGCGTGTCCAACGCAATGCAGCAGCTCCACCCTTGACACGACACCTTAGAACACAGTGGGGAGACTGCTGTACCAAAATGTCGAAATAGTTGATTGAAATCACACACTCCCCTGTCGCATTGGAGTAACATATCGCAATATAATCCCTTCATTACTCTCCTTCCTTCCGCCAAAAAAGCAATTGCCGAATTTTGTTCACCTTTACTACTAATCAACTAATTAACTCATTTGAGACTTCCAATGACTTAGAGTAACCTCGCTACATTAACCAAAGTAATCTTAAGACATAAAATGTCCGCTGAGGCAGTGCCAACACTAAATCAAATTTTTCAGGGCCAAACCAAGATAACAACACCCCTCACAATGCGGAATTTCGAAATAGACATAATGAGAGGCATGCAAACAGTCAGTAGAGGAGATAAGGCTCCATTGGGGGTAGTTGACAGATTTCGGCCATCTGAGTTGCTCCAATACAGAGGCCGCTTGTTTGTTGGTGTTTTAGGGCCCTTCAACTACAAGGTCATTAGAGCCCCGTCCACTGCATAGTTCTTATTCAGAGACTGCACAGACACTACACTACTTCGACGATACAACAGGCATAAGCGTCACCTTTAAGGAATAAAGTCTTCAACTAGGATCTTCTGGGGTCATCTGATGTCAGCAACACTGAGTACTGCTAATACCCAATAATGGTCGCATTAGTGTAGTGCCTGTGCAGTCTCTGCACTAGAACTATGCAATGGACGGGACTCTAATGACCTTGTAGTTGAAGGGCCCTAAAACACCAATAAAAATAAATCTAATGACCTTGTAGTTGATGGGCCCTATAATACCACCGAAACAGGGAGCTGCTTATTGCGTTGGACACACTAGTTCTCGTCTGATCACTAAAGTTAAGTAAAGCAACCCCAGTTAGTACTGACATGGGTGGCTGCTGGGGAAAACTGGGTGCTGCTAACACCCAAAAATCGTCACATTGGTGTAGTGTCTATGCAGTCTCTGAAACTAAAATTATGCAGTGGACGGGGCTCTAATGACCTTGTAGTTGAAGAGCCCTAAAAACACTAACAAGGCAAACTGGGAAAGCTGGGTACCATTAATACCAAAAAATCGTCGCATTAGTGTAGTGTCTGTGCAGTCTCTGCATTAGGGGTCTACGTCAATTTGGCGCATGACAATTTGGCGTATGGCAAGTTGGCGTAGTCAATTTGGCGTACATACAAATTTGGCGTACGTCATTTTGGCGTACATACCGATCTCTTGGGTGCCCAAATTTGTTCAAAATTGCAACGGTCATAACAACATATTTCAACAGTCATAACAACAGTCATTGCAAGGTAATAGAACTATGAATGACTACCATAACTGTGTTATAGGGCCCTAATGACCTTTGAAGTCGATGGGCCCTAAAACACAAACAAACCCAACTGTGTTATACGGGACCGTTGCAATGACTTATGCCCACGCGTGGATCTAGGATGGGGTTTTTGGGGTTGCAACCCCTCCCATGCACATATAAACTTATATTTGCATAATATGTGAGGTTTAGCTCAACCCCCCTGTATTTGCTCCCCCCCCCCCCCCCCGATCGGTATGTACGCCAAATTTGTATGTACGCCAAATTGTCATACGCCGAATGTGTATGTACGCCAAATTGTCGTACGCCAAATTGCCATAAGCCAAATTGTCATGCGCCAAATTGACGTGATCCCCTGCATTAGAACTACGCAGTGGACGGGGCACTAATGACCTTGTAGTTGTAGGACCCTAAACACCAACAACGAAACAAACGAGTCCAGGGATTCCCTCCTAGTCTGGTAAAGAAACCAGCCAACAATCACTGAGTCACTACTAGACCTTCTCTTGAAATTCGTATGACTAATTCCTTTTTTCAACCGATGATGTTTCAGAGAATTGTCCTTCAACCCATCTTTTCTTGCAAACAGTATCCAACACTTGTATAAACATGAGTTCATCATTTTCTGCTCAATACTTGAGTAAAAAACATGTTTGCGTTACTGAAAGACAAAGAAGTGAATCGTGGGTGAACGCCAGGAGATGATGAACTGTTAGAATATTTTTTTCTTCGGATTTTCGACGTTGGGCAGCAGAAAGACAATGACAATTCCAAGAACTGTATTTTTTTTTATCTCAACTAGTAGCTCCCACACAGGACCACTGTTGCAATTTTGTGGATTATTGAGTTTAGCAGCGCCTTAGCCCTGGCAATACGTTGTTGACGGGCGATGACATGAACGGTTGTTGTTTGTTAGTGTTTTAGGGCCCTTCAACTACAAAGGTAATTAGAACCCCGTCCACAGCATAGTTCTTACGCAGAGACTGCACAGACACTACACTAATGCGGCGATTTTTGGCTATTAACGGTACCCAGTTTTCCCAAGCAGCCACCCATGTCAGTACTAGCTGGGGTTGCGTTGCTTAACTTAAGTGATCAGACGAGAACTGGTGTGTCCAACGCAATTTCCCGCTCCCTAAGCACACGGGGTAGGGTATGACCAAACAGACGTGGTTATCCGTAAGGATATGGTAGTGTCTGGGGTGAACGTGGACCTTGTGAGTGTGGAGGGCTACAACCCGCAATCCAACCGTTCCACAGGCGGGATAAGGGTATGATGATGATGAAACATAATTATGATGTTTTCCAGGTACTTTATGAGCTGCTTCTCCCTCAGGTGACCTTATGTAACCATTTGAGACCACCTGACTGCTTTATTAAACCCGGTTAACCGTGTTGTCCTAAGAGACAGCCTTCTCGCCTCTAGTGAAATGAAGAACCTACTTTAAGTGGCGGTATGTAGCATATTTTGTATGTGATGCATCCATTTAATACTCCACATACCCTTTCCCCGCCTATGGCAGGGTCGGATACCCATCTTGTCCCTCTGAATGGACACAAGGGCGATTTATTGGACATGGTTTTTCCACAACCGCTTGCCGACCACAGCATAGTTCTTATGCAGAGACTGCACAGGCACTACACTAATGCGACGATTTTTGGGTATTAGCAGTACCCAGTTTTCCCAAGCGGCCACCCATGTCAGTACTAGCTGGGGTTGCGCTGCTTAACTTCAGTGATCAGACGAGAACTGGTGTGTCCAACGCAATTCGCCGTTCCCGACATGAACGGTGTACACGGGCGTCCCACCACGGCCCGCTATAGGGGGGGGCGCTATTTCGGCTGTAAGCGGGAGAAAAACTGCTGCTTGAACTTGCATTATTTTCTTAAGGGGCGGCAATTTGTCTTTTTGTCCGGGGCGACGTAAGCGCTAAAGCGGACCCTGGTCCCACTTTGAAGCCAAGCCAGGACTTAGTAGATCGGCCTTCTTTGATTCAAAAGGACAGCACCGATTTCTCACGTCGATCTGCTAGTTGATGGGTCCTTCGAAACAAAGATTTTAGGCCCCTTCAACTACAACGGTGGTTACAGCCCCATCCACTGCGTAGTTGTAATGCACAAACTGCACAGACACAACGTTGTTAGGAGGGTTTGGGGTATTAGTAGTGCCCAGTGTTCCCAAGCGGACACCCACGCTAGTACTATCTGGGGAAGCGTTGCTTAACTTCAGTGAACACAGAAAACTGGCGTGACCAACGCAATACAGTCGCTTCCGAACAGAGGGGGAGAGAGGAAGAGAGCGAGGGAGGGTCGGCTTTAGCCCACATGGCGCCCCAGACAAAGGATAGATTTTGGAGGCCTCGGACCTTCTGACGTCACTAGAACCCCACTAATCAAGCCCCAAACCACTTTTCTGAACAGAGTTATTTTAAATTATTTTGAAATCCTTGCAATTACTTTTCTTGGTGAAATAGCGCGTATTATTGGCGTCCCAGGGAACTGCTTATTTTGCGTGCGCCGAAAGCCGGCCCCGCCACAAGTACGCTATGGGAATTAGGCCCGGTGCACACATCCGATTTTTACTCGTGCGGCGCCGCTGCGGCATCGTAATTACGGTATGGGATACATTAGTTGCAATGTGGGAGTGCACACACACCTCCGGCGCCGCTCTGGCTCCCCATATCGGAGTTGCGTCTGCAAATGCCCTCAGATCCCTACGGAACCGTAACGGCGCCGCAAACGCACATCCGATCACGTAGTACCTCCTGGCCTATTGAGTGCTGCACACATCCGTTGATATCGTAAGTGCGGTTTCTTAGTTTTGCGATTTCGTAGGAAAAAAAGGAACGCCTTCTGTAACAGTTGCCAAATGTGTACTGGCGACATTTCACCGCATGTGTGCACTGGATTGCAACGGTGTCACTGCGGCACCCGCACGAACAAAAATCGGATGTGTGCACCGGGCCTTAAAGTCGTGGCTTCGTGTGGTGTGTACGATGTCACTTGCACGTAAAAGAACACTTTCTACATGCAAGTAGTTCGGCCAAATTTCCAGGTGCAGGAGGTCTCCCCCTGACGGTTGTTGTTTGTATGGTGGTGTTTTAGGGCCCTTCAACTACAAAGGTCATTAGGGCCCCGTCCACAGCATAGTTCTTATGCAGAGACTGCACAGGCACTACACTAATGCGACGATTTTTGGGTATTAGCAGTACCCAGTTTTCCCAAGCGGCCACCCATGTCAGTACTAGCTGGGGTTGCGCTGCTCAACTTCAGTAATCAGACGAGAAGTAATTCGCCGCTCCCTCCTCCTGACGGTGATGGTGGAACAGTGCCCTGACGAAGAAAGGCATGCCGACGATAAATAAGTGTAGGGGTTGCAGCATTAGGTTGACAGCCGGCTGCGTAAAAATACTACCCAATACATCGTCTGTGCTTTTAATTTGCGTGGGGCCAATGTGTAGACGGCTCTGCCCCAGGTGGAAAAGGGTTCTAAGAACGTAGTTATCACAACAGTGACCAAGTTTATTGTTACTTGTGAGGAGGCCTTAAATAAGATCAGGACATAAGATCTTAGGACCCTAGGCCTAGGCGGTTTCAAATGTTAAAAATTTTCTCTAAGGAAATTTTCTCCAAGGATCCGCAGCTCACTGGCGGGCGGGGAACTTTATTGCTTAATAAATATCAGTTCTAGTCACCTTATGGTATTGGCTGTGTTAGGTTAGGGGCTAGTTGGGCCCCAAAATTATGAGCTTCGTTCAAACGGGATGCCATCACAAAAGTTTGAAAAAAATGACTGCTTCAATCAACGCGTTTGTGACACAATAACACGATTCCTAAGCAAGGAAAACTGCTACAACATTTATTTGAGTGACATAAAATGGCTGTCTTCTTTTAAAGATAAAAATAAAGTGGCCGCATCCTTGAATGATACCCTCGGTGGGTTAATCTGACGTAGTGTACTCAAGGCCGTAGGTTCGCCTCTGGACAATGTAAAGACCGTAACTTCCCATTCTCAAAATACGCACGTTCGTCCCTGACTGACGTCGTGTATTTCTTTCGTTGTTGTTTTAAGGCCCCTCAACTACATAGCTCATTAGAGCCCCAATCACTGCATGGCGCTAATGCAGAGTCTACGTAGACAGTACGCTGTTACGACATTTTTCCCGCCTATGGCAGGGTCGGGTAGCCATGTTGTCCCACTGAATGCACACCAGGATGATACATTGGACGACTATTTTCATACCCGGGTGCCTACCCAAAGTTTGCAACTTTTATCCTTCTTTATCATCGGTCTACTACTCGTTAAGGAACTCCATCGACACCTGGAGCGGCGAGTTGCGTTGGACACACCAGTTCTCGTCTGATCACTGAAGTTAAGCAACGCAAGCCCAGTTAGTACTGACATGGGTGGTCGCTCGGGAAAGCTGGGTACTGCTAATACCCAATAATCGTCGCATTAGTGTAGTGTCTGTGCAGTCCCTGCATTAGAACTATACAGTGGACGGGTCTCTAATGACCTCGTAGTTGACGGGACCTTAAACTCCAACAAACAACAAGCAAGACACCTGGGGGCGAGCACTTAAACCCGGGAATTTTGCTTTTTCTACTCGCTGCATAGTAGAAAGGGCTCTTTTACGTGCAAATAACACCGTACACCACACGGGGCCACGGCGTTACTTTCCATCCGACGGTTCACGTCGGGTCACTGAAGTTAAGCAACGCAACCCCAGCTAGTAATGACATGGGGGCGGCCCCTTGGGATAACTGGGTACCGCTAATGCCCAAAAATCGTCGCATTTATGTAGCGCCTGGGCAGTCTCCGCATTAGAACCACGCAGTGGACGAGGCTCTAATCACCTTGTAGTTGAAGGGCCCTAAGACACCAACGAACGAACAACAACAACAATCCATCCGATTTTATCGTTTGGTGGTGTCTTAGGGCCCATCAGCTACAAGGTCATTAGAGCCCCGTCCACTGCGTAGCTCTAACGCAGCCACTGCACAGACACTATACTAATGTAACGATTTTTGGGTATCAGCGGTACCCGCAAGGCACAGTGCCTGCAAGGCGCAGAGGAACGGCTGCATTGTTTTCGACACGCCAGTTCTCGTCCGATCACTGCAGATACGCAAGCAACCCCAGGTAGTTAGAACTAACACGGGTGACTGCTTGACTTGTTGTTTGTTTGTGTTTCAGGGCCCTTCAACTACAAGGTCATTAGAACCCCGTCCATAGCATAGTTCGCATGCAGAGACTGGACAGACATTACACTAATGCGACGATTTGCGGGTATTAGCAGTACTCAGTTTTCGCAAGCGGCCACCCATGTCAGTACTAGCTGGGGTTGCGTTGCTTAACTTCAGTGATCAGACGAGAACTGGTGTCCAACGCACTTTGTCGCTCCCTAAATCCATCCGACGGAAGGCTCATTTGGGGCCTCTCTCGTCCGAAAGAAGTCAACACATTTGGATCCAGTATCGAACCTGGAACCACTATCGCAGTTAATCGAGCACGCTACGTCTTGCACCACTTGTTTGTATGTTTGTTGGACTTTAAGGTCCCGTCAACTACAAGGTCATTAGAGACCCGTCCACTGTATAGTTCTAATGCATATGCTGCACAGACACTACACTAATGCGACGATTATTGGGTATTAGCAGTACCCAGCTTTCCCGAGCGACCACCCATGTCAGTACTAACTGGGCTTGCGTTGCTTAACTTCAGTGATCAGACGAGAACTGGTGTGTCCAACGCAACTCGCCGCTCCCGTCTTGCACCACCAAAGCGGGCCCAAATATGAATATATCACCTTAAAGTAAAATACTGCAGCAGGGAGGGATTTGTTGTCTTGTTTACGTCAACTGACTTTAGATGGGAAAGGCAACTGGCTTCCAACTAATTTACATCTACGAAATTTCCATTCCACGAAATGATTGCAGTAATTGCTATTCAAAGAAAGTTATGATAGCATCACTACACATGTCAGCTTCAATCAGAATGATGGGCATTAGGGAAGAGCCAGGAAACATTCCTGTACGACTTAGGAGGCGACTGAAGGGTTACCGCATTTGAACGACCTTGAAAATCCACTGCCCAGTAGTGTGTTCATTAGAATCCTTTTGGCTTGTTGGTATTTCAGGGCCCTTTAACTACAATGGTTATTGGGTCTCTAATGACCTTGTAGTTGACGGGACCTTAAACTCCAACCAACAACAACAAATACAATGGTTATTAGAGCCTCGCGTCTATTGCGTAGTTATATTGCACAGCCTGCACAGACACCAGGCTATTATGACGAGTTGGATATGAGCAGTACCCAGTGTTCCCAAGTGGCCACCCATGCTAGCACTATCTGGGGTTGCATTGCTGAAATGGTGTACCCAGTGTAATACAGCCGCTCACATCATTAGAACTCTACCTTCCCTCTCCCTCTTTATACTTCTAACTTTGTCCTATATCTTTGTAGCAGCTGGATTGCTTTCAGTTCAGCCCGCCCTATGTCCTACGTACCCCACACACTGTCATGGTAGATCCCCGCTGAGTATCATCATCACCATCATTCCTCCCTCACAACAATTTAAAGACCATAAATACTGTATATAGGTTTACAAACAGCAACTACTAATCCATTTCCAGCCTATGGCAGGGTCGGGTACCCATCTTTGTTCCTTTGAATGAACATATGGGCGATATGTTGGACTATATTTTGACAAATTATCCGGCTGACGACCAAAGCTGCAACCCCTATGCTTATCGTTTGGGGTTCTCCACTCCCATTGTTGTTGTTTGTTGGTGCTTTAGGGCCCTTCAACTACAAAGGTCATTAGAGCCCCGTCCCCAGCATAGTTCTGATGCAAAGACTGCACAGACACTACACTAATGCGACGATTTTGGGTATTAGCGGTATCCAGTTTTCCCAAGCGGCCGCCCATATCAGTACTAGCTGGGGTTGCGCTGCTTAACTTCAGTTATCAGAGGGGAACTGGTGTGTCCAACGCAATTCGCCGCTCATCCTCCAATCCCGATTACCTCCCACTCGGTCCCCATCGACCCCGCACACACTATACGTTTTTTGCACAACCTTCTCCCACCTCTGTTTTGGCCTTTCTCCAACCTGGGTGCTTCCAATAGCCTGCATCCAAGTCATGCACTTAACCAACCCCTCTTCCCTTAAGGCCTGAGCACACATAGAGCAGAGCAGTATAACGTAGTGGCGAATGCAGCCCCCATACCGTGAAGGTCACCGCGTTGGTACTCGGCTCTCCTGAGTTTTGTTGGTGTTTTAGGGCCCTTCAAAGGTCATCTGAGCCCCGTCCACTGCGTAGTTCTAATGCAGCGACTGCACAGACACTACACTAAAGCCCAGCGCAAAATGAGACGCATTCTCCTCAGGTGACGCAGGGTGACTCACTATAAATTTCTGTGGCTCACATGATAGTATGTAGTTGCGCATGTTAAGTCGCAGGGTGACGTGACTCAGTGCCTGCGCCACATGACCCTGCGGGGCGCAGTGCCAATACCGCAGTTTCCTGCGTGAAGTTGGCGTGACAACAACGTAAAGCGGTGCGAAGCAGAGAAGTTCTCTTCTTATTTGATGCAAGCATGGCGAAAAACTGAGATTCAATGTGCAGTGATTACCTGCTAGCAGAATGTCGCAGGGCTGCTACACCCTGCCTCTCATTTTGCGCCTTGCCTAATGCGACGATTTCGGGGTATTAGCGGTACGCAGTTTTCCCAAACTGCCACCCATATCAGTACTAGCTGGGGTTGCGTTGCTTAACTTCAGTGATCAGACGAGAATTGGTGTGTCCAACGCAATTCGCCGCTCCCCACTGCAATCCCTATGCTGATTTATCGTCGTCCCACTGTCTGCTGGGGCTCTATCCCACCTCCTACACCTGGAATTTTGTTTCGTTGGTGTTTTTAGGACCCGCCAACTACAAGGTCATTAGAGCCACGTCCACTGGGTAGTTCTAATGCAGACTGCACAGACACTACATTGTGTCCAACGCAATAAGCCACTCCCCGAGGCCTTAGGGGTAGCGGACTGTCGCCCTGATGTAGGCTAAATGATTATGATGATAGTGTGTTCCAACTTTTTGTCACCCAGCCGTGAATTTTGTCGCTAATTGTTCTTACTATGTCATTCTACTCTCAGTTGTACAAAGCGACATCAGACCCAATTTAAAGTCAGCAAAACGGCAATTTGTTTTTATCATGTTACTCTGCCTAGAGGCACATACCATCCTACGCGCTATGAAATTATTTTGACAGACGTCATTAAGAGTCAAGTCAGGTGAACTAACCTCTTGTTGAACAGATATAGCAACATACATAGCCGAATTTTAGTTTTGGAGAACAAAAAAACACACACACACACAAATAAATTTGGTGAAAGTGCGAGTTCTTGACGTTAAATAAACAAAGCCAATGCCAACCAAATAAATAAGAGGGTTGCAGTTACATGCCGTCTATTTCATCAAAGGATATGAAAAGGATGACGACAGCCCGGACAACCCTAAAGCCCCAAGCTTTTCACAGCTTAGAAACTTTAAAATTAATAGGCCGTGCGTGGGACAGCATAAATATTATAACAATGAAATGATCAAAACCATAAACAAAGTGCTAATGCCGAAGTAAGTGGGTACAAGACTGTGCTCATCAGTGAGTGCTTCCTGTCAAACACACCCATTTAACGGCTAGAGCAGGACTACACAACACCTACTAATCCATTTCCCCATTAATATTTTATTCTGTTGGCGTTTTAGACCTGAGGTGGTATGGACACGTCATGAGAAGAGGCGAGGAGGAGCTCGTTAGGTCCGTGCCAGGAACGCAGGTGGACGGTAGCACCCGGGGCAGGGGAAGGCCGAAGCAGACGTGGGAACAGGTTGTCCGTAAGGACATGACAGTGTGGGGGGGTGGACGGGGACCTGGTGGGAGACAGACGGGAGTGGAGGGCTTGAACTCACAGACCCGACCTTGCCACAGGCGGGATAAGGGTATGATGATGATGTGTTTTAGACCCTGCCACGGTGGCGCATAGGTATGGTGCTAGACGCCTGCCTCAGTGCTTCAACGTTTCACCCGTCGGATAGAGCGTAAAAACGTGGCCTCATGGCTTGTACAGTCAGGGCAGACGAGAGGGAGAAAGATAGGGTATAATTCCCCGTCCTCGGGATCCAAAAGAACCCGGCCAATGTAATGCCCAGGTTCAACTCATTTTCAGGCGCTGCAGCTCGTCCCTCTTGGAGACCCGCCTAGGCGGCGCAGTGGCTAGAACGCTCGCTAACTGCGTCAGTGGCTCTAGGTTCCATACTGGACGAAGTGGGTGAACGTATTTCGGAAGAGAGAGAGAAGCCTCGAGTGCACCTACCTTCGGATGAAAAGTAAAATCGAGGTCCCGTGTGGTGTGCGAGAGCACTGACACGTAAAAGACCCCTCTCTACTATGAAACGGGTAGAGGAGGCAAAATTACCAGGTGTAGGATCTCGGCCCTTGGTGTTATCGGTGGAATGCCCCAACGAACAGTAGACCGACGATACATTAGCATAGGAGTTGCAGCTTTGGATGGCAGCCGGTTACGCAAAAACACTGCCCAATATATCACCCTTGTGTCCATTCAGAGGGACAGGATGGGTACGAAGGATTGGATGAATGATAATGATTTCTGTCTTTAACTTCTCGACGGTCGTTGGTGTTTTAGGGCCCTTCAAATGCAAGGTCATTAGATCCCCGTCAACTGCGGAGTTCCAATGCAGCGACTGCACAGACACTACAGTGGTACGACGATTTTTGGGTATTAGCAGTACCCAGTTTTCCCAAGCGGCCACCCATGTCAATACTAGCTGGGGTTGCGTTGGTTAACTTCAGGGATCAGACGAGAACTGGTGTGTCCAACGCAATAAGCCGCCCCCTACATTTCATCATGGAATTTGTTTTGAACGGCATTTCTTTCCTAATTTCATGTTACCTCCATCCTCAAATTCCAGTCCCCTGCACTCCTGACGTAAAACAAATATTTCCACATCAGATTTATGTTCGGCAAATACAACACATTCAGGACAATTTGATTATAATAATGTTTCTTTGGCATATTTTACATTCACTGATGGGTAGGCCTGGGATATGCGCAAGGACGGTGACTTACCTTGATCCTACACTTCATTCGAATGAATTATCACATTGTCCATAAATACCCTCTCAACCCTGAAATGTTGTTATTTGTTGGTGTTTTAGGGCCCTTCAACTACAAAGGTCATTAGAGCCCCACCCACAGCATAGTTCTTATTCAGAGGCTGCACAGACACTACGCTGATGCGACGATTTTTGAGGGAGCGGTGAATTGCGTTGGACACACTAGATCTCGTCTGATTACTGAAGTTATGCAACGCAACCCCAGCTAGTACGGACATGGATGGCCGCTAGGGAAAACTGGGTACTGCTAATACCCAAAAATTGTCGCATTAGTGTAGTGTCTGTGCAGTCTCTCCATTAGAACTAGAAAGTGGACGGGGCTCTAATGACCCTTATAGTTGCAGGGCCCTAATACAGCAACAAAACAAAAACACCCGGTGGTATATCTTTTCAAACCCGGAAATTTACGTTGCAAACAACTCCTAACTCTTTTCCCGCCTATAGCAGGATCGGGTACCCATCTTGTCCTTCTGAATGGAATCGGTGTTTTTCTGCAGACGGCTGCCGACCAAAGCTGCAACCCCTATGCTTATTGATCGGCGGTCTCCTGTTCGTTGGGGTAGACAGACACGTCACTAGGGTTGGTGTCACCCAGAGCAGTAATACCATGATGTCACCCCCTACCTCCGAAACAAAGCTGCTCTGCCTGTTCTGTTCCTTCGTCTTGTCATGTGCTAGTGGTGTCATGGCACAAAGGAAGCGTGCTTGACTTATTGGTGCGTGGTTACTGACCAATGCCGAAGGCTACTTTTAGACGAGAGACTGCATAGACGCTACACTAATGCGGCGATTTTTTGGGTATTAGCAGTATCCAGGTTTCCCGAGCGGCCACCCATGTCAGTACTAGCTGGGGTTGCGCTGCTTAACTTCAGTAATCAGACGAGAACTGGTGTTTCCAACGCAATTTACCGATCCGTAAATAATTTCATATATAACATTGAAAGATCTGAAATTTGACAAGCAAAATGAGTATCCATTAACATACATATGGTGTGTGGCCAGTTTGAATTTTACTTGTTAGAAAACCCCCTCGCTATTTCAGAGGAGAATGGGGGGACGGCACGTAAATGGACAAAAATTTAGTCAATCTCAGCAATTAAAATCGATATAAACGTCAACTTTAGCAATAAAGTCTTCAACTACTGCAGATATTTGAGGTCATGTGAGGACGGCAACTCATAAAATATGGAAATTTCGATTTTTCATAGATATCCAAGTTATTCACTAAAATCTTCCTATTCCTGGCTATATGGCCTAGTTTGTTTTGTTGTCGTTTTGAGGCCCTTCAACTACAATGGTCATTAGAGCTCCGTCCGGGTCCCGCTCCGTCCATAGCATAGTTCTGATGCGGAGTCTGCACAGAACGGCGAATTGTGTTGTACACACCAGTTCTCGTCCGATCACTGGTTAAGTAGCGCAACCCCAGCTACTACTGACATGGGTGGCCGCTTGGGAAAACTGGGTACTGCTAAGACCCAAAAATCGTCGCAGTTGTGTAGTGTCTGTGCAGTCTCTGCATAAGAACTATGCTGTGGACGGGGCTCTAATGACCTTTGTAGCTGAAGGGCCCTAAAACACCATCAAACAACAACAAGGAGTCTGCACAGACACTATGCCGTTAAGACGATTTGGGCATTAGGAGTACGCAGTGTTCCCCAAGCACTCGCCCATGCCAGTACTAGCTGGGATTGAGTTGCTGAACTTCAGAGATCAGACAAGAACTGGTGTGTCCAACGCAATCCATTTGCACTTAGGTGTAGATATACTTGTCAACCAGGTAGATATAGGAAAAAAATGTTTAGTGAAAATATATAGTTGATGAGGGGGGGCATTCATTTCTTAAAACGGCTCCGAAGAGGTATTTTAACTATTGCACTGCATAGCTTTCAAAAAATGCAATATTTTGATGTACTACATCCCTATACCTAAAATTAAAAATAAGCCTTCAAAACTGCATTGATGAGAATGCATTAATGGTGCCTGTTGCTACAAGATTTTTTTTCAGGTATGCAGCTCAAGAAATTGTCATTCTTAGGCCACTCGTACAGACACACACAGCCACTTGCGGCGGCCACTAGTCGTTGTACACGGCCACCAGTGGCTGCCACAGGCGGCAGCAACGTGATCTCGTGCTTGCAGTAACAGGAAAAACGCCACCACTGGGGCACCAGTAACGAGATATGGCCACTGCCACAGCTCGTGGCTCAGTAGCGCTACTGCAAACGCCGTGTGTGCGCAGAGCCTATTTGATTGCAATTAGAAACACAGTCCGCAACGTGTGGTCGCCACTAGTGGCCGTGTGTGCAAGCGGCCTTAGCTGCTCAAATTAGCTAACGAGCAATGCAAACCAAGATGCCGTATGCAATAAACAGTTAATGAATTTTTGAAGGCTTATTTTTAAGTTTAAGACCACTCACACACAGACACTTGCAGTGGATACAAGTGGCGACCACGAGTTGCTGCACACAGCCACAGGCAGCAGCAACGTGATCTCATGTTTGTGATAAGAAAGACGCCTTGTTTGTTGGAGTTTAAGGTCCCGTCAACTACAAGGTCATTAGAAACCCGTCCACT
>JAAFCE010006949.1:7345595-7356962 GCA_013389805.1 Trigoniulus corallinus
GGTTAGAACCCACGCTGGATAAAAGGAAGCCAACGTGTGTGGGCTTGAAATACTGCAATTTTGACATTCCTGGTAGAAAATGTTGTCAGGATTAGGGTTCGAACCCACGCTCTCGTTTGAGAACCAGAGCTTAAATCTGGCGCCTTAGACCACTCGGCCATCCTGACCTCCTTTCGCAGCTGCGAACCAAGCGTCTTGTCAGGAAGTTGGGTTAGAAACCACGCTGGATAAAAGGAAGCCAACGTGTGTGGGCTTGAAATTCTGCAATTTTGACATTCCTGGAAGAAAATGTTGTCAGGAGTGTGGTTCGAACCCACGCTCTCGATTGAGAACCAGAGCTTAAATCTGGCGCCTTAGACCGCTCGGCCATCCTGACTTCCGTTCATAGAGGGGAACCAAACGTCTTGTCAGGAAGTTGGTTTAGAACCCAAGCTGGATAAAAGGAAGCCAACGTGTGTGGGCTTGAAATACTGCAATTTCGACATTCCTGGAAGAAAATGTTGTCAGGAGTGGGGTTCGAACCCACGCTCTCGATTGAGAACCAGAGCTTAAATCTGGCGCCTTAGACCACTCGGCCATCCTGACACCTACGGACTTCCGCTTATTCTCTTCAAGACCTATAGACACACCAGGGGGCGCTCTTCGTTTCTAAGACACTCCTAACACTTTCCCATATATTGATAGGAATACTATTTCTAATAAGGTTGATAGGGGGCGCTGCTTTTTCAGTTAAAACAACCCCGGTTCGTCGGCCTGTGGTTCAGTCTCGAATTTTTCTGCCTGATTTGATACGTTTCGACTCTTCTGTTACCCGGACAAGGTAAGCGTTTTCTTACTACGATGTGAAAGACTCCGGTGGTATGGGGCAGTGTCGTTTCAGGCAACATACTGCAAAGCAATCCTTTCTACTACTTAATCCGTACACCTTTCTCGTCCATGGCAGGGGGTCAGATTTCGGGGGGTCAGATTTCATTCTCGCTCATCTGGTTGCCTACATAACACTCAGGTTTGGTTCGTTGGCGTTTGAGAGCCCTTCAACTACAAAGGTCATTAGGGCCCCGTCCACTACGTAGTTCAAATACAGAGACTGCACAGACACTACACTAATGCGACGATTTTTGGATACTAGCGCTACACAGTTTTCCCAAGGCTGCCCGTGTCAGTACTAGCTGGGGTTGCGTTGCTTAACTTCAGTGATCAGACGAGAACTGGTCCAACACAATAAGCCGCTGTTAACACTCAGAAATGCAGGTGGTTGGAAGCACCCGGAGCACTGCGAGACCAAAGCAGAGGTTGGAACAGGTTGTCCGTAGGGATATGGAACTGTGTAGGGTGGATGGGGACCTCGTGAGCGATAGGCGGGAGTGGAGGTCTAGAACCCGCAGACCCCACCCTACCACAGGTGAGATAAGGGTATGATGATGATGGCTACTCGCATAACACTACAATCAGTTGTTACAACCGGATGTTGACCTTTCTGCCACCGTCACCAGGGAGGGTGACTTATAAGAAGACCTGGAAATTTTGCCCATATTTTGCTTTATGAAGTCAGGGGGTTGTTTTCTGTGCAGCGGTGACATTGTACGTACCACACGGAGCCACGGGTTTATTTCCCATCCGATCTCACATGGACATCGAAAGTTTTTCAGGGAGGGAGGGCAACATTTGGCGACAATGTCTAAGGGGGCCATAACGTTTCAGGAATCGGACAAGTTGTGTATCCCATGGCATACCTTTTTTCTTGCTCAAATTTACGTCGTTTTTCTATCCTGTTGGGGACAAGCGCCCCGTTGCCCCCGCCCCCCATCCCTTCGCGAATTCCCATCCTGCAGCCGGACAACTTGTGCACCCACGCACCCAAGGGAGGTAAGTGACCCGTTTGCCCCCCCTCCGTTGCCAACCCAGTACTATGACCAGTATGCTTATTTATGTTTGACGTAGTTTGGTTCGTTGGGTCACCGGTGCCAGGTCGGGGGAGCGGCGAGTTGCGTTGGACACACCAGTTCTCGTCTGATCACTGAAGTTAAGCAACGCAAGCCCAGTTAGTACTGACATGGGTGGTCGCTCGGGAAAGCTGGGTACTGCTAATACCCAGTAATCGTCTCATTAGTGTAGTGTCTGTGCAGTCTATGCTTTAGAACTATACAGTGGACGGGTCTCTAATGACCTCGTAGTTGACGGGACCTTAAACTCCAACAAACAACAACAAAAAATGCCAGGGGGCGGGTTCCTACACCTGCACGCGCTTTGTAGAAAGGGTTATTTTCAGTGCAGTGGTGACGAATATTTACTGCACGGCTTTACTTCCTGTTCGTCGGAAGGCGCACTGGGGAGCTGCAATGTTGCTAGAGAGGGAGAAAGAGGGAAGAGATAGAGAGGGATTTGTTGTTGTTTTAGGGCCCTTCAACTACAAGGTCATTACAGCCCCGTCCACTGTTTAGTTCTGATGCAGAGATTGCACAGACACTACACTAATGCGACGATTTTTGGATACTAGCAGTTTTACAAAGAGGCCACCCATGTTAGTACTAGCTGGGGTTGCGCTGCTTAACTTCAGTGATCAGACGAGAACTGGTGTGTCCAACGCAATTCGTCGCTCCCGAGCCAATCCACCTCGATCCAGTGTCGAACTTGCAAGCACTGACGCAGTAATCGAGCACGTTGCCTCCAGCGCCACCAGTCCTCACGCTACGACTAATAATAGGACCTCATCATCAATACAAAAATGCAACTCCAAACCCTTTATCCGCCCAAGGCAGGGTTGGGTACCCATCTTGTCCCCGTGGACACAAGAAGAATGTATTGGACAGTGTTTTTCCACAGCCGTTTGCTGACCAAAGCTGCAACCCCTATGCGTTGCCCCTGTTCGTTGGGGCACTCCAACAACGCCAAAGGGGCGAGCCCTTACACTTGGGAATTTAGGCCTCATCTACCCGTTGCATAGTAGAGAGGGTTCTTTGACGTGCAAATGACATCACACGGTGCCATGGCTTTACTTCCCACCCTACTGGTAGACACACTCTGGGCCCCTTTCTCGCCAGAAAGAAGCCGACCCATGTCGATCCAATATCGAACCTGGAACCAGTGACGCAGTGGTGAAGCACGCTATCTCCTGCGCCTCCGAGGCGGATCTGACATCTCATTACTTCCAAGATGTCAAAATTTTGACAGGGACATGTTCACTGAATCCAGGTCTCTCTCTGACTAAAAGTGTGCCATAATTTGAGTGCAGACCTAGTTTATAGTCTAGCGATGAAAATCTGAGCCAAATTTAGACAAAAAAAACGTGGTGACAAGCAAAAGGAGTTCATACAACGTTGACTCGGCAGAAAAGTTACTCGTTTCTGGTCCTCGCAGTCATCAGAACAATGTAAGCCCCCCTCCATCCCAGAATTTCGGGGGTGGAAAAGTAGAAAATACACTCGATTCTACCTAATTGCAACCTAAAGAGAATGTTTGCCAAAAATAACAACTCCTATTTGAACCGACTTTGCAGTGACCCAATCCCTCCGCAGAAAGCCCTTCTAATATTCCTGTGAGTTCAGAACACCTGGCCTGACCAGGGTGCACCCAACCAGGGATACGTTGGTAGAAGCTCCCAGTGCAAAGGAACACGACTTGGATTTGGAACATGGAGATTTATAGGGTGAAGCCTGACCTACTGTTGGAGATAGGAGAGAGTGGAGAGCCAGAACTCGTAGACCTGACCCTGCCTTTTGTTTGTTTCGTTGGTATTTCAGGGCCCTTCAACTCCTTCGGTCATTAGAGCCCCGTCCACTGCGTAGTTCTAATGCAGAGACTGCACAGATACTACAATAATGCGACGATTTTGGGGTATTAGCGGTACCCAATGTTCTCAAGCGGTCACCCGCACTAGTACTAGCTGGGGTTACGTTGCGTAACTTCAGTGATCAGATGAGAATTGGGGGTGTCCAACGCATACAGCCCCTCGAGATGGACGTCTTCATCCATCCTCCCGGGTAGCACAGGCACTCTGCTAATCCACTCTCCCCACTTTCTGCAGGTAAGCTTCTCGGCTCAGGAACTGGATAACATAGTAACAAATCTCCCCACGTGCCCTTACGGCCAAAAGAAAAGCCCCTAACCCTTTTCCCGCCTATGGCAGGAACGGGTACCCATACAAGCGGTTTCTGCAAGTGGATGTGTGTGCGAGCGGCCTTATTTCGTTGGGCACACCAGTTCTCGTCCGATCACCGAAGTTAAGCAGCGCAACCCCAGCTAGTACTGACATGGGTGGCCGCTTGGGAAAACTGGGAACTGCTAATAACCAAAAATCGTCGCATTAGCGTAGTGTCTGTGCAGTCTGTGCATTAGAACTACGCAGTGGACGGGGCTGTAATGACCTTGTAGTTAAAGCGCCCTTAAACACCAACAAACAACAAACCCAGCTAGTACTGACATGGATGGCCGCTTGGGAAGCCTGGGTACCGCCAATACCTAACAATGGTCTCATTAGTGTAGTGTCCGTGCATTAGAACTACGCAGTGGACAGGGCTGCAATGACCATGTAGTTGAAGGCCCTAAAACACCAACAAACAACAAACGAAGCTAGTACTGACGTGGATGGCCGCTTGGGAAACCTGGGTACCGCTAATACCCAACAATGGTCTCATTAGTGTAGTGTCTGTGCAGTCTGTGCATTAGAACTACGCAGTGGACGGGGCTGTAATGACCTTGTAGTTGAAGGACCCTAAAACACAAACAACAAACGAAGCTAGTACTGACATGGATGGCCGCTTGGGAAATCTGAGTACCGCTAATACGCAACAATGGTCTCATTAGTGTAGTGTCTGTGCAGTCTGTGCATTGGAACTACGCAGTGGACGGGGCTGTAATGACCTTGTAGGGGAAGGGCCCTAAAACACCAACCAACCAACCAACAGAGAAGTGTGATAAACATTGCTATAGACGGCCACTGGGTTATTTGCTGTTTGACGGAAAGTTCGCTGGCTGATTGGGGTCTAGTGCGGCTACAGTGTTTGAGGCGAGCATTCGTTAATTGGTTTTTAGTGATTCGATTATGCATTCGTTGTAGTAAAAAGTGAGTGCGCGATAAACAGTTTAAAAGTGTCGTTTATTATAACCTGCCATAAACCATAACTGGGTCACAACGAATCGACATTTTATTTCGCAGAAGTTAAACATTAATTCCGCCATTCTGTTTTTTTTTTGGTAGTTTGATAGTAAAAAAAAGAGGGGGGTCGGGAATATTCTGTATGGTTCATAGGTTTTTATACGACCTCTTATTAATGGGGTGGGTGATTTGAGAGAAGGTATATGTAGGTCACTCTCACATTTTTTTTTTAAACCTAAAATTCCGATTCCATATGGCGCGTTTTTGTACTCGGGCTCCGAAAACATATCTGACAAAAGCCAGCCATGAATTTTTCGTTAAGAAGATGCGCGAATTTTTTTTTCTTTTTTTACCACTTTAGAAACTGATACTGCAAACTGAAATGTGGCTTTCATCGTTAAAATCATTTCTACGAACAACAACAAAATCATTTCACTGAGGTTCCCCGGTCCCCCCCCCCCCCCCCCCACCCCTTTCTTTACATCCACCAACCTAACAATCTATTTTTGACTGCATTAAGAATATAATCATAAACTTGGAAATATTTGCGAAATTGTTTTTGATGTAAAATTGGGTCAAAAGTGACGTTTCAGCATCTTTCCGTGCATGCCCCCTCCGTTTTGCCGCCTTTGCTTTTTTAAGTTTTGTTGGTGTTTTAGGGCCCTTCAACTACAAGGTCATTTGAGCCCCGTCCGCAGCATAGATCTGATGCAGAGACTGCACAGACACCACACTAATGCGACCACTGTTGGGTATTAGCAGTACCCAGTGTTCTCAAGCAGTCACCCGCACTAGTACTAGCGACAGGTCTAAATACACTTCCAGGCTGATAAAAAAAAAGTCCAGAGACTGTCCATTGATGGACAACACGGATGGTAAGGTTCTACTGAGTCATCTAGGCCATAATCTACATTGTCAGCTAGGGAAGTCCAAAGGCCCTTTTAAGTAGACAAGAGGGGTTCAAAGGCACTTCGATGCCGATATGAGCGGTCCAAGGCCCTTTTATTATGACATGAGGAGTCCTAAAGCCCTTCTATGCAGACGCTGAGAGGGAGCGGCGAATTGCGTTGGAAACCCCAGTTCTCGTCTGATCACTGAAGTTAAGCAGCGCAACCCCACTTAGTACTGACATGGGTGGCCGCTTGGGAAAACTGGGTACTGCTAATACCCAATAGTCGTCGTATTAGTGTAGTGTTTGTGCAGTCTCTGCATAACAACTGCGCTGGAAAGGGTTAAGAGGGTGGTTCCTGGGTGAAAAGGGCTAAGGACGATAACGGCGACTACTTTGGAAAGGGACTGACCTCTCCTCGGTTCCTACTCAAAACCCTACACTACACTAGACACTACACACTACACTAAGCGACGACTTTTTTAGGGGAGCGGCGTTACGCGTTGGACACACCAGTTCTCGCCTGAACACCTGATGAGCACCTGACCCAGTCATTGGTTTTGTTTCGATGGTGTTTTAGGGCTCATCAACTACAAGGTCATTAGAGCCCCGTCCACAGCATAGTTCTTATGCAGAGACTGCGCAGGCACTACACTAATGGGACGGTTTTTGGGTATTAGCAGTACCCAGTTTTCCCAAGCGGCCACCCATGTCAGTACTAGCTGGGGTTGCGATGCTTAACTTCAGTGATCAGACGAGAAGTGGTGTGTCCAACGCAATCCAGGCACTCTAGGGCATTGGTAGGAAAGGGGGTTGGCAATTGGGTTGCAGTATTAGGTCGGCATCCGACTGCGTAAAAATACCGTCTGTTCTCAATTGGAATGAGGAAAAATGAGAACCCGGCCTTGTTGACTTGGGGGTTCTGCGTCGACATCAATTTGGGATGTGCAGACGATGTCGTTCACCTTGCAGTAAGCGCTTATGGCATTTGGCTCTAATGTTGCAATAACACCCAGGATGCTTTAAGGATGTTACCCACATGACACCCACGTTCCGTGAGCTCCAATCAGGTTTCTAACTGCGTTGGTGTTGGTTGGCACCACTGACTATCCAGCTGGATAACATCCTGTCACTGCCTTAAAGTGATAAGGCAGAATCATTATCATCCGAATATCTGTAGGATATCAGTCATTCTCAGCGTGAAGTAGTTTTAGTGTCACTTCTTTCAGGCTACTTCTTGCGCACATGTTTTACTTTTCGGAAGGGTTCAATCATCGTTAAATCGTGCAAACCCCCCCCCCCCCCCCACACACACTCATCAGGGTGCTCAACATTTCCTCCTCCTACACATAGGCGAAGCAGTTTTTCATTTCTGTTCGGCGGAAACTGTTGTCGGCGATTTTCAAGCAACACGCTACCACGTCGAATCAGCAGCCAAACCTTGTGTCCAGCCACTAGCAAATACTAACCTCTTTCCTGCCTATTGTCTGTCTGTTCCGTAGCTGTTTTAGGACCCGTCAACCACAACGGTCATTAGAGCCCCGTCCATTGCGTAGTTCTAATGCAGAGTCTGCACAGACACTACGCCGTTACGACGATTTGGGTATTAGCAGTACCCAGTGTTCCCGCTCTCCCAGATTTGTCCCCCTGGATGGACGCATGGGCGATTTGTTGGACGGTACTGCAACGGTATAGCATACACTATACTTATTTATCGTCGGGGCACTGCACTGACGCCAGGGGGCGACCTCCTACACCTGTCGAGCGGCAAATTGCGATGGACACACCAGTTCTCGTCTGATCACTAAGTTAAGCAACGCAAACGCAGCTAGTACTGACATGGGTGGCCGCTTGGGAAAACTGGGTACGCTAATACCCCAAAATCGTCGCATTGGTGTAGTACCTGTGCAGTTTCTACATTAGAGCTACGCAGTGGACGGGGGTATAATGACCTTGTTGTTGAATTGTTTGTTTGTTTCTTGGTGTTTTAGGGCCCTTGAACTACGAGGTCATTAGAGCCCTGTACACAACGTAGTTCTTATGCGGCGGCTGCACCAACACCACATTTTTGGGTATAAGCAGTATCCAGTTTTCCCAAGCGTTGTTGTTTTAGTGCCCTTGACTACAAAGGTCATTAGAGACCCGTCCACAGCATAGTTCTACTGCATAGACTGCACAGACACCACACTAAAGCGACGATTTTTGGGTATTAGCAGTACCCAGTTTTCCCAAGCGGCCACCCATGCCGGTTCTAGCTGGGGTAGCGTTGCTTAACCAGTGATCAGACGAGAACTGGTGTGGCCAACGCAATTCGCCGCTCTTGGAGTTGAAGGGCCCTAAGGTACTAACAAACAACATTCGACACTTGTCAATGTCTCATCTACTAGTTGCACTGTAGAGAGGGTGTTTTTACTTGCAAATGCCATCGTACACTTCCAGACTTGCGCTTTTCCAGCTCGACTTTACCAGGGCATGCGCCCCGGTGTCCCCCTCGGCGGCTTCCCATGCGACAGAAAGACACCTCCTATCCTTATTTATAGACAGGTTATTTTAATTCGTTGGGACGAAGGGGACATGTGCCGGATTGGCCCCTCTCTGCAGATTCCCATGCATAATCCCTAAACTTTTTTTGACTAGTTGGGTCATTTTCCTTCACCGACACCACGGAGCGAAAGGAGCGGTTGAATTGCGTTGGACACACCAGTTCCCGCCTGATCACTGAAGATAAGTAACGCAACCCCAGCTAGCTGTTTGTTGGTGGTTTAGGGCCCTTCAACTACAAGGTCATTAGAGCCCCGTCCACTGTGTAGTTCTGAAGCAGAAACTGCACAGACACTACACTAATGCGACGATTTTTGGATACTAGCGGTACCCAGTTTTGCTAAGCGGCCACCCATGTCAGTACTAGCTGGGGTTGCGCTGCTTAACTTCAGTGATCAGACGAGAACTGGTGTGGCCAACGCAATTCGCCGCTCGCTGCCCCAACGTGTACTAGCATGAGTGATCCCTTGGGAACACTGGGTACTACCTATACCCAAGAGCGTAGTAGTGTGTGTGTGTGTGTGTGCAGCCTCTACATTAGAACTAGTTTTTTTTTGTTGGTGTTTTAGGGCCCTTCAACTACAAAGGTCATTAGAGCCCCGTCCACAGCATAGTTATTATGCAGAGACTGCACAGACACTACACTAATGCGACGATTTTTGGGTATTAGCAGTACCCAGTTTTCCCAAGCGGCCACCCATGTCAGTACTAACTGGGGTTGCGCTGCTTAACTTCAGTGATCAGACGAGAACTGGTGTGTCCAACGCAATTCGCCGCTCCCCATTAGAACTACGCAGCGGATGGGACTCTAATGATCATTGTAGTTGAAAGGCCCTAAAACACCAACGAACCAACACGCACGGGGCGAACTCCAACACCTGGAAGTTTCGTCAGCCATTTCATGTAGAAAGGGCTATTTTCCGCGTATCGGCTTTAGTTGCGAACTAAAGGACCACGATCGATCCTGCAACCATGGACTCAGGTGCGCTAACCATTGAGCTACTGAGACAGACATCAATTTCCGGATTCATATCACGAAAAGAAATGTGACAGGCCCTCTTTTTAACGCCTGTCACTTTCGGGTGGGGGGGGGGGTCTTAACTACTGCATTTGAATGTTAGTTAAATAAAGCTGCTGCTGACCTGTTGCTTGGAGATAAATGCCCTATGAAACCGACGGTCCTCCTAAAAGGCTCTGTCTCTTTCTCATCTCACACTGTCATAATCCCTAGAGACGAGATCATTAAAATGATTGGCAGGTACATCTCTGGGCGCCAGACCAACCCATCCCTACGCCCTTCTGATAACGGAGCAGCAACAACAAGAGAGAAATTCAGCGCGCCGTGTGGCATCATATGATTATGCCAGTTCACACTTGAGTGATTTTTAGATTACAATTTGGTCGAAAACCAACCGAAAAAGAAACACTGTGTTTCTAATAGCCTTTGCGGCCAAATGTCGACCACATTGCACTAGACACCAGTAATCAAATACATGCCATAGGCTTAGGGCAAACATCCAGAAATGCCGGCTGCAACCGAGAGATAGTAGCACATTCCTGGTTGGCTACCATCAAGAAAACCTTGAAAACGTTCCGAATATTCCATTAAATAAAGCATGGGAGCGGCTTATTGCGTTGGACACACCGGTTCTCGTCTGATCACTGAAGTTAAGCAACGCAACCTCAGCTAGTACTGACATGGGTGGCCGCTTGGGAAAACTGGGTACCGCTAAGACCCAGCAAAATCGTCACATTAGTGTAGTGTCTGTGCAGCATCTTCATTAGAGCGATGCAGAGGACGGGGCTCTAATGACCTTGTAGTTGAAGGGCTCTAATGACCTTGTAGTTGAGGGACTCTAATGCCCTTGTAGCTGAAGGGCCCTAAAAATCGTCACATTAGTGTAGTGTCTGTGCAGCCTCTTCATTAGAGCTTTGCAGTGGACGGGGCTCTAATGGCCATGTAGTTGAAGGGCTCTAATGACCTTGTAGTTGAAGGGCTCTAATGACCTTGTAGTTGAAGAGCTCTAATGGCCTTGTAGTTGAAAGGCTCTAATGACCTTGTAGTTGAAGGGCTCTAAAAATCGTCACATTAGTGTAGTGACTGTGCAGCCTCTTCATTAGAGCTATGCAGTGGACGGGGCTCTAATGACCTTGTAGTTGAAGGGTTCTAATGACCATGTAGTTGAAGGGCCCTAAAACCCCAACAAGCAACAACAAAACCAAACTAAATAAGGTAGCCCTCAGTGGATAGTGGCTTCAGTTACTTGAATCACTGATTGCAGGATCGATTCTGACTTAAACGTAATCTTGTCCGGAAACCCAGAGTGTGGGGACGCAACCTCAGATGGTACTGTCATGGGTGTCCGCTTGGGAACCCTGGGTACTGCTAATACCCAAATCGTCTTAACAGCATAGTGTATGTGCAGACGCTGCATTAGAACTATGCAGCGGACTGGGCTCTAATGACCATTGTCTCTAATGACCCTAAAACCTTTCAGATCAGAGAGAGAGAGGGGGTTGTTGTTGTTTGTTGGTGTTTAAGGTCCCGTCAACTACAAGGTCATTAGAGACCCGAGAGAGGGGGGGAGAGGGAGAGAGGTGTTCCGAGTGTGCCTCCCATCGGATGGGATGTAAACCAGTGGCACCTTGTGGTGTACGATGTCAGTTGCACTTAAAAGAACCCTCTCTACGATGAAACGGGTAGAAGAGGCAAATTCCCAGGTGCAAGAACTCGGTTGTTGTTGTTTGTTGGTGTTTAAGGTCTCATCAACTACAAGGTCATTAGAGCCCCGTCCACAGCATAGTTCTGATGCAGAGACTGCACAGACACTACACTAATGCG
>JAAFCE010006949.1:7379411-7402080 GCA_013389805.1 Trigoniulus corallinus
TCGCTCGGGAAAGCTGGGTACTGCTAATACCCAATAATCGTCGCATTGGTGTAAGTGTCTTTGCAGTCTATGCATTAGAACTATGCAGTGGACGGGTCTCTAATGACCTTGTAGTTGACGGGACCTTAAACTCCAACAAAAAACAAAACAAACAACGACGATGGTGTCAGGGTGACGTAATGAGAAGAGAGGAGGAGCTCGTTGGGTGTACCCACGGCAGGGTGAGACCAAAGTAGACGTGGGAGCACGTTGTCCCGAAGGGTATGGTAGTCTGTGGGGACACGTAGTGCTTACACGCGACCCGCGGACAACTTTTTGGTTTTTTTCGTGTTATTGTGACCCGTCTTCAAAAAAAGGTTAGCCACCACTGAGCTAGACACTGTCAACGCACTTTATGAATATCCCTATTTTGAGTACTTTGACTCTCACCAACCTCTGCTCTGTTTTAGTGGCTTCTGAATCCTGGTTGCGGTAAACAAATATGTCTACTATTTTAATCCCTCTTTTCGGCTTCCGCTCTCCTAGGTTTCGGCCTTGACACAGCTCTTTCCCCTTTAAGGTATTGTGAATTGATGTTGGGCTGTTGTTATTCACTTGGGTATCCTTTGAGGCGCGTTACAGACCTTGAAGAAGCAGTAGCGCCTGTAGAGGGGTTGTGGGTTTGCATCACGGGAATTACATTCCCCCTCCTCCGACTGTAGTAAAATGGGTCAGTAGATTTCGATAAAAACTACGTCATTTCATAACATGTTATCCTGCCTATGGTCGTGTCGGTTCTGTTGGGACTGAAGGGCACCTTCGTGGCCCGCCATATAACCTGCACCCTTATAACCAACCCGCCTTATAACCAACCATTCCCAAAATCCTTGATCCGAGATAATGACCTCCCCATCTCCTTGGAAGTGACGATTTGCGTTGAGCACACCAGTTCTCGTCTGATCACTGAAGTTAAGCAGCGCAACCCCAGCTAGTACTGACATGGGTGGCCGCTGGGGAAAACTGGGTACTGCTAATACCCAAAAATCGTCGCATTAGTGTAGCGTCTGTGCAGTCTCTGCATTAGAACTACACAGTGGACAAGGCTCTAATGACGAGTTCTATTGCAGTGATTCTCAACCTTTTTTTCGCCACGGTACACTTTTACTAATTTCAAAATTTGGCGACACATTTCTAGGTACACAAAGGCCAAAGAAAATATATAAGTTGTAGCCTAACCCTATGCAAAAACTTGCCTCGGTAACTGTGTCAGTAGTTTTTGGTTCAATACTGGACCGAGGTGGGTTGGCTTTTTTCGGGCGAGAGAGAAGCCCTGAGTGCACCTTCTTTCGGGTGAGAAGTAAAACCGAGGTCCCGTGTGGTGTACGATGGCATTTGCACATGGAAGAACCCTCTCTATATGGAACGGGTAGAGGACCAAAATTTCCAGGTGCAGGAGCTCGCCCGCCGTCTTCGGTGGAATGTCCCAACGAACAGTAGAAAGACGATAAATAGCATAGGAATTGCAGCTTTGATTGGCAACCGGCTGTGGAAAAACACTGCCCAATATATCGCCCTTGTGTCCAGTCAGAGGGACAAGATGGGTACCCGACCTCGCGGCACACTCTCGTGAATCTCACGGCTCACTAAAGTGCCGCGGCACAGTGGTTGAGAATCACTGCTCTATTGGATGGTATTTTTAACCAGCGGGCTGTCGACCAAAGTGGCAACCCCCCATGGTTATTTATCTTCGGCCTATTTTGATTCTTTGGGGTACTCTACCGAGGCCAGGGGACGAGCTTCTACATCTGGGAATTTTACCTCATCTACCCGTTGCATAGTAGCGGGGATACTTTTACGTACAAATTACATCATACACCACGCGGGACCTCTACTCTGGACCTCTCTTTCTCGCAGGAAAGAAGCCAACCCACCTAGAACAAGTATACAACCTGGAACCACTGACGCAGTAGTCGAAAACGCTCCTCCAGCGCCAGCGCGGTGGGACATAACATCCCTACACCAAAAGCAATTCATAAGGCAAGGCGCAAAATGAGGCCGCAGGGTGACGCAGCGTAACGCAGCCCTGCGAAATTCTGCTAGCAGGCAATCACCACACATTGAATCGCAATTTTTCAACATACTGGTTTGCAATTTGCGTCAACTAAAATGGCTTTCAACGTAACAGTGATTGCCTGCTAGCAGAATTTCGCAGGGCTGCGTTACGCTGCGTCACCCTGCGGCCTCATTTTGCGCCTTGCCTAACCCATTTGCCTCCTACGGCAGGGTCGGGTACCCTTCTTGTCCCTCGGAATGGACACCATGGTGATATTTTGGACAGTTTTTCTGCAGCCGGTTGCCGATCAAAGCTGGAACCCCTATGCTTATTTATCGTGGGTCTACTGTTTGTTGGGGAATTCCACCGACGCCAGGGCGCGAGCTCCTACACCTGGAAATTTTGCCTCCTCTATTCAATCAGGGGCGCATCCGGGGGAGGGCGATTCAGGAATTTGTCCCACGTCAGTCCCTCATGGGGTGCATATTTCAACTGAAGCATTTTTGCATTGCTATCCCCATTTCTAATACTGCTAGTCCGACAGTCGCCTTAACCACTGCAGATACGACATTGTCTAAGGGGCAGTATAGGACCAATTGTAATTGCTAGCTAGATTTATAATAAGGGTCTGCGGGTTCTAGCCCTTCACTCCCGTCTATCTCCCACCAGGTCCCCGTCCACCCCACACACTGCAATATCCTTACGGACAACTTGCTCCCACGTCAGCTTCGGTCTCCCAATGCCCCGGGTGCGTTGGACACACCAGTTCTCGTCTGATCGCTGAAGTTAAGCAGCGCAACCCCAGCTAGTACTAACATGGGTGGCCGCTTGGGAAAACTGGGTACTGCTAATACCCAAAAATCGTCGCATTAGTGTAGTGTCTGTGCAGTCTCTGCATTAGAACTACGCAATGGACGGGGCTCTAATGACCTTTGTAGTTGAAGGGCCCTAAAACACCAACAAGCAACAACAACAAAAGTATCGAACCTAGAACCACTGAGAAAGTTACCGAGGACGCTACGCACTGCGCCACCGAGGGGGATCATAACATCCCTACACCACCACCTTTTCAAAATCCATACGATAAATGTATCCAGAAGCAAATATGGAACTGTTTTCATGCATGAAATATTATATTGAAAATACAGTAGATGCTAATATCTAAATCACAGTTCCTTTGTTGGTATGCTATTGATCAACATTGACATGATTAATCAGGTTTGCTGGATTTAATGACGGAACTTAAAACAGCAGGGATCAGTTGTAGACTAATGCATTTTCGATTCTGAAAGTTGATAACATCTAATGCACAGCACAGATTCATATTCAAACAGATGTCATTGTTTCCATGGCTTTTTCGGACGGTTCCATAAGTCCATGAAGCGCCATAAGAACAAAGCACCAAGTAAACTCTAATTTCCCACCTATGGAAGTGTCGGGTAGCCAGTTTTGTGCCACATGGACACATGGGCGATCTGTTAGGGAGCTGCTCATTGCGTTGGACTTACCGGTTCTCGTCTAATTACTGAAGTTAAGCAACGCAACCCCGGCTAGCACGGGAGCGGCGAATTGCGTTGGACACACCAATCCTTGTGTGATCACTGGAGTTAAGCAGCGCAACCCCAGCTAGTACTGACATGGATGGCTGTTGTTTGTTGGTGTTTTACGGCACTTCAACTACAAGATCATTAGAGCCCCGTCCACTGTTTAGTTCTGATGCAGGGACTGCACAGACACTACACTAATGTGACGATTTTTGGATACTAGCCGTACCCAGTTTTCCCAAGCGGCCACCAATGTCACTACTAACTGGGCTTGCGTTGCTTAACTTCAGTGATCAGAGGAGAACTGGTGTGTCCGAAGGAACTCGCCGCTCCCCGGCATGGGTGGTGCTTGGGAAAACTGGGTACTGCTAATACCCAAAAATTGCCCATTAGTGTAGTGTCTGTGCAGTCTCTGCACAGAAGCTAATGACCGTTGTTGTTAATGGGGTCTGAAAGGCCAGCTAGTACTGATATGGGTGTCCGCTTGGGAACACTGGGTACCGCTAATACCCTAAAGTCGCCGCATTAGTGTAGTGTCCGTGCAGTCTCTGCATTACAGCTACACAACGGACGGGGGCTCTAATGACCTTGGGAGCGGCAAATTGCGTTGGACACACCAGTTCTAATCAGATCACTAAAGTTAAGCAACGCAATCCTAGTTAGTACTGACATGGGTGGCTGCTTGGGAAAACTGGGTACCGCTAGTATCCAAAAATCGTCGCATTAGTGTAGTGTCTGTGCAACCTCTGCATCAGCATTACACAGTGGGCGAGGCTCTAATGACCTTGTAGTTGAAGGGCCCTAAAACACCAACGGACGAACGGACGGCGGGCTATCTGTTGGACGGTATTTTCACGCAGCTGGCTGGCAACCTGAGCTGCAACCCCTATGCTTATTTATCGTCCCCCTACAGTTCATTGGGGCATTCCAGCGACAGCGTAGGGAGCGGCTTAATGCGTTGCACACACCAGGTCTCGTCTGATCACTGAAGTTAAGCAACGCAACCCCAGTTAGTACTAACATTGGTGGCCGATTGGGAACACTGGGTGCTTCTAATACCCAACTCGTAACAGCGTAGTGTCTGCGCAGTCTCTACATTAGAACAACGCAGTGGACGGAGCTCTAATGACTACTGTAGTTGTAGGGCCCTAAAACACCAACGAAACAAAAAGGCATTCCACCGACGCCAGGGGCGAGCTCCTACGCCTGATTTACTCGTTGCCTTGTAGAGGGGTTCCGTAGTGACATCGTACATCACGCAGGACCATAGTGCTACTTTCCATCCTACGGAAGGCGCACCAGAAGTAGTCAACTCACGATCCAGTGTCGAGGCTGGAACCACTGACGGTAGTTGTCGACTGAATTCAAACCCGTTTTCCACATATGGCAGGATTTAACACCCACTGTTCCATTGTTGTTGTTTGTTGGTGTTTTAGGGCCCTTCAACTACAAAGGTCATTAGAGCCCCGTCGACAGCATAGTTCTTATGCAGAAACTGCACAGACACTACACAAATGCGACGATTTTTGGGTATTAGCAGTACCCAGTTTTCCCAAGCGGCCACCCATGTCAGTACTAGCTGTGTTTGCGCTGCTTAACTTCAGTGATCAGACGAGAACTGGTGTGTCAAACGCAATTCGCCGCTCCCCCCACTGTTCCACTGCAACTAGGAACACACGGGTGACCAATTGGACGACACTAGTAAAGAGCCCTTGAGTTAGAACGCAACCACCAAAAATCGGAGGCCGTCTTTACAGGGAGGCCGCGCTACACTTTAAAGGAAATGGTCCTTTACGTAAAGAGTACAACACACCACACAGAACCATGGTGTTACCGGCACTTTCTTTCCGACAGAATGGGCAGTAGGGGCCTCTCACTCTCGCCCGAAAGGAGTCAAATGACCTCGATGCAGCATTGAACCCCTAAATGCTGACGCAGTAGTCCAGCACGCTACCTCTGTGCCTTCGAGACTAATTTACACGGCACCCAGGTGCATGTCGGAAAAAGTGCGAAATAGGCCCTATAAAAGCGGTAAGTAACTTTGACAACGTCACTTATCTTTTCCAGTCTTTTGCCGATCTATCCTTTTCGGATTGTCGAACGTGCTTGCCTTTCCTTAAAAGGACACAAGGTCGCCACTGGTCATGTGTTTCCCGTCCCGAGTTCCCGAGGGTAAGGGTGCGATGGCACCTATTCGTCAGAGAAACTGTATTGCGTTTGACACACCAGTTCTCATCTGATCCCTGAAGTTAAGCAACACAACCCCAGCTAGTACTAGCATGGGTGACCGCTTGGGAACACTGGGTACTCGTAATGCCCGAAATCGTCGTAACAGCTTAGTGTCTGTGCAGACTCTGCATTAGAATGATGCAGTGGACTGGACTTCTAATGGCCGTTGTAGGGCCCCAAAAGACCTACGAAAAGAAACCTATTCGACCAAGAGGCCCAAAACACCAGATTTCAGTAAAATTTCACCATCGTCATCGTCACCTTATCCCGCTTGTGGCAGGGTCGGGTCTGCGGCTTCTTGCCCCGCCATTCTCGCCTATCACTCACTAGGGTCCTCTTTTTTTGTTTCTTGGCGTTTTAGGACTCTTTAACTACAAAGGTCATTACAGCCCCGTGCACTGCATATTTGTAATGCCACAGCCACAGCCACTACACTTATGCGAGGATTATTGGGTATTAGCAGTACCCAGTTTCCCCAACGGCCACTCCTGTTAGTACTAGCTAGGGTTACGTTGCTTAACTTCAGTGTTCAGACGAGAACTGGTGTGTCCAACGCAATAAGCCGCTATCAACCATATCCTTTCGTACAACCCGCTCTCACGTCTGCTTAGGTCTTTCTCTGCCTCGGGTGCTTCCAATAATCGGTATCTTTGTGAAGGACCTAACCATCTCCCCAATCACATGCCCATACCACCACAATCTCTGCTCTCAAGATTCCAGTAGAATCAGTGAAGCAATAATTCATTTGGTGAAAAATTAGTTTCTGTCATGAGAGACAGGAGTTTCTCGTTGCATAGTCGAAAGTGTCCATTTTGGTCAAATCCTTGTTAGATGGTCCTTGACGGGGGTCGTCAACGGGGTGCCCTATGATCATCTCTTCTACGATTCCAACTGTCAAACGTTATCCATCCTTACCAATTCTTCAAATTTAACCTTCAACTTGACATCTTATTCCGTAGTTTTTATCTCCGTTGGTTGCCAAGGTTGCCAGAAGTAAATCTGGAGTCGTTAGAGGGGTAGTACTGAACAGTCGATTTCGATTTGCAGTCGCTAGGGGCTGGACGCTCGTTTTTGGGCGTCGTTTTTTTGGGTCTCGAACCCAGTGGCGTCGCTAGGGTTGTAGTCACCCGGTGCGGTGACACCATGGTGTCACCCCATCTCTCTCTCTCTCTCGAAAAAAGCAGCTTCTTCTGTTATGGTGTCACCCCATTTCTCATGGTGAGAGTGGTGTCAGCCGGTGGGGCCCGCACCCCCAAATGACGCCACTGCTCGAAACGCAATAACTTTTAAATCAATTCTGTAATATAAATATATATATGAAATCTTTATGATATAGTATTAAAAAATTCTTTGAAAGTTAACAATTAAAAGAGTTATTGCACAGTTTGAAAACGAAAATACAGTAACCGTGGTATCGATCGCGCGCACCCCTATCGAGTCAAATCTAACTATTGGGGATTCAGCATCTCCCGTAGTACCAACAACAATAGTCTGAAAATAGGGTTTTATGCTTTTTTTGTGTGTTTCAAGCTATTTCTTTCTTCATGTGTCTATTTTAAATCCCATTGAGAATGTGCTTAGTTAGGAAGAAATTGATGCCATTGCTTCTATCACAGATGTCATCATAATAAATGTTAAAGGGTTAAGAGTGGTTAAACTTCCCAAAAGAACCAGACAAACGGGGTTTTCATTTCTGATGCTACTAACATCCCACCCTCAAAGACTTAGGGGAGCGGCGAATTGCGTTGGACACACCAGTTCTCGTCTGATCACTGAAGTTAAGCAGCGCAACCCCAGCTAGTACTGACATGGGTGGCCGCTTGGGAAAACTGGGTACTGCTAATACCCAAAAATCGTCGCATTAATGTAGTGTCTGTTCACTCTCTGCATTAGAACTACACAGTGGACGGGGCTATAATGACGAGGCTCTATTGGACGGTATTTTTACCCAGCGGGCTGTCGACCAAAGTGGCAACCCCCCCATGGTTATTTATCGTCGGCCTATTTTGATTCTTTGGGGCATCTACCGAGGCCAGGGGACGAGCTTCTCATCTGGGAATTTTGCCTCATCTACCCGTTGCATAGTAGAGAGGGTCCTTTTACGTACAAATTACATCGTACACCACGTGGGTATTAGCAGTACCCAGACTGCTAATACTCAATGCATAAGAACTATGCTGTGGACGGGGCTCTAATGACCTTGTAGTTGAAGGCCCCTAAAACACCAACAATCAACAGTTACGTGTGGGGTAGACGAGAGCTTGGTGGGAGATAAGACTTAGTCCGGCTGAACGTGCACTGCTAAAACCCAAATCGATGTAAAAGCGTAGTGAATGTGCAGACTCTGCACTAGAACTACGCAGTGAACGGTGCTCTACTGACCATTTTAGTGGGAGCAGCTGTATAGCGTTGGACACACCAGTTTTCACCTGACCACTGAAGTAAAGCAACGCAACCCCAGCTAGTACTAACATTGATGGCAGCTTGGGAACACTGGGTGCCGCTAATACCCAAAATTCGTCACATTAGCATAGTGTCTGTGCAGTCTTCACTAGAACAATGCAGTTGACGGGGCTCTAATGACATTGTAGTTGAAGGGCCCTAAAACACCAAAGAAACAGTTTGAACGTTTCCTTTTGTTTCGTAGGTGTTTTAGGGTCCTTCAGCTACAATGGTCATTAGTGCCCCGTCCACTGTGTAGTTCTAATACTGAGTCTGCACAGACACTACGCTGTTAGGACGATTTTGGGTCTTAGCAGTACCCAGTGTTCTCAAGCGGTCACCCGTGCTAGTGCTAGATGGAGTTGTGTTGCTTAATTTCAGTGATCAGACGAGAAGTGGTGTGTCCAACAGAATACAGCCGTTTCCTGAATGTTTCCTAATACATAATGTTTCTATGTTACGGTACAAAAGCAACTCCCAAACCATTTTTCGCCAATGGCAGTGTCGGGTATCCATCGTGTCCCTCTGAATGAACACAAGGGTGATATAGTGGACGGTTTTTTTCTGCTGCCGGCTGTCGCCCAACGCTGCAAACCCCAATGATTATTTATTGTCGGTCCATTGCTCAGTGCGGCACCCCACCGACGCCAGGGAGGCGAGCTCCTACACCAGGAAGCTCTGCCTCCTCTGTCCCCTGCATAGTAGAAGGGTACATTACGTGCAAATGCTATCGTACACCGCTATGGGACCTCGGTTTTACTTCTCATCCGAAGGAAAGTACACTCGGACCTTCCCTCTCGCCTCCAAGAAGCCAACTCACCTCGATACAGTATGGAGCGTGGAACCACTGGTGCAGTAAATCCAGCACCGCTACCTATTGCGCTACAGAGGCAGGTATTTCTATGTTACGGTGTCATTAACAGAATTTCAAGAAAAAATTTTAAGCGCAACCATGACAGGATAAGAACCGCCTAGGTGTCGTGCTGGACTAATGCGTTAGGGGTTCCAGGATTGAGGTAGGGTTGTCTTCTTTCGGGCGAGTGAGAAATTTCGAGTGCACCTGCCATCGGATGGGAAGTAAAGGCGTGGCGCCGTGTGATGTTCCATGGCATCTGTACGTAAAAGAACCCTCTTTACTATACAACGGGTAGTTGGGGAAAAATTGCCAGGTGTAGGGGGAGCGTTCTCGTTCAATCACTGAAGCTAAGCAATGCAGCTCCAGTTAGTACTGACATGGGTGATCGCTTGGGAAAATGGGTACTGCTAATACCCAAAAATCGTCGCATTAGTGTAGTGTCTTTGCAGTCTCTGCATAAGAACTACACTGTGGCTGGGGCTCTAATGACCTTGTAGTTGACGGGCCCTAAAACACCAACAAACAACAAAAACTGCCAGGTGTTGGAGCTCGGTGGAGTGCCCCAAAGAACTACAGACCGACGACGATAAATAAGCATAGTGATTGCAGCTTTGGTTGGCAGCCGGATGCGTAAAAATATCGTTCAAATCATCGCCCGTGGGTCTAATCAGATGGATTTGTTTGTTTGTGTTTTAGGGCCCATCATCATGGTGGGGGTGTAAATGGCCTTCCCACTATGATGGCAATAAATAAGGGCAAAAGCCCACTAAAACTAATCAGAATAAAAAGGCAATAGCCAAATAAATATAGAAAATAAGTACAGGCAAAAGCCAAAACAGACATTAAAAATAAAAGCAGCAAAAACCAAAACAGACATAACAATAAAAGCGACAAAAGCCAAAACAGACAACACAAATCAGATGGACAAAGATTGGTACCCGAACCTGGCATAAGCGGGAAATGTGTTAGCAGTTTGTGACGGTGACAGGGTAGAAAGGGTTGAAACAATGAGGACACTTTAACCTTTACGGACTTTTATATGACTGTGATGAAACATTGACGGAAAGGCAAAAAGAAATCATTGATTTAAGAGTTTCTTTACTATGCACTTGAATACAAATGTCTTTTCCATTGCCGTCTGTAAAAATAGTTAAACCAATGGAACTCCCGTGGCGGTTTCCTAGCGGGGAACATTCAACATCCATTGTATCCTAAAAGGAAACTACTAAAAGAGTTATTTTATCCAATCGGTAAAACTCCACATAAAAACCTGAAATTCTTCCTTGAGTCTGCCGGTTTTATGCCCTTTTCGTGGTCATCAATTTATATTTGGGCCTTGCGACGTCCCATGTTCCTAGTTCTGCCATCAACAGCAAATCACTACCCAAAGGAAGTGGACTTTGTTTGATTTGTGAACCTGTTGTTGCAGCGAAGGAGTAAAGTGCCTGTACGAAATTCCTCTGGTGGGACGTGTGTACAGCTGTGGCTTCGTGTGATGTAACGATGTCAAAACTACACGGAAAAGAAACATTTCTCTCCTTATGCCGCCAGTGACGGGGTCAGTCTCCAGGTTCTAGCCCTCCATCCCTGCCTATCTCTCACCAGGTCTATGGCGTCCACTCCACAAAAACTAGTCTTCCGACCCTGTTCCCGTCTCTCTCCCTCCAGCAGATTGTTTATTGCTGTTTTAGGGTCCTTCAATTACAAAGGTCATCCCATGCATATTTATTTATTTATTCATCGCACATACAAACTGTGCAGTCAAAAAGCAATGCCAACATCATCCTCATACCCTTTTCCAGCTCGAAACTGGGTCGGGTCTGCGAGTTCCAATCCTCCACCCCCCACCGATCCCCATCCATCCCGCACACACCCATGTCCTTTTGTGCCACCTGTCCCCACGTCCGCTTTGGTTTTACCCTCCTCCTGGTGCTCCCGACCACATGCAGTCCCACGATGGACCCCTTCTCATCACATGCCCATACCACCTCAACCTGTTTTCTCTCATCTTCTCAGCGATGTCTCCCACCCTCAGACTACCTCTAACATGGCCGTTTCGGATCCTGTCAGCTCGTGACACCCCACTCACGAAGCGCAGCATTAGCATCTCAGCCACCTGCATTCTCCTTTCATGGTCCTTCCTCACGGCCCAACACCCCCAGCCATACACAGCATAGCTGATCTAACCACAGCTCTGTAGACTTTGCCTTTTAGCTTTATAGGCACACGGCGGTCGCATAGGACTCCACTTCCCTGTCTCCACTTCAGCCAACCTGCCTTGATCCTATTGGACACAACAGAGTCTATTTCCCCGTTTTCTCGGAACACTGATACTAAATATCGAAACTCCCGCACTGCTGGTATCATCTCACCTCCCGAGCGAACCTTGCCCTCTGGTCCCTGACTATTCCAATTGAAAACTAGGTATTCCGTCTTTTTCATATTCACTTTCAGGCCCCCTTTTCAGGAAGGAAATAAAATATACTGTAGCTCAATAAGCACATGCGAGACCCAAGTCTCGCCATTCAACAGAAAGGTTAGAGCAGCGTTTCCCAACCTGTGGTACGCGAGTTGATGTTTGGTGGGACGCGAAAAATAATCAATAATGGCGGACATAAAAAATAAAAAAAAATTAAATCATGAAAATATCATAGAAACGTTTTTTCCTAAAATTCATAAAAATTAATTCAATTAATAATATTATACAGTAAAGTTGTTAATATGTACAGTCAATGATTGGCAATGTGTGGCCAACTTGCGTTGGACGCACCAGTTCTCATGAGATCACTGAAGTTAAGCAATGCAAACCCACGTTAGTACCAACATGGGTGGTTGGTAGAGAACGTTGGGTGGTGCAAATTTCCCTCTCTTACATCCCCTACACCTAATTCCTCCTCTCCCGCAAGCAGCCTCCTAAGGTAAGAGTGGCGAACCTATTTCTACTGGCGTGCAAAAAATTTACAAAGTTATATTTGTTGATGTACTAATTTGCCCTTGCTTCCGGTTTGTTACAGGAAATGGCAATTTCACCAATCGATTGGTTTGGCTCTATGACCTGCCTTGGTGGCGCTGTGGGTAGCATGCTTGGCAACTGCGTCAATAGTTTTAGGCTCGATACTGGAGCGAGGTGGGTTGGTTTCTTATGGGGGGGGGCGCAGACGCCCTGAGTGCGCCTTCTTTCGGAAGAGAAGTAAAACCGAGGTTCCGTGTGATGTACGATGGCATTTGCACGTAAAAGAACCCTCTCCACTATTCAACAGGTGGATGAGGCAAAACTGTCCACGTGCAGGAGCTCGGTGGAATCGGTGGGGTCAGTGGAATGACCAACGATAGATAAACGTCGGGGTTTCAGCTTTGGTCGGCAACCGGCAGTCCAATATATCGCCCTTGTGGTCATTCAGAGGGAGTAGTTGTTGTAGGGTTAGTAGTTGTTGATTGGATTGGCTTTATATACTGTAGGTTAAACCTGCATTATGTTTACATGGTGCTATTGTTCTACGTGCCATCCGTGGCACGCGTGCCTTAGATTCGCCACCCCTGTCCTAAGGGATCTGTCTGTTATGGCTGCTTGGCCTACTCCCCAACTCGTTAGTGTTATATAGACGTTTCCTTAACAATATTAATATTTGAAGTAAAATTTTTGGATGAGCAACACGTTCTTTTTATAATTTTTTTGTGGAGCGTCCCATGTTTGAGTTCTGGAGAATATGGTCACTTTTTAAAATTTATAATGCAAATAAAATAACACTCGCAGTAACAACATTTCAGGAAATGCAATCATTTTTACGAAGTGGTACAATTTAACGTGATGTACTACCAAGTGGTAGGTGAGCCAAAAAAAGTTGGGAAACGCTGGGTTAGAGCAAAGATGTGCATACAGTATACTGTAACTGATGCTGAAAGTGAATATGCCTGTTTCGGCAGTGAAACTGAGAGGAGACGAACAAAGAAGATCGGACAGAGAAAGGCAGGGTATTCCAGTATTTAAAGCACTATACCGGGAACAGACGAGAACGTACAGTACATCCCGAAACGGAACTAGGGGCTCAAACCTGAACAACCGGGTTCTAATGCACAGTCTGCACTGACACCATGCTGTTACGACGTTTGTTGGGTATTCATTATCCAGTGTTCCCAAGCGGCTTTTTTGTTTCGTTGGTGTTTTAGGGTCCTTCAACTACAAGGTCATTAGAGCCCCGTCCACAGCATAGTTCTTATGCAGAGACTGCACAGACACTACACTAATGCTACGATTTTTGGGTATTAGCAGTACCCAGTTTTTCCAAGCGGTCACCCATGTTAGTACTAACTGGGGTCGCGTTACTTCAGTGGTCAGATGAGAACTGGTGTGTCCAACATAATACAGCCGTTCCCCCTCCTCCATTCCGGAAAAAGGATTATAAATGATAACGTTTAGTGCGATGTTTGAATGACCCTGCAATGTTGACGGTTAACCGAAGACAATGTGATGAAAACACATTTTGGGAAAGCAGAATTGTGGTTTTTTGCTCTTTTCTCAGTTGATGCAAGCACGTTCCTCTCTTTTATTAGTAATTTTTAAACCTTAGCCTATCTAGTCTATACATGTGTACCCAGAAGCAGAAAAATTAAATCTTGTAATAAACCATAACCAATTTTGAGTTGATCGAAGCTACCATGTTGATTCTGAAGTTTAAACACCCAATGTTGCTTCGTCGAAATTCTTTATTGAGCATTTTTCTTTTCATCCTGTTGTTTGCAGTATTCCGCGGATAACTTTTATAGAGTCCAAAGGTCTATAAAAGTACTTTGAACTAAGGAACTTACCATTAAAAAAATGAATTTGGAATTCCAAGCCTAAAGATATTTAGTTGAAAGAATTCTTGCGGTACAACGGTAACGTTCAACCACATGTGACCTTTAGCATCCATTTTTGATGCGCGGCGATGATTGGCCACTGAATATTGCTACGGGGATAACAATCGCAGAATTCGATAGTGAACCTGATGGGAGAAAATGAAATAAAAGCAGAATTTTTCTACAAAATCGCACACAGATCATCTTACCTTACGAAACAGTGAACAGACATTGTTGTTCTCGTCGACCAAGGGTTGAACGAAGAATAGTGTTGACAACGCACCCAACGGAACTAATGTTCCCTTCAAGAACTCTGGCATAATCTTGTTAAATGCTTGGTTCTGACAGTGAAATACTTCCAATTTCGAATTTATAGTACTATAATGAAATAAATACGTTTGAAATGTTTAATTGGATGTTTTCCACTCTTACCGAAACCGATAGTGTGCGGTATTTGTGAAATTGAAAGTCGTTTTTGGTCACTGCTGTGAGGTGAAGCGCCCTTTCACGTTCCTAAATGTCAAATGGAATTCCATGTTAGCCATCAACAGCTTCGTTGTCGTAATTTGACTGCTGATTACTGTTAATACGTGTCGAGGGTGGGTAAACTGTGACAAAATAAATGTCGGAATGAATTAAGGACTTCAATTTTGAAAGTGACTAATTGTGAGATAAAATGATGGTCTGGCGAAAACTTCGACGAAACATTTACGTTTACTACATAACGGCGAAGAGCTAATACAGCATAGGCCTACGACCAATTTGTTAATATACTGGACATGGATCTGGAAGTTTTAAAATACAATTATTGAGTTTGAAACGTAATCGCATTTTATATCGATTGTTTTTTTCATTGGAATTCTCATTTCATGTAAGTTTCACTATAATTTGCTTTTATTATGAATAGGAATATGTTGGCAGGTGGCATGTACGTACGGTATACATATAAAGCCGCCGCGGTGGCGTAGTGGTTAGCACGCTCGGCAACTGCGTCAGTAGTTCGAGGTTCGATACTGGACAAAGGTATGTTGCCTTCTTGCGAGCGAGAGAGAGGCCGCGAGTGGGCCTTCATTCGGATGAGAAGTAAAACCGAGGTCCCGTGTTGGAGGACGATGTCACTTGCACGTAAAAGAACCCCCTCTATTCCAGGTGTAGGAGCTCTCCCCCCGTGGCGTCGGTGGAATTCCCCAACGAACACTAGACCGACGATAAATAAGCGTAGGGGTGCAGCTTTGGTCAGCAACCGGCTGCAGACAAAACACTATGACCAATATATCGCCCTTGTGTCAATTCAGAGGCACGTAATGAGAAGAGGGGATGAGGAGCTCTTTAGGGACCTACCTGGAATACAGGTGTTTGGTTGCACCCGGGGCAGGAGGAGACCGAAGCTGAAGTGGGAGCAGGTTGTCCGCGAGGATATGGTATGGTGCAGGGTGGAAAGGGACCTGGCGGAATATAGGAGGGAGTGGAGGGCTAGAACCCACAGACCCGACCCTGCCGCAGGCGGGAGAAGGGTATGATGATGGTGTCCATTCAGAGGGACACGATGGGTACCCGACCCTGCCATAGGCGGGAAAAGGTTTAGGAGGTGCTTTTGCTTATTTTGGAATCAGGCCTGTGTGGAATGTACAGTACATATACAGGGTAACCTACAGTATACTATTGGTTTGGCTATAATCTGCAACTTTCTAACCCTTTTCCCACCTATGGCAGGGTCGGGTACCCATCTTGTCTCTCTGAATGGACGCAAGGGCGATATAGTGAACTGCCGGTTGCCGACCAAAGCTGCAACCACCACTTTTATTTATAATTGATCTACTGTTCGTAGGGGCATTCCGCCGACCCCAGGGGGCGAGCACCTGCACCTGGAAATTTTGCCTCACCTACGCGTTGCTTAGTAGAGAGGGTTCTTTGACGTGCAAATGCCATCGTACACCACACGGGAACTTGGTTCTGCTTCTCATCCAAAAGGAGCGCATTTGGTACCTGTGCCCCCTCCCAAAGAAAAAAAAGTCAACCCACCTTGGTCCATTATGGAACCAATCAATTGGTGAAATTTCCATTTCCTGCAACAAACTGGAAGTAAGGGTACTCTACACTATCTGGCACGTTAGTACAGTAGGTTCAATTTTTGGCATGCCAGCTGAAATAGGTTCGCCACCCCTATTCTAGCCTCTCCACCCCAACCCCTCCTGCAGTGGTCCAGCGTTAGACATACCAGTATCACTTGCCTGACATCCTTCACTTGATCCCGGGAGCGGCTTATTGCGTTGGACACACCAGTTCTTGTCTGATCACTGAAGTCAAGCAGCGCAACCCTAGCGAGTACTGACATGGGTGGCCGCGTGTGGAAACTGGGTACTGCTAATACCCAAAAGTCGTCGCATCGTCGGGTCTCTAATGACCTTACAGTTGAAGGACCCTAAAACACCAACAAACAATAACAAAAGGAGCTTATTTGGTACATTATGGGACACCAGGGGGTTGGTGGCATCAGGAGTAGGGGAGACCAGGGACAGGGTTCCGTGGGGGTAGACGAGAGCTCGGTGGGAGATAGGCGGGAGTGGAGGATTAGAACCCTCAGACCCGACCCTGCCAAATGCGGGTTTGTTTGTGTTTAAGGTCCCGTCAACTACAAGGTCATTAGAGACCCGTCCCTTGCATAGTTCTAATGCATAGACTGCACAGACACTACACTAATGCGACGATTATTGGGTATTAGCAGTACCCAGCTTTCCCGAGCGACCACCCATGTCAGTACTAACTGGGCTTGCGTTGTTTAACTTCAGTGATCAGACGAGAACTGGTGTGTCCAACGCAACTCGCCGCTCCCACCCAAATGCGGAAGAAGGGTATGATGATAGGCACATGATAAGGACTTGAACCCGTGGGGGTAGACGAGAGCTCGGTGGGAGATAGGCGGGAGTGGAGGATTAGAACCCTCAGACCCGACCCTGCCAAATGCGGGAGAAGGGTATGATGATAGGTACATGCAATCTTCATTGATGTGGAGAAGGCAGTCTTCTTCAACAGGTAGTTTAGGAAACAGGATTGCGGGGTTTATTAGGGCAGTGCAGGATATGAATGATGGTTTGGTAGCCAGGGTAAGGAATCCTTGGGGAAATACTGGGAAAATCGGAAGTCCATACATTTTCATTCTGGTTATGGACGAGCTGCTGACGGGAATAGGAGAATTTCAGAACTTAGAAGCTGATGTTAAATAATTCAATAAACAGCGTTTTTCCTTCTGCCATTAGATTTGAAATTCAAATTGACGCAGGTGTTAGGGCTGTTAGCATTCCTTCGCACATGCCCCGTCCTCGCACTCTTTGCCCTTTCGTGGTCCTATCACAACAGACATTTAATAATCAACCACCCCAATTCCGAAATTGCAAATATTAGCATTTGATAGACACGCACACCTGTTTATTATTCACCGATTTATTTTTTAATGTTCAACATTCGAAGGAGAGACGTGAGGTTTCAACGATCAATTAATTAGAATATGTCGTCATTTTACTTTATGTTAATCTAGAAATCATCGGTGTCATCCAAAATGCCCTAAAGTGTTTGCTTAATGTGGTCCTTTGATATACCGACACTGCGTACTAATAAAAATTTTAGATTTAATCACTTCTGTACAACAACAAAAAAAGGCGAACGTGACCGTCTGATTTGCACAGTGTCATATATTGGCTGTTTATGGAAGCTCATTTTTTTTATTAAACCTTTTAACACATGCGGTGGCGTACACGACTTCATTTTTTTGATTGCGGATAATTGAGTTTTGTAAAGCTTCTTGCCAGCTTCCTATTGTACTCGAAATATTCGGAGAGAGGGAGAAAGAAGTGAGGAGAGTAGTGTTGAAAAGAGACCGGAAGAGAAATTCTGCACATCATTTGTTGCCGTTAAGCCGAATGTAGGAATTTGACTACCCATATGTTGACAAGTCATTACCTTGATATTGGGCTTAGGACCTGAATATAAAACACCATGTCATTGCTAGACGAATAGGAACCCTCTTGGGAGCGGCGAGTTGCGTTGGACGCACCAGTTCTCGTTCTCGTCTGATCACTGAAGTTAAGTAACGCAAGCCCAGTTAGTACTGACATGGTTGGTCGCTCGGGAAAGCTGGGTACTGCAAATACCCAATAATCGTCGCATTGGTGTAGTGTCTGTGCAGTCTATGCATTAGAGCTATGCAGTGGACGGGTCTCTAATGACCTTGCAGTTGATGGGACCTAAAACAACAATTCAACTGGGTTATTCGCTGCTCCATCACAAACTTTATGCTCCTGATTTGGGCTTTGAATTCAATTTTCGGTTTCCTGGCCGGCGGTACCCCGCTTAACGAACGCCTCATATAACGAATGCTCCCTATAATGAACACCGTCAAAAAAGCGTGGGAGTATCGCATAACGAACTTGTTTCACATAACGAATGCTTCTTCTTTATACAAAGTGAACTAGGAACTGTATAGGACAGTGGTGGCGAGCCTGCAACCCACCGTGCAATTTTAAGTGGGCCGAGTGTTAATGAGATGATGTTAAAGGTGTAATAAAAGTTCGATGATGTTCTCTATTCCATCCTTTAATAAACTTTATTCACTACTAATAATAACTTATTTTTATTCATAAAATTGAATAGTGCTTGCATCTGACCCGTGGACAAATTCTTGGTTTTCTTTTGTGTTATTGTGACCCGTCTTCAAAAGCAGTTCGCCACCACTGGTATAGGTAGTAACTATAGAGGTATTAATCCAATGAGTTATACCAATGTAATGTAATAGAATGTCGCCTCCAGGATAGAACTAGTGTCCATGGAAATCAGTTTGGGTTCATGCTAGGCAGGTCCACAATGGAACGAATCTTCATTCTGAGGCAGATGAGAGAAAAGTATAGAGCCACTAAGAAGGATCTCCATACCATCACTATCACCTTGGAGAAGGCTTACCAGTGTTCCACAACAGGGATTATGCAAAATGGGGTAGAAAAAGGGTTTATTTGAATAGTTTAGGATATGTACTTGTATGATGGTTGCATTCCACAGCCAGGGTAAGGACACCTTGGGGAAAATACTGGGGGCTCCCCAGTGAAGTTTGGGGTGCACCAAGGTTCAGCACCCAAATCCATACCTTTTTTATTCTGCTTATGGACGAGCTACTGATGGGAGTAGGAGAATGGACCCCTCAATGCATGGCATTTGCTGACGAGCACCGTTCAACTGCACACTGCAATTAATTGACTGCCTTCTCATTGCAGGGCAATTCCTAGTTTTTGTGAAGTATGAACCTCTCAAATATGGGTCCTAGAGCGGTTTCACTCATAAACAATCAGCGCTGCACTTTGTTTTTAACTTCTTAACAATTTTCACAATTTTTCGTGGCAACCCGGAACGAATTACACAATATAACATAGAGATCTATGGGAAATTGTGTTCTGCACAATGAACACCCCTCATAACGATCGTATCGCTGGAACGAATTACGTTCGTTAAGCGGGGTACTACTGTATATTTATACTGTGTCTTAATTAAATAATTTCTTGTTTGTGTATAGCTTAACTTGTAGATCAGTTGAAGTGTAATTGAAATAGGAAAAGTGCTTTGAAAGATCAGCCTTCTTCTGATGACGTCACATGTGAGCGTGCAGGCCCTGTTATCTAGGTGGTGTTGCCTATGTCCACTGCCTACCTCCCCATCTCCCGTGAGCAGCCTTCTAAGGGTTTGTCCTGTTATGGCTGCTTGGCTAACTCCCCAACGCATTAAATGAATCCAGAATACCTCATTTAAAAGATTTATGAGGGCTATTACTCTTTGGTTGGTTCAAGATAATCGCCCTCCACACTTTTTTCAAGGCCCCATAGTACTTCCCTATTATCCTGTTCCCCTTACCCACGACCAGCCCACCCCTTAGGCTCTCCCTATTAGGACTGGTTAGCCTTTCCCCTACCCAATGACGTCATTGGTTCGTTCGTTGAGGCTGCACAGACACTACACTAATATGACGATTTTTGGGTATTATCGGTACCCAGTTTTACCCGCTGCAGTGGCATAGTGGTTAGCACGCTTGGCAACTGCATCGGTAGATCTAGGTTCAATACTGGACCGAGGTGGGTTGGCTTCTTTCCAGTGAGAGAGGCCACGAGGGTGCCTTCTTTCGAATGAGAAGTAAAACCGAGGTCCCATGTTGGAGGTACGATGTCACTTGCATGTAAAAGAACCCTCTCTATTATGCAACGGGTAGATAAGGCCAAATTTCCAGGTGTAAGACGTCGCCCCCTGGCGTCGGTAGCATTCCCCAATGAACACTTGATGGGTGATAAATAAGCATAGGGGTTGCAGCTTTGGCTGGCAACCAGCTGCAGAAAAAGTATGACCAATATATTGCCATTGTGTCCATTCAGAGGGACAAGATGGGTACCCGATCCTGCCATAGGCGGGAAAAGGGTTAGGAGTTGCTTTTTTGAATCGGTACCCAGTTTTGCCAAGTGGTCTTCCCTCCCCCCATGTCAGTACTAGCGGGATTGTGTTGCTTATCTGGGTGATCAGACGAGAACTGGTGTGTCCAACGCAATTTGTCACTCCCCCAATGACATAAATCTAATCTGAAGCAAATCTGTTCCACATACTTCATGACTTGCTCTTTGCCAACGTCCTCAACGACCACTTCACAATAGTGCTGGGAACGTAACGTAAACGAGAATGAGAAGAAAAGTTAAAATGCCAAATGGCAATGGCGACCTCCACAATAAATGGGAATGGCAAACGGCAATGGATGGGAAAGTTGACCAACTTTCATATTTCCCATTAAACATAAGCCGTTTGATAAAAAAAAGAACGACTTGCTGCACCCTTATACCAGTGGTGCATATCTACAGAACTTTTAACTATGTGCCATCCATTGCATTCGTTATTGGGGGTTATTTTGGGGCTCGCTTTCACGTTCATGTTCCCAGTTATGTTTCCATTGCCATTCCTGTTGCTATTGTGAAGCAGTGAATGTTGCGACAGTGAATTTCTAACAGAATTGCTGACTACTTGGCCTCACCACCACCTCTGAAATGACCCTAAGACTGTAGTCTCAATCTTTGGTGGTTGTAAAAGGGCCATAGGTCCTACTTGCGGAAGGAAAATAAATCAATGGCCCACAGCAATGTTATCTTCCCTTTCATAACCCTACAGCAGGCCCAAGCTTGCTGTTGACATGCCGGTGGTGGGGATGATGAAATTATCCCAGGGGCTGTTAGAAGAAGTAAAAGTTATGAAGATGGTGAAGACAAAACTGATAATGGAAAAATTCCTTTCAGCCTTGGGCTTACAGTATTTATTGTCTAGATAGAAAACGTTAGTATTGTGTGCTGGAATAAAAATGTTGGATGAGAAGCTGAAGATGACTTAATAGCAAAGGTTAATTAAGGAGTCTAATTAAAAATGAACGTGAGAACCCAATGGCATCTGTTTTCTAAAAAGATAAAAATGTATAGAGTATAGTATAAAGCCGAGGAACTTCATGCTAAAATTGATTATTGTGACCTACAAATGAAGTTACTGTAATGCATGTCCTCTGTGTGCAATAAAGGTTCACCTCAGTGGCAACGGTGGTTGTAGGATCCATCCTGGCCATAGCTGTTGAGTGGTTAATGAGTGCCTTATTGAAATGGTTGCAAAGTCTCAGCTTGCCCTACTCCAAATTGTGACTTCTCTATTATATTAAAAAAAGATTTAGTTGCACTACATTGATAGAAGGGGGTGCAGAGGTTTCTAATAGGATAGTCTGGGTCTTTAGGTCTCAGTTGGCTCATTAGGCTGGTGGAATGGGACCATTAGTTCCACCACCCTGATATGCATACATGGGTTCAAGTCGACTGTTGAAGGAGAGGAGTCAGTTGGTTCTGATTGACAGGTGGGGAGGAGTCTCTGGGTTCTGTCAACTGTTGGGGGAGGAGTCTCAGGGTTCTGTCGACTGTTGGGGGAGGAGTCTCTGGGTTCTGTCGACTGTTGGGGAGGAGTCTCTGGGTTCTGTCGACTGTTGGGGGAGGAGTCTCTGGGTTCTGTCGACTGTTGGGGAGGAGTCTCTGGGTTCTGTCGACTGTTGGGGGAGGAGTCTCTGGGTTCTGTCGACTGTTGGGGAGGAGTCTCTTCGTCCTGTCGACAGGTGGGGAGGAGTCTGTTGTTGGTTCTGTTGACAGGTGGGGGAGGGGTCTGCTGGGTCCTGTCAACTGGTGGAGGAGGAGTCGGCTGGTTCTGGTTGACTGATAGACAGGAGCGTGTTGGTTTAGCCCACTGGTGGGGGAGGAGTCTGCTGGGTCCTGTTGACTGGAGGGGAGGAGTTGGCTGGTTCTGGTTGATAGGTGCAGAGGAACCTGTTGGTTCAGCCTGCTGGTGGTGGAGGAGTCGGTTGGTTCTGATTGACAGGTGGGGAGGAACTTGTTGGTTCAGCCCAGTCATGGGGGAGGAGTCGTCTTGGGCCTGTCGACTGGAAGGGGGAGGAGACGTCTTGGGCCTGTCGACTGGAAGGGGGAGGAGACTGCTGCGTCCTGTCAATTGGTAGGGAAGGCGACTGCTGGGTGCTGTTGACTGGCAGGGGAGGAGTCTGTTTGGTCCCACCAACTGGTAAGGGAGGTGTCTGTTGGGTCCCACCAACTGGTAAGGGAGGAGTCTGTTGGGTCCCACCAACTGGTAAGGGAGGAGTCTGTTGGGTCCAGTCGATTGGAGGGGGAGGAGTCTGTT
>JAAFCE010006949.1:7402090-7424088 GCA_013389805.1 Trigoniulus corallinus
AGGGGGAGGAGTCTGTTGGGTCCAGTCGATTGGAGGGGGAGGAGTCTTTTGGGTCCAATTTACTTCACCGAATGTATGAATCTCAACCCAGATCTTGGCTTGGTTCTAGTCGTTGGCTGTAAGTATTTTGTATGTTGTAATAGGAGATGGGGATCGGGTAATTGATAGGACCATTCTCCCAGGAGTAGGTTGAAACATGATTCCATACAAACGGGGGAATTGTCTGACGGTGTTTACACCCAATCGTCTGTTTTCCAATAGCTGTACCCTTTGCTTGCCTAACATTGGTCTTTTTAGTTACTGCCAAAGAGGGGAGCGAGCTATACTGTAGAACGAGTTGTTTTGTTTGCAGCTGATGCCGTGTGTACCAAACGGTACGACGGCTTTACTTTTCAGCTGGAGGGAAGGGATGCTTTGGGTTTCTACGCCTAGTAAACGTCTGTTGCAGCTAGGATCGATCCTGCTACCAGGTACTCAAGAAGCACATTAATCGGCAGGCGCCAAGACACGCTCATCATCGCGAAATTGTGAATAAAATAATTAGATTACACTGGCATAGCCGACATTTTTATTTGAAATTTGAAAGTAGGGCATTAAGGTGTGTAAATAAATAAATAGATAACTGGCAACCTCAACCGGTAATAATAGACTGTGGCACGCGTCGAAGTGCTTTTGCCGACAACTGAATTTTGAGCAAATATTTCTCCGTTTCCTAACTCAATAATGTTTCCCTGTAGACTAACGAATGAACATCTGGCACTAAAGTAATTGCAGTTCTGCTCTTCTGCGCCTTCTGGAAGACGGTATTGAACTGCCCTAAAAGTCGTCCTTGCCACTCGATAACAAGTATTACGAGAAGGGTGTGCAGGGGATCCTAAATGAAGGGCTCAAAGATCGAGTCGTTCTCCCCGCAGACGTACAAGTACACATGATAGTAGCTATATCGCAAACGGCGGAAATTGAATCTGTGCGAATCTTTTTTTTTTATACCCATTGTATGCAAGCAAAACAACTGCGAACCGTTTTCCCGCCTATGGCAGGGTCGGGCGCCCATCTTTATCCCTCTGGCGATCATTTGGACTGTTTGTTTACACAGCCGGCTGCCGACCTGAGCTGCAATCCCTATGTTTATTTAATGTCGGCCAACGGTTCGTTGGGGCACTACACCGACGCCAGAAGGGGGCGAGCTCCACAGAGAAGGTTTTACTTGCAAATAACATTGTACACAGCATGGGGTCCCGACTTCTCACCTACCGGCAGGCCTTGTGAGAGACCGAGGGAAAGAATAAAAATTCTGAGTTTGCGTTTATGGAAGCGAAAATGATAATTGAAATTGAAAGAGAAGTTGGCGGAAGTGGCCATGAAATGTCTTTCTGAGAAAGCTCTTCAGATGAATTGCCGTTTCAGGGCCAGTGTGACGTAATACTGTACTTTTTGATTAAAATAAAGTGACTAAAGGGAAAGTAAGATTTAACGATGTCTGAAACTGCAGACAAGAGAAACCGGATATCGTCGGTTGTGGGGAGGATTTAAAAATCGATACTGTGTAGACTAATTCAAATTTCGGAACAGACCCCAACCGACTTCATTGGCGTCGAGGTGGTGAGTACGAGTACTCAGTCCGTCGTTACAGGTTCCATCCTGGATCGATATGGGTGGCCACATTCGGGGGTGAGAGGCAGGCCATCAGTGCGCCAACCGTCGTATGGGAAGTGGGTGGCCTACTGTCTGGTGTATAACTAAGTAACCTGTACGGAACACAAAGCACCCCTTTCCCGCCTGTGGCAGGGTCGGGTGCCCATCCTTGTCCCTCTGAATGGATGCATGGGCGATGTATGGGATGGTATCTTTTCACGGCTGGCAGCCAATCTACGGTTCGTTGGGGCACTCCACCGACACCAGGGGGCGAGGTCCCACACATGAGAATATTACCTCATCTACCTGTTGCTTAGTAGAGAGGGTTCTTTTACGTGCAAATGACATGGTACTCCTCATGGGACCACGGTTTTTCTTCTCATCCGACGGAAGGCGCATTCGGGGCCTCTCTCCCTCTGTCCGAGAGAAGCCAACCCACCTCGATCCAGTGTCCAACCTACAGCTACTCATGCAGTAATCGACCTCGCTACCTCCTGGGGCCACCGTTAGCAAATTCCTGCCGCCCCAAAGCAATAGCACTGTTAGTTAGGCAGGGATGCAACACAGATCAGGTGCCAGCAGCCTGGCAGTGCTGTTCAAATACGCAACCCTGCCATTGGTTGAAAAGGATCCTGGGATTGCGATGATGTGTAACGTTTTCTTGACGTCACATTTGAAATATTTAACGTCATACTTACATGGGCAACGCGGTGTTACTACTGCACGGAAAAACCCTTCTTGTACGGGATGAAATACGCGTCGACAAAATTCCTAAGTGTAGAAATTCGACTCCCCCCTGGAGTCGATGGAATAAAATCTCCCTAACCGAGGAACGGGTTGTAGCGTTGAGTCAGCAGCCGACTGCTTATAAATGCAGTTCAGCATTTTGCTTGGTTGTTTTCGGTTCCACGGGGAGCACTGGTACTTGACCCTGCCGTAGGCGGAGATGGGGTTATAGAAGATTCCAATATGGAACTTAGTCGGATTTGAGAAATAGAGAACCAGAATGCGATTTAATAAAGATGAAATTGAGGTTATCTGAATGCGACCTGATAACTGTTCCAGAATCTTGTAAACTTTGGCAGTGCTGAGCACATTCTGTTAGGAGGCGTGGGAACGGTGGCTACTATAAATTCCACGTGGGTCAGGGTAACAGGTGTGAGCCTGGAAATAAATGTGATTTATATGGAAATTTGTAAAATACACCAATCCATCAAATTTCCAGACTTTGACGCAAGTGAAGCTTCTCTTACCATATTATGCTCCGCCTACTGCAGGGTACCGTCTTTCCCCCTCCCCCACTTTTTGTCGAGACCAGTTCATTGCCCATGCCACCCTATAACCCACTCCCAGATATGCTTAGACTTGCATACAACCTCGCCTACTCTATAGGACAAAATGGTCGGTGTTTTACTTCCCTGACCACCGAGGGAAAGGGCAAGGTGCTACTCTGCGGAATTTCACCACACTTCCGGTGTACTTTTGTCCTTCCAAGGAGACCAATTAGCATATGACCACTGTTTCCTGTTCCAGGCAATGGTGTCTTTCGAGCTGGAGGGAAACCCAATGCTGTCTTAACGCATGAGCCTGATGGGCACTTTCCCGGGAGTCTTTAGAGCGGCGAATTACGTTGGACACACCAGTTCTCGTCTGATCACTGAAGTTAAGCAGCGCAACCCAAGCTAGTACTGACATGAGTGGCCGCTTGGGAAAACTGGGTACCGCTAATACCCAAAAATCTTCGCATTAGTGTAGTGTCTGTGCAGTCGTTGCATAAGAACTGCTGTGGACGGGGCTTTAATGACCTTAGTAGTTGAAGGACCCTAAAACATCAACAATCACCCCGGGGTGCTCAACAGAATTATGGCTCCCCTGGGCAAAGCAGTGTGCTGGGGCCCCTACGCAACCACTCACAGGAATAATATGAGCAGCGAATTGCGTCGGACACACCAGTTCTCGTCTGATCACTGAAGTTAAGCAGCGCATCCCCAGCTAGTACTGACATGGGTGGCCGCTTGGGAAAACTGGGTACCGCTAATACCCAAAAATCGTCACATTAGTGTAGTGTCTGTGCAGTTTCTGCATCAGAACTACGCTGTGGACGGGGCTGTAATGACCTTTGTAGTTGAAGGGCCCTAAAACACCCAACAATCACCCCGGGGTGCTCAACAGAATTATGGCTCCCCCGGGCAAAGCAGTGTGCTGGGGCCCCTACGCAACCACTCACAGGAATAATATGAGCAGCGAATTGCGTCGGACACACCAGTTCTCGTCTGATCACTGAAGTTAAGCAGCGCATCCCCAGCTAGTACTGACATGGGTGGCCGCTTGGGAAAACTGGGTACCGCTAATACCCAAAAATCGTCACATTAGTGTAGTGTCTGTGCAGTTTCTGCATCAGAACTACGCTGTGGACGGGGCTCTAATGACCTAAAACACCCAACAAACAACGACATGAATAATATATAAATGGTCACTTGATATCCACAGACTGGCATGGGGTCCCCGAGCAAGTGCCCGGCGGGCCCATTCGTGAAGACGGCACTGCGCCCTCCCCCTGACGTTTGCAGAGGGACAGTGCTCCAATAAAGACAAATATGCAGACGCTAAATAAGCTTAGGGGTTGCATCATTTGTTTGGCAGTCGGCTGCGTAAATATCCCATCCGACGTAACGCTCATGTGTGTCAATGGGACAAATGGGCACCTGACCCTTGTGTAGGCGGGCAAGGAGTTAGTGATGATATTTGGTTTACGGAAGTTTCGCCCCCGTCATTTCGCCCCTGGGTACTTTTCACCCCCGGAGCTTTCGCCCCCACACATTTCGCCCCTGGGTACTTTTCACCCCCGGAGCTTTCGCCCCCACACATTTCGCCCCTGGGATGTTTCGCCTCTGGGAAGGTAAATGGCCGTTAAACGACGTAAACGCAAACTTAAAACGTAAAATTTACGTCGTCAAAGTCTTTTAAGTGATGTTCGTCTGCTAAATTGTACTTAAAAAAAAAATAGCGGCAGCGTCGATGCTTAAAACTACCAACGTAAAATTTGGCGCATGTGCGTGTCGCTACCTTATGTCCGAAAACACATCGATTTGTAGGGCTCTAGTGGTTTTTTATTAAATTCATATCATTTTTTTTAATTAGATGGTAAAATGAATTTCCAGATATTTAGGCCATGCCTTTCAGAAAGTCTATTAAATTTCTACCGTTGATGTCCTCCACAATGCGTAGCATTCTTGCCGAAATTGCTGAATTTTCACCTAACCTATTCCTTAAAACACTCAGAAAAAGGTCCGAACGAACAATGCTGTTTTTCTAGGTAAAAACGGAATAACAAAAAAAAAAAAGCCGACCAAAATAAGGTAAAAATCAAGGGCTGGCATTGACTCAAGGGTCAGTTGGCACTAGCCCTTGATTTTTACCTTACCTAAAACGGAATAACAAAAAATAACAAATAGACGGCCATTTGCCCTCCCAGGGGCGAAACATCCGAGGGGCGAAATGTTCGGGGGCGAAACGCCCGAGGGGCGAAAAGTACCCAGGGGCGAAATGTCGGGGGCGAACGTTCCGGATCCCATGATATTTAGGGGCTCCACAATGACTTTTTCTCGAGGGCCCGCTCTTGCGATTTTGAGGTCCATGTGTCGACGATCGGAAAGAGCAAGTTGCTGCCGGGGACTTGAAAGCCAAACGCGCCTCTATTGATTGATCGATGCCGGCTGGTCAATGTACAAAAATGTAATTGGAAATTGGGAGTATTGCCCAAAGTGTGTGTGTGGGTTCGCCTCCCTCTCCGCCGTTGCAACCAGTGTCGGAAATTAGCTTTTGGAATAGAAACGCCGATAAGGTCTAGTTTTGGATTAAAATCGACTTTAAATGTCCTACCCTGTTGGGACTCGTATATGTCAACCAGGCTCATTTTTTATCCGAAATTTGAAGAGGGGTCGGAGGGAAGAGGGGGTGTGTGAGTGACATGCGTAATGGACGAATTATCGACCAGTTAATGCAGTTGCAGTACTGTTATTGAAAGAAGGCCGTTTTCATTACTTTCAATGACGTTTTCTTGCCACTTGGCCACGGATTTTTGAAGCAATGGGCGGTTTGTGTACTTTTAGCATGTCGTTTGGGGCTAAAAATAGAAATTGAAATTTCTGAATCAATTCCTACTTATGGTCACATGATCATATTGTGTTTTTCAGAACAGGAAGAAGAAAAATGGAAGTCGACGTCTATGCAAGGTCATCTTGTTGGCATAAAATTAAGAAAGATTTCACCAATGTCGTCTTTGTTAACTGGGACACCCGCCTCGGTGGCACAGGACGCAGCTCGCTCGAATAGTGCATCAGTGGGTCTTGGTTCGATACTGGATAGACAGGGCCATTGCACCCGGGCCCCACGATTGAGGGGGGCCCCATCATCAGTACCCATCAAGGTCCAGATCATTGCTAATATTAAAAGTTTAATACGTCATTGTAGGGGCAACGTCCCTCATTCGACTCTGCCAGTGCAACATAACCTAAACGTAACCTAACAACCCTGCCATTGAACTACACCAGGGTTGTACAACCTTTCTGTTGTTATGGGTCACTCAGCTGCTCCATGAACTGATTGCCAGCCACAGGCTGTCAAAACCAAAATGGGTGAAGATAACGTTAGGTGTTACATAGCAGACCAACTCATAAATGCAATGGCGACATATTAGGACGCATGGCATCATCCAAAAATGTAATACCTTCCAAAATTAGGAAGGATCTCAGAATGGGATAGGAGGGCATCTAAGAGGAGTCCAGTTACTCTGAATCCTTTTATGTTTACTTTTGGAAAAATATTTTGGGGCCCCAAATGGATTTTTGCACCCGGGCCCCTTTATAGAGGACGCCGGCCCTGTGGATAGAGGTGAGTTGGCTTCTTTCGGGCGAGAGAGATAGAGGCCCCGAGTGAGCCTTCCGTCGGATGAGAAGTAAAGCCGTGGCCCCATGTGGAGTGCAACGTGATTTGCACATTAATTCCCAGGTGTAAGGATGGGTGGCCGCTTGGGAAAACTGGGTACTGCTAATACCCAAAAATCGTCACATCAGTGTAGTGTCTGTGCAGTCTCTGCATAAGAACTATGCTGTGGACGGGGCTCTAATAACATCTGTAGTTGAAGGGCCCTAAAACACCAACAAACAACAAAACAGCAACCCAGGTGTAAGGAGCTCGGTTGAGTGCCCCTACCGAACACAAGGCCGACGATAGATAAGCGTAAGGGTTGCAGCTTTGGTTGGCAGCCGGCTGCCTAAAATTACCGTCCAATAGATCGCCTGCAACACCTATGCCTATTTATCATCGGTCTGCTTGTCGTTGGGGCACTTCACGGAGCTCCTACACCTGGGAATTTTGCTTAATCTACACGTTTGCATAGTAGAGGGCGTTCTTTGACGTATGGGGAGCGACTGCATTACGTTGGACACACCAGTTCTCGTCTGATCACTGAAGTTAAGCGACGCAATCCCAACTAGTACTGGCATGGGTGACCGCTTGGGAACAAGCGGTGAACGAGGCACTAGTGACCAACAAAACAAAAACAAATCCTTCACGCGCCAACGTGCCCCAAGAGAAAAGTAGACCCATGATAATTAGGCGTGGAGTTTTGCGCAGCCGGCTGCCGACTGAAGCTAGAGCCCCTATTCTTATTTGTCGTCGGTCTTCTGTTGGGTTGGGGCACTCCACCGAGCCTCTACATCTGGGAATTTCCGTGAAAATCACGTTGTACACCTCACGGGACCTCGGTTTTAGATATCATCCGAAGGAAAGCGCACTCGGGGCTTCTTTCTGTCTCTCTCCCTCCCGAAAGAAGCCGACCCTCCTGGATCCAGTATCGAACCTGGAACCACTAACGCAGTAATCGAGCACGCTACCTCCTGTGCCGGAGAGGCGGGTTGATATCTCATTTCTTTCATTTTCAGAAAATAATTTGACCCTAGGGTCCGTTGAGTCTTTATTAATAACTGATGTTTGAAGTTGCCATTGTCTTGTTGCTATCCTCCTCCATTTCCTTCCTTTCTGAAGTACCTATGTGACGTCATAATCGAAAATCCATTGTAATGTAAATGCTTCAGTATAGGTCTTAATTCGGAGGGTAGACATGTTTTATTTTCGTCAGGAATTCAGCGCCCCAAGTGCTCCTTGCAGAGGTCAATTTTCTAAATGGATCTGATGGATATACATTGATTTCAAATAGGGAATTTGTAACCTCTTTTTATGGTAATCTTATTTTCTTAAGATATCGCTTGCCATGTCTTGCGTGTCGAATGGGCCCTGGAACGTACAGGAGCCTGTCTGTGAATTGTTCCACAAATCCCACAGGGCTGCTTGAAGCCACTGCAAACGACTACGGTCGAATGGAAAGAAAAGCATTACAGGTGACTGATGGATGTTAAGCATCTGAAATCAACTCTCAGAAACAGGACTCGCCAAAAAGCGACCTCCCAAAGTATGACCTCCATTTAGGTAAAGCAACTCACAGCAACTCCTAACCCTTTTCCCGCCTATGGCAGGGTCGGGTACCCATTTGTCCCTCTGAATGGACACAGGGTGATATTGGTCATAGTTTTTTCTGCAGCCGGTTGCCGGCCAAAGCTGCACCCCGACGCTTATCTATCGTCGGTCCAGTGTTCGTTGGGGAATGCTACCGACGCCAGGGGGCGAGCTCCTACACATGGAAATTTTGCCTCATCTACCCGTTGCGTAGTAGAGAGGGTTCTTGTACGTGCAAGTGCCATCGTACGTCCACACGGGACCTCGGTTTTACTTCTCATCCGAAAGAAGGCACACTCGCGGCTTCTCTCTCGCCCGAAAGAAGCCGTCCCACCACGACCCAGTATCGAACCTAGAACTACTGGCGTAGTTGCCGAGCGTGCTAACCACTACGCCACCGCGGCGGGTTATGACCTCCCTTTAGGTGAGGGGCCATAATGCATCACGATCAGTCAAGTACAGGTTTTTTGGAGAGCCCCTCATCTTCTTGCTGCTGTCGATACTGCTACGACTATCATGTTTATATGCGTATATATTTCCAGGTGTAGGAGCTTGGCCCTTGGTGTCGGTGGAGTACCCCAACGAACAATAGCCCGACGATTAATAAGCATAGGGGTTGCATCTTTGGTCGGCAAGAGCGGCAAATTGCGTTGGACACACCAGTTCTCGTCTGATTACTCAAGTTAAGCAACGCAACCCCATTTAGTACTGACATGGGTGGCCGCTTGGGAAAACTGAGTACCGCTAGTATCCAAAAATCGTCGCATTAGTGTAGTGTCTGTGCAGTCTTTGCATCAGAACAGCACAGTGGACGGGGCTCTAATGACCTTGTAGTTGAAGGGCCCTAAAACAGCAACAAACAAAATTGGTCGGCAACCCCGTTGTGGAAGAACCGTGTGCAATATAGAGCCTTTGTGTCCATTCAGAAGGACAGGATGGGAGCCTGACCCTGCCATAGGCGGGAAAATTGTTAACAGTTGCTTTTGCTACCCTTCACATAGTGGAGAGGGTTCTTTGACGTGGAAATGCTATCATGCATAACACGGGACCTCGGTCTCCCTTCTCAGGTACACTAGGGGGCCCGTTTCTCGCCTGAAAGAAGCTCACCCACCTCGGTTTAGTATCGAGCTTGGAACTACTGACGCAATTACCGAACGCCCTACGCACTGCGCCGCCAAGGAGTGTTTGACCGTAGTCCTAAAGTATGTACCAAATAAAACTTCTTTATTGACCTTGATAATTCAATTGGTGGAACATTCTTACCTTGTTAACTCGGTGTCCTCAGGTTTGTTTGCCGATGAGAGGTCTGTAGTGGGCCTTTCGTCAGATAACGATTAGATGACGCTGTCTGAAGTATGGATGTGCAATGTCAAGTGTCCGTCCTCCAAATCTGAACATCCGATTCGGTGTAGATTCAAGGACCTGGAGTTGACTGCCTACAGTGTGCTTTGTTGAGATGCTGCATGACTGAGTAGCAGCATTGACTGGAAATGATTTGTTTGTGAATAGTCAAGGCCAGTTTTCTATCTCGATCGGTCGATGGTTATAGTGTCTTCGATTTCGTGAGTCCATTACTACCAGATCGATCCTAAGCAAGACCATTGGCTACTTTACTAAGCGATAGACAAGCGCGAGGTGCGCACCTCCAAGGGTCTTGTGCTCTGTACGATGTCGTCTTTCCACAGCAAAAGAACCCTTTCTTCATCATCATCATCTCACCCTTGGGAGCGGCAAGTTGCGTTGGACCCACCAGTTCTCGTCTGATCACTGAAGTTAAGCAACGCAACCCCAGTTAGTACTGACATGGGTGGCCGCTTGGGAAAACTGGGTACCGCTAGTATCCAAAAATCGTCGCATTAGTGTAGTGTCTGTGCAGTCCCTGCATCAGAACTACACAGTGGACGGGGCTCTAATGACCTTGTAGATGAAGGGCTCTAAAACACCAACAAACAAACAATCATCTCAGTCTTCTCCCGCCTGAGGCAGAGTCGGGTCTGCGGGTTCTTATCCTCCACCCCCCAGCTATCCCCCACCAAGTCCCTCTCCACCCCGCACGCCTCACATGTCTCTTTGCACCACCTGCTCCCACGTACGTTTTTGTCTTCCTCTACCTCTGGTGCCCCCAATTACCTGCAGTCCCACAATGGATCTAATAAGCTCCTCCTCTCCCTTCCTCGTCACATGCCCATACCCTTAAAAGAACCCTTTCTACAAAAAAACGGTAACTATTAAACCTTTTCCCCGTATATGGCGGGGGCGGCTTATTGGGTTGGACACACCAGCTCTCGTCTGATCACTGAAGTTAAGCAACGCAACCCCAGCTAGTACTGACATGGGTGGCCGCTTGGGAAAACTGGGTACTGCTAGTATCCAAAAATCGTCGCATTAGTGTAGTGTCTGTGCAGTCTCTGCCTAAGAACTATGCTGTGGACGGGGCTCTAATGGCCTTGTAGATGAAGGGCCTTAAGCACCAACAAACAACAACAATCTATCTCTGGTGCCCCCAATGACCTGCAGTCCCACAGTGGACATAATAAGCTCCTCTTCTCCCCTCCTCGTTACATGCCCATACCACCTCAACCGGTTCCTTCTCATCTTTTCCGCAATGTCTCCCACCCCCTCTTACGTAAAGCACCGGGCACTGCTAATGCCCAAAAAATTATCGTAACAGCGTAGTGTCCGAGTCTGCTTTAGAACTGGGCAGTGGACGGGGATCTGGATTACTGGATTAGTTTAGTGGGTTGGGGAGTAAGCCAGGCAGCCATAACAGGATGAACCCTTAGGAGGCTGCCCGCGGGAGATGAGGAGGTAGGTGACAGGACGAAGGAGAGGGTTAATTTGCAGCACCCAACGTTCTTAACCAACCATCCAAGTTGGTATTGACGTGGGCTTGCGCTGTTTAACTTCAGTGATCTCACGGGAACTGGTGTGTCCAACGCAACTTGGTGACCATTGTAGTTGAAGGGCCGTAAAACACCAACGAAACGAACAAAAAAATCATTTCTGTGTTGTTCTTCAACCCAAACAGCTCAAAAATAACCAATCCAATATCTAGCCCTCCACAAAAAGTTGACTGACCCCTTCCCCCTCCTGTTCGGTATTAATCTCCATTGATGTCTCTCTTTTAATATTCTAATTCCGCCTGCGAAATTGAGGGGGTGCCCGTTGTTAATATCCACCAGGCTTCTGAGAACTCAATAACCCTCCAAACCCATTTGTGATACTACGTAAGTGTTATTGCTGGAAGGTCTTATTCACTTTATTACTAGGTTTTTTTTGTCTCTTTGGTAAGGGCATATTTTCGGTTTGGGATGAGTAGCAGGTGGAAAGAAGGCCCGAGGGGACGGGGTTACGGTGGCGACAGTTTTCATTGTTTTTCTTGTGTACTCAATTTATGATTTCATATAGCGTCAGTTGACATCATTGGGCTGTCCAATTGTGTGTGTGTGTGGTGGGGCAACTGACGTGGAAGCTTGTGAGAGGGTTAAATATAGAGCTAATAAAATTTGGCACTTTTGAAAATCATTTAAATGTGGGGTTGAGTCACTTACCTGCTATTTTATGAGTGTGGAGGTGGGGGCGGGTCACTTTCAATTTGATGTGGCGCGGCGGCTGTAGGTTTAGATGCCCCAATAACGCCTTTGAAGACATTGACTGCATGTAAGGGTTCATTATAGCCCTTGGAGCATGAGCACCCCATGTGTTTGGGCGCCAAATAAAGACTATTCTATTATATTAAATCCAAATATTGACAGAAGCGCTCTGCTGTATCGAAGATCGATCAAGACCAGGAAAAAGACTCTTAATTGTGCAGACGTGTAGCAGTGACGTCACAAATGCCGCTGCTGCGTTAAGCTACTCGCAGTTGGTGGTTGACAAGTTCAAACCTTGGTCCAAAACTCAAGATAATGCCCTGGAGCCCTGTAATGCCTAATATTCTGGAAATAGTGCAGCAACCAACAGTAGTCCGATGATAAATTGGCATAAGGGTTCCAAGTACTGTCGGCAGTCTGCTGCGGAGTAACACCCTCCAGTATATCACCCTTGTGTCCATTCAGAGGGACAAGATGGATCCCCGATCCTGCCACAGGCGGGAAAAGGGTCAGGAGTAGCTTTGCTATTCTGGAAGTAATACCGTATTTATTCCAATAAACGCCGCGCCGTTTATTTCTTTCGTGGCGTTTTTTAGTGCGACGCTTATTAGAAGGCGGCGTTTATATAATTTGTGAGCTTTTTGTCGACGATATTGGCAGTCATCATCATCATTATCATACCCTTATCCCGCTTGTGGCAGGGTCGGGTCTGCTGGTCCACTGAACGTCCTCTGACTGGGATCACCCAGCCAGGCGTCTGGAAACCCGCAGGTATATTGGCTAAGGCTGTCTGATGCGATCCATAGAATCAATGGGGGATGGGTGAAGTGGAGACAGGCAAGCAGAGTCATGTGTGAGAGGAGGGTCTCCATCAAGTTAAAAGGGAAGTTCTACAAGGCAGTGGTTAGGACAACAATGCTGTATATGAATCAGAGGGTAGGGCAGCGATGAAGAGCCATGTCAATAGAATGCAAGTAGCCAAGATGCCAATGCTGCGGTAATGCGGTACATGAGTGACGTGTCTAGAGCTGATAGAATTAGGAATGAGTATATTCGAGGTAGCCTTGGGGTGGTGGTCATCGCCAAAAAAATGAGGGTGAATAGGTTGAGGTGGTATGGACACGAAGAGGAGAGGAGCTCGTTAGGTCCATTTCAGGAATGCAGGTGGTCGGAAGCACCCGGGGTAGGGGGAGACCAAAGCAGACGTGGGAGCTGGTTGTCTGTAAAGGTATTGGCAGTGTGTGGGGATGAGGACCTGGTGGAAGATAGACGGGAGTGGAGGGTTAAAATTCGCAGACCCGAACCTGTCACAGGCGGGATAAGGGTATGATGGTGATATATGTGAGGGTATGCCGGCCTACCCCCACTGTTTCTTCCAAAAATATTTTACCACTAGCGAAAAAACGCTGCGGCGGTTATTGGAGGGCGGCGTTTATTACTTTATTGGCCCTGATTGTGCGGCGCTTAATAGAGGGCGGCGTTTATTAGAGGGCGGCTGTTATTGGAATAAATACGGAAAATGATTTTATTTCTCATGTCTTGACGCCATTAACCTGTGATGATTTCTTCTTGGATAGTGTTATAGTGCCATTAGAGATCCCAGAGGTGCCAGAGGCCCTCCCTTCCAGGCAAAGGTTCTAGGCGCTGACTGCACAAATTAGTACTCCACCTTGTCGTAGGCGTTATTGTTTGTTGGGGTTTTAGGGCTCTTCAACTACAAAGGTCATTAGAGCCCCGACCACAGCATAGTTTTTATGCAGAGACTGCACAGACTGCACTAATGTGACGATTTTTAGGTATTAGCAGTACCCAGTTTCCCAAGCGGCCACTCATGTCAGTACTAGCTGGGGTTGCGCTGCTTAACTTCAGTGATCAGATGAGAACTGTTGTGCCAAACGCAATTCGCCACTCTCTCGACCATGTCGTAGGCGAGATGAGTGAGGAACAGAGGCGAACTGAGGGGAGGGGGGCGAAGGGGGACAGATATCTCCGGGCAAAAATGCGGTTCGCATTGAGTTTAGAGGGTGTCAGAGGGCGCAGATTTCGGTCTTTGTCCCCGGGCGCATAATATCCTCAGAACGCCACTGGTTAGGAATGATGGTGGAGTTAACTGTCATTAGGAGGTCATTTCACCTATCGCAGGGTTGGGTCCCGGTGAAAACTGGAACCCACGACCTCGGCGTCCGTGGAGTGCCCCAACGAACAGTAGTAGGCTGACGATAACTGAGCACAGGGGGTTGCAGCTTTGGTCAGCAGCCGGCTGCGGGCAACACACCGTCAAATATATCACCCTTGTGTCCATTCAGAGGGACAAGATTGGTACCCGACCCTGCCATAGGCGGCAAAAGGGTTAGGAGTTGCTCTCTGCCAAAGATTGAATCTGCATCCAAGGACTCGCTAAATACCGTTAGAGCACTGTGGCAGGCCAGTGTCGGGAGCGGCGAGTTGCGTTGGACACACCAGTTCTCGTCTGATCACTGAAGTTAAGCAATGCAAGCCCAGTTAGTACTGACATGGGTGGTCTCTCGGGAAAGCTGGGTACTGGTGATACCCAATAATCGTCGCTTTAGTGTAGTGTCTGTGCAGTATATGCATTAGAACTATGCAGTGGACGGGTCTCTAATGACCTTGTAGTTGACGGAACCTTAAACTCCAACAAACAAACAACAAACAAGCAGGCCGGTGTCGTGCTAACGTATGAGCCCGCTGAGCACTTGCCCGGGGTCCCCATGGTAATCTGTGACTGTCAAGTGACCATTTATATATTATTCCTGTGAGTGGTTGTCGTAGGGGATCCAGCACACTGTTTTGCCCAGGGGCCGGCCCATAATGCTGTTAAGGCAGCCCTGATGCAGGCGGAAGCTGAGGCAATGTATATTTTAGGTCTTAGTGGGGAATTACTTAAATTAGCGTCGGGCCCAACCCAAGAAATGGGATAAATGTTGTAAGAGTTTTTCCTTTTATTGTACAATGCAATTGACGCTAGGGACACTAGGGACAAGCCATCAGACGGGCTCCTAATTTTCTGATGGAATAATTGATGACTGGAAGTCACATTTAACAACATGAATTATCCAGTAGAGAAGAATTTAGGCTCGCTTTTCAGAAGTTGGCTCTCGCAGTTGGCAAATGCTATGCGTCGAAAACAATTTGTCAAGAAAAATAGAAGCCACAGAAATTGTGAAAGGTCACCACCATTCCAGAAAGAGAAACCTAGGAGATGACCTGGAATGTCATGATTATGAAATATGTGCCCTTTGGATCTATTTGGTTGGAGACGAGAAACTGGCTTTGATCCAGAAACTCGCGGGTGTGACTAGGTTCCTGTTTAAAATGCTGCAGGGAAGTAGTTCAGAAGGTCAGGACAGAAATGAAATTACCACTAATGACTTAAGGGCATTCTTTGCATATTCTTCCGTCAGTCAAAACAAACTTCACTGCCTGAATTAAGATGCATTGGGTACTGCTGATCCCCATTCGTCGTAACGGTGTAGAGCCTGCATAGACTCTACATTAGTATCCATTCTGAGCCCTAGTGGCCAATGTAGTCGTAGGCCCTAAAATAACAAGGGAGCGGCTTATTGCGTTGGACACACCAGTTCTCGTCTCATCACTGAAGTTCAGCAACGCAAGCCCAGTAAGTACTGACATGGGTGGTCGCTCGGGAAAGCTGGGTACTGCTAATACCCAATAATCGTCGCATTAGTGTAGTGTCTGTGCAGTCTATGCATTAGAACTATACAGTGGACGGGTCTCTAATGACCTTGTAGTTGACGGGATCTTAAACTCCAACAAACAGAAAAAGGCCCTAAAATAACAAGGGAGCGGCTTATTGCGTTGGACACACCAGTTCTCGTCTCATCACTGAAGTTCAGCAACGTAACCCCAGCTAGTACTGACATGGGTGGCCGCTTGGGAAAATTGGGCACCGTTAGTATCCAAAAATCGTCGCATTAGTGTAGTATCTGTGCAGTTTCTGCATTAAAACTGCACAGTGGACGGGGCTCTAATGACCTTGTAGTTGAAGGGCCCTAAAACACCAGCAAACTAACATGGGTGGCCGCTTGCGAAAACTGGATACTGCTAACACCCCAAAATCGTCGCATTAGTGTAGTTCCTGTGCAGTCTCTGCAGTAGAACTGGGAGCGGCAAGTTGCGTTGGACGCACCAGTTCTTGTCTGATCACTGAAGTTAAGCAACGCAACCCCAGGTAGTACTGACATGGGTGGCCGCTTGGGAAAATTGGGCACCGCTAGTATACAAAAATCGTCACAGTAGTGTAGTGTTTGTGCAGTCCCTGCATCCGAACTACACAGTGGACGGGGCTCTAATGACCTTTGTAGTTGACTGGTCCAAAATCACCAACGAATCAATCAATCAAAGGCACCCCTCACAGCTACTGTGGCAATGGCAATAAATCAATGAAAGTCATCGTCATGCTGTGCGTTTTATTATTTAACATGCATGTAAATAAAAGAATCGTTGACAAAAATTGATTTCAAGGTGCAAAGTGTCGCCCCAAGGCGGATCTCACCCTAGCTATGCCAATAAAGCAAAGCAGATCGTAACTTTTCCCGATTATGGCAGGATCGGGTACCCATCTTGTCCCTCTGAATGGACACAGCGGCTCGTTGCGTTGGACACACCAGTTCTCGTCTGTTAAGTGAAGTTAGACAACGCAACGCAGGCTAGCCCTAACGTGGGCGGCCTTTTTGGAAAACAGAGTACCGGTAATACCCAAAATCGTCGCGTTAGTGTGGTGTCTGTTCAGACTCTGCATTAGAACTACGCAGTGGACGGGGCTCTAGTCACCTTTAAGTTGAAAGGCCCTAAAACTCCAAGGAACCAAAGATACAAGGGCGATGTATTGGACAGTGTTTTTCCGCAGCTGGTTGCCGACCAAACCCTAGCTTATTCATCGTCGGTCTCCTGTTTGTTGGGGTACTCCACCGAGCTCTTACACCTGGGAAGTTTGCCTCATCTACCTGTTGCATAGTAGAGAGGGTTCTGTTACGTGCGACTGCCATCGTACACTACATGGGACCTCGGTTCTACTTCTCGTTCGTTCGTTGGTGCTTTAGGACCCTTCAACTACAAGGTCATTAGAACCCTGTCCATTGCATAGTTCCAATGCAGAGACTACACAGACACTTCACTAATGCAATGATTCTTGGATATTAGCGGTACCCAGTTTTCCCAAGCGGCCACCCATGTCAGTACTAGCTGGGGTTGTGTTGTTTAACTTCTGTGATTAGACGAGAACTGGTGTGGCGAACGCAATTCGCCGCTCGATTCGTTGGTGTTTTGGGCCCTTCAGCTGCAAGGGAGCGGCTGTTTACGTTGGACACACCAGTTCTCGTCTGATCCCTGAAGTTAAGCAACGCAACCCCAGCTAGTACTAGTACAGGCGTCCGCTTGGGAACACTGGGTACTGCTAAGACGGATGTGATTTTTGGTGTCTTAGGGCGTTCAACTGCAAGGTCAAAAATCCCCGCCCCTGCGGAGTTCTAATGCGTAGACTGCACAGACACTACACAAATGCGACGATTTTTGGGTCCTAGCAGTACCTAGTTTTCCAAAGCGGCCACCCATGTCAGTACTAGCTGGGGTTGTGTTGCTTAATTTCAGGGATCAGACGAGAACTGGTGTGTCCAACGTAAACAGCCGCTCCCTTGCAGCTGAAGGGCCCAAAACACCAACGAATCGAGCGGCGAATTGCGTTCGCCACACCAGTTCTCGTCTAATCACAGAAGTTAATCAACCCAACCCCAGCTTTCGCCCGCTGCCTTCTACATGTCATCCGACGGAAGGCGCACTCGAGGAATCTCTCTCGCCCGTATGACGCCAACCCATTGCTTGTTTGTTGGTGTTTTAGGGCCCTTAATCTAAAAAGTTCCTTAGAGCCCCGTCCACAGCATAGTTCTGATGCAGAGACTGCACGGACACTACACTAATGCGACGATTTTTGGGTATTAGCCGTACCCAGTTTTCCCAAGCGGCCACCCATGTCAGTACTAGCGTGGGGTTGCGCTGCTTAACTTCAGTGATCAGACGAGAACTGGTGTGGCCAACTCAGTTCGCCGCTTTTAAACCAACAAACATCGGTCCAGTGTCAAATGTTGAAATAGTGACGCAGTACGCGCCTGTATCAACTGCGCCACCGCGGCGGGATTTATCATCCCCTAGCTTTGCCGATTCCGTTTCCAAATCCAGTTTTTCAAGTGCTTTAAGTTTTAATGAACTTTCTGCACTTGGAGACTGGTGCACTTGATCACAGTCGTATGTGATGAGTTTCTGGCGTTGCTACCAACTCGTGTTCCAACAACTAAAGCAGACTTTTGTAATCCTCTTTGTTAGTACTTCATCTGAGCACTTCCTGCTGAATCCTGGGTGATGCTGTTTTGTGTAAATTCATCATCTGGTGTACTTTGATGTACTTCCCGTCCAGAAATTTGGATTTTTTTTTTCTAAGATGCGTTTGAACAGCTGCTTGAGTTTCTTGATTAAATTACTTGTTAAAGATTGCTATTTTTTTCTTCTTCTTCTTCTTCTGGAATCTTCTTAAGATGTTATCATCCATTATTAGTAATCTCAGACTTTTGCAAACAGTGACGACAGATGCACTTACTAGAAATGTTGTATCAATAAAGAAGATACTGCGGAATTTAATAAATTTCCTCCATATTGATGATGATGTTCCAAAAACTCGCTACGGTGGCGCAGTGGGTGTCACGTCGATCACTGAAGTTAAGCAGCGCAATCCCAGCTAGTACGAGCGGCGAATTGCGTTGGACACACCAGTTCTCGTCTGATCGCTGAAGTTAAGCAGCGCAACCCCGGCTAGTACGGACATGAGTGGCCGCTTGGGAAAACTGGGTACTGCTAATACCCAAAAATCGTCCCATTAGTGTAGTGTCTGTGCAGTCTCTGCATAAGAACTATGCTGTGGACGGGGCTGTAATGACCTTGTCGTTGAAGGGTCCTAAAACACCAACAAACGTCAAATGATCACTGAAATTAAGCGACGCAACCCCAGATAGTACTGCCCGCCGCGGTGGCGTAGTGGTTAGCACGCTCGGCAACTACGCCAGTAGTTCTAGGTTCGACACTGGGTCGTGGTGGGTCGGCTTCTTTCGGGCGAGAGAGAAGCCGCGAATGTGCCTTCTTTTGGATGGGAAGTAAAACCGAGGTCCCGTGTGGGTGTACGATGGCACTTGCACGTACAAGAACCCTCTCTACTACGCAACGGGTAGATGAGGCAAAATTTCCAGGTGTAGGAGCTCGGTAGCATTCCCCAACGAACACTAGACCGACGATAAATATGCGTAGGGGAGCAGCTTTGGCCGGCAGCAGGCTGCAGAAAAAAACTATGACCAAAATATCACCCTGTGTCCATTCAGAGGGACAAATGGGTACCCGACCCTGCCATAAGCGCGAAAAGGGTTAGGAGTTGCTTTTTGAACACCAGATAGTACAGACGTGGGTGCATTGACTTGGAAACTGGTTACTCCTAATACCCAAATCGTCGCAATAGTGTAGTGTCTGTGCAGTCTCTGCATTAGAACTACCCTGTGGACAGGAGCTCTAATGACCTTGTAGTTTCACGGCCCTAAAACACCAACAAACAAGGGGACGGCGAATTGCGTTGGACACACCAGTTCTCGTTCCATCCCTGAAGTTAAGCAACGCAACCCCAGTTAGTACTGACATGGGTTGTCGTTTGGGAAAGCTGGGTGCTGCTAATAGCCAAACATCGTCGCATTCTTGTAGTGTCTGTGGAATCTCTGCTTAAGAACTGCGCTGTGGACGGGGCTCTAATTACCTTGTAGTTGAAGGTCCCTAAAACTCCAACAAACCAACAAAGCTATGATTGCAGTATTTTCTGCCTTACTGATGTGAGTGGCAGTTCATCTAAAATACTTTTGTTTCCTTTTCTCCACCGGAAGTCACATTTTGAGAAAGTGATTACTTTTTTGACTTCTTAAAAGGGATCGCCTTCAGTGCAACATTTGTCAGGGTAGCAACAAGGCCATTAGGGCCCCGTCCATTGTGTAGTTCGGATGCAGGGACTGCACGGGGAGCGGCGAATTGCGTTGGACACACCAGTTCTCGTCTGATCACTGTAATTAAACAGCGCAACCCCAGCTAGTACTGACATGGGTGGCCGCTTGGGAAAACTGAGTACTGCTAATACCCAAAAATCGTCGCATTAGTGTAGTGTGTGTGCAGTCTCTGCAGAATAATTATGCCGTGGACGGGGCTCTAATGACCTTTGAAGTTGAAGGGCCCTAAAACACCAACAAACAACAACAACCCGCACAAGCTGCTGCCTGATAACTTGTCTTCAATTTTTTTCTCGGGGCCGAATTTCAAGAAATGTGGTTCGTTAGGCCCGCCTAAGTTCAGTGCACCTACGATGATTTCCGCGGAATTTAGTTTTGATTGCGTTTATCGACTTTACCCCATGGCCCTTAGTAATTAATCAACGACCAAAAGTCATGTCCACTTTAAATAGAAAATCATTTTTCTATAAGACATTAATTACTTTCAATGCCGCCTAGGAGACTTGGGTCGTCTCTTGGGCGTCGCTAAGGTGACTTAGGGCATCAGTTGAGCACGTGATCGCGTGGAAGGGACGTTCGGAAAATGGTCCATAAGATTTGCAGGAGCTAAAACGCTATCTTGCAACAGATTCATTCGATAGGTGGGCACCCCGTCGCTTCAGCGTAGTGGCTGTGCATTAAAAATACGCAGTGGACGGGGCTCTAATAACGTTTTGTGTGATAATTGATGTGCCCTAAAACACCAATGTTGTTGTTGCTTTAGGGCCTTTCAGAAGCCCGGCTCATGAGTTTCAGACGCTGCAGGCGAGTGTGTCCATCTCCGCCGCCCCTATTAAATTTAATGCTGTTCCAAATTGTCCCAGCGTCCCTCACGCCCTTGGCGTATGACTCTGCAACAAGGCGCCTCGAGGAAGCCAGCATTTAGAAAAGACACCACCAGTAAGAGAAGTCTGGGAATCCCAGGACTATAAACATTTTAAATGACCGGTAGACTGCATGGCAAGGAAGTATCTCTGAAATTAGCCGCCCCTTTGAAATGTGGCGCCTTAGTCAGCCACCTAGGTTTGCCTGCTCCATGAGCCGCCTCTGGCCCTTCAACTACAAAGGTCATTAGAGCCCCATCCACGCTGTTGTTTGTTGGTGTTTCAGGTCCCGTCAACTACAAGGTCTTTAGAGACCTGTCCACTGCATAGTTCTAATGCATAGACTGCATAGACAGTACTCTAATGCGACGATTATTGGGTATTAGCAGTACCCAGCTTTCCCGAGCTACCACCCATGTCAGTACTAACTGGGCTTGCGTTGCTTAACTTCAGTGATCAGGCGAGAACTGGTGTGTCCAAAGCAACTCGCCGCTCCCCCCCCCCCCATCCACACCATAGTTCTAATGCAGCGACTACACAGACACTGCACTAATGCGACGATTTTTGTGTAATAGCAGCCACCCATGTTAGTACAGTTGCGTTGGACACCCCAGTTCCCGTGAGATCACTGAAGTTAAGCAGCGCAATCCCACGTCAATACCAACATGGGTGGTTTGTAAAGAACGTTGGGTGCTGCAATTAACCCTCTCCTTCGTACTTTCACCTACCTCCTCTTCTCCTCGCAGCCTCCTAAGGGTTCACATCCTGTTATGGCTGCCTGGCTTACTCCTCAACCCACGAAACTAATCCAGTAAATCCAATACTAACTGGGGTTGCGGGATGGACCCAGTTTTATCAAGCGGCCACCCATGTTAGTACTAGCTGGAGGTTGCGGGATGGCTCAAAGAGAGCGGCTGTATTGCGTACACACACCAGTTCTCGTCTGACTGCTGAATTTAAGCAACGGAACCCAAACGGACCGCTTGCGAACACTGGGTACTGCTAATATGCAGAAATAGCTGTTTGTTTGTTGGGGTTTTAGGGCCCTTCAACTACAAGGTCATTAGAACCCCGTCCACGGCATGGTTGTTATGCAGAGATTGCACAGACACTACACTAATGCGACGATTTTTGGATATTAGCAGTACCCAGTTTTCCCAAGCGGCCACCCATGTCAGTACTAGCTGAGGTTGCGCTGCTTAACTTCAGCGATCAGACGAGAACTGGTGTGTCCAGAGCAATTCGCCGCTCCCTACTAACTGGGGTTGCGCTGCTCGGCCACCTATGTCAGAACTAACTGGGGTTGCGCTGCTTAACTTCAGTGATCA